>JARWGP010000018.1:2020870-2694494 GCA_030710325.1 Penicillium sp. 91 TS-2023
ATGCCGCTGCTTGGGCTTATACAAAGTGTGCAATGCTCTTCTTCGCTGCACTTCTCATCACTTGGGTAAGCAATCATTCCATTCCGGAGTCAAGTATAGCGCTCATGTGGCTTGGAACAGGTGCCGTCAACAATCAACCGTGTATACACCCTGGTCAATGCGGGAGACGACAGCTTCGCGCTTTCCTATTTCGAGGCACTCGTACTTCCTCTGCAGGGATTCTGGAACTGCATCATCTACATTACCACATCTCTAGGCGCCTGCCGAAAACTATGGGCATCGCTTACTACTACAAACAGGCCCATTTCCCAAAGAATTGCGCTGTCGAATATGGACAGAGACAGAAATTTCAGCAGAATTGATGAGGCTTCAGAGAGCACAAATGACCTCGCGCCAGGCAGAGAAGGTGAATTTTGATTTGCTGCTGCCTTTTCGCCTGTATGATTGATTTACCCGCGTTTCTCCTTTCATGATCGAGGTGACCTGCAGGGATATTTATGGCTCTCGCAGCGCATCCCATTTTTGTATATAGCTTACCACCCACTTTACAATGTATGTATCAAAACGAAATATTTAATATGGTTATGAAAAGAAAAAATTGCTCAAGATATAGGATTGTTCCTAGAGGCTGTGTCGCATGAATTGTATGAGAAAGGTATTCAATGTCCTTTACTCGATCAACACACAGCAAGCCAGGTGCTTTGGTAAGGAAAGGATCAAGTAGAGAAAACCAATATTTGTTAGAATACAAGGCTCGGGGAAATATATGGAGACCTGAATGATAGTGGAGGACTTAAATCAGGATCAAGATGGCTATGACCAGTAGATGATCCTGACTTTCACATTTACAGTCAACCGCTACCCAAAGTTGACTACCCATGACCGCTCGCTGAAGACAAAAACTGGACTTGGACTTATTTGGTCGGACTGTGAAACTCTGTATTTCGGGATATACTGTGTTGAATAGTCGGGCGATCAAAGGTTAACTCACGATATTCGATTTTCAATTCAAGGCGCTATCCATTTATGCGATGAATGGCATTCATACTCTGTGAAAAATCGGAGATTTCTAATACATAACCCACACCACACTTGGAGATTATGCGGACTAGATGATTGGGGCTCAAGCTCTAGTCTACCAACTTCAGTCTTTCTTCTATTCCATCTTTCGGCGTATAAGTCAACTCCGACATGTGTTTGTCAACAAGGTCATCCTTATCTTTATCTCTATTGGCTCACTTGAGCATCTATAGGTGCCTTCTATCCAAAGGTGTCTCTAAATAAAAGATATAAACTTTCTCACCCTAATCATATATGATGACAAATTATAAGTCATGGAACACAAGCATAGGCGAAGGATGCAGTTATATACCCAAACTGCAGCAAGTGGCAACTAATCCCGTTCCGGCCAATTCCAACAACTTTTTCCCCTCTCCCTCAACAACCAAGAAACCAACCCAATGTCGCTATTCTCTGCCACTCGTACAGCAACTGGGGTCTTCTCCAGGCCTCAATTCCTGTCAATTGCACGATCGTCGGGACCCCACCGCCTCTACTCAACGCGACCACCAACCCCCAAAACCCCTCAAACCAGCCGCTCCAATTTCCCCGTCCTACCCATCATCGCAATTCTCGCCATCGGCTCGGGCTCCTTCGTCCTCCTCGCGAAGTCTCGTACAGGCCAGAAACCCCCTTCCAACTAGACGTTGAACCCCACCGGAAACCGGACGGCCCCTGAATCCAGAATCATACAAATCCGACTACCTAATCCGGATCGACACTTAGCCTAAACCCCTCCTGCAACTTCAAAACCTAAATAAACTTACCATCCACAACCCACCCTCAATCAATCCACAAAACCCACAAACAATTCGCCATGGCTACTTCACCCCGTTTCTCCCCTGAAGATGTCACCGTCGTCTTCTTCCTCGGCGGCCCCGGCAGCGGAAAGGGTACCCAGTCCGCCAACCTGGTGAAGGACTACGGTTTCGTCCACCTCTCTGCCGGCGACCTCCTCCGAGCTGAACAAGTCCGCGAGGGAAGCCAGTACGGCGAGATGATCAAGACCTACATCCGTGAAGGAAAGATCGTTCCCATGGAGGTTACTGTCGCGTTGCTTTCCAACGCCATGGCCGATTCCCTCGCTACTTCACCGCCACCTGCCGGTACCAAGGCGCGATTCTTGATTGATGGATTCCCCCGCAAGTTGGACCAGGCTGTCTTCTTCGAGGCGACTGTTTGCCCCTCTGAATTGGTGCTTTTCCTTGATTGTCCTGAGGATGTTATGGAGAAGCGACTGCTGAAGCGGGGTGAAACCAGTGGACGGGATGATGATAATGCGGAGTCGATTCGCAAGCGGTTCCGCACTTTTGTTGAGACTTCTATGCCTGTTGTTGATGATTTTGAGAAGAAGGGGAAGGTTGTGCACGTTTCTGCTACTGGGTCTGTTGAGGAAGTTTATGAGATTGTCAAGGCTGGCATTGAGAAGAGGGGTTTGCACGCTCGTTAGTGGGTTTGTTGTTGTATATAGTGGTATTGGTGGAGGTTACTTATTTGCAATGGTTGGTTCTTGCTGGCCTTTTTGTTTCATCTAGCCTGGATATTAGATCATAGAGGATACATTCTGCTTTCATACTGGTGCTGTGTTCTTGACCTCTCGAGGTCTAGGTGTAGGGCGTATTTTGGAATTGTTTGTATTCTTGATAAGAAGTTGTTCCTCCAGAAAACATAAAAAAAAAAGACATGACATGACTCGTGGGGATCCCAAATCAGCGGGGCCAGTAGATCCATTCCTACAAACTGGCCAGGACAAAAGAGATATAAAATGCATAAAAGAAAAAAAACAAGGATGGCTCCCCTCTATTAGCGGAAAGGAAGAAATTTTTTGTGTTCTGTGAGTTCCACTCCACATAAAACACCGGAATCCATGCACTCCCAAGCAACCCAGCAATCAATCGAGAATTTACTCGGCAGTAGCCTCAATAGAGGCCTGCGCGGGCTGCTCGCGCCGCCGGTCACCGAAGCGGGCCTTGTCACCGTTCTTGGCCTCCTCAGCAGCGGCCTGGATGCCCTCACGAACGAAGCGCTCACGCTCGGAGCGGATGACGGTCAGGACACCCTCCAGGGAGCGGCGCCAGACCATCAAGCGGCCCTGGACCTCAGACCACTGCTTCTCACCGAAGACACGGTAGGTGGCACGGTGAACAAGGAACTCCTGGCGAAGCTGCGAGAGCTTACCCTCAACGAGACCAGCGCGGATGGTGTCAATGACCCACATCTCAACCTCGGAGGAAGAGACACGCAGAGCGGAGGCAATGGTGGCATAGGGGAGCGAGCGGGAGGGGGTGGAGGAGGCAAGCGAAGTCAGGGTGAGCAGGCGCATCTTGGTCTGCAGGGCATCGGCGGACTCAGCAAGGACACCACCGGAGATGGAGGCGAGCGGAGTGGCGGCAATGAAGTCCTCGTAGGCGTCGAGGGTGTCGGAGGTGAAGATCTCCAGCAGCTCGAACAGGGTGCTGTCGCTGGACCGGAGGCCCTGGACGGCGTCGGAGGCAGTCAGAGGAGTGAAGTCGAAAACGGTGGGACGACGCAAGGCCATGGCGAGAGCGCGGACAGCCAGGTCGCGAGCGGCGGGCTTGCTGGCGTCAGCCGCGGGGATGGTCTCAAGAGCCTGCACAACGTGGGACTGGGCCAGATCCTCATCACCGGCCGCGGTAGCCGCATCGGCAATAGCCAAGTGCAACTTCTGGGCCTCCTCCTGGTCCAATTCCCACGAAGAGAGCCATGTGGGGAGCTGGTTGGCCAACTGAGGCTTCAGGGCCTCGAAGGCGTATCCGGATCCAGACTGGCGAATCACGGCCACAATGGCCAGGAGAACGTGGTACCGGCTGGAGTCGTTACCGGAAAGAGTGTTAAAGATGGTGGTGAGGATAGAGATGGCCAGTGTCGGGCCGAACTGAGGGGAGGTGGTGATGGGCTTAGCGAGGTAGGCGCAGATGCGAGAAAGGAACATATCCGGGTCGGAGGCCAGGTGAACGAGGTGCACAAGCAGGTTGTAAGAGGGAATGATTTCTGCCATTATCATCTCAAGTCAGTCTCTTCCGTCCTTCAAGGAGAAAAAAAGTTGCATCGCCGTTCCCTCGAATATCATTTTTCATCTCGTCGGTCGCAACCTTGTGTCTTCGCAATTCGCCCACTCACCTTTCTCAGGGGCACCGTTCAGGACAGCAGCGGCAGCCACAATCTTCTTAAGGACCTCATCGCGCTGCTTCAGGTCGGGCTCGCCCTCGGACTGTTCCTGCTCGCGGATCGGCTGGAGGAGCGGGGCGATCTCGGACTGGAGGGTGTCCTCTTTGCGGAGAGCGTCGACATACTGGGCGAACTCCTCAGCGAGCTCGGCGAAAGAACCCTCAATGAGGAGGGTGTTGGTCGGAGCGGGCATGATGGGGGGTTGGTGTGGTGGGAGAGAGGGAGAGAGGAGGTTCTTTGATGGTGGAGTCTATCGATAAGTTGAGAAATTTCAGTGTGTGCCAAAAAAGTCTTGGCGAAGGGAACACTGATTTGCCCGTACAACTCAAACGTCAAACTATCATTGATTTACATTTTACTCTACCACGAGAATCCAGATCAGGCTTTAAGAATGAGATTTCCATTTAGTGAATTCATTCATCAAAATCAGTGCTTGTACGCCACTGTTATTAAGGCACGATGTGCCAATGCAAACAACCGATGCATCGCCGCTAACGACAGACGCACACCACCTTCATAGATAAGGGGATAACATCAATGCAAGGAAACCTCCAGAAACGAGGAATCAGAAAATTTTTGACAAAACCAAGGAACAATCGGCGTGGCGCTAAAATATGGGATAGACTAGGGAACACGGTCTGACACCGAACAACTTTCAATCAAAGTGGTGTACCTCACAGCACCAGACGCATGGCCAGGAACATGAGACCAGCCATCATACCGGTGGAGTAAGTCTCAAGGAGATTTCCCAGGGGAACGGCAGCGTTGGTGGTTGTGGTGCTGGCGGCAGCCGAGGACGAGGTGACGGCCTTGTTGTTGTAGGAGTCGGAGTCGGTGCTGGTGCCGGTGGTGATGGCCATGGCCCGAGTGCTGGTTGCTACCATCGACGATGAGGTACTCTCAATGGCAGTGGCATTCTTACTTCCACACTTGGCAGCCTTCTTGCAGGCCTCTTGGCCGATGGAATCATTGGGGTGGGCGTCAACACATTGGCCATAGTTGGCCTCGCAGACATAGAAGGGAACAGTCTGGAGATAAGGCGCGACATCGGCAGCCTTGCCATCAGAGCAGATGCAGCTGAATGAGAGGGTGGCCTGTTGGAAGCAATTAGGTCAGAATGCTGTCGGTATCATGTCTTGTACAGGGTGTCATACCGGGTCACAGGTGTTCTGCTTGGTGTCACCCTTGCAAATCGCCGGGCATTGGTTACGCTGTCCCTGGCACCATGAGTCTGTTGCGATCTCGTCAGCTATGGTCACTTGGAATATTCTCAGGGCCACGTACTCAGCTCATCGGGCTTGACGAGGCCAAGGTTGAAGCCTCCAGGCAAGGTGTAGGAGGAGGTGGAGTTCTGGGCCAAAGCCGAGACCACAAGAGTCGAGAAGAGCACGGCGGAGGAAAGCATTATGAATGGGATAATTTGAGAATAGTGAGATGATACACTGGTAGAGTAATGTAGCGAGGAAGAGGAGAGTTACGGGAGAGACGAAAGATGGAAGATGGAAGGTGGAAGATGGAAGATGGGGAGGGTAAGAATGATAACAAACAAAAGGCAGGAACAATGGGGAATAAATGCCAAGTAATAAATAAGATATCTGTTCAAATACCGGGGAACTGGGTAACTGCGAACAGGATGTGCCGCCTGACTTTCACATAACTTTCCTTTTTTCATTTCTCCCTTTCTCCCTTTGAGACTTTACAGTATCTCTTGTACGACAATCGCAATATGGGAGATCCTGATTTCCAAGATAAGTTTCACCCCCTGCAGCTTAATCTAGCAGCCACCACGAGCAGGATTGATATAAACACATCCTTGAAATACGTCCATCAATTCCGGTGCCATTACTCAAGATACAGCTGTCGTGCTTCCCATAGAAAACTCGTGCGGGAATTATTGGTTCCAACATTGGTTCCTGCATTCCAACCCAAATTCTTCATCGCAAAGACCCAGCCTCCTTGCAGCTGTACCTCGATTGCATACCCAAGTAAGACTGCCAGGAACAACCCGGCTGATCAAGCTGATCTGAGACACATGGGATAAGTCGATCAGTCCATGGTCCTTGGAAAAGTAACCTGTTTGCAGCGATAACCCCAATGTTGATCTCTATATAGATTTCAAGGTGAGGGATACCCGATTAGGTACCGAGGCACCGAGCCCCGGGGTCACGGCAAAACAGGGTCTGGTTTAAAGTTGCCCGCTAACAGTACTCCTCCTTGCGGAATTCATCTCCTGTGCAGAATCTGTTGTTTTGAACACCATTTTAGAAAAAAAAATAAAAAATCAACAATGGCCGACACGGCTGCCGAGATCGCCCATTTCCGCTCCTACCCGTGGGCCAATTCCCTCATCGCCTCTGAGGACTACATTCCAATTGACACGGACTCAAGGCGCATTAAGCCCACATCCGGGGAAGATGGATACTTTGCCGATACCTTAGGCACCTCGTCTACAATCCCACATCTTCTCACCCTTCAGCGGCGCAATATCTCTCCCGCGCCCTCCGAGGTCCCAACCTGGCTCCCCGCAACCAAGCAGGATGCCGGCACAAAGCCTACTCCAGGCGTAAACCCGCCTGATGTGCTGATGCTTGTTGATCTGAGCAGTCCGGGGTTATCGGGTCACCCGTCTAGAGCGCATGGTGGTATTACGGCTACGCTGATCGACGAGGCGATGTCTTTGGCTGTTGCCGCGCATGCCAACGGTCCCGCATCCCCACCCGCCTCGGCAGATGATAACCCTCGTGGAAAGATCTTCACTGTCCAGCTAGATGTGCGGTATCGCAAGAAAGTAGACGTGCCAGCTTTGGCTGTTGTTCGGGCTAAGGTTGTCGCGCGCGTTGGCCGGAAGTTCTGGGTGCGGGCGCAGGTTGTGCAGGAGGATGAGGAGGGTGCTGGTGGTCATTTGGAATGGGCGAAACGGAAAATCGTGAAGGCGGATGCTATGGCTTTCTGGATGACTACTCCGGAGACGCGTCTGTGAATAGATCATTTATATATATTGATGGGCTGACTGTACATATTGTGTGCATCCATGGGTGCCAGGTGCCAAATGCCCAGGTGTTGACATGTAGATATTCCAACATTGAACATTACAGATTTTGACTACGTTCCGGCATCATCCATTCCATATCCCTTCTCGGAAACAGGCACTGTCATTGATTCGGTAGTTTCTTTGTCCAATGCTCCAGTATATCTGAAGCTTAGAATTGCGTCTTGTATCTGTATATGTATCTATATCACGGTCTTGAAGTATATATAATCTACAACTTCTCCATCTTCCTCGTTCCCACATTCCGACTAGCACTAACCACCAAACCAACCTGCGTACCCAACGCAACAACCTCCCCATCCTGATCTAGGACAGTAACATCCAAATCAGTCCGTCCATCCCTAACAACCTTAGTCACAATCCGACTATAAAGCCACTCAACACCACCAGCAGGCAAGTGCTTCTTCATATCAATATTCAACGTAACAGTCGGATACCAAAATTTAGCCTTCAAATCAGCAACACTCTCCCCCCTCTCCTTCGCAACCGCGTTCGCAGAAACACTATCAAACCCATCAAGCGCCATAGGAAACATATCAAGCAAATAAACAACAGCCGCATCTGTCCACTTCCCATTCTGGTCGCCGCTAGGCCTAAACCGCGCCCACTGGTCAATAGCCATGGACCCAGTTCGCTGCTGCTGTGTCTCGCCCTTTCCGGGCCCGTACAGCTCGAGCTGGGTCGCTGCGCGGCGGAATTCAGGGAATGGAGGCGCGGACTTCACCCATGCGCCATCTTTGCCTGTTTCAGCGAGCTTGGTGAAGTCTATCCGCCCGTCTGGGAGTGAGCCTGGGACTGGTTCTGGGTGCGCTTTCCAGCCTGTTGGGACGCTGATGCCGACCTCGGCGTCTGGGGGACTGACGGTTATGTAGCCGACGACTTTGGTCTCGAGTTTAGAGGGTTGTTTCTCGGAGGGTTGGAGGAGTTTTATGTGAATTGTGCTTGTGCGGGCGCCGAGCTTTATGTCTTCGACTTCAAGGGTTGCAGGACCGGCTGCTGTCCGGCGGATGAAGGAGAATTGGAGGGAGATTGGTGAGGCAGGGGTGGAGTATTGCTTTGGGTGGGCGTGTTCGAAGTGTGTTAAGGCTAGTTTGTATAGGACTGCTGATGTGTAGCCGCCGTGGGGTACTGGGGGTTTGTTAGTACGACTTTTTATGGTTGCTTTGGGTCAATCATTTGGGATTTGAAGGCGGGTGGGCTTTACCGGTTCCAATGCACCATTCTGGGTGGAGGTTGGCGCTATACTTGTTGGCGCCTTCTGGGGTGACGCGGATTGCATCTTCGAAGGCAGCGTTGAGAGGCATGGCTGGCTGTGTATCTCGTGTAACTCAGTGACCTTGAAGTATGCAGGTGGGTTGAGGATCCTTGTAGATGTGGGACCGAGGTGGTTCTATATACTAATTAGCTTGGGGTGATCGATCTCCGCTCCGCATTATTCAGAGTTGCGACGAACCTCGGCTCGGCGATTTCGACAGGCACTGCCGACGCTGAGTCACCATTTGATGGCTGTCTTCGGCAGAGCTTCAAATAGTTAAAAAAGTGGCTCAACTGGTCAAATATGCATAGGTTCAAATGTTTTGGATTTCGGAAGGGTTCTCAAATGTTAGGGAAAGGTTCCAGGGTTATCCATAAGAGAGGTCTTCTACATCAGATCTGCTATATATCCAATATATGTCTACCATCACCCGGGAAGGACTTTCAAATTTAAATCTTAAAACTATTGAATGACGATTCGAAAAACGAAGAAATAAATGAAAAATAATATGAAATGACTCCAGCTACCTCTTGATATCATAGACTCGTCTAAGCGCGCTCAAATTTTGGAAGAAATGACTGTCCTTTTAAATCGGGGTTTACCTAGCCCTACTGGGCTTCAGGCTTGGTCTGAGCACTTAGTTGTTGCAAGCAAGACAATACACCTAGAGAAGATTAGTCAACAAGATAAACCCCAGGATAAATCATTACAAAATAGAGAGACACCTACCTGTCACTCCCTGCGTCAATGTCGCCTGGGCCTCAGTGCTTCGGGATCCTAACGTGACCGTCATGGCGTAATCGACACCATTAGCCTTCTGTAACTTGTTGGCCCAGCGGAACACAGGCTCATCTTCACGGTTGTCACCGATGACCAAAAGGAAATCCGGTTTGACAACCTCTTCTGGCTTATCAGATGACTCCAAGCACCACCGCCAGACCTGCTCTGCAGCTGAGGCTTTACTGGTGCTTACGAGTTCGACGATGAGAGCACCCTCAACGGGAATGGCATGTACGCCATAACTGGCGCATGCATCGTTGATGTGGTCTGCGCATTCAGCAGCAAGACGTCCAGCGCCAGGACGGTCCTCGGCAGACCCATAATGGAACACAAGCGAACAATGACGCTCCTCGATCCAGCTACCCTCGGTTCGGTCTTTAAAGTAGTTCAAAATATTGCACACGGACTTCTTCCAGCTCTGAATGTGTGTCTTCTTCGCGAGGCGAGTCCACTCGTCGGACTGAGGATCACGGACGAAGCATCCATTCTCGGCAATGAGTCCTAAATTATTGACCCGGCGGAACAGACGCTCCATCTCTTCCGGCATACGTGAGCTCATGACGTAAACTATATTGGCGGGATCATCAGCAAGTTCAGTCAGTGTCGTAATGGCACGTTGAGGGGTGGTAAGAATGATGCTTTGTGGAGATCCCCAGGAGGCGAGAGTACCCTCGTAGTCGATAATCATGAGCCGGCGCTTGGTCTGTCGGTATCGCTCGATCAGTCGGGGCACAGAGAGTCGAGGGACGGCCATGATCTCTCGGGATGATTGCTCATTCCAAACGTGTTTCAAAGATTCATTGAACGACTTGACCCAGTTTGCAGTAGAGTTCTGCAGAACCGCACGGTGAAGCTCGGCCCACACCTCTTTGCGCTTTTCCTCGCTCCGCGTTAGGGCTGTATGGATGGCTTCTGAACATTGTCGGTAGTCCCAAGGATTCACGAGAAGCGCGTGATTTCCGAACACAGAAGCACTGCCAGTGAACTCGCTGAGAATGAGAGACCCGTATTTCTTATCACCGTAGCTACCATCCTGGCAGTACACGAATTCATGACTGGTTAAGTTCATGCCCTCGCGAAGACTTGTGATCATCAAAGCATCCGCTACCGTAATAAGAGCGAGATACTGTGAGAATGCAAGGTCTTGTTTCAAGAAGACCAGGGGCTGGTGAGCCAGAGTCGAATGAGTGGAGTTTATTCGCATGGCAATATCAGATACGGTAGCCTCCAGCTCGGGCTGCTCTGTAGTGCTTGTTGCGACCTGAATCAAAACTACCTTGTCTGCCCATTCTGGGTACGTGTTGAGGAACAGCTCATAGCTCAGCAGCTTTTGGCGAATTCCCCGCACGGAATCAATTTTGTCGCGAGCCACAATCAGTCGCTGGCCTTCGTATCGCTCAGAAATGATATCAACCCATTGTTCCACATCTGCTGTGTGACGTCGCTTATCCCAGGAAGTCGGGTCAATACCAATTGGGAATGTACCCACGTTGATAAAGCGGTCCTCCATCTGGATTCCTTCATTGGTTGCCTCCACACACAGAATACGACTGCATGTCTGCAAGAAATGCCGACAATACTCGTTGGTCTGGAAACCGATCAGATTGGCACCAAGAATGCCTTCCAGCAGCTCCTTACGCGGGGCCAGACACTTGAAGACTTCAGAAGACGGGAATGCAATGTGCAAAAAGAAGCCAATCTGAGCGTCAGGAAGCAGCTTGCGCAGCATGGCTGGGACAAGCAACAGGTGGTAGTCCTGGACCCATATCGAATCGCCCCGTTTCCAGTGCTTGGCGATACGGTTGGCAAATTCCTGGTTGAGTTTCACATAGTAAATCCATGAATGATCCTCGTAGGCTTTGCTCTTTGGGTTATCAGGAATCTGATAATGAAAAACAGGCCAGAGGATGGTCTTGCAAAAATGGGTATAATGACCATCAAAGTCGCCGTCATGTACAAACACAGTCAACGAGTCATACTCGTCTTCCAGCTTCTCTGCAATATCATTGCGAGTGTGCTTTGCCAGGGAATCAGTGGGCATCCCCAATGTGCCTACCCACATCATCTCACCCAGGTATCCTGAATCTTTGGCGGAGCGGACGGCATTGCGCAAGCCACCATTGCCTTGCTCCGCGGTTTGAATAGTCCATTCCGCTTTAGAGAAGGACATCTTTCGACTAATGGATCCATTCTTCCTGGACCCCGGGTATGGGGCTACCGGCGTGGTTTCCGGGATTTTCGGGAGGGGAGGTTTGGATTCCTTGGCCGGCACGGGGTCTTGGTGTTTCAGGATAGACGGAGAAGGGGATACAATCGTCTTCCGCTTTGGCTGAGTGAGGGAGGTTGTAGATCCCCAGGCCGGAGAATGCGCTTCACTCTCTGTGAAGACCTGATTGCCCGTTGGTGGAGTGGATGCTGGTGGAAACGGGTACCCCGAGTGTTGCTCCTCAGCCTTTGCTAAATCATTGACAAATATGCGCTCATGGTTAGTCGTCGCACCCGGGGTGAGACCAGGTTGTATGTTGGGGGTTTTCTTCTCGAATAGGCTGGTCGCGGGTGGAGTGACTGGATCATTGACAGGAATCACAGGATTGGCGGACGGAGGAGGGCCGGAAGCAGAAACACTGTTGCGGGACTTGGTAACATGGAAGTTTACCGTGTAGGGCAAAAAGCTAAGATATCATCAAGTTAGCCGTGTTGTGCTTTGGTGTCACCGCTTCTTCCCATTCCAGTCCAGGTACTTACAGTGACGCGATAAAGACGGTCATGATGGAGGGGTCAGTCCTGCCGCGGGGGGAGGAGGGGCAAGGGCACGGAGGGATTAGACAATAAAAGCTCCCCGTTGAGGGATTTGGCAGTCCACCAAGGTAATAATTCTGTAGCGAGAGAAATATCTGGAATGACCGGAGAGTAAAGATGTTTGGCAGCTCGAATCGAATTAGGTGGGGATCTGCTTTTCTCTCATGGCTACGTCATGTACTCCGTACGTTGATAAAGAACACGGTGGGTGATAGCAGACAATTGTTGGTCGATGAGTTACCACAAATCAGATTCGAGACAGTTCTACGCTTTACCTTCCCTCATGACAACATGACAGGGGAAAACCGAGAGCCCAGACCCAAATCCGCTTGTACTTGCTGAACCGTATTGACTCTTAACGGCTGCATACCAAATCCCGACGGCTCTGTATGCACTGGGGTCATAAAAAATACTTAAATACGGTACCATACATACCAGTGTATACAGAGATTGTTATGATTGGTGGAATCTTGTGGGTCCCCTGACAGTGAATGAGGTAATCTGCTCTCCCCTCCAAGCTTTCTCCTCTTCGCAATCAAGTTCGGTGTCAGGTATGACATTGCGTCTCACTTCAGCCCCAGTGTCCGGCATTAAAAAACGAAAATCAGCCAAGCCTTCACCCAAAGCTCGCGCCTCACCTTTTGCCGACCATACGCGCCGCAAGCCCAATACCGCCGCCACGGGCCTGAAAGCCGCCGTAGACTTCGGTCTAGACGAACCTCTCCCAGACGAAGGTATATCTCAATATATATCAGAAACTGCCGCAGTTTCGAATGTCGAACAAGCGATCAGACATGTTCGAACCAAAATGTTCGACGAAATGCCCGAGCGGGCGGGGATGAATAGCACACGCATTGCGGAGGTTCTGAATCTGCGCCGCTCGTTACCCCCACTTGCCTCCGTGGCCCATATACACACCTTGTTGAACGCACCCACACAGGTGGAGCGAGAAATTGTCGAACTTCTGAGATCAGGACGGGTGCGCCGTCTGATCATTCCAGGGCGTGGCAATGATGCAGCGGGGCTGGGCGACTGCCTAGTCCTCGCGGAAGATTGGGAGCAACTGGTACGTGACAGTCCAGCTCTGGATATTGGGGTCAAGGGTGAGTTGTGTGAATTACCGGCGGTCGCACATCAGTAACTGACTAGTCACAGAGAAATTCCTAGACATCCTCAGTCGCATCGGAACCCATTCTGCACTCTCGCAGGGTATCTTCGAACCCGACGAGTATCGAGCTTTGATGCGCGCCGGCTTCCTCGTTTCATCTTCCACATTCACACAGGGGTCATTGAGTCTCGCGTCTCTTCCCAACTTGCCCAGTGCAGCAGTTTCGTCGGCCAGTCGGAGTAGGTCTGCACATTCTGAGACCGACCGACCCGTGCAAAGCGACGCTCAGGCTCGTTCTGCAACGTTATTCCTGTCCCTGCCTAATACTGGAACGTACCTAAGATTACTCGGCGCAGGTCGCGCACACCTCCTAGCTCTCCTCCGACGGTCCCGGTGTGGGGAGGCCCCGCTGAGCCTGCTTAGAGAACGGTGGGATGGAGCAGTCGAAACAGACAAGAGCTTCCATTTGGCCAAAAGAGCTCGAGGAGAGTTTGCAGGCATTTTGCCAGGTAAAACCAAGAAGTGGAAGGATATGTACGGCATGCAATTCCGTTGGGTGTTGGAAGAGGCACTGGGCGCCGGACTTGTAGAAATATTTGAAACTGGCAGTGTAGGACCAGGAATCCGCTGTTTATAGTTTAGAGTTGCCTTAAAGATAGGTTTATAAAGACGATTAATGAATCAAACGATCTTACGATGCCAGAAGAGCTGCTCCCGTTGATAACCTCTGTTTACATTTGGATCGGATCGGGACACAAGCTCCGTCGATCTGTTTTCCCCCTCAAACCAGCTCCCCCTTCTACCAACTCCTCAACGATTTCACAATGCCCCTGGTACGGTTACAACCGCATTTGTTTACCTCCCTTCCGGCACATTCATCCCTCCAAAACAATGAACCCCGCCCGGAGCTCCAATCATACATTCGTACCGCCCTGCAGGAAGCTCTCGAGCTTCTCCACTCTGTCCCCTCATCTTTCACAGCAGACCCCAAGCTGCGCTCCTCGTCGCCATCTGAAGCAAAAATAAAGCTCCTGCGCAATTGGCGCAAACTTCCAGAAGATGCCAGCCAAAAGGATAAAAAACCTGAGTTCTGGGTATGTCGACAAAGCGAACATGTCGATGCCGAAGCCAAAGGAACAGCGTCATGGAGTGAATTCGAGACCGGGTTAAGATCCAACCATGCAGAGCATGAAATGGACTATACACCAAGTGTCACTGGCGTGGAAAGATTGCTTGAATGGTCCAGAAACGAGACCGGAGAGGTTGAAGTCGAAGGCCTTGTTTTTAAGGATGTGGATGTTGAAAGTATGTAGCCAGAATTGGCTGCCTGTTTTGCGCGCAATATGTTGACTGACATCTCTAGTAAATCTGATAACTCACACTTTCCATCCGGGTGCCCTTATTTCTCCCCGCAGCTTCATTTCTTTGACAATCTCGGCTGCATACGATAGTCCGCAGCAGGCCCAAGGAGCCCCGTCCAAAGGCTTCCTTACAGTCCAGGTTCCTCTCAGTTCAACTCCATCATCTACGCCGGATGACCTGCACCAGAAAATTGTCTCCGTCGTCCCGAAACGCGCTATCTTCGCCAACTACGCGAGTGTAGAGCAGGTCAACCTTCTGCCCCTGAGAGATAATGGCCCTAATCGCATTGAGTGGACGATGGCAACGACTTCCGATGCAGGAGGATCAATCCCACAATGGGTTCAGCGGAGCTGGACAATGGGTGGGGTTCCGCGTGCTGTGGTAGCCGATGTGGGATTGTTCATCGGATGGACTATGCGTCGACGGACTTCTGGGTCTGTGTAGTACCACTACTTAATCACATTTTCATTCCAGGGTAGCCTATTGCGAATTAGTAGGTACCTATTTATGCACTAGATAATATTAAAACTCTGGATTTGTTTGAATACTGCGCCTTGCCTAATACCGTAACTATTTCGGACCTTTTCATCATACCGTGTATGACCAATTTATGTACATGGGTCGCATTCATAACCCAAGCTCAGCAAATGGACCTAAATACACTAGACAGGCATTTCTGGCCTCACAATTACAACGTGAACACTGCGTATGTCTGCAATGCGGCAGACAAGCCTACTACAACCGCATTGTCTTTGATGCCATTCTTTGCGTACCAGGCCGAACTGGCCCAGAGCAGAAGGTTGATGATACCGGCCATGGCTTTGTTCACAGGGTCATTGAGTGCAGTTGGGTCGCGGGACCATTGGTAATGAAGAAGGCCTGGAATCAATTAGACAATGTACCACTTGATTGAATAAGGTCATGGATAACCCCCTAGGCAGTGATTGTTGTTTGAAGGGACAGGACTTACTAGTGACCAGGAAAAATGCACTCCCCTGCAAGTTCGGCAGATTAGTGTTAGTTTCTAAAGCCTTTAAAGCTCCAAGCTGGATGCCAGGACTATGCATGACGATTATCAGCAGACTCGTACCTGATACCAGCCAACCGTACCACAGGCCCACGGCTTGGAGTTAACAATGGTCTTAAAGACTTTCTCAGCAGTCCACTGCCTTCCACTAATCTGCAAGAAGTATTAGTCAATTCAAGCTCTCCAGTACAGCCAGTCTTTGAGCGAATGATGGGAACGAACCGTGTGTCCAATAGACAGCAACAGAAATGACAGAGCAGATGCCTGAAGAGATCGAGATGGTGCCACAGTCATTTTTGCTGAAATTGTATGCCTTACACAGTAAGAATTACAGTTGAAAATAGCGTTATAGATGATGACAAGGGGTTGAGGGCCGGCCTATAAAGCGCGCTCCGCACCTCGGTACAATAATTGCGCCGTTGTGGAGAATCCGAGGTTGGATCCACTCGTGCATGAGATATCTCCGCTTTTTACTTCTACCACATCAGCCCATACAGGCTAAGATCCCGAGGTTTTTGTGCATTGTTGAATAACAAATTATTAAGGAGAAAACTATCCGTTACGTATCGCGGTTTGGTCCTAGGTAGGTTCTATTGTACGTGCAGGCGATTGATCGTCTTACGGTGACTCTAACCCCACATTATGGTGGCATGATGTCCAATTATATACATGCTACCTATCTCATCCCAACATCAAACTACATATCAACCCTTAGAAGAACACCACATTGACACGTTGAAATATTCAACCGTTTTCTGCAACGAATGACTCTCAGCTATGATATCGTATATTCAAGAGACGATTGTCTAGACATAGGACCAAGCACCTCCGTCATCTCCACCCTTCAAACAGGCCAGATCCATAAAATAGGAATTGAAAATTCACATCCATCACTATCAAGACCACCCGCCCCCTAAATCAGGGCAAACCCGTAAAATATGCTCCCAGATAATCCTCGCAACCTCCTCCGGTTCCAAGCGTGTCACATCGATCTCAAGAGAATCCCTATCACTAGACTTGAAAACCGGCGCTCCCCTGCGAAACATCTTCAGCAGCTCCACATCCATGAGCTTTGCATGCTTTTCACGCTCCGACTCCGTCATGCGCTTGATATTCTCATCTTCATCGCAGGTCAGAACAATGGGAATCAGTGGACAGCCTCGTTCCTGCGCGGCCAGCACGTATTCTTCGCATACACTGGCACCTTGTTCATTGTTTGATTGAAAATCAGTGAATATGTAGGCTGTATCATATGTAGCGGGTTCGGTTAAAGCCGTAAAGATAGCGCCGCGAATAGCACGCCGAAGGGTCTGGTACCCTGGTTGGGTACGGTGAAGAACGGCATCGGCGGGATTGATGAGTAGATGGTTGTGGATTAGCTTCAGATTCACGGAGGTGACATGCGCGACCAGATATTGGGCGACTGTCAGCTTTCCAGTGCCAGGAAAGCCATTGATATGGATGATTGGATGGCGCATTGTCCCCGGCATGTTAACAAAGAGTGACGTTGTTGAAATTTTCCGGCTGGAAAAGATCTGGGAGTATGTTATAAATTTGTATAATATTTATAAGAGAGATGTGGAGGGGAAATTTATTGGGAGAGGAGATAAGCTCTTAGAACTAGAGCACTTTGGAATTAGTGTAGAGGGGACTAGTTATATAAGCGCCGTGACTCATGAGTAATGAAGACCTTTTCTATTCTATAAGCTAATCCTAATCTTGCTTTCTTACCTTCTACTGTCCTCGGTGGACGAACCTGGTTCGTAGTCAGCGTTACCCACTACACTAGGTTCTATCGATTTATAATTTCACAGGGCTGTGATTCTGGCTTTTAACCCCGCATCATTTCATCTAGGTCTACGCAATAGGAAAAGCTCGAAACTCGATACGTTCTGGAAAGAGCCGCAAAATCGTCGCTAGAGCCGGAGCATTGCAGAGTTGGCGGCTCGAATCCCATTCCGTGTATTTCCAAATTTGGGCGATCAATGAAAGTCCAGTTCTAGGTGACGTCTGAGATAGAAAACTAAATGAGTCATTTCCAAGGTCCCTGCAACGAATAGTTCTCGACTGCCAAGGTTGGAAAACCAATGTTTTCCCGGTGCGACTAGTATCTCGCGCAGGCTTCCAAGTGACTGTCCTCGAGAGGTGCAGTTAAATACCTTACTGGTCATAATCAGAAGACCACCCATCGCCTAAATCAGGGTAAAATTGCAAGACATGATTCCAAATAATCTTTGCCACCTCCTCTGGCTTCAAGAATGTCACATCAATTTCCAGGAACTCCTTCTTATCCCTGGACTTGAAAAGCGATACTCCCTGGCGATTGCGATACGTCCTCAAAAGCTCCACATCCATGAACTTTCCATCCGCCTCGCGCGACCAACCCATCATGCGTTTGATGTTTTCATCTTCATCACAGGTAAGAAGAATGGAAATCAGTCGACAGTCTCGATTCTCCGCGGCCTGCTCGTACTCTGAGAATAAGCTGGCACCTCTCTCTGTTTGAAATTGAAAATCGATGAACAGATAGGTTGTATGGTACGTTGAAGGCTCGGTTGCCAGAAACTTGAAGGTAGCCTTCCGGAGAGACCGCTGGAGATCCTGGTATCCTGGTTGCATACGGTGTAGAACGGCGTCAGCGGGACTGAGGACGAAATGGTGGTCAATCAATTTAAGCCTTTCGGATATCAAAGGATGTGCGATCAGAGCCTGGGCTATTGTTGACTTTCCAGTGCCGGGAAAGCCATTTATGAGGATCAGTGGATGCGGAGACATGTCGACGAGGATTAAGTTGGCGCTGGGCTGGCTTTCTGTGTTTACGCCTGCGTAGTTGTAACGAGCTTTGACGGCCGCTGTGTGCGATTCTGACGGCGTTGTTGAGACCTTGAGGGTGTAAGCCAGAACAATAGAGACAGGTCAAGGAGAGATAGCCGAAGAAAGACAAGTGAAGTATAGAAAGAGAGAGAGATGTCTGGGGCTTCAGGCCCTGAAGAGGTAAGCTAGAGAGAGAGAGAGAGAGAGAGAGAGAGAGAGAGAGAGAGAGAGAGAAAGGTGAAAGAGGGCTTGGTTGGGAGAAGAGATGAGCTTAATATAAATCTATTAAAATATAAAGAATACGGAAATACTGGGTTGCTAACTAGTTGAATGAATAAATATTTGATTGAATAAAATAATCTACCAGCATAGAACCTCAGACAACGTCAATGTAATTATATCATCACTTTGTTTGCTGACAGATCAAGCGCATCTATTTATGTAAGACCTGTCCAACCCCGCTGCCTAAATCCAACCTTGACAGCACCTACCACTTCGGTATCTAGATCCAACAATCTATAACCCAAAATGTCAGTACAGAAGTGCTGCATCCAAGGCTTCGCCTGGTCAGGCACGCCAACCGGCCAAACCTCCAAACTCGCAAACAACAACGTCTACATAACAGGCACCAACCCCCAGACTGCCATCCTCTTCATATCTGACCTCTTCGGCTGGACATTCCCCAACGTCCGGCTGTTAGCCGATCACTTCGCCCAGGAAGTCGACGCAACAGTCTACGTTCCCGATTTTTTCGGCGGGGAAGTCCTAGACTTCGATCTCATCGCTGCGGAGAAGTTCGCCGAGCTAGATATAGGGGCTTTCATTGCCCGGAATAGTCGGGAGACCCGCGAGCCGGAGATCTTTGAGTGTGCGAGGGCTTTAAAGCGCGATCTTGGGTTTAAGAAGGTTGGGGCTGTGGGGTATTGTTATGGTGGGTGGGCTTCCTTTCGGCTAGGGGCGAAGGAGCATCGGTTGGTGGATTGTATTTCTGTTGGGCATCCGTCGCTTTTGGAACGGAAGGATGTTGATGAGGTGGATGTTCCTGTGCAGCTTTTGGCGCCGGAGATTGATATGGCGTTTCCAATGGATTTTAAGCTGTATGCGGTTGAGACGTTGTTGAAGTTGAACGTGCCGTTTGATTATCAGCACCTTCCGGGGGTTGTGCATGGTTGTCTTGTGCGTGGGGATGAGACGAAGGCTGGGGAGCGGGCGGCGATGGCGAGGGGCAAGGATGCTGCGGTTGCCTGGTTCAGACAGTGGTTGAAGGATGAGTGATTAAATCAGGAGGGGAATTTGGGTTGAGCTGAGATATTTTCATTATTCTATAGTATTAACAGTATTGACAAGTCCGGCTATTCACATTACTTCCTCTATGCCTTATCTTCTCCAGTCTCCTTTTTCTTTTCCTTATGCTGATCCTTTTTAACACTCTTCCACTCCATCGCCAAAGCTGGGAACAACGAAAGAACCGACATGACAATACCAAGAATAAACGTCTTGGTAATAGCATCACTGTACCCACTCAGCACCTCACTCAGCTTCGACGCAGGCACATAATTCCGTATCTCCGTAGCACCAGCCCCAATAACCTCCACCGCATCGACTCCAGAGATCTTCTCCAGATTCTCTTTCAAGAAATTCGTGAACAATGTCTCTGCAATACTGACGAAAAGAGCACCATTCAACTGCTGCGAGAACATGAGCAATGATGCTCCAACCGGAACATCTACAGGAGCGAGACAAGTTTGCACAGCAATATTGGCCTGCTGCAGTCCCAAGCCCAACCCAAGACCAAAAATGACCTGGTAGCCAATCCACTTGGGATGGGCCGTGTCAGCCTGGAAGGTATGCAGCAGACCCGCACCAACCGAGAGCAGAACCACGGCGGCAAACATGAACGGGTTGTAGTAGCCGAATTTCGAGATGGCGATTCCGGAGAAGATCACTCCGATAACCATCGAAAGCACGAGAGGCAGGTTCATGATACCCGATTGTTCGGCATCAACATTCTTGATGGCCTGGAACCAGATGGGTATGTAGAACAGCATGACCATCATACAAGCGCTCGTACTCATAGTCCAGAACACACCGGCAAGAACAGATCGCTGTGTAAAGATACGGGGCGGCACGAGCGCCTTCTCACCGAGCTTGATCTCGACGACGACGAACACAGCAGCCAGCACACCGAACAAGACAAACAGAAAAATAATGCGCCAGTTAGCCCACGCATAAGTCGAACCACCCCACTCCAACGCAAGAAGCAGGCAGATCACAGAAGGAACGAGGAAAAGATTACCCAGCGGATCAAGCTGCGCAATCTTCTGCTTAATAGTCCAATTCCCATTCCTCGGCGGCGGAACATCCAACAAGAAAAAGATAGCGACAATCGCCGCGCCACCGAATGGAAGATTAATGTAGAAGCACCAGCGCCAGGTGACATTTGTCGTGAACACACCTCCCAAAATCGGGCCTAGGACTGAGGCGATACCGAAGACTGCGCCCATGAAGCCCTGGTACATGGGTCGCTTCTCGAGTGGGACGGTGAAGACGATGATAATCACTGCTCCTGCTGAGATTCCACCTGTGCCTAGACCTGCGACTGCACGGCCGATGATTAGGGCTATGGATGAGGGTGCGGCACCGCAGATTGCAGAGCCGATTTCAAAGACTAGGATTGAGGCCAGGAAGACCCATTTCGCGGGGTAGAAGGTGTAGATTCGGCCGTAGACTAGTTGGGAGGCTGATGCTGTTAACATGTATGCGCTGCCGTACCAGCCTATGTCGGTTAGACTGTGGAATTCGTCTGTGATTTTGGGGGTTGCTGTTGCGACGATCAAGCGGTCCTAATCCTACGTTAGACATTTGTATAAACGGAGCTGTCAGATATCAGACTTACCAAAGCAACGAGGAACATGGAGATGTACAGCGCAGCCATAATCGGAACAATCTTTTTGATGGAAGGGTATTTGGCCGATTCTGTCGTGACGCTGCGTTCAAGCGCAGCATCGACATCTTGTGGGACATTTTGTGATGAGGACTTCTCGTCCAGAGCAAGCGACTTCTCATCGAGAGAAACGGACTTCGCATCGCGTTCTGACAGACTCGAAGTCTCTGCCATGTCGAAAATAGACGTTGAATTTTCTAGCTGTCAAGAAAATCCACGTGGGTGTAGACCAGACTGCAAATATTTTCTGGAAAAAAAAAAACTTCGTGTGCAGGATCCTCCGTTCTATTTGTATGCAAAAATCGTAAAAATGGCGGATTAGACCGACAATAACCCACGGAGATAAAGGAGTCAGTCATGATGCTCCGTTTTAGTGCTAATAATGATCGAGCACCGGGAACGGTTCGTTCCGCGTTATTGTATCCCATGTGCCCGGACGGTCATTATGACCCTCCGTGGACATGCAGAAACTTGGAACAGGATTGATCTTAGTAAACTAGGTAAGCTTATTGACGGAAACATTCCCCTAAAATAGACCAGAATATACCTTATGCCATTGCTAAGCAATATTCCAAGCTTGTTTAATATGGAGACTTGAAAATCGGGGTCCTGGTTAAGGGCATTAAGCACATTCCAAGCGAAGCATATCCCCGCTTGGACCCTTGCAATGCTCCGCTCGGTGAATAGTAGAAAAAACCTTCCTCAACTCGGGGAATTCAAAGATCCGACTTCATTTATGACTGTGTGAACATCTCTTATTTGAATATGAGTATGCACATATGATCTATCTTACGCTGACAGTAATCATATGACCCCTGATAGGCCAGCATGACCTGATTCTTTGATGTGTATAAAACCACGTGGACGGAGATTATCGGGGACGGAACTCCGACCCTCCGCTCTGTTGTTCCCCCCTTAAAACGGGCGTATCCACAGCCTATCAACTTCTCTCCCGGCTTTAGGACTTAACCGTTGTATCGATCGATCGGATCGGGGATTTTCTTGTTCTAGAATTCGATGTCTCTTTCTTTTCTTCTGGGACCCACGTTTATACTTTAAATAACCCCACTTAGTAGCCCTTACCTTGAGCTGTTGCTTATGGCCAATTATGTCTATTGGTTTTTGTTGACGTCAATACTGTCAAGTTCGAGGCTTGATCGCTTCCAAGTTGGGACTAGCTGCCTCTTTGTTATTATAGTTCTGACAATGAGGCGCCTGAAGATACCAGGGGAGCTGTTCGTATCATGTACAACTATAAGATTATTGGTACTATACTAGATCTGGATATTTCTCACAACGCAGCTATGGTTATGTAAGTGAGACCCATAAGGACAACCTCGGAAAGTATTGCTGATTCAAAAAGGGTATATTATCACTACCTCGCACCGAAGTTGGAGCACTCAGTTACAGAAGATGGAAAAAGATAAGAAACTCCAATCCAGGTCATACCATGCATCGATCAAATGCAATCAATAGGTTGTCGGGCAGAAGAGAAAAAGAAACCAGAACAGGACTCCGTCCTCCGCGTTACAGCCATTCAACACCGTCCTGGGATGTTATCAAAGACAACCTTGGATGGCATAGGATAAGTCCAGACCGACCAACCACTTCCAATGCAGCTGGCCTGGATTTGGTACGCCGAACGCCTTTAGCCGATCCAGAAGAAAGAAACCTCCCTGCCACTCGGGTACAGGGGAAAAGGAGAGAAGATGGGATCGAAATAATAGAACAAAGGAGATGTGAGACTGTGCCAAGGCTGCGTCTGCATTTTGCGCACGCCAGCCAATATAATAATAATATAAAGAAATTAAGGCCACCAACGCCCGTGATTGTCGAGCGATCATGAAGGGCATAAGATTCGACCAGCCACCTTGACGGTGAAGGAATCGAAACGTATCAACAAGGGAGATGAGAAGCAACACCAGCCCAGAAAGGGTAAAAGGAGCCAATATCGTACACGTCAAAAGGTTCAAACAGCAAAGGGACATGGGAACTACCGGGAGATGGAGTTGGTGTGGTTTGCATCTCCCGGAGCTGCTGTCGACGAGTTGGTGGAGGCAATATGTGCGCGCAATGAAGCGACTTCATTTCGTAATCCCGTCAACTCGTCATGCATGGAACGAACGTACGCCCAAAGTTTGTCGATCTGGTTGGCCTCGGCCACGTCGGAACCGTCAGGCCCACCCTTAGATGCAGGTAAGCCATGGTTGCCAGAGAGAGTCGATGGCGCGTGCTTATTAGACTGTAGCCCGAACCGAGCGTCTGGCGAGCTGACAACGGGAGGAGGGAGCTGAGCTCCTGGTTGTGGCAACGGCAACCCCATTGTATGATTGGGCGCTGACAAGCTCCCCCGTCCAAAAGGTGCCTGTGGGTGAGGCAAGGACTGGCCCATACTGGGCGAGTGTCCGCGGTGCGAGGATGCAGCCGAGTCGTGATGTGATAGAGCATTCGGAGACAACGGTTTGGAGCTCTCGGTCAAATTGCTCGAAGTAAAGAGGGACGATCCGGAGGGGTGACCTGCAGGGGGGAATGTCAGATTCCCCGCTTGGGAGGTTGCAGCAGACGCTGAGCCAAATCCACTATGCGTACCAGGCGGGGGGAAAAGGCCTCCACGGCTTGCCGCAATCGGCGGGTAAGTGCTGGGTTGACGCGCAGAATTTAGAGAATCGGATCGTGGGAGGGTATCGTCATGCTTGCGCATTCCCTGCGTGCTGAGTCGTCGCTCATCTTCTCCATCCATGGCCTCCGGCTCCGCGTAGACCAGGCCATCCATACCGTCGTGGTGGTGGCCATCTCCATATTCATCATCGGGTGCAAAGCTTCCCATGCTAGATCTTCGACCCGCACATCCACCTTGGCCTTTGTTGTGTCGCGCAAGCGCGTCGCCTCGAGCAAAGCGCCGCCCACACTTGGGGCAGAGATGAGGTCGTTCGCCGGTATGCAGCTTAGTGTGTCGTTTCAAGTCGTGTAGTCTGCGGAATCGGGACTGACAGGTTTGACAGACAAATGGCTTTTCTTGGCTATGGGTGAGGAGATGACTCTTAAGGTTGTGTTGGCGAGTGAATTCAGTAGCGCAATAGGGGCATCGATGTTTCTTTGCCGATGGCGAACGTGGGCTACCTCTGTTGTAGCCCGCGTTGGGCAAGCTCAGGCCGCGACGAGGGTCGTTAAGCCCGCCAGTGGGCATCGGGTATGAGAAGGCCTTATTGCTATCCTGATCAATCTCCGAGTCTTCCCGTTGGCGATGACGATCGCCATCCTGCGAAGCTGACTCTTCAATCGGGCCCGGGCTTGCGACCGTTGAGGCGTGCATGAGCGAGTTTTGGTGGTCGGCCGAGCCGTAGGGATCTGATGAATCATTGGCGTGGGCGTCTACTTGCATCTGCTCTGGTGATGCATGAATCTGAGGATCTTGGATTGAAGGGACCGGGGACTTTTCGCTGGCTCCTAAAGCTTCTCGCGCCACTTGGGAACTATTTCGCTCTGAATCCCTGTCATGTTCGACCGGCCGATCCGGCGCTGATGAAGGGCTCGTCATCTGGGGAGGTTGTGATCGGGAGACGTGGAGACCGGCGCTGGCGATGGAGCTCAAATTGGATTCCGGTTTGGATGGTGGTTTAAGAAAGGATATGGGATCGGAACTCGTAATAGAATGGGAAGGACCGGTGATGGGGTTGGACACAGCAACAGGCTCGTTGGTGGACTGCATCAATGCCGCCATGGAGGCAGAAGGGTTTGCGCCAGCCTCGTAAGGTGATAGACGAACCAAGGCAACCGCTACTTGTGACATGTTAGAGGGAAAATGCGAGTAAAACTAGAAGACGGGAAAATCATCGGACTAACATCACTCGGAGACTTTAGACGAGGGAAATCGTGTGTATATGCTGGGGTTGATGGGGGGGGGGGATTGTTACGGAGGAAGTCCAGGGCGTGTGGGGCGGGTACTGTTCTCAAGGAAACCGAGTGTGGCGCAAGCTGACGAGGTTTGGTTTCAGCTATGGACTTTGCCCGGGAGACGATCCACCAGCCAAAGAGGGGCTTGGGCCTGCGTTAAAATAGCAATCGGCCGTGAAAATTAACAAGATTGGTTGAGAATCAATGGAGCCCGGGAAGTTTGGGGACCGTGGCGGGTGCAAAAGAGGCGCAGGGACGGGAATGGACTCCAACAGAAGACTAGATGGGACTGAGAAGGATGAATTTGCCTCTCAGGAACCCGAAGTCTCGATGGCAAAGTACAGTAGAAAAGGAGGAAATAATACCCCGTGGAAAGGGAAACCGGGCACAACCTTTTGGGGGGCATGAACGGGGCAAAAAAGGGTATGCGTGTATGGTAAACTGGTAATCCAGCCATTTACGGTCGAGGCTCTTGATGAACCCTGAACCGGGGAGGATGTACTAGGTACTTAATTATGCTTGGTGTTCTACATAGTGAAGAAGGTATCGACTACCCGGATAAGATTGAGGCTGTGTAAAGCCCACTAACGCGTGTGGCTGGTCGTGGGTCTAGTTAACACGTTGTTTTTCTCTCCTTGAGTCTGATCATGACCAACTTGGTTATTACATTGAGATCATGTCCAACATGAAAGAGCCTCTTGCCACTGCGAATGATCATAAAGCTATTGGTAAAGGGCAATGATGTCAGAGGACGAAAACCTGGTCCAACACGAAGATCCGGCAGATCTACTGAACACCATGGTTCGGTCTGCTCAGACTAGTCTAATTCTGCGTACATAATCACCAGCCACACATGAACGGGGCTACGCCGTAGGTATATATAGATCTCGATTTCTACTGTGACTGCATAAGAAAAAGATTTGGTCTAGTCAGAAGCTGTTCTGTTGTTCTCCAACACTCAGCCTCGTGTCACCTCGGGTCTGTGGCCTCAGGCTTAGACTCTGCCGATCCGTATTGGCAACGAACTAAGGCCACCCTGGCGGTGCCAGTTTAGGGCCATGCGAACGCTTGCCCGTATTGAAATCGGACTGAACATGCCGGACCAACCTGCGATTGGCCCAGAGGTAAATGCCACAGACGTCGCGGCGGGGCTACTCGGCCCAGGAATTAGGTTGGATTGGTTCACTATGCAGGTCATCGTGGCTTGAGATTGATCAGGGCTTGTTCAGAGCAGCTCCTCATCTGAGGCTGAGTAGATCTTGTAACATCTGATTTCCACGCGAATTCGCCTTGTCACATTTGTTGGTGGATCTGGTGGGTTTGTGGGGTTCGCCCCTAGGATCCTTGCTGCATCTGCGGAGAAGAAAGGTGTATTGGATTCTTGGCTGCTGTCATCGAATCTTGTGACTTGTATGATAACAGGCCTCCAACTGGGGTCGGCCATTTCATTCCCTTTTTGGTTCGATCGGGGAGGGTTTTCAATACAGCGAAGTTGGGTATGCATCGACTGCTTGCCCTATCTCGAACCGACCCGCCCCGAAGAGGCTCTAATGTGAAATAATCGATAATTCGGTGTGGTAAGATGTGAGGAAGAAGGTGCGATGGACGAAGGCGTGGAATAACATGACTGTTGTTCAGGGGTACATCAGGTGGGAAAGGAGAAATGGCTCTGCCGAATAGAAACATCACCAAACTGCGTGCCCGTCATCGAGAGCAAGACTTTGAGTGGCCTTAGATCCCTTGGACATGATTTGAAGGGTGTTGAATTGATCTACAAGGCAACGCAAGTCAACTGTTTAGTTGGCTAGCAGCCTTGGTGCCTTAAGGCCTGGAGAAATAGGTATTGATTTCAAGCGGCGCAAGTTTGGTGGTTCAGTCGCATCTGCTGAACCATTCTCCCCTGACAAGATTGATTGGACCAGAATCACTCCCATCGCAGATTGTGTGCTGGAAAAAGTACCATACATCGCCGAACTGGATTGATTCCTAGTCAAAGTCGCGCATACATTAGACCCGCGGGTAGGCGCGATGTGATAGCAACATCACCTCGCTTGCCACTAGTTTATGCGGTCTACGAGTACACTGGCTATGCCTTTATCCAGGCGCTCCCTGCGAAGGCCGTGTCTGTCTCCACGGTAGGGAATGACGTTGGATCAACGTGCAGATGTCTATCGAATACGGAGTATTCTGTAAGTGTATGGCTGACTGCAGAGTTTTAACCTTTACTCTCCCGGAATTCACGATGATTATATACCGAAATAAGTTCAATTGCAACTGGCTCACATAATTAGTGTCAGTGCACAGACCCTTGAAAGCCAAATCGACTGTTGTAGGTGTGACGGGAATTGTGTACAGGGGTATTGATAGCTACTGAGAAGTGACTGGATCCCCCGCTTTGACGGAGCATAATCCCACAAATTCGAGCGGTTCTGCAGATTGTGTGGTTGGCCAGACGATCGGCAGGTTAGCGCCCGGCTGAGGTGATGGGCGTGCATGCTCAAGGGCAACCGGGGCCATGACCACACCTTATTGGCTGCTCCACTGTGACAAGCTCGACCGATCACTTCTCCCGACCAGTCACACCTCGTCTCGTGCAGTGTGAATATGCACCCGAGGATGGCGTTGAAGTGTGTCGAGGTGGCATTCCTCCAATCATTTCCCCGATTCCTCCTGCACCTTTTGCTCGGCGCTTACTCTAGTCATGGCATGAAGTGATGGGATACCATGGCCTGCAGCGCCCCCGCCCAGCCCAGCGGCCATGGGCCCTCGTCCATGATTGATATTCAACACGGCTGCCGGATCTGCCGCTTTTCTGTTTTCTTTTCAGCTATCCATCGTTGCCAAGTTTGGTTTTCTGTGTTATTCCCCGTGGACGCAGGTTTCGCACACGGTTTCAAGGTGTTTTGCATAGGTTGATACAGCTTCAGCTACTGTCACCCAGCTGGGATCTTACCAGCAGACAATTGACTCTGACTTTTTGAGTCTGTTTTTTTTTGGTTTCATTTCTGGGACTCATTTGTCAAAAGCTGGCTCTTTTGACTGCTTCAATTTGTTCGTTGTTTACATCCCTCCACCATCACCATGTCGACCTCCGGCGACAGCAACCACTCTCCCCAGACCTACGAGCCCGTCGTCCCGCATGATCTCACCCGTGCCTCTTATCACAGCGCAATGGGTGCCCCTACAGGCTTCACAACGACGGAGACACAGGAGACCCGAAGCTCGGAGAGCAGCGGTATCTCGCTGAAGAGCCCTCGCACGGCTCGATTCGCCGAGGCAACGACAATCTACTCACCAGTCGAGCGCTCCGGCAAGTCTCCCTTTGCCGACACCGTTGAACAAGCTCCCCTGGGCGTCGCCGATACCGGGTTTGGATACGTATCAAACAACAATCCTACCCAACATGCGGACGACTCCATGCCACCGATGTCACCTTGGCGAGCTGATCTGAAAGTTCCGAAGTCCGCCAAGACCTTGAACCCGCTCAGCCCGACCTTCCGTGAGGAATACTTCCTTGAGAAGGGTGAGGCAACTGCGGAGAAGGAGAATGCCCGCGATGTCAGAATCAAACTTCGTGTCCGCATTGCGAAGATCTTCCTTCGGTTTGTCAACTTCGGCTGCAGTCTGATTGTCCTGGCCATGTTGGGGTTGACACTTCGAACTTTCATGGCAACCAAAGATCTCCCAGAGCGTAACTCAGCCTTTGCGTGGAATCAAAATACCAACCCATGGGCACAGTGGTTGCTGTTGGGTCTGGCCTGTTTCTCTCTTCTTTCTTGCATGGTTGTGTTCTGGGGTTATTTCAGGGGTGGTCACAGGCGTGCTGAGAAGCTTGTCATCTACTACAGCACGATTTCGGTCATCTACTTCACCTTCAGTTTCGTCATGTGGATCGTTACTGCAGCTATCTACGAACACTCGAAAGCAAGTGGAGACTCGAAGGATCTCTGGGGATGGGCTTGCGCACAGAATACGCGTGAGCAGATCTACTCGGATGCTGTCGACTACGCTCTGCTTTGCCGTCTACAGGTGATTTCCCTAACAACCAATTACAGCCCCGTCTAATATACTAACGTGATTTAATAGGACTGGGGCCTCGTCTGCGCCATCATCGAAGTCGTCATTGAGCTTCTCGTGATTCTGATTTACATTGTCGTCTTCTACCGCATCTGGTCTAAGCGCCGTCTCATGAAGTCAATGAACCACCGTGACCAGGCCCGTTCAGACCTCTACCTCGCCCAGCTGCACCGCCAAACAGCCCCGAACACCCCGGGCTTCCCTGGCTTCTCGTCCTACCCACCAAAGTCCCCCTTCTACGCTGCCCAAGCCATGGACCCCTACTCCACAGCCGAGAAGGGCGAAGCCGACCCACCACCCCAATTCGCGACTGCTGCCTCCACCCAGTACGCGTCTCCACGCTCTCCCACTCGCCCAGCCCCATCATTCCAGCTCCAAGCCCCTCCCATCCGTGTCCAGCAGCCAACACCCCGTACCGGCCAGGAGGAATTTGGCGCCCAGCCTATTCCCGCTGCTCACGCCCAGTCACCATCTCCCCCACCTCAGACTCAGGAGCATATGACTGCCGCACCTGGTGAACAGAGTTACGGCTCTGTGCCCATCCCGGGAGCGTACTAGTCAACCACTTGCCCGGCTGATGACTTTACGAGTCCGTTCTGGGATATCCTGGAGTTTTGGGCTCGGTGTCGAAATGAAACTCCCGACGAAAAAGAAAATGGAAAAAAAAAAATGGAAAATCAGAAAACACAAACTTTAGTACTGAGTTCGAGAAAATTTGGACATATATCGGCTTTCCTTATCCTTAATTCTTTGGGCTCTGGGGATTGCTGAAGCGGTGTTGGGCGTTTTGGCACAGATACCTATTTCAACTTTTTGGAGGGTCATTCGACTACTTTGTGTTTTTACACCTTTGTCTCCTTATTGATCATAGTCAATGATGAATCTTACATTATACGTACCACTCGAAGATGTTTAGTGTCGGGCTTGTTATCGTAAAGTGTAAATGCAGGCCACTAGCTTCGAGTTGTGCTCGGATATGCGACTATCTATGAAGACAACATATGTCAAATTTCCAGCTTCAGCATTCAATTCACGACTTTAACTAGCCAGAAATATCATAGCGCTCTGCAATAATCTTATTCACTTCGTCATCTTCGGCCAATATCGACTCAAATGCAAGGCACAACTCGTCCTCATTGATCGATGGCCTAGAAGACTGCGATACTGACGGGTAAGGTCCCCGGTGCCTTGTTTCCTCGCGTTCAGCCAACATAAACATTTCATGATTATGTCTGGCAGTGACCGCCGCTGCCTCCATTCTCCACTGGCACCACCAAGCATCAAGTCCATGTTCGTTAATCTCTTTTTTGAATGCAAAATTCGATTGCAATTCATGCTCCCATTCATTAATACACAGGTCGATAAAGCTGTCGATAAGCGAATGGTCGGTCGTGAGCTTATGAATAACATCATGAAGGTCTTTCACAATGTCATCAATTTCATCAAGAATACTCATATGAACCCTCATATCTTGAACGATGCATAAACGTTCGCCGAGGGTCCCGGAAAGAGGTAATTCCACATCAGCCCTTGCGTCCTGCATGATGACCCTGCGGGATTCAAGTCGGTTGATCGCAGACATGAACGCACGCGGGCGATATTCCGTTGATTGACACATCAACTTTCGGCTTCGCCAGAACGCGAGAGAGGTCAGACATGCGACTTCAGTAAGCTGAATTTGTTTTTCTGCCTCTTCCTTGGGAGACTGTAAAAGTGCTTCGACAACAAGGCGCTCTTGGAGAGGGAGGATTCGAAGGTAAGCTGTTGTCTCTTGGTTGAGAGTCCCTTGGTTTAGAGACTCGGTATTTGGGTGTTCTGAGATGAGCTGGGTTACCGTGCGCAAATCCATGATGGCTTATCAACAAAGCTCGCTGAAGGTCAGTGGTTATGGGAGGGCAAAGATGGATGACGGTGTTTGGAGCCCTGGACGATTGACCTTTATTGGGCTGCAAAGAGAGGGACAAAGTAGAGAAAATGAAAGGTTCTGAAGAACATTTCAGGTGGTTGCTTGGGGAGCACTCAGCTATATAAATTCCAATCCATGTGAAGATGATTCCGCGCCAACACGCATGGATGCGATTGCCTGGGTACCCGCGCATTGATGCGAGGTCTCCGAGCCCGGAACTTCCAAAATTTCAAGGTGCTGTCTATACATATGTAGGACTAAATTATCAAGCACGGGACAGATAGATTGAATGTAAGATGGATGTTATGTTTGCATTAAATAAGAAAACGAAACACCTGATCAAAGCGCCACTGTGCAAACAAAGAAACCCGATGAACTCCGCAAGAATCTACCAATTCCCATCCGTGCCCATCATGACTACACACATTCCGATTCTATTCAGATCGTGAACTGTACAAGGAAAACACCTCACAGCATGACACCCCCTTCGTCGCGGACGGCGTTGGCATCGCGACTGACAAAGATCTCTTCCAGGTTACAAGCCCCATCAGCTATTTTCTGCACGTCGCTCTCCAAGACAAGACCTTCCTCGTTGGCCAGATGGAGAAGACAAATGAAACCATAGGATGTACTGATGTCACGCAATGTCTCGTTGGGGTAGACGGTCTTCAGAGAGTTCATGATCTGTGTAAACCGTAGCCTATCGTCCCTGCGATCAGGGCTACTTGACTGTGGTGTTGGCGGTTCGGGGGCACCAGCTTCACTCTCAGGCTCGGCCGGTGGTTCACTAGACATAGCATCAGGCTGCGATGCAGAGCCGAAGTCGGTGGTGGCAATCAGACGCTCGCCCATCCCCTTCCACATCTCGGTCTTCAGTCGTCGCACATCCACCTTCTTAGCGACACGAGCATAATTGACGTAATCCGGGCGCGCACGACGTCCGCCCTGAGTTACCAGCTGTGAGCCATACCCACCACCAGGCTTTCCAGGAGTGGCTCCAACCATATTTAGCAAGGCAGTGAGGCCAGTTTGTGAGCTCCCGTCTTCAGCTGATGTGCCGGGAAGCCCGTCAGTCGGTGGAGACAACATCTCTCGAGCATCGGCAAATGGCATGTTATCGTCCTCATCGTCCAAGTCCATTCCATTGGGGAAAGCAAGGCCATCGTCATCAGCAAAGAAGTTAGCATCGTAGGCACCAGCGACGCCCTCCTGATCGGCGGTATCCTCCACCTTGTGATTCGCCCAGAAAGCCTCGTCCATGTCACCGTGCCCGGAAGTTTGCTCGGGTCGCGGAGCCGCTCTCCTGCCCAAAAGCTTCTTCGAGCCCATGCGCGCCTTGGGCTTGAGGAAAAGGCGAAGGAGATTGCGTGAGTTGAAGTGCTTGTCATCAGGGAGCAGGTTTCGCCCCTTAGTCTTCCATTGTGTTTTTGGTAGGGAGACGGCCGAGTTGGAGCTGGCGGGTGTATAGATCAACTCGGCAATGGTATGATCCAAAGGAGCTCCAAAGTCAATCTCGAAGGGCTCCTTCTCTTTTCGTGGCTTGGGAGCGGATGTGCTGGCTGCTGTGTGCTCCTTGATTCTCTTAATCTTCCAGTGTTCTGGGCCGGCCCAATTCTTCTGGAGCGCGTTATCGAAGTAGCTCAGAATGTTCTCATGATCCTGTTTGCTTGGCTGATGAGACATGCTAACGGCATATGCATCTTCACGGTCCATGTCTTCATCGCCATCTCCATCTTCCAATCGATGAACCTTGAGCATCGGTTCTAAAGCAGCCTCTCTTGCCCACGCCTCTCCTCCGTCACCGAACCCAGCGTCACCAGTCAGGTCGAAACCAGCCAGCGAGGCGTCATCGTCATCAAAGCCAACAGCGTTGTCATCATCAAGCATGATTCCGGAAGGGTCATCGCCTTCACCTTCGTTGTTCTTATCATGCCGCCAATCCTCGGGTGCCTTGAGAAGAGGAATATCAAGGGTTCCAGCTGGATCTCCTAGGTCAAGATTCTTGAGGGAAGGGCAGATATCCTGCTCCCCAAGACGATCCAGGTCTGGGAAAAATTGGCTTGCCAGCGTACCAAGATCAATATCTGGGTCGTCCTCGAATGTGTCGCTTGCGGTCGGGGGGGCAGGCTTTGTTTGATCATCGGGTTGTGATTCTGGGTCGGTAGAGTTCTGTCGGTCTTCCTCTCCCTCTGCTGTCTTGGAAGATTCATCTACAGCATCATCGCTGCTGTCGAAAACAATTCGTCCTAAGCTATCGATGGCCAGATGGTTGAGCAACAGGCCCTTTGCGCCTCCTTCATCGAAATCGGCAGACGCCTTCTTGAAGAGCGGATCCACAGCGAATTCTAGCTCAAACTTCTTCAGTTGTAATGATGAAAATGACGGAGCCAGTGTTGCCTCGTGAGAACGTGTCTTTTATCATCCAATATGTTAGCACGAGAGTCATGTATTCAAGAGCGCTGGTGATCACCGTACCTTCTTACGCGACTTGCGCGGTGCTCCATCCTCACCCTCCTCATCCTCGTCACCCTCTTCTCCCTCGGCATCATTATCGCGCCCTCTCTTGTCGCGGCTATCGGCCAAGCCACTCAGCAGTCGTCCAGTTTCCGTTGCGACACTGTCAACTCGACTTGTATAAATTTTGACACACCCATCGAGGGTGCAACTGGCCTTTTGGAAATTCACACCGTCTCCCTCCTTCAAAAGAGACATGTCGTGGAAATAATCGATAAGAGCAAAGTTCCAGGAGTTGTTCGCATTAATCTTGTTATCGGTCGCCATCTTCATCCACTCCTCGAAATTGGCCAAGATGGGTACACGCTTCATGGGGGTAACACCGCGGCCATTCACATCGCTTCCGCGACCGCGATGGCTCGATCCGCGCGGGGTTCCTGGACTCTCGCTTCCATCGCGGTCATGTGCTGTGTATCGCCGCGGAGGCATCGGGGTTTTGACAGCAGCTTTGATCTGACTCATCTGACGATCATATTGCGCCTGGCGAGCCCCGACGCGGGCCGCTTTCTCGCCCATATCATCGTTGAGGGGAATCCTGCTGGTCGCGTTAGTGATGATCTGACCCTCGCATTTTGAGGAAGGCGCATACTTGACGGGGGAGTTCTTATGAGGGGTGGTGTTGCCGTTGGAACGGCGATGAACCTTGTTTGCTACACGAGGCATGGTTGCGGTTGCCCCCAGTTGGGGAAAGCAGGCGCGATGTTCGAGATAAAGTCTGGTTGTCACAGCGCAGGAGGGGCGACAAACAAATGGGGAAGTCAACAAACATACGGCACTCTGGTACGGCCAAAGGTGCATAATATCACATGATACCCACCCACCCTTGATCCTGAAGTATCAGGCATCATGCAGTCATAGATTGTCTCATCCGAACGCTGACCTTCGAAGGTTCCGCTTCAGTCCCAGCTTCTCCAGGTTTTCACCTACAGACAGATCAATTTACCCCTCTTTTTCATTCCGTTTGTCCAATTCACTGCCAGCGCATATTCTACACAAAATGCACCCCAGAGGCTAAAGCTTTGACCCACTTCTGCCGCCCGCTCCGCTCTAGGCTGACATCACCGCCTTCACCGCATTGGCAGGTCAAGCCAACTCCAACTTTATGGAGGGGATTCGGATATTGTGATCCGCTAAAACCGCTTTCTTGTGACGAACCGTCGCGAGAGGAATTTTCAATACCTGTTCAACTCACGATGCGGCTACTGTCGATGCCATAATGAACCAATTTCCATTTACCCTGCGGCCTGCCGTTCGCAAAGGGCCTCGGTATTCCGTCCGCCCGTTTTACACTACACTCTTGGTGTTCGCGGCCCTTGTGGCACTGAGCTGGGCTGTACGCAGCAATATAATTGGACAATCCCCACGACGTACCACTACAAATGTGTCCCTGGCCAGGCGAGAAAATGAACCAGAGGTACAGTGCATTTCCGTGCATCCCCTCCATGGATAACCTTTTCCTCGTGGGACAGTAAAGAAAGCTAAATCTCGATGTGCGATTCCAATTAGTGCCGTCAAGTTCGTGACGCTAAGGACCAATGCGCTTTTATCCGTACCAACTGCCCCGACCATGAAGATGGTCTACTCTCCTACTTGCAGCTCTATTACTGCACTTTGGCAGATGCGAAACCGCTAGCCTTCACAATCCTGATACTCTGGCTATCGTTCCTATTTAGTACAATCGGTATAGCAGCCAGTGATTTCTTGTGTATTGACCTGAGCACACTGGCAAGCATTCTAGGGCTAAGTGAAAGTCTTACCGGCGTCACTTTCCTCGCGTTTGGCAACGGCAGCCCCGATGTCTTTTCCACATTCGCCGCAATGCGGTCAAATAGCGGTAGCCTGGCCATTGGCGAGTTGATTGGCGCAGCCAGTTTTATCACCTCGGTTGTGGCTGGTTCCATGGCTTTAGTCCGACCTTTCAAAGTGGCACGGCGGAGCTTTGTCCGAGATATAGGCTATTTTGTGGTTGCTGTTACTTTCAGCATGTTTCTGTTGGCTGATGGCCACCTTCATGTGTGGGAGTCGGCTGCAATGGTGGGACTATATGTTTTTTATGTCTTCATGGTCGTAAGCTGGCACTGGTATTTGGTTCGGCGGCGCCGGAAGTACGAAAGAGACCTTGCGGCACGAACTCACTTCCACATCCCAGAAAACCAAGAATTGGATGTTGAAGAGCCTATTGAAGATGATGACCCGGGAGTTGCCTCAGAATCCCGAAGCCTTCTTCGTGGTGCATCGACGGATGACTTTGACTTATTGGAACGGACTGAAGGAGTTCCCATTTGGAAAGAACAAGAGGACGAGGATGATGAAACCCGGAACCGCTATCTTGCTGAAATCAGCGACAATATGCATGTATATCGTCCTCCCAATCGCTCCCGACGAAATACGATAAATCCCATTCGGGCCAGTATTGTTGGTGCACTGGAATTCCAGTCCGTGCTCCATTCGCTTCAGAAATCAAGAAACACGAATATCAACCCCACTATTAGCTTGGGTAGCTACTCGGACGACGGTGAAAATTCTCAAGCTTTCGACACTCGGTCCATTGCATCACACCCTCGTGCCAGCAGACCGACTACTACCAACGACCGCCTTTCGCCGCAAAGTGCATCTAGCTCTTCACGAGTTCGTGCCGTGTCGGCTAATGACGCTGATGGATTACAAATTGACACCAGCGTGTTAGGCCGCCATACAGACAAGACGCCACGCCTGACTGTGAGGCGGCCCTCCAATGAAGTCGGTGACTCGGCTCCCATGGCCCCCCCTGAGCTACCTCGTATAGACACGAGTGCTGCTTTAACGGCATCGCCATCGTCTTCCGTGGTGTCATCCACAAATGGAAGCCCCGTAGAAGCAACAGGCCCACATACTCCAGACCTATTGGCGCCCCCAGGAGCATTTCAGTCTCCTAATTATCTAACTGGTGCGACACACGGCCGATCCCCCGCTCCGATGTCCCCACGAGGAGGCTCCAGTCCTCGAACCGGACATATGACGGAGAGCCCCTCCGCAGCGTTCCCCGCCTTTATTGACGTGCCATCTCGTCCATCTTCTCGCCCACCTAGCCGTCGACTTCCCTATCCAGCCAGCCCATCAGAGCCTTTTCTAGTTCATGACAGCATTAACGATATTGACAATGATAGCAATGTATCATTCCGGAATCCCTTTACGCGGTTCTGGCCTTACTCGGTCCTCCCCCCTCCCTCGCATATCGGTTGCACACTTTTTCCAACCTTGGTGGGATGGAAGTCGAAGGGTTTAATGGAGCGATTTCTGGGTATCGTTGCTGCGCCCAGTGTGTTCCTTCTCACCATCACCGTCCCAGTCATTGAGCCTCAAGCTCCCGAATCGCCGGAGCCAGAGACAGTGCCCGCTGTGGTCATTGATGAAGCTAATGACAATGACAACCCTGGTCCTAGAGTCAGGCTGCCGGCTGATAGTCCACTGCTTTCGCCTATTTTGCTTGGCCGCCGCGATTCTGTGCCCCATCTATCGGTGTCGCAGCCCCATCGCAAGTCAACCATTCAGGATCAAACTAGTCGTCCCCGTTGGGACTCGGAGCTCCCGGCCGCACCACTGGTCATGTGTGAGCCATCTACACCAGCCAGGGATTGGAATCGTTGGCTTGTTATAATGCAGCTTTTCACCGGTCCATTCTTCTTTGTCCTCATTGCATGGTCGACTTTGGATGAAGACCTAAATCCCCGAAATCTTCTTCTTCCGTCTCTGGTTTCCCTCCTGCTCTCCTTCATCTTTCTCTCTCTTCTCTTATCCACCACTCGACGTCGTCCCTGGCACCGACAGGCCTTTACAGACCCATCCGGTCATCGGCGCCATGGATCGCTTGAGGTGATTCCACCCCCATCCCTTCCGTCCTCGTGGAGACCTTTCCTCTCTCTGCTTGGATTCTTGGTTGCTATTTCTTGGATTGCAACAATCGCCACTGAGGTGGTGTCTTTGCTGAAAACCATCGGTGTCATCCTCGATATCTCAGACTCACTGCTAGGCTTGACTGTCTTCGCCGTGGGTAATTCTCTCGGCGATCTTGTCGCAGATATCACCGTTGCCCGCCTAGGATACCCTGTCATGGCTCTCAGTGCGTGCTTTGGCGGTCCAATGCTTAACATCTTGCTTGGAATCGGCCTTGGAGGCTTATATATGACACTGAACGGGGGCAACACACGTCGACATGCCGAGATTCTTGGTGGAACTGTCTCTTCGGAGCAGGTTTCTTATGAGATCGCCATATCTAAGGTGCTAATTATAAGTGGCGCTACCCTTTTGATGGTCCTGGTCGGCCTTTTGATTGTCGTTCCTTTGAATGGTTGGCGAATGGACCGCAAGATCGGCTGGGGTCTCATCGCTGTATGGTGTGTTAGTACCTTGGGAAATGTGATTGCGGAGGTTGTATTCTAAGTTAAGGTTTTTGGGCATTGCATTTGTTCAGTTACGGAGTTTTATACATTTTGAGATCTCAATATATACATTCAAAGATCTATATCAGAAGCTTAGGGCTCTTAGACAATATGAACATGAACTTCCAAGGTTGTCGGTAATTGTGGCCCTTTTGGAAAGTGAAGAATCCTTCGGCCACTATTACCCATTCGGGCAGCTCATGAGGCTCAGGTGGACAACACAAAACCAACCTATCAGCTCTCGGCTAATCTTACACAGCGAAAGCGCCCGGGCTCGTGTGCGATTTATATAGGGGCCAAAGCTCGTATCTGCAGCCCCTAGTGTCGCACCTCACGCTCGAAAAGTATAAACAGAAGTATACTGTAGGTACCGATACTCGGGATACTGACTAGTTTCGGTCTTCATCTAACCGTCAGCCGGCGATATACCTTGATACTGTCTGCAATCCGCCAACTAAATGCTTATCTGCTATATTGACACATCCTGAAACGATTCACGCTGTTTCCACAAGTGTTACTGGTCAAGATCAGATGTCACTCTTTACCCCTTAACCTTTCGTGGCGCGCCGGCCACATGAAACGCACCCTGCGAACCCAACCCGGGTGAATAGTTAGCAGACTTATAAAAGGAATTTATAGGAGAGGCGATTACTTCAGGCCCATGATTTCTGACTTTAAGCTGCTTACCTACTTCAATTGCTGTACAAAGGCCTGACGTCAGACGACAAAATAAAGGCCACCTTCTACTATACTTTTTCGCTTTTCTCGGTTTCGCAACCCTCGCATCAACCGCAGTCGACGAAACTACATCAACACCCTCTTACTGCACCCCCAATATAATCTGCGACTCAACCTCTTCTCGCGTTGGCTGGGTATCCTCATCCCCACTCCGTAACTCATTCAGCATCCTATTCAGCTGTCTAGCAACCTTCTTCGCCTGCGCCTGGTCTATCCTCCAACTAAACCTCCCAGGTCTCCAGGAAACAACCATACAAAAATTCAAACGCAAAGTGAAATGGATGTGCATCACAATCATATTCCCAGAGCTTCTCGCCGCCATTTCCCTCGTCGAGTTCGGTCTTGCCCGCAAGTCTCGCAAAGAGATGAGAATGCTACCCGGTGGTCACAACTGGACTACGACGCATGCTTTCTTTGCCAATGTGGGTGGCTTTGTGTTGCGGACGCCTCATCTGCATGACTTTCCGTTGAACGCTGAGTCGCTGAAACTCGTCGTGACCGAAGGCCCGGTGACGATTCCTGAGACTAAGAAGGAGGATATCGCCGACCGAAGCAAGACGGATATCTTTGCACGCTCCTTTGCTGTGTTGCAGGGTCTTTGGACTGTTATACAGTGTTTTGCGCGGTATCGGGAGGATCTCCCCATCATGGCGCTTGAAGTCAATGCGGCGCTGTTCACTATTATCAGTCTGTGGACGTATATATTTGAGTGGTCGAAGCCGAAGGATGTTTCTGTGCCGATTGTCATTGAATCCAAAGAGAAACTCGGTGCTGAGCAGATCGAGAAGATCGAGACCATATACAAGGATTGGTACCGTTGCGGGTCGACCGGTGTTCTCTTCTTCATTATAGATTAGCCTCTCACGCTCTGCCAACATTCTGCTAGTTACTGACATACGGCCTCTCTTTTCAACTGTTCTTAATGCAGGGACGGAGTTACTATCGTCATCGCCCCTATAATTAAAGACAACCTCAATTGTGAGCATTTTACCTATACGAACCAAATTGCTCTATTTACGTAGCTGTTTCTCTACCGGTTTCCAGTCAATAGTAGAAGGGAAAAATCGGTCGAGGTTCTTCCAGCACCGGGAGTCCGCCTCAACAGTAACAGCCGTGCCTTTAGAGCGAACTCGCTGACCACTTTTCTTCTTTATCTATAGCATTTCTTTAACGGCTAGTTTTAAAGTATTCACCTAGTAATCCGAGGGAGCTATAACCAAATCCTTCTCGGTCACACTGCCTACCTTCTTACGGTTAAACATAAGCTTCTATATAATCGTGTAGCACATATATTTTAGAGGCTGCTCGTTATATTCGACATCTTTATCCTATTCGACTAATAGAAGAAAGTCGAGCTAATCTAACTGCACCTAATCCGCGGGACAATCTGGGACAGGACTAGGAGAGAACATAGTAGGCGTACGACCAAAGTAACCAGGGGTTGTGTTTTGCCTTGTTCGACCAGATTGGCCTAGGCTACGGTGTTCCCAGAAATCGATGTCATCATCTATGTATTTGCGTTAAATATTTCTAAGTGGACCTTCAGACGCTATTACGCATTGGAAACGTCACCCTGCGCTAATATGCTAATAAGTTTGTTCATTGATTACTACTCCCTCGAGTAGCTAACAACCCCTTACAGCTTGCAGATACTTGCCTAAAGTAAAAAATTAACTATACCTATAGTATGGGTGATCTACAATGCATATTTAGACACGATTTAAATCTGCAGAAGTTAATGACCGTATTTAGAATAACATACCTTAGGTGATCACTTCTTATGCAAGGGTGATACATTTTTAAGTATACAAACATAGGAAGGAAAAGTCATGAGCACGAAACATTTATTAGTTCCACTTCCCCACTCTCTTTCACCTGCTGGTTTCAACTTCATTTCTCTAACACATTCATATTCCACTTTGTGTTGAACAGCCTCTTATAAGATTATAGTTTATATCCAGTTATCGTCCTTGTTGACAGTGGGATATTATTTCCAAAAACAAACCTATATATTATTCAATATGCTGCTCTCCATCGTTATGTTCATATTTACCGTCGCCATCTCGGCTACTCCACTTGGAGACACCACACGACTTGGAATATCTGAGCGTCAGCTCAGTTGCGATCAGGCAAAGGCCGAATTAGCAAACGCCCAGGCGGCTTATATTGCCAGCCCAAGTATGGCCAACATGGAAACCGCCGGAGCAGCCCAAGAGAACCAAGCGGCGGTAAGTTTTAATCCACAATATGAACGGGATATACAACTAAAGTCTATGGAATGAATCGCAGGCTTGCGGTGAAACAATCATTTCAACTTGATGAAAGTTCTACAGGTGCATGCTGCTGAACCTGGGAATGTCCGGACGTGGCTGGGATCGACATTCTCGTCGCGAAGGGCTTATTTCTTATTGCACTATTGAACCTTGTCAGCGCATAGAGTGGTGAATTACCACTAGCAAGCGGTTAATTACCTAGGAATCCACATTCATTTGTGTTTTGTATGTTAAATTGGTTGAACCGGCAACCTCGGTGTATTAACTACCGAGTATACGCACATACAGAGGGTATTTCAACCTGCCCGCGATTGCATACATATTTCTATTTAATCAATCAACTCTTTTATCCTGAATTGTTTCCACTTGATCTCATTCGTCCGGAATATATACTAGTCTATACACTTTTAGCAAGCACTGGTAAACCTTTACATATTACCAATCCACATTATATAAATAGTACCAATACCATAACAAAGTGGTCGGTCCCATAAGCATAGTAATCGTTGATAGCTCTCACGCTGTAGGGATAGTCGTCCGGCAATAAATCCACAGGATCCAGACATCATCATGAACATCCATACAGGGATTCCACCTCGCACGGTCGCCTAGCTCTTTAACCTACAATTAGCCGAGACCTTGCTACACAATATATTTCTCTAAGGAAACATACGGTCAACGTGCAATCGAGTTTAGGTGAGGCCATTTTTTTGGTCAGTGGGTTGCACCTTTTATTCTGGTTACACCACACATTCCCGCGGTGAAACACCTCGATTGAAAAATAAAAGTTGACAATTACAGCATTATTTGCCATAACGTACAGAACCAATACCTACTTGCCTTCTAGATCCTAGTGATAGTTCCGAGGCCGTCCAATGACATTTTGTTGGTCTAGCGCTCCAAAACTCCCACGAAGCGCGTCTCGAGCTGCCGCAGAAATACCTGAGCATTGGCCCTGCCTCGTGGATATCGGTCCTTTCCTAACGTTCTAGATGTGGGGCCCGCATTTTATAGTGTTTCTTGTCCTTAGGGTCTTCCCAGCACCAATCAGACTTGAGCGGGCATGAACGGACATCACACCGCATAAGGCCATGAACAAGGTCCCAAGAGAAGGATGTTGGGGAGACGCTTGCTATCCAGCGGATTCCTTTTGGTCCTCTGATCTCGGCTTTTGTAGGTGAGAAGCTCAAGACGAAGTCGTGGGTGACGGGGTTGTGGTTCTTCTTGAGTCTTCTGGCTGGATTGTATAACGGGGCTCATATGTGGGTGCATGAGAATTTGTTCAATACGGGTATGTGGATTGCTTGGAGAGTATGCGCGTGGGGAGGAGTCGGATTGCCCGTTATTGCTAACTTTCTGAATTGGTTTGATAAATGCCTTCCTGACGTCTTTGTCGGTTTGGCTTGGGTTATTTTGGTGGTTTGTTATATGTTGATTCGAATTGGGTTGCTTGTGGTGGGGATTACTTCCTTCTACTCACTGCCCGTGGAAGCTTATTACAACGTGACTTGGACGACATTTATCCCTCATTTCTAGGTCTTTGTTTACTTCTGGTGAAATATAGTGGCTGTTTTTGGGTAATCTGAGAAATACGGGGGACTTGATATAATCGGGAAGGGTGGGAACTCACTTGGGAATTTGAACATATGAATGCGTTTATGCGATCATGGTGCTAATGAGCTAGAAAGAAACACATTGATATATTCAAGTTCCGGTGGAGGTAATCGGCTACTCCGTCTTTGTTCTAGTGCAATAATTGACGCCATAAACATGGGCCCTGAAGGGAAATGTGGAACCCGGAGAAAGTATGAAAAACCTCGGTTGATGTGACCGATCCAACTCTCGTTCCCATCAATAAGTAAGCGAGAAGCTAGACCGCATCGGCCGCTTATCTCCTCGGGATCATAACACGCCACACGCCATTCCTCTAACAAAGTTCCGGCTTTACGTGCCGGGATCTACAGGCTTGGCTTGGCCTGCCCAAAACACGACGCCCAAGCACAAACAAGCAAACGGCACCAAAGTATGCCAGTAAGCCCCCGATTAGACTTAGATTACGCCAAAAGCCGAACCGAAAGTCTTTCAAAGGGCCCAAGTGCGATGAGCATACGCAACCCTCAGCCTTTGGATATATCACGCGAGACCATCCTTCCAATAACTAACGTTATCACCAAACTAGAACCCTGCATCCAAGCTGCCTGGGTATGGGTAAATCCGGAGAACCCAATATTCTAAACAGTAATCGGAAAAATTCCTGCGGGGGATGGGCATACCCTAGTCTTCCCCGGCCATATTTCCTCCAATAGGAGGACGGCATCTACGGGACCCGGGATCCAGACCCTAATGCTTAGGTTGGAGATGTTTATGAGCAAGATGTGCATTTAATACATATAGGAGGTGGATTCCATTCTGCTGCATCTCTGTAGTCAGAGATACCGTGCTCACAACCACCCACCATGGCGCTTCCTCCTAGGTGGTACCAGGTATGTCCTCGGCTTTTCTTTTTTCTTCTAGTTTCAATAACAAAAACTAACATCTGCCAGTTTTTGGTCTGCGTGTTTGCTTCATTGGGATCGGTGCTCTACGGATACGATCTTGGTGTCATTGCCGAGGCCATTGCCAGTCCCTCGCTAGTTAACGAGTTCAAGATCAACTCCACCGAGAGTGGAGCTATCACGGCCGTCTTCACAGGTGGTGCTTTCTTCGGTGCTATCTTTGCCGGTCCTCTGGGTGATTACACAGGTCGTAAATATACCATTCTTGTCGGTTCTATCATCTTCTTGCTCGGAGGGTGCGTAATCCACATTCTTACCCATGCCACTCTTTGCTAATGGAAACAGTGGTCTTCAAACTGGTGCACAGCAAATCGCCTACCTATATGCCGGACGAGCAGTTGCCGGTCTGGGGTGAGTTTAAATTCCCTTAGTATCATTTTTTCCCAACACTAATCATCCCCCCGACGATAGAGTTGGCATCCTGGTCATGATCGTGCCCATCTACCAAGCCGAACTAGCACACCCAGACATCCGTGGCCGTGTCACCTCCCTCCAGCAACTTATGCTCGGAGTGGGCTCCCTAGTCGCCTCCTGGATCTCCTGGGGTACATACATCAACTTCGGCCCTACAGATTCACGCCAATGGCGTATCTCCCTGGGTATCCAAATGGTCCCAGCCGTCTTCCTCGCCGCACTGATCCTGCTCTTCCCTGAGTCCCCGCGTTGGCTGATCGACCATGGTCGACTGGATGAAGGCTTGCAGACCCTGGCCCGACTGCACTCTCGTGGCGATGTCAATGACCCCTGGGTTCAGACGGAGTACGACCAGATTTGCAACTCCATCGCCCATGAGCATGAAGCCGAGGCCAAGTCTTATACGGAACTATTCACGGATCGCTCATGCTTCCGACGTCTCTTTTTGGCTTGTTCTATCCAGGCTGCTGCACAGATGACTGGAGTCAGTGCTATTCAGTACTTCAGTCCTACCATTTTCAAGCAGATGGGTATTGCTACCAATGATACGCTTAAGTACCAGGGTATCAGTTCTATCATTGCTATTATTGCGCAGTTCCTCTGCATGTTGTTCATTGATAAGACTGGTCGACGTTGGCCGCAGATTATTGGAAACTTGGGCAACTGTCTCTTCTTTGTATGTTCTTCTGCTTCTTCCGTCTTTCTCTTCCATACTAACTTTCTCAGGTCATCCCCACGATCTTAATTGCTAAGTTCCCCCCGGGCACAACACACAACAACTCCGCTGGCTGGGCATTCATTATCATGACCTGGTGCTACAACTTCAGCTACAGCGCGACAATCGGCCCCTTGACCTGGATTATTTGCGCTGAGATCTTCGACACAAAGACCCGATCTAAGGGTGTCTCCATAGCAACTATGGTCTCCTTTGCCTTCAACACGATGATCGGCCAGATTACCGCTCCCGCCATTGCGAATATTGGTGGCTGGGGCTTTTATATCATTTTCTGCGTCTTTAACTTTACGAACGCTATCTTCTTCTGGCTTATACTCCCTGAGACCACGAAGTTGCCTCTGGAGGATATGAACACTCTGTTTAGGAATGAGCCGTGGTTGGTACCGGGCACGCAGACGCATAAGTTCATTGAGCGGCGTCAGATGCCGTTGCCTATCAGTCCGGAGAAGATTGAGCATTTTAGTGCTCATGAGCAGACTGCTGCTTAGTTGTGAGCTTTAGTGAAGTGCCTTTTGGATTACTTAGCGGTCTTATACCCAGGCAGGAGTGAGTTGTTTATGTCAGTTTTGAGGGTTGGGTGGGGACTATGAGATGAAGATCGGGCTTGCATGATGTGATCAACTGATCTAGATTCGCATATTATATCAGCTCTGAGTCAGTGATGGTTTTGCACATTGAAGTCTGATAGCGGCTCCACCGCCGGCGTTATTATGATGTGTAAAGTGTTGCTAAGCCAATAAAGTAGATATATAGTACAATCCCGTGTACGTACCTAGGAATGTCCTGAGTTTATCAGCATGAGATAGCCCAAACGTTCCAGTCTATACAGTAGCTTGCAAAATCGCCCTGCCATTTTGTATCTATCATTTCTTTTTTTACACAAAATGCCAAGGTAGCTTTGACCGCTTCTACTTAGCACTAAACATATCCTTGCTTCCGTATATTACAGAGTATTGCCACTGATCGTCATACTATTCGTTTCGGGTATATAGGTCCGCTCGAGTTCATTTGACCACTTCATCCTCTTTCTTGTTTTATTTAACCCTCGCCAGACTCGGCTCAATCTGCATCAGGGCCTAGCCTATCTAGGGCTGTCGAGTGGGAAAATGGCTATCAGCAATGATCTGTCTTTAACTGACTACATTAGGACTGTCGTCACTAGAGATAGAGTTTGAGAACCCATCTTAGAGAACACAATGGGGAGATTGATTTCGATCCGACCTTGAATATACTGACTACGTTGATTCTATTTCCTTTGGATGCCGGCTTGAGGCATAAGTAAAAAAACACAACATCGATACTGATGTTATGTACAGCAGATTTGTTCGAGGAAGAGCAGTTCGCCTAAGCTTCAACAGGGGAAGGTGAGAATATACTGTCCATGATCTCAATTTTGATCGCCTGTTTCACGTCTTGGAGCGCGTGCTGAGACGCCAGCCTATCAGGATGTTCCTCATCAAGCGTTCTCTCTCGCACTGCGACCACATGCTCAAGTAGCTCTACAGCCTGCTTGATCTGCCCGTTATAGTGATACGCTACTGCGAGTGCGTGCTGAGACGATAGTCGACTAGGATGATCTTTATCAAGTGTTCTCTCTTCCACCGCGACCACATGCTCAAGTAGCTCTACAGCCTGCTTGATCTGCCCTTTTTGTTGATACGCCACTGCGAGTGCGTGCTGAGACGCTAGTCGATCAGGATGTCCTTCATCGAGCGTTCTCTCTTGCACCGCGACCACGTGATGAAGTAGCCGTAGGGCCTGCTCGATTTGCCCGTCGTCTTGATATACCTGTGCGAGTTCGTGTTGAGACTCTAGTCGACTAGGATGTTCTTCATCAAACGTTGTCTCTTGCACCGCAACCACGTGCTCAAGTAGCTCTATAGCCTGCTTTATCTGCCCTTTTTGTTGATATGCCACTGCGAGTGCGCGCTGAGACGATAATCGATTAGGATGTTCTTCATCGAGCGTTCTCTCTTGCATTGCGACCACGTACTCAAGTAGCTGTACGGCCTGTTCGATTTGCCCGTCGTCTTGATATACCATTGCGAGTACGTGTTGAGATATCAGTCGATTAGGATGATCTTCATCAAGCGTTGTCTCGTGCACCGCAACCACGTGCTCAAGTAGCTCTACAGCCTGCTTTATCTGCCCTTTTTGTTGATACGCCACTGCGAGTGCGTGCTGAGATGCCAGTCGACTAGGATGTTCTTCATCGAGCGTTCTCTCTCGCACTGCGACCACGTGATTAAGTAGCTCCATAGCCTGCTTGGTCTGTCCATTGTATTCATATGCCCGTGCGAGTGAGTACTGGGACACCAGTCGAGAGGGGTGTTCACTATCATAGTGGCTTGCATTCCATGCACATACGTCTTCAAAAAGAGGGATAGCTTCTTTCGCCCGACCATCCGCTAGAACGCATTTCCCAACCTTGGAAAGTAAGCTATACCTTTCACTTAGATCTTTACTCTCCTCTCTCTTGAGAACTTCAAGGGCGTGTGGTAGATACATCCTCCATATCTCACGATTTTTATATGCAGCAGATGGAAAACACTTGTCCATATGTTGTGTTAGGGTCGCGATAATCTGATGTGTCTTCCGTGCCTCTGTTGTCCACACTTGGGTTGATAGCTGTACGAGGCTATGCACATCAAACATATCCTCATTGTACCTCCTGGTCAGAAATCCATAGCTACACAGAGTACCAATGGCAAACTCCATCTCCTCTTCCGAAACGAGGGTGGGGAGAATAGATCGCGGGATTGCCTTTGGCTCAAGGTAGGATATGAATCCCAATAAATCAGCAGCAGAGGGATCAGAGTCCTGAATTTGATTGAATGAGATAAGCCAAGTGGTGGTCACCGCGTTGGGCATTCCACGATAGCGAGTGCTGTCGTGGAACTCCCTGCTCGCTAGACGCATCCGGTCTTTTTTAGTATGCATAAGCTCGAGGTACCGTGTGATTGTTCCGTCATTTCGGCAAATATAGTAAGCTGCCTGTGCAATAGCTAGGGGTAGGAAGTTCAGTTCCTCCAGTAATTGTATAGTAGACTTCCGGTCACAAAGCGAGTCTTCTCCTACAATCTTGGTAAGGAAAGCAATCCCCTCCTCTTTTGTCATCTTTTGGAGCTCAACTATATTTCTTCCTGCAAACGAGAGTGCCACCTCGCGGGAACGAGTGGTGAGCAAAGTAACGCCTTTATTGCTGGTAGGGAAATACTGATGAAGCTCATCAAAAAGCAAGTCAACGTCATCGGCATTATCGACAATGAAAAGCCACTTTCCAGCTTTATCAGAGCTAAGCTGTCGGTGTACTAATTCCATCGCACTTTCACCGTCTGCATTCGGATGGATTTGCAGCTCTTTCGCGATTTTCGAACAAGCCTGCTCAAAACTCTCGAGACTAAGGGCAGGAGCCCAAAATATTGAGCAGTCCGGTATATGCGCTTTCACCCAGCGGGCAAGCTGAAGAGCAACTTGGGTTTTGCCGATGCCACCCAGTCCGAATAGAGCTAGTTTTGCTGTATTTGCTTGGAGAAATAGTTTCTGTTTAAGCTCATCTAGCGTGAATTCACGGCCAGTAAAGTGACAGTTTTCTAAGGCTGGTATAATATAGTGGGCTTGAGTTTGATCACCTTAGATACATTAATGAGTCTGATATGTCAATTGGGCTTTTCTGCGGACTTACAAGGCCTAGGATTTATCTCATTTGCCTGTTTACCAAGCATGTGGAAGTGGTTAGTGACCGAGCCGTAGTTCACACCCATCTGGGACCCCGAATTGAAACCCTCAAACGACATTGCGGACGCCATGCTCGCCACGGGGATCGGTACCAATCCTTCAGTGGGCATATGGAAAACAACTGTCTGGCATAAGCTGTCGCTGCCGCTGCCACAAAGGCAAGAGTGAATAGGCAGAAATACAAATATATCGCCTGGCTTCAAAAGTGTCCGTAGGCTGTAAACCCGGCTATTCAACAGAATCAGGCATGGGGAGGGGTAGCGAGGAATGATTACGACCGCAGAGACGCTCTACCATTAGCCTAAGGCATCAGGGGGGATGGGGCGTACGGCCTAAGCGCCCGCCTATGTCAGCGAACGGGGTGACTCAGCGAATCATTGTGTATACAAGAATATATCGAGTTACAGGAGGTACCACGTGCTAGTTATTGGCGACTGGTGGTGATTACGCAGCAGCAGAACCAACCAACTGCAAGCACAAGAAGCCGGATTATCAAACTTGCCGTCTCCGACGCGATAAGGTAGACACTACCAGCATAATCGTAACAGCCTCATTATTATGCTAGTAGGCATGGATTCTATCCAACTTTAAGGCTGCTTATCAAATTGAAAGAAAGAATTGAAACTTTTTTTGACCTGAAAACGAAAATAAAGAATTTCTACTCAAGGAGTATATGAGATGGGTCGAGTATTGAGTACTATTGGAGAGAGCGGCCAAGTCTGGTTTGCAGTGAGAAGGGGAGAGGGCTGTGTTTTCTATGTTTCTATGTTTCTTTCCACAGGTGTTCAAGAATTCTACGAGTTGGTACTTGATACAGCTGGTTGGGACGAAATGGTTGCTAAGTTGGACATTGTAAGAGCAAAATACCAGTGAATATTTGTAAATAAGATAAACCAACTACCATCACCATCACCTCGTGTGCTAGGGTCCATGTTTCCTTCCCGGGAACAATCACGGGAACAATCACAGGAACAATCACAGGAACAATCACACTGGACGGCCTCCTAGCCAATGAAAAATCCTCCTCACCCAACCTGTACAGTATGTACATCTAAAATATTACTTCCTCAAAGCACACGTCCCGCTGAGGAACTCGTGCTGCGGTCGTTGGTCTGCACCTTGCGGAGACCCGCACCAGCTTGGATGGATGCAAGGAGAGCCGAACGGTTTCCACCACCACCGCCGCCGCCGCCAAAGGCGGGGGGAGCAGGTGGCGGGGGAATACCAGCGGGAGGAGGCGGGGGTGGGGCACCAGGAGCTCCCGAGGGGGGTGGAGGGGGTGGTGGTGCAGCCATAGGAGCGCCAGGGGGAGGGGGCGGTGGCGGCGGCGGAGGAGCACCAGCTGGCGGGGTGGGTGATTCGGGGGATCCCAGGGGATCCATAGCTGCAGGTGGAGGAGGGGGAGGGGGAGCGACGGGGCTGTCCTGGACGGGAGTGGCAGCCTTATCTTCATCCATGGCGCTCAAAGGACGCGGGGGTGCCATGGTGCCGAACAAAATGCTAGCAAGCTGCTTAGCACTGCCACCGCCAGGTCGGTCATCCTCATCGTCAGAAGATTCGGGGTCAGAGCCAGCATTAGACCAGTCATCATCATCTTCGGGACGCGCGCGGCTCTTGCGTTCAAGAGGAGCGGCACCAGTGAAGGTCGGCTTTGAGCTCTCTTGCGGCTGCTGCTGCTGCTGAGTGAAACGGTGGAAGGGGTTGGTTGACTGTGCAGCGGGCGAAGTGACTGCCTCGGGCTCAGTAGCTTGGCCGAGCGACTTGAAGTAAGGGTTCTTCGACTCAGCATCAGGCGAAGCAGCAGAGAAGGCTGCTTCAGTTGAACTGGCTACCGGGCTAGGGACCTTCTCTGGCTCTAGTGACAAAGGCTCGGGTTCGGGAACAGAGACAGTGGGGATAGGTGGAGGAGTGCTGAACTGAGGAGTGATGCTCTGAGGGCCCTCATCGTCCGAGGAGCTCTCGTCATTTTCCTCGAGTTGACGTTGCAACTCACGCTCACGCTCTCTGGCCATCTCGAGCTGAGCACGCTGGGCTGCGAGTCTGGCATCCTGATCCTTGGCCTGTCGAGCGGCCTCTTCTTTGCGACGTTTCTCCTCCTGCTTCTTGACCTTGCCCTGTCGAACTTGTTCCTCCAGAGCACGCAGTCGAGCTTCTTGGGCCTCTCTCTCTTTCAGGAATTCGGCTTCACGCTGCTTCGACTCATCCTCAAGGCGTTGAGTCTCAAGCTCCTGGGCCTCTTGCTCCTCCTTGATCGCTTGCTCACGGGCAGCATGCTCGGCCTTGCCAGCTTCCTCGGCCTTCTTGGCATCAGCCTGACCAGCGCTGTCAGTTCGTGCTCTGCGAGTGGGAGGCGCAGGTGGGGGCTTCTTGCCAGCGGCCTTGGGAGCAGCAGTACTGCTTGGAGCAGGGCCACCACGTTCCTCAGCCAGACGGCGCTGTCTCTCTTGCTCTCGCTGAGCATCTTCCTCTTCGGCACGCTTAACACGCTCCTCGCGCTCCTTCTTCTCTCTTTCCTGGCGTTGCTGAAGAGTCTCAGTAGCAGTGGCTGGCTTCAGACCAGCAGCGGCCATGCGCTCGGCAATGCGCTTCTGGGCCCGTTCGCGAGCAGAAGCCACACGGTCTTCATGCGTGTTCCCAGGGATGGAGCCCGACGAGGCGGTAGATGCTGGCATAGAAGGACGGGATGCAGTCGACTCAGGTGCGGGCGAAGAATACTTCGAAGGCTGCTCCTGAGAAGATCTCTCGACTGCAATACAGTGTTAGCAGATTCCTTCAATTAGAGAATACGGGGGTTCATACTCTTCCTTGCGAACGTGGGCAGTCCGGCTGTTACGGCCAAGATCGTAGATAAAGTCACGAATAATATCCTCAACACCCAAAGCATCTTCCCAGCGACGTCTCTCGTGCGAGCGGGTAGAGTTTTCTCCCTCGTCACGGAGGCTGTCTTCCAGGCTCCGAGCGAAATCGCGGACACTTTCTTCGACATCACGTGTCATGGTGCTGTTGCGCTCTCTTTCGGCGTTAGCGTCAGCCCTCTCGGATTCCATCCGGCGAGCAGACTCGCCATCATCCTCCTCTGCTGCGGGAGCAGGACGTCCCGCCAGTTCAGCAGCACGGGCTTGCATACGTGCACGAGCACGAGCCTTGATGCGATCTGACTCAGTCACGGCACCCCCGGGACCAGTGCCCACAATGTTGGAAGCACCGTTGGGGTTAGCCTTCGCTTCCTTGAGACGGAAAAGCTCCAACTTTGCCTCGGCGATCTCTTGCTCAATACGACGAACATCAGAGGCGACCTGTGGAACCTGGTCTTCAGATGCTTGCAATTGGCGACGGAGGGCTCTGCGTTCCGCTCCACTGTCCAGATTACGGAATGAGGCATTAGGATGAGTATCAATATCATCCTGCACGCGCCGAATCCGATCCATGAGAGACTCCGCCTCACGACGGTCACGACGGTCGAGGACCTCGTCGTCCTCGGCCTTGTTCTCATCCTGGAAATCGACTGCTTCCAACATCACATTGGTCTCGCGGATCTTCTTCCGCAGCTGGTCCACGGAAAGCTCCTCTCCTTCAGACGTCCGAGATGAAGCAGCAGGCGAAGGTGTACGAGCATCGTTGCCAACACGGCGGCGCGCGCTTGAACGGTAGCCACCCGCGGAGTCGTTGTTCTTGAACATTGTCGCATCCTTGCGGGTGGCACCAGGCTGTGCTCCACCGCCGCCACGGAAAGAGTGGTCCTTGAGATAGCTGACACCGGTCTTCTGCGGCTGCAAGAAGGCTCCAGTGGTCTTCCGGTTCTCCGCATCTTGGGACAAGAGTGACTTCATAGTACCAATGGAATCATTCAAATGTCTTGTAGAAGGAGGAACAAGCTCCGGTGGCAGCCGGCTAGGAACAGGGTAACCATTCAGAGCACGATAAATCAAATGCATTCCGACAGCGAATTCATCCATATTCAGGCGACCACGGTTGTGTGGATCTGCGAGTGTCCAAATACGCTCCAGATCCTTACGGTTCAACCCACTTTGGCCCATGATCTCAATAGCTGTCTCACCACCAATAAAGCCCTTGTGCATTCCATCCCAAGCACGGAAAAGGTCATCATAGATCTTCTTTTCTTCCTTGGTAATGGCCCAGGCCACAGTAGCATTGCCGGAGAGATTAGACATATTGAAACCACCCTCACGACCAGGTTGGGGCATGAGTTGTTGCTTCATAGCCTCAATGTTAGGCAATCCCTGGGCCGGAGTGTTGATAAAGCCCCACTGTCCGGGGATACCAGTAGGCTGCGCAGTCAAGCCACCAGTCTGCGCGGGGCTCAAATTAGATGCAAAGCCAGTGGGCATAGGTGGCATTGGAGGCCGAGGGCCGGAGTATCCGGTGGCCTGAGGGTTTGCCATGAAACCAGTCTGCTGTGGCTGAAGGAACTGCGATTGATTCTGGAAGCCGGTCTGTTGGGGCTGTTGCATGCCGGTCTGCTGAGGGAAGAACCCAGTGGGTTGCGCCGTGAGCTGTGTAAGAAGGGCCGCATTGGTCGGCTGTTGAGGCTGAGGTTGCTGCACGATCGGTGGAGTCGACTTGTTCTCCAGCAGAGGGGCATCGAAGTTGGGTGCGTTCGTTCGTGGGGCAGCCGCCGGCTGGGTGTCAGGAACATCAAAAGAGATAATGTCCACCATACTAGACACCTCATTTTTCACGGTCTCAGGCAGCGCGGAGGGAACTTCCCGGCCAGTCAATCGCAGATTACACAGGTACATGGCCAATGCGAATTCCGGGAAGAACAGCTGGCCTGATTTGGTAGAATCACACAAGACCCAGATCTTCGACAGATCACTGCCCGGAATCTTAGATCGCAGCAAGAGATCCCTGACTTTCTCTCCGTCCATTGTCTTGCTATCGCCGACCGCCGACTTGAACAACTGCTCGAACTTGGCTTGGTCCTGAACGGTAATAAACGAAAGCCGGATACTCGGGATTTTTGATACATTCTTGGGCGGAACTTGTGGAGGCGGGGCACCGGTATCTTGGAAGGAGTTCGCCATCTCGCTCGAGGTTTTGTATCGCGCAGGAAGTCCGGTGGGCTGAGAGACCTGCAATTGCGGCGCTTGCTGTTGCGCCTGAGGCTGCTGCTGGTTCTGGACAGGGAATGCGGTATATTGGGGCTGGAGGCTCTGTTGCTGAGTCTGCTGCGGCTGCAGATGCTGCTGTTGCTGTAGTTGCTGGCCAGGGAAGCCAGTGAACTGCGGCTGGAGCTGCTGTCCCGCGGGGAATCCGGTAGCTTGAGGTTGAAGTTGCGAGCTACCAAACGGCGACGGCTGGCCAGCAAAGCCAGTCGGCTGAGGAGCAATGAATCCCGTTTGTTGGGGCTGCTGCATTGGTGGCTGCTGTTGACCTTGAGGGAATTGCGAGTATTGGGGCTGCTGTTGCTGTTGCATGAATGGTGCCTGGCCTGGACGGCCACTGGCACCACCGCCGAGGAAGGTATTCGACGATGAGTACATTATAAACACAGCGCTCGCATGGACAAAAGCAGATGCAGAAGAGCCACAGAGATTGATGAGAAAAAGAAAACAAATGTAGAGAGGGGGCGGATCAGGAGCAAGGTAAATGACGCTGTCGCAGGGACGCGGAGGCAGGCTAGCCTGTTTGGGTGCTTAGTCACGGCTTCCCCGTGCGTGAGTTATTATTATCTTTTTTATCTCCGAGGAATTAATTCATCCGTCTTATTTAGTTACTCATGGTCAGAATTTGAAATAGGCAACGCAATTAGCTATTGCACTTGAGGTATCAATTGAGATACATGAGGCTTTTTCGAAAAATGCAAATCGTAATAAGTTCTCGCTAGAACTATGGGCCCGCAAAAAAAGCAAATGTGGAACCCAACACCATCAGACCAACGGATCAGTAGAATCAGGGTCAAAATATCAGAAAGGCGAGCATCAGAGAAAAAGAAATCCCAGCATCGCTCCGTACGCCGAAGGAAAAGTGAAATAGAAAAGAGAAGATGGTTGGATGTACACTCCAGCATGAAGGATGGCCGGATATAGTTACTTTCCAACAACAACAACTCCTTACTCGTGAGTTTGCTGCTGATTGGCAGCATTTGCCATCTTGCGAAGTTCATACTCCTTGGTGAACTCACGGGACAGCTGGCCCAGCTCCTTAATGAGCACGTTGCAGGTGGCAATTACCGCAGCACGGGGAGTAATCTCCCCGTCGGTCTGTACGCGTAGCTCAAAGTTGGGAGTCAAAGGGTGAGGAACCTAGTAACAATAAGTCCCACTGATCATATCACGAAGACAAAGTCCACATACCCGGTAGGCGGAGAAAACCACATTGGGGTGGCGGAGCAGACGAACACGGAGCAAATTGCCAAGGGTGTGGTCCTCCTTGTGGAAGGTAAAGATGGCGGCAGAAGGCAGGCCTAGAACCGAGCTGTCAGAAATCCGACAATCTTGTCTCTCAGCAAAGCGTAGAGTCAGTAACTTACGGGTGTCGACGTCAACGTCGATTTTCTTCTCGCCTGGACCAAGCAGAATCGCCTCGTAACTGCATTCAAGTCAGTATGGTTCCACAGCCATCGACGCATGAATGTCTGCAAATGAATATGAAATGCCAAGATATAGTGGAATTTTCTTCTCCATCATACTAACACATCGGGGCGGTCATCGACAGCCCGAAGGGTCTCATGGCGAGATACAGGCAGACGGCCACCACCTGCCTTCGCAATGGCATTGGTTGCCGTGTCGAAGGGGATGGCCCGATAGCCCGAGGGCGAGGGGGAACGATCACTCATGACAATCTCTTTCCAGTAGTGAAAACAGGGGAAACACGATGAAGCAAAACAAATTGGGAAAACAAAACAAGTTGGGGGAATGGAAACAGATGAGGGGGAGAAAATGAAGAGACGAGATGGGGATCTGATCTTCTGGATTTGGGTCTTTCAGGATGTTTGGTCCTGAGAGACCCAAATCCAGAAGATCAAACGAAACAAAACGAGCAGATTTTGAAGGCTTCACTTCGAGCTGACAGGTTTCATGGGTTTCATGGATTTCATGCCCGCCACACCTCAGCATGAACAAGGTATTGATCAGACGAATCCGCACGAGTAAACATGGTGATATTGAAGCCAACGGGAAAAAATATGTCTGTAAGAGACACTCACCGATCTGGTGCGTTCATGTTGATGTGATTGAGTTAAATATGAACGGAAGAATAATCGAGACTTATAAGGGATGATCCAGTCTTGAGCAGTCTGTCGAAGTATTAATATAATGTATTCCAAGGCCTTCACTGAGGCAGGTTGGGTGAATGTGCAGAATTCGAAGCCAAGTGCCCAATAAGGAAAAACCAAAAGCAGACAGGACATCTGCAAAGCCATTCCAAAAGGGGCCCACGATTGATACATGCGGTAATTTCCAAAACTCAATATCTCCAGCGTAAATGAGTGGATGAAGGTGAGAGAATCAAAGGCCAAATTACCTTCAAAGTCTTTGCCAAAAATTCGGTTACTAAAAGATGGATTAGGATATGTTGATGATGAAGACCGGAAAACGATCTAATTCGATGAAAAGGTGAGGACGTGAAGATCGAGATGTCGCGATCACATGATATCATTCGGTCCCGTGACATGGAGCACGTGATACTGCTTAACTTGATTTGCACGCGACTATGGAACATGAATAATCAAGAGTGTCTGATAAGCATACTGTTCTTTTAATTACATCCGACTGCTGCTGTATGTCAATTAAAATCTGGCCATATGTCGAAGTCGATATCCAGCATTCCGAAGATTCCACCTTCGGCTCTCCGCAGTGCCGATCTGGGGTTGACATTTAACCACTGGCACCACCCAAAAATTGTTGAAATTATGCATATTAGTGAAAAATGAGTGTAGGTGTGCTAATTATTCGAGTTGAACGTCTTCCCCCTCTAGCCAATCCAACAAAGATTATAACTCTATCCATTGTTTGACCATCTATATATATCATCGCATACCTTCGCATCGAAGCAGTACACTTGCGGTAGCCTACGTATTGTACCCACAATCTTGGAAGGCAAGAAAACCAATATTGAATGTTATCCTCTTACCTGGGCACCTCAGCCACAGCAAGCTACAAGTAGCACCTCACGGATCCATTCAAAAAACCCACCACTGGCAAACGCCCCAATGCTCAACATCGCAATGACCCCATTCGCAACCTCCGTCTCCGCAGCAGGCGGAACTAGCGGCATAGACGGGGGTTACGATACATGCAGACAAGAATAACAATTATGCGTTGCAGTGAGCCTTGTCAACCTTGGAGTGCACTGTAATTATCTAACAATGCATGTAGATTCAACGCAGATTCTATACAGAGATCTCATGTTCTCATCGGCTACTCCGTAGGCTTACTAGATACCAGGTACAGCCTGGCGGTCAAAATACTCCTTCTGAAGACTAGCTTAGCCCTGTGTGCCAAATTTCGAAGGTCCCAAGGTAAAGGTATCCAGGCTGCCGGGCCGGGTGAAAACACATGAATATCTATGAAATCAAGCGATAATTTCTTCGTTATTCAGATTGAACACTCCACTTCAGTCTAACACCTACTTTGAAAGACACTTTCCACATCATAAAACTTTGAAGCTTCAGTTCTCTCCTGGAGGTATCTTCCGTCGCCAATGCCTGAAGCATGAGCTTCTACGAAGGAAAGAAGTGCACTACCGCCGCGAGGTACAAGACCTTCACCGGGACCGCCGCAAAGGCCTGCCAACAACCTCGGTGTGACAGATGATTCAAAGATCAAGGTTGTAAAAGCTACGTACGACGATGAGAAATTCGCTACCAGGGGGTTTCCCAGGAAAATTGCGGAGGCTATTATGATAATACAGGTGGCAAAGATACTTGCATGACGAGCGGTGACCTATTTTACTCCGCTTCATATAATGCGATGTCATTCAAGATCAATTAATGATAGCAATTAAACCGCTAGAATTTTTAGCTAACAGGGCGAGTCACAGGTCGTCGCGGTCTAAGTATGAGATTTTGCAATCTTTAAAAAGTACGAGGCGTTCGATGAAGTTGAAGTTAAGGCTTTAAGGACTCGGAGCGTGGAAAGTCACGGGGGACTAGTGATGTTGATATATGCTCTTTCTCTGTCATCAAAATATTTGGCAATTGATTACTGTCGAGTCTGGTTACTAGGACTTTGTATGGAAACTGATCACGCTTTGGAGAACTACTTCCTCAGAGCATTCGCAAAGATTGTACAGGCGATTCTTGAGGGGTAGCTGGGAACAAATAGGTAGAGCCGGATGTTGGTGGGAGTATTGGTTATTCAAGGTTCATGTTATGTATTGAGATAGCTCACGAATGCAATTGGCCGTGGACCGCGCTCAGTGAGCGAATCGCAATAAAGCGAAGACTCACTGAGCATGAGCTTGGTTGAATACCGGTTATGTTGAGATTATTTCTACAAAGCAGTAAATGTCTGGAAATTTGCAATGATAGAGGTCATTGTTAGAGATGAAATTAAGTCGAGTAGACGACGTTTCTGCCCTGAGGAAACAAGAAAACATATGCAGTGCATCTGACAAAGAAAAACAAGAAGATGATAAAACACAACGCCATGTCCGCCATGCGCCAATGCCAAAAGAAACAAGGAAGCATATGTATTCATACTTTCAGATACCACTTCGGGATATGACGGTGATACAGAGGGGAAAAAGAAAAGAAGAGTCCCAAACAGATAGCGGAGACATAGCCCCAAGAGACACGTGAAGGAGAGGGTAAAGGAGAACAAAGCGGCTGGAAACAGCCTTTATCGATGTATGTGCGTGATCTTCGTATCATGGGGATGCAGCATAGAAAATTAAGAGGAAAAGGAAGGAGAAAAAGGGAAGAAAAAGACAGGAAGGAAGAGAAAAGTTCTATACGTTGTGGCGCGACAAGGTATCCGCAGAGATGCATGCTTTTTCGAATGGAAAGGGAAGGTGTCTTGACTCCTAATGCACGACACTTAGCAGATCCCCAAAAGAAGAAGTTCCTCGCTTCAACTTCCAGCTGCTCTTCTTCTTGTCTCGTTTCTTCATCATATCGGCCCAAGCCTCTTCGTCATCTTCATCGTCCGATGCATTCTGCACCTTTCGAATGCCCGGGCCGGCTTGACTAGACTGCGAGTCGGGTCTGACGGTCACAGTAGCAAAAGAAGTTGATTTCGGGATGCTTCCTGTTGACTTGGACATAGGCAAGTGCGAATTGGGACGATTTTCATCATTCCAGGACTTGTGCAGTGGTGAGGCATGGTGGTTGAGGTCGCCGGGCAGGGCGGAGACGGGGCGGTATCGAGACGACAGCCCTGCGTTGCTGCGCTCGGAGGGAGCAATTGATGGGGCGTATCCTGGTGCGGTTTGTTGATAAGGCCCGCCAGATAGATTAGGCATCGGTGAACCAGTTCGATGCATGGCAATATTTGGGTCGATCATGCTCAAAGTACGTTGATCAAAATTGGAAGCATTGGGTGCAAGCCCGGGCATGGAGACTGGTCTCATGTTAGAATGACCAGAGACCGAAGGAGGGCCTGTCATCATAGGTCCTGCCATCATTGGACCGGTCATCATTGGACCAGTCATCATAGGACCAGCCATAGATGGCGGGCCCATAGGAGCTCCTGGCATAGGTCCACCGCCCATAATGGGGGGTGTTGCCCTACCGCCTTGCATCATGGGCGGTGGAGGACCATGCATGCCCTGCATGACCATCATCTTCTGCATCCACTCCATCTGCATATTCATCATGTCGGACATCTGGGCCGTGAGTTGAGCCTGAGCCTGCTCTGCCGGACTCATTGCTTGCTGGGGTGGTGGAGGCATCATGGAGAATGGTCGAGGTACCGCCCCCATATCGTACATTGCTTGTGTATTCGGGCTGCCTCGTCTCATAGCCCGAGCCTGTTCCTCTTGCGCAATCACCCCGATAAGACCTCCAGGAGGTCCCGGCGAAGAGGCAGGACTGCCATATACTGAGCCGCCTCCCATAGCCAAAGACTCTCTGTTAGTCGAATTGACTAGACTAGCACCAAAATAGGGATCCCGAGGGAGGTTTCTGGCAAAGACAGGCAAGCTGCCCCGTTGGTCATGCTCGACGCCCACGAGTGAGCTGGAAGATGATGCATACGGATTCATAGAGGCACGAAGATTCGGGTTAGAGCTTGCGTTGGCTAGGCGGGTAGGCGGGCGGTTGCGATTGGGGAAACCATGAGCTGCAAGAATACCCAACGGAACATCTTCATCATCACCCTCATGGCTTTTACCGCTTGAGGACCTGTCACCTGTGCTGGTCAGGGGGATGGGAAGGTTGGGAGTGCTGCTGCTAGCACCACTCATCACCGGACGGAGCAATGGTGAAGGGGCTTGCTGGCCCGTCACTTTCATCATCTGCTGGCGATATACGGACAAATGGGCCTCTTGCTTTCGTCGCTGCAGTGCCGCCTCACGCTGCTTTTCGGCCTCATCTTGTTCATCGAATTCGTCATTATCAGAGTTATCATCACTATCAGACGCATCGCTGTTTGAACGTCGGAGTTCCTGTTGCTGGCGATAATGCTCAAATTGGGACGGAGTCATCACCTTGTTGCCAGGAGACACCGTCTTGGGTAAACTCTCTGCGAATTGAACCGCAAGCCGTGCATTTTCCATGTGCTCATTTGTAGCAGCCGAGAATGTGTGTGAGAACATTGATTCCGGCTCGGGGCTCACGTGTGCAGGGCTAGTTGCATTGCTCTTGAGAAGTGGGGTGCTGCCGGACGGAGAAATGCCTCCAGTGTGTCTCGGGGGAGAAGTGCTATCTTTGCTCCACGTAAGGGAGCTTTTGACCATCGCAGCGTCCTCATCGTCAATAGCAGTAGAGTCTCGGTCCCCATAGTAAATTATACTTCGTCGCAATCCCATATCCGACTGTCTTTTGGGCCGGTCTAAAGCCCGGTGAGAGGTGGTAGCACCAAGAGTTTGGTTCGGAGCTGGCGATTGTCGACGAAACCCAGTCACCGTTTCAGGAGTAGATTGGGCGGGCGAATATCTGTCGTTCTCTCTTGGGCTATTAAGCAAGCCCTCTTCAGAGTGACGGCTATTCCACGAGTGAGGGGGAGGCTCGACAGGCGCTGATCGCTCTGTATCAATTGGTGGAGGTCGTGCAGCACGGCTGGTATTGTAGAAATCCGGCAGAGCTTGTGTTGGCGGAGTGGAAGCTAGCTGCATAAGCGTTAGTTGGACCCCTTGCATATTATACAGGTTATAGCCGCATACCTTATTGGCCGGTTGAGGGGAAGGGTCTCGCATCAGAGCACTCTCACGCTTTCCTAAATGATCAAACATCTTTCCAAAATCATCACCTCCTAAGCTGAAGTCCTCGTCGGCGAGCTTTGGCGGGGTGGCTGTTTCGTCCGTAGTGCCGCTCACAGCTCGTTGTCTTGTGGATTGGTCCGGGGTAGCGTGCCGTGGGGGAGCCGGAGCAGACGACTTGGAGAATCGTGCGCCAAACGAAAAGGTCCTGCCTGCAGCAGCACGAAGTCCTCCCGCAGAGATCGGGGGTGGAACGGGGATATCATGCATTCGGGAGTGTGGGGAGGCATCCTCGGGCGAGGCAATCTCCGTGGAGGAAGGTTGGGTGGATGAGGAGCTAAGTCGGGTAGAAGTCGAGCTCTCGTAGTTTGTCGCACCACTGGTTCGGTGTTTAGTCATTCGCATCCTGAGGGAATCCATGGACCAGGGACGTTCATACCGGTTTTTGCCCAGGGGTTGCTCTGTGCCCGCAAAAATATTGTCTGAATCCTCCAGCGCCGAGGGCACCGCATTGCCCTCACTAAAACGCTTGCTCAGCGGAGCACCGTCCGACATCGATCGCTCGGCGCTTGGGCGCTCAAACACCCGAAACGACGACTGCGGTTGGGTTTCCACATCCTCCAAAATGTTGCCAGATGACTTTCGCCGAGCGAAGCTCTTAGGTAGCTTGATAGGCATCGGGGGTGGTGTAGTGGATAGACCGGACTGTGAGTATTGAACACCTCCTTTACTCGCGAATCGGTCCCATTAAGGTTCCGTGGTTCCTGAGTGAGATTGCCGTTTGAGATTGACGTGTCAAATGTGGCAGAGTGAGGGGGAACGACCAGTCACAAGGAAATATAGGGAGAGCTCTTTTTCACGATCGACGGGGTTGCAAGGGGAGAAATTGATCCACGGATCAATGGGTCGATCAGGGGACTGCGAAAGAGTGGGAAGACGAGTCAGTCGATAAAGAAGCTTCTGGTACGGAGATAACAAGCGACGAGCAACACGCTTCTTGAGCGGCTAATCAAGACCCGGAATCCACCATGTGGGTTGACACTCTCGATCCTTTGTGAAATCCACAACCCAAAGAGAATTTGTTGATCTTTCCACGGAACGCAGGTTGAGCCCATAAAACTTGCAGTCTAAGGGACGGCAGAATTCTCAAACTCAGAGGGGGAAAAAAGGAAGTAAAAGGCAACCCACCGGACTAAAAACCTCTCAGGAGGAGGGTTTCACTTCGCCGAGATTGACACTTAGAACCACCCGCAGCGAGTCAGATCTGGAGAGTAAAGTGGGGAGTGGAGTAGAGAAGTCAAAGGGTCGGTCGGGTAAGACCCTGGACGATCACCGAATGCCGAAAGAATGAAAGAAACAGAGCAACGAGGGAATCTCGGGCAATTAGGGATGAGAGAATGTCAGAAGGGAAATACAAGTGAAGAGGAGGGAAAAGGATAATAGACCAGTTGAACGGTTAACCGGAGTCTAGTCCCTGCATTATTGCCTGTCTGTGGCTAGACTGGAGACGCATGTACGCTAATAAGTGGTATAAATGGCTTGAGCGAATAAGGGCGGATCATGAGGCGAATCAGGCCAGATCCGAGAATTATGTATTCTTTTGGTAACTAGTAATGCTGAAATTTGAAATTTTGCTTTCTGTTTTGCGCCAAAGTGAAACCTCCTTACTATGTATAGTAAGCGGGACACTAAGAGAGACAGAGAACCGCTAAAAATAAACGGATCCCCATTACCAATCCTGTACCGTACCTTTACACGTTCCATGGTTATAGGTTCCACGGCTATTCTACTCCAAACAAATAAACATGAGGAATGCGACCCATATTAAATTAATATACGGAGAATGTGGTGGCTGAGAACGGCAGAAGTTGTATTTTTTTTTACGTCTTATATATGATTCATCACGTCCGTTTCTGACTTACCCTGGATCTTCATTCCAAACCGGCGTTGATTATGGTGACTCAAGTCTGATTATTCTCCAGCTCCACTTGGTGCCCGTACTATTGTAATCAAATTACTCAAAACGGGTTCGTCCACTCAGACCCACCATATCACGTGAGATCGACACGCCTTTTCATGTGATTGGGTGTTTTGGTATGGAATTCGGGCTTCGGTCGGCTGATGATGCCTGTACGACACCTTTCGTCACACCGGACTCGACGTAAGTGATCTACGGCTTTGATGCAAAACTCAATCGGAACCAAAGGAAATAAAACCAGGAGTTGGATATACACAGCATATCAAACGTCTGCCGTCGTCACCAAAATCGACCTAACGAACACCTCTCCAAAATTCTAGCACACTCTTGATAATACATATCCTACAGATCATGCAAAAGACTCAAATTCCCAACACGTTTCATATCCTGATAGGGGCGGGGAGAAATTATTTGGCAAAGTGGAGATCGTAGTTCAGCCACTTGCGGGCATTAACGCCGGCGACATCCAGGCCAGGGGTGCCATAGGTCAGAGGCGCATAGAAGATGAAGCCACCGATGGTGGCTGCGAGAATGACAATGGTCGCGGCCCATGCGGCAAGCACCGAGTTGAGGCCCATGCGCTCCTTGGCCGTCACGAAGCGGCGAACATTGCGGCTGACCCGACCCTTAGCCTTACCGGAGGGATCATCCGCAGGGGGTGCGGCAGTGGCAGGGTCGAGTGGCGACACGTTGAAGATGAACTCGACCAGCGCACCGGTCACCATGGTCGAGGCGAGGTGGGACGGCAGGTAGTGGTGCAGGAAACGCTGACGGCCCATCAACCAGAAGGGGAAATAGTGGGCAGCCCAACACAGGAACAGGAATCCAGTGCTGTTGTACAGGCGGGAACGAGTGCCAGGACCCCAAACTATAAGAAAAAGAGAGTGAAAAATAAGTCATCAACAGTCCATGGAAGCACAAGGGCTGGGGAAATCTGTAACTTACTCTCCTCCAATGCATCAATACCACGGCGAAGTGAAAGCTGATCCGCTCCGACAATGCCGGCAAACACAGCCAGCAAACTGCTGGCAATCCACCATCCGATGGGGTTACCCAAGAAGTAGATTTGTCCTCGGGTTTCATTCTTAGTCCAGAAGCTCACACCGCGCAGCAGGAAAGGCCACTGGAAGGGCTCCGTGGCATAGGGATGGCTGCTAGTCAGTGCATTGTTATGGTGGAACATAGCACCCTGCAACTCAAAGTACTTTCGCAGGAAGGAAAGCGACTTGACCTGGCGTTCTTCTTTCTGCAAACGAGGGCTACCCTCCTCGATGCCTTCAATCGTCTCCGCATACCAGATGTTGCTGGACTGGAGAATGTTCTTGTTTCCGTTGATCTCAGCCTGCTTGAATCCCCACTCGGGAAGAGGAGTGGTGTGGGTCCACATGGCCACGCGAGTGGGAACGTGAATGAGCTTGATCAAGCTTGAGTAAGTGCGGAATTCCTGGAAGGGCTTGCCATTATCGATCTTGAGCTCAAACAGTGTATCGTTGTGACGCTCGCCCGTGGCCAACTCCGGCGAAATGGTGGTGAACTCCTGGTTGGTAGGGAAGAATGGAGATGCAACATCGTGCGTCAGAAGGTACGAGTCAGTGCCAACATGGCGGAGCTGAATGACGTCTCCATTCCGCACACTCTTGGACTTGCCCTCGGTCAGGGGGACGGTCGGCAGAATCTGCCACAGGTTGTTGGTGTCGTTGTGAGGGTATCCAGTGACCTGCTGGCCTTGACTGGAGATGCGGCCATCGTCGTAGCGAAGAGGATACTTCTCCCAGTGGCTGTGAAGGAGAACCTTGGTGTCCTTGTGGCGCATACTGATTTGATCAAAGTATTCAATTCCAACCGACTGAGCAGTCATCGCATTGTCGCTGAGGGTCTCCTGGAACTCAGGGGACATGAACTCATCGCCAGGGCCGGAGCGGTTGAGGATGGTAAAGTGGACCTGGAACCAGAACAGGTAGAAGAAGAAGGGAATGACAACCAGACCCACTCCACGAGCAACAACGTGCTTGATCCAGGTGACCATATCAAGAGCACCGTCGCGTCGGTTGATATCCAATAGATTCCACAGGTCGATTGCGACTGCCGCACCAATGGTGACGAAAGTGAAGACACCCACGTATTTGGTCGAGATGACACAGCTCATACAGAAACCGGTCAAAAGCAACCACTTCCACCACTTGCGACCAAATGGCTGGTGTCGTAGCTTGTAGAACCGGACATAGCACAAGATGCTAAGCGCCATGGTGATGACCAAAGTGGCATCCAGGAGGATCAGGCGGTCCTCACCAATGTGGGCATTGTCAAACACCATGAGACCGGCAGCCAGCACACAGGCTGGCAAAGAGTATCCGGATTCCCACATAATTAAAAACACCACGGGGATTGTCAAGGCACCGAGGGTTGCCGGCATGGCACGAAGGGACAGGTAAGGCACATTGTTTTCGATGTACGAGTCGCCGATGTTCTCGAACAAGAAGCTACCATCGAATCCAACCAACCATCCCACAAAAGCAAACAAGAGTTTTCCGAAGGGCGGGTGAACGTCGAAGAAATAGGTGCGTTGGAGGTAGTATGAGGCAAACTACAGGACACGATAGGTCAGATGCAAGTTCCCCCCTTTTTTTCAATGGCTATTGAAACTGGCACGCTCCGGGAAACATACCTTTCCAAAGTGAACCTCGTCGAAGACGACCTCATTGGGATAATCGATCCGCCAGAAGCGGGTTATGAAAGCCAACAGAGTCAGAATGGAAATGGCCAGCCAATAGTCCCATTCTGACTTAGGCTTGGTCGGAGCGGCCACAGGCCTCAAGGATCCATCATTAGATGGCAAAGCAGTGGTAGCCTCCTTCTTTCCAACTCTCTTGCGCAGAGAGGGTGAAGGGGACGACATGGTGAAAGGAAAAGAAAAAGAAAAAGAGAGCGACCGTGAAACCACCTATAGTAAATAGACTTCCGAAAGCGTGAAGCGTCAGCAGTAGCTCATCAGAGTACGGAATTTTGTTCCAGGATATCTTAGAAGGATCAAGTGCTTACCAGAACCACCAAAGGGCATGACACCCGAATAAAAGACCAAGGAAAGCTGAAGAGAGAATAAGGGAGGGGCCGGATTGGGGATTGCGTGTCTTCTTGGTTTCGGATGCAGCGTAAAGGCGGTGGGCCCCGGAACTTTCAAGGGTCCAGTCTCATGTCCAGTTGTCCGCCCTTTGGAACAGCCGATCGTAAGTACTGGATCGCTAATTATTGGAAAGGCATGTTTTCTGCTTCTCGGTGTTATCCGCGAAGAATATAGATGCAACCCCATCTTTTGGTAGACGAGCTACCACCCACTTTTGATTTCTCAGGAATGTCCCAGCTGCAGCTGAGCTCTACAGTACCACATGGCGAAAAGACCAGAACTAATATGTGGAAGACTTGTCCTGGGTCAAACTTTGATAAAGCGGCGCACAAGCTCAGTGATGGTAGGAGTAAACGTGTGAGAGTTGATGAAGCCGTTGATCACGGCGCAGATTTTAACGGCTTCATACAACATACTGTAACCGTTGCGAAGGTCGAAGAGAACGACTGCATCCTGGCTCCAATACGCGGATGAGATATGAGTCCATCAAGTCTCCAGTCATTACATGAGGTCATAGGTTCTTCCATTGAACTGTCTTCGCCGCTTGAACGCCAGTTTATATAGAGGACTATGTGCCGCTGTCTAGAGTGGAGTGCTGGAGTCGGGCCAAGTACCTCGAGACCAATGTGGTCAAGATCAACGTAAATCAACACCGAACTCCTAAAATAGATCTTGGAACAGAGAGGCGGTATACAGACAGGGCTACGGCATCGTGGATGTTTACACCCTGATCGTCATAAGCCGGACCCACCTAGCGGTTCATGACACCAAATCGGGTTTGGCGTACAACCGTAGATGTCTAATCGACATAGGAAACTTTAACTATTTCCCCGTGAGATCTGTTGTCCATGAACCTATTTGTAGTTAAATGTACCGCTATGACAATGCGCAGCCTTCTACCTACCGTCAACCGCTTCGACGTCATGATAACGGCCCCTGTAGTATAAGTACCTGTAGAATTCAGATGATGATTGTGTTATCCATTCCAATTTCTGATTTCACTATGCATTTCCCTTCAAAATACATAGCATTATTGTTGACGTACGATACGGCGGGCTTTGCTGACTACCTTGGCCCAACATACCCACCACCAACCGACCTCTCTAGCCAGCAAAGTTTGGTCACGGCCGCATGGAAAAGCCTCTCTACTACCCTTGACTCTTATCTTAAACAAAATCCCAGTGGCGCTACAACCACCGCTTTTTCTGGTATACAAAACACTACATTCTCAACGAATCTGTTCTCAATTCACGACCTGAATGCCGCAAAGCTTCAATACCACTGGACCAGTCCCGAAATTGCTAGCTCCAAAAATGGCACGAACAAGGTCAACGGTGACAGTATCTATCGTATGGCTAGTGCATCAAAGCTGTACACTACCTATGCTGGCATGATTACTCTGAGCGAAGAAGTTTGGAACCGTCCACTCAGTCAAATCAACCCTCTATTTGCCGAAGCTGCTTCAAAAGGCATTGAAGACCCAATCTGGCACGTTGAATGGGATAAGGTCACACCCTGGGCACTGGCATCACAAATATCCGGTATCCCACGCGAGGGCTGGCCAGCTCTCGACACGCTCTTCAATTTCACGGTCTACGAAGACCTAGGTCTCCCGACAGAAGACCTCGTCACAGCTTGGGGTCTAACACCAACCGACATCTCGACATTGGGTCCCTGCTGGAACGCTACAGAGTCATGCGACGGTCCGGACCTTATCAGATCAGTCCGAAATCAGCCACCGGCTTTTCTACCCTGGCAGACCCCGATGTACGCCAATGACAACTTCATAATGCTTGGACTCATGATGTCCAATATAACCGGACGGAGTATGCAAGATATCTACCAGAAGGCCATCTTCGATCCGCTAAACCTCACATCCTCGTTTTCATCACCACCAACCTCGAGTGCTGACCTCGCTCGCTCTGTTATTGCCGGTCCACCGGCGTCGGGATTCCTGGTTGATGTTCCTGTCACCATCCCATCAGGCGGTCTATTCACCTCAAGCAATGATCTCGCTAAATTCGGTATTGCTATCTTAAACAGCACTCTTCTTCCATCGAATACTACCCGCAAATGGATGAAGCCACATTCTCACACGGCTAGTTTGACTTACTCCCTCGGTGCCCCGTGGGAAATTCTTCGTTATTTGAACCCGAGTACCGGCAAGGTCACGGATCTCTATACTAAGCTAGGTGACTCGGGTTACTACGGTGCTAATATCGTCTTGATACCGGATTATAACGCCGGTTTCAGTATCCTAGCTGCATCGACCGGTGCCGAGCGCGATGTAGTTACAAATGTTATCCTGGATTCTATCACGAATACGATCCTTCCAGCGCTGGAAGCCCAGGCTGCGTTGGAGGCGACGAGGAATTATGTTGGGATGTACGAGTCTACAGACTCTACTCTCAATTCGTCCATCACTGTTGCATTTAATCAGTCCTCTGTCATCACATCCAAGTCAAGCTTGAGTATCACGCGCTGGATCTCGAATGGTACAGATGTGTTGGCTTCAGATCGTTTCTTGGGTGGTCGGCCAAGGTTTTTGCTTAGTATTCCCAAGCAGACGGGAGATGGGGAGGAGGGTCAGGTTGCTTTTCAAGTTACGCCTCAGCCGCAGCTTTGGAGTTATTTTGCTTCTGGTGCGAAGAGGCTTAATTCTGTTGGGCCTTTTACTGGGCAGTATAATACTAATTATGATTGGTTGGTGGCCGATGCAGCGCATTATGCTGGTCTTGGGATAAATTTGTTTGTTTTTGATGTGGATCAGGGTGGTAATGCCACTTCTTTGAGACCTGCTGCCCAGAGAGTTACTTTGCAGAAGAAGTAGGGTCTATGTCTGGTATATAGTATGATCAATCTTTAGTGTTGGAGATAGAGGGTTGTTTTGGTTTCTGAACTATTTAATTTGATTTGACTATTTCTTCATATTATGGAGCGCTCAAAGCATCGTTCAAAAATGTAAATAGGTGAAGAGCAAGCGTGAACAGAACAACCTTGAAAAAACATATGCAATTGAAATGCTCCGCAACCAAAATGCATCTATATGGAAGTTGCTGCAAATAACGACGCCTCAAAAACGACTCGTGGGTATCAGTCAAAATCGATATAATTAACTCAATTATCAAGATCCGTCAGATCCAGCAACTCCAATTCCGTCTGGACCATTGACTTGAACTCAGCACGGCTCACGCCTGTCGCCTGGGCCAGACGGAACAAACTTTTGATGCTGGTACCAATGTGCTGCTTCACACCGACTTCATAATTACTGTGGCTTTCAGCTTCCAGTTCCAGCTTAGCGACAGTATCTGAGTGGCTAGAAGAGATAGACCCAGATGCAGGTCTGGGGTGGCTGAGCGATCTGGCAGCGTGGTCAGTGGGCATGTTGTCCGCCGCATAACCATTTGTGCGGGCTCCCTCGTCCACATCCAGCCCATTCTGTCGCCGCAAAAGGTTTGAGAGAAGGTCCCCAGGCAAGGATGTGGGGCCAAGCTCTGGCTGTTCTTCTTCTGGGTCGTGGCTGTCCATGGCTGGCTGGACATCGCCGTATTGGGAGAAATAAGATGCCTCCGACAGGCCAGAGGGCGGGAGGTTGGATGAGCTACCACCTGGGGCAGGAGTCTTGGGTCCCGGGGTACGGTTCGGAGTGGCATCATACTGAGCCCAATAATCAGCATCGTCATCTTCCTCCTGCTGGGCCTGCTCATTGGACCCTTGATCCTTGACTGGGGAGTCCAGAATATCGGAGTACAGTCTCTCTTTGGCCTGGACGTTGGCCTCGCCAATTGAGGAGGCCCAGGTGTTCTCATCGGCCGCAGGGCCTTCGTGGGGGAGAAGTTCTGTCATTCGCCAGCCACGACCACCGCCCTCCACGTCTGTGGGGCACCAAAGGTAGATCACGGCCAAGTTGAAGTCGGGCAGCAAACATTGCGCACGTAGTGTTTCGTCGTCAATACGCTTGTAGGTCAGGGGCATCTCATCGGGAAGTTCAATCTCGCCGGAGACAGGGTGTGGTTCGAAACTGGCGCCGTCCACGAGGGTCTGCAGGCGCTCTGCTTTGTCGGCGTCCCAGCATAATAAACGCAGCCATGACTCATTAGGGGAGCTGGACACTTCACTCAGGATCTTGACACGTTGACGGAGGATCGGGGAGAGGAGGGGGAGGAGCGCTGGTGGTGGACGTGGGGAAACGAAGGCCGTGGGCAAACAGGCGAGCAAAGGAGGGAGCAGGTCACGAGGCTCGGGAGGGTTGATGAGTTCGACCATGATGTTAAGGTATTAAAGGTATTTTGTAAAGGTAAACATGCGTGAAAGAGAAGAAGAAAAAAGCGAAGAGTTTGGAGCGAAGAAGAAGAACCATGTATCCGAAGCTGCAAGTGGAGGTGGGCTCCATTCGCCCGAACAAAATGAACGTGGGGCAAACAAAGCGCAGATTTACGGGGCCGGAAGCTTACTGGCTTGCTGTCCCCAGGGGCCACACCAATCGGACTCGGACCAAAGAGGCAAAAAGAGGTCATGGGTCGACTGTTGTTATCGTGAGATTTGCTATTTTAGTGAGATCGCCCCCACAATGTTCTATTTTGCATTACTTGTATAGGCATTGGGGGTCATGCCGTACACATTTGAAGGAGGTTTATGTGTCCACATCCAATCATTTCTTCTCCTATCTCTCTTAATTATCCCGCGGAATCCCAACCTAGAAACTTTGTAGGTATATCACCGGCTATTATCTACTCCGGAAATAAGCATAATCTTTACCTTTCAAGGGGCCACGACCTAGAGAAGTAATGTTCAAATATTCGTATGGACCCCAATACTTGCTGATTTATGAAACATGCTATCTCCCGCAAGATACTAGTATATGTAGCTCTAATCCAGCTGGCATTTTGAATACTTTCCACTTGTTCCTGTTCTTGAACCTAAGTCAGCTGCCCAGGTGTTTTCACCCCGCAGTGGTGGAACAACATACAAGAATGTGAAATGAAAAATGATAGCTGATCAGAGGTCAGATGATCCATTTGAAAGAGACAAGAACCTAGTGTGACCGAAGAGGAGAGCCTCACGGTCCATATAGAGCTCAGACAGATTCTGCAGATAATTGGCACTATAACAACCATTATTGAATTAGTCCAGCGATCATATAGAACGTGAAGCGTTAATTGGTGGTGTAGTTATCACGCTATCTGCAATCGCTTATCGCAGTCACATCTGCAACATCATTCGGTTAGATTCCTGCGAGTTCGGCCCTAATCCCTGGCATGCGGGAGTTCAGTTACATCGTCAAGCTGACAATTGGTGTCAGCTTGGTCCACCCTTGCCCACCACCAAAAAGCAAAATAAAAAGATAAAAAATAAAGTCGCCGCGATCGAGGAACTTGAATCCCTATGTTGAGCGCAAATTGAAGATGACCAACACAAACAAACATCCGTTCTTAACCTCGGCCGCCGAGGAAACGCCGACACCTGAATACATGGCGAGCAAGACAGACCACACACTCTCCGACCGAGAACCTCTCGAAGAAAATGAAGATGAGGGCCAAGAGCTCCAGGAAACGGCTCTAGAAAGAAGAGTCCGGTGGAAAGTAGACGTGCGTCTGTGTAGCATCGCAGGCCTGCTGTGCAGCCTGAATCTCCTAGATTCCGGCATCCTATCATCGGCAGCGGTGACCACCATGTTGAGCGATCTCCAACTAGACCAGGGGTCTCGGTACTCGGTATCGATCTTCATCTTTACCATTGCCAGCGTCGTCTTCCAATTACCATGCACGATAGCCGTGCGCTTCGTCGGCCCTCGAGTCTGGTTCGCGACTATCACATTTGCCTTCGGGCTACTGACGCTGTGTACTGCTTTCATTCACACCTGGCGTGAGATGATCGCCCTGCGTATCTTGCTGGGTATCGCAATGTCCGGTATCTACCCCGGACTCACATATCTCATTAGCGCCTGGTACCCGCGGCGCGAGCAGCAGCTCCGATTCGCCTTCTTGCAGTCTGGAGAAGTCCTCGGCCTGGCGACGGGGAATATTGTCAATTTTGGTCTCAACCATTTGGATGGGAAGGCTGGTTTGGCTGGTTGGCGTTGGATGTACCTTGTTCAGGGGCTGATTGCTTGTGTACTGGGTATAAGCACTTACTGGTGGATGGTGGATTTTCCGGAGAACTCTGCTCGGAGCTTTTGCTTTTTATCCGAGGTTGAAGCAAAGGTTGCATCGCAGAGGATTCAGAATGATCGGGCGGATTTGGTTCCTGAGCCTTTCTCGTGGGGTACGTTGCTTGGCAATTTCAGGGATCTTAAGATCTATGGGTTTGCTTGCATGTTCTTTCTGCTGAATTTGGTATCGACTTCCTTGTCGTACTTTCTTCCCATTATTCTGGAATCGGGAATGGGATTCAACTCGAACGAATCAATTTTACTCTCGACTCCAGTAAGTTTGTCGGCGTACACATATCCTCTGACATGCGCTGACCGTGCTGTTTCTAGCCTTACTATTATGCCGTTATACCCGTTCTTCTCACGTCTTTAGCCGGAGATTTCTATCGGAAGCGCGGGTCTTTCATCGTATTCAATGCCTTTTGCTTGATAGCCGGCTTCCTGATGTTTGGGCTCCCGGCGTCGAAGCAGGTGACCGTGCGCTACATTGGGACTTTCCTAGCTACTGGGGCTTATGTCTCAAACTGGGCTGCGCTCAATGCCTTCCAGGCTAATAATGTTGCTGGCCAGTGGAAACGTGCAGCTACGTCGGCGGCTGTCACTGCTTTCAATGGCTTGGGTGGCGTGGCAGGTAGCTATATTGTGCGATCACAAGAGGCTCCCAAATACCAGACAGCAGTTTGGGTATCTATCGGGTGAGTTTCTAGCTTTATTGGAAGCTTTTGTTATATATACTAATAGTTTCATAAGGTCCCACATTCTCATGATTCTTCTGGTTGCGGCTTTCACAGTCTACTTCTACATTATGAATCGACAACAGGCTAGGGGATTGAGAACTATCGAGGGAGTGGTAAGTTCCAAAAGGGCCATGAGAAACGCGAGATTCCTGGCTAACCAATCTCAATAGCCTGGTTTTAGGTACACTTACTAAACGTCGACGGGCTTTACGAACATATCATGAATATCACGATGCAATAACGCATATGTTTAACTCCAGTCATAGTGACCTCGGGTATATATCATGTTTAACAGAAGCTTATTTCAGAGAGAATCCGAAAGAAAGTGGATTTAGCGGACCTCAAGCTGGAATGAAATCCAGGGCATATCAATCTTGCTTTCAGTGCCTTGTAGAGTACATGCGGAAGGAGGTACACTGTGAATAGCCCAGGAAACCCAAGAAATCAGCAACCACTATTCTCCCAATTAATACGCTATAATACAATAAGCAAGAGTTCAGCTCAACCGGATTTTGGATTCGATGCGTCAATAAGTAGCCAATGTTTTTTTATTTTATTTTTTTAAAAAAAGGCAAAATATCAAGAGTGGCTTCTCTGGGCGCCTTGTCGATAAATAACTTTTATTCTCTAAACTTATTATTCTAAGTACTTTTGAACTAAACATTTTTGTCGTAAACACTTTTTTTAATCAAACTTTTAGATCCCGGCTGTAATGTGCACCTCATAAGAAACCCAAGGATGGTGTCGTGGACCCTCATCTTCATCCTCAAGAATCCACGACCGCTGATCTTCCAGTTCCGCTAGAGAAGAAGGTCGACTGCTCCAGCTGACTTCGCGCTGGATATAGTTTTCTTCGTATGTAAGTGGGTCGGCACTTTTTGGTTCGTTTTGAATAGAATGCGTGTACCATTGCTCATGGTGGTGGTGATGATGATAATGATGATGATGATGACGATGACTCCGTGACCGATAGCAGGAAGGTTTTGCAAGAGATTTGGGTATGAAGTGGGTGACCAGAGGCCAGATACTAACTAGACAAGTGGCGATGACGATAACGGCGCTTTCGACCATTGAGAGAATGCCCAATTTAATTGAGAACCCTGTGTCAAAAGTTTATTAGTATGATATTGCGTGGCGATTCTAGCAGGATTCGCAACTGACAGGTCAAATCATTTATTTCGGTCATTGAGCTTGTGTAGTAGTCGACCATTCGGAGAACACTGGCTATAGTCCCGCTTTTATAGATGTCAGCATTTAATCTCGGGATCAGGTCAGGAGATGCTTACAGTCCAGAGAGCAGGAATACGCCTGTCAGAGCTACTTTCTGTCCTCTCCGTGCATGTAGACTCCAAACGAGAGGAATGGGTAGCGCAACGATCATCAATCCCGTGAGTACGTTGATGGGGGAGATAGCACGGTAAAACGTTCTTTGATTCACGCATGTTTCGTGGAGATTGATATCCCATGCATATGCGATGGGATTGCACTGGAATATGGTTTCGAAAAACACGGTGATTCCCAGCCCCAGCACTAGAGCCCCGATTGTGTACGGGATAATCTGAAACTTGCGCGTAGAGAAGACTCGCACGTAGAAAATCCGCACGTAGAAGAGCAGGAGAGCCATTTTTGCTGGGGTTACTGTGAGAGGGAAGTCAAGCATTTCCAGAGCGAAGAATCCCTTGGAGCGTATTAGCAATGCTCTTTATTGAGTTTAAAATTGTTGTATTCGGCAATATGAGGATAATTACCTTTCTCATCAGAGTTATATCCCGGCGCGGATAGGCAAGGTCGTCAACATGATGCCCGACTCCTGCTACTTCAACCACTGCATAGCGTAAGCCTTTCTCCTTGTGATAGTGTGTTGCTCTGACACTTACAAACAATGTAGATGACCGCTTTAGCGATGCTTCCAATCTGCAAGTCTCGAGCGTTAGCGGGGTTACGTATCAATGCGAAATATGCATACCAAGGCAACAAGCATCATAAAGTCATCAGCACCAAATTGTGTATGTTGTAAAGAACGAGTATAGAACCGCGCAATGACAAAAAGAATCTGGAGCACAGATAAAGTCAGGCTTACGCCGATCAAGGCAGAGCCACTGTGTGAGAGCGCCTCGCCTTGTTGCCAGTTAATGCCACCCATAATGAGTTAGGGTGGCGCGTGTCCGTAAATAAAAGCAACGGCCTCCGTCATTCGTCACTAAAGATGCGCAAAGAAAAAACATCAAGGACAAAATCGAAGCAGCAGACCAGTCCTATTTCAAAGAGCGCGAAGATCCAAAATTTTGGAAAAGACCCCGATTCCCTTGGCAAGCTTTGGATCCCAAAAGCTTATTGATGCCCACGAATCTACGATTGAAAGATGTCAGGGCTGTCCCTGCCGAAAGGGGAAATAGTTTCAGCGAGCGATGGGAGAGCCTCCGCTAACAACGTTTATTCATATCCTCTATCCATGGCCTCGGGTCCAGCGTGGCTCAAGAAATCGGTGCGCCATATCAGGTTGAGGGCTGTGAATGAGTCCAAGGCGCTGGGACCGATGCCCCGCGGGGTAGACATGGAAGTAGACGCCCAGGTTGATATGATTGGTCAATAAGGTTTAAGGTTAAGCGGGTTTCCGTGGATCCGCGCTTCATGACAATAACCGAAGGTTGTTCCAGAACAAATATGATTGACATCATGGCCGAAACCGTTTGTTCTAGAAATTCTTTCCTCGATTAAGTGGGTCATATGCTTCTTGACAAGATTCATCTTCCATGCTTCGCTTTCTTTCGCCCATGGCGGAAGAGTTTCGGCGCCCCAAATTATACTTTGCTGGATTCTGGAAGTATCCTGAAGTCGGAGTTTTTGGCGTGTTAATGAGCCAACTCTCTTTCTGGATTCCCCGCAGAGGATTTCCCCGCAGAGGATTAGACGTGAGGGGATGCACTTAAGCTCCCGAGTTTCTACGATGTCTCGGAGGGGAACCTTGGGCCCACATTGATGAAGAGATAGATCGCTGAGTCGAAAATCTTCCGTTCCGCTCTTGGAATACTTTGGTTCCGATCGGTGCCTTTTCCGCTTAGGTTAGGTGTTACCTCTTAGGCTAGGTGATGGCGTGTAGATTCCTAGAACAGAACTGTACCCGCGAGACGGGGTCCACATTTTGCTCGTTGTTCTCGGTGACCGACGTCGGTGGGTATCTGACACTTTCCCACATTATATTCGTCGGTACATCCCTCAAAATGGAAATATCCCACATACTCGCTCCGAATTTTCTTGAACTTGGTATAAAGGGGGCCAAGGGGGCCAAGGGGGCCAAACCTTCAATAGCTCTGTAGTACAACGCATGCAGCTCCTTTGTGTACCCCATGGGTCGAGACCTTTCTATCTTTGAACCGCTCTAGGTAAGAAGAGCGATGTTTAAAAATAACTAATCTCACTGGTGTCCTTGAGGTGGAGTCTACGATGCGGGACAGGCTTTCAAACCTGGAGAAGATCGCGTCGTCATAATGAGGATTGGTGGAGTTTACCCGATGGTCCGAAACGCCCACCCAAGCTCATCGCCGCGGCCGATGTATTCCCCACGCAGAAGCTTCCCCTAGTCCGAGGTAATGCAATCGCGCCAAGACTTTCATACCAACTAAAGAGTTTGAATTTCGCCGAGTACATCCATGGATGATCTACGCCATCTCTACACCCCCTTCCATCGGCATGTGGGCAAGGTTTTGCTCCGCTGGTTCATGACTCGTGGCGCTGTTGCATACGTGGACTGCTTTTATACTTTCGGCATGTACAATCATTAAAGCATCCCGAGATTCATAGATTTCTACATTAATGACTCTCATGGGCGGATATCCGATAAGTACATTTGAATGCTTAGTAGATACAGATATCCGGGAAGTATGTGACTGAAGAAAGGGGTATATGGCAAGTAAGACTGGACATGGCAGAAATAAAGAAGTGACGATAATAAGGCTCAAGCCACCCGATCCTTCTGTTCCAATTTCCCCATTAACCGCTTCATACCCATCCACTCATCAGAGGGCACCTCTTCCGCCGGTCCACCAAGGCCCTTGCCCACTTCAAATACAGTCACTACTCCGTTGACCCCACCGGTGGCCAGGCGCCGGCCTTCTCGCTCCTCCCATGCAACTTTGTTGAGACTGCGAGACATAACCGCACCAGGGCCACGCGAGGGGGTGGTCTTAACCACTGGAACCTCCGTATCTGTGTAAAGATCCCAGACTTCGAGGTTGCCGGCACCGTCGACGAGTGAGAACACACCTGGTCGGTGTGGGGACCAGCGAGCATCGTAGACTACGTCTTCCCGGGTAATGTCCAGAATAGGAGACACAACCTGAGCGGAAGCCACGGTAGAGGTGGCGGACGCTGTGGTGGCTGGCGGCCGCACGCGCCAGAGCTTGACGCTCCAGTCCAGACTGGAGCTGAGCATCAGATCACCCAGGTCAACAGGACCTCGCGCAGGGTGGAACGCGGTAGACATGATTGGTGCTGCGTGGCCGCGGTAGGTCAGACGGTGATCGGTACCAGCCTTGGCTCCAGCTCGGTCATATCGATGGCAAGGGTAGATACCACCTTCCTCGGTACCCACGATAAAGAAAGTCGGATCGGACTGTGGGAAGGACATGGTGGTTGGTGCAAGATCTTCCGTCTTGGATGGAGGAGGTGTCGTCAGCTCGAGGTATTCTTGTGGCTGAGAGAGCATGTCTACGGTCCAACCACAGACCACGCCATCGGTGGAGGCTGTCAAGATGTTATGTGCGTTCTGAGTGCCGACAATCGAGATGCTGTAAACTGGGTGGGTATGTCCGGATCCAGTCAATGGAGTTTTCTGCACGGGAGCCCCTCCACCCATGCGCGAGGAACGAGTGTCCCATAGGAGAACTTGGCCTGAATATGAGCCTCCAACAATCAGATTCGGGTGGAATGGAGAAAATTTGGCTGTGAGAATATCGGAGGTTGAGTGGAAGACGTATTCGGGGCGGGACTGTAGATGTTGGTTCCAGACTTGAACGAGTCCATCTGGTTCATGAGGAGCAGATGGGTTCTTGGTGTAAGATGCAAGAACCAATTCAGGGAACTGGTCACCGGTCAGTATGCGTTGGTCTTCAAAGTGCGGAGATAGTGAGTGATGCCTACCTTCTGGGAGAAGCTTATATCGGTGACCATACGCTTCTTGCTCCAACGTTCGTCGTAGAACTGGCAGACCTCTCGGATGCCTCTCCGTTTCTTGCCAGTCTCCTCGTCTTCCTCCAAGTTTCCATCCACGCCGCCCAGCTCGTAGTCCGCAAGAACATCATAGTCTTCGTCTAGAGCTCTCTCGATAACCTTTGACGATCGCTCTACGAAATCCAGGAATTCGTCCGAAGAAGTAACAGCCTTCAACTCGTCGTCATCGAGAGAACGTAACGGATACCGTAGTTGGGCAGGTTGCGTAGGCGAACCCGCATTTGCGTCCTGTTCAGCTGCTTGAAGCTCCTCCTCAATCTCCTTGCGAATCTTTTGTCTGATTTCATCATCCCGCTCTCTGTCTCGTCGGCTCAGGCGCTTGCTCGATAGGGTCGTATCAGCTGGATCTTCATTATCCGAAGCATCAGAGTCATCATGGGGCTCCGTTTGTGTACCCAAGTCATCTGTCTGAACGGCTTTGCTGTATGTAACAACCTCTGGTCTGGGTTCAGGGGGATGCGGGGCTTCGGATGGGTAGGAGCTGTAGGTCTCTGTTCCAACTGATTGCACGGTCTGTACGGCGATAGAATGCAGCTGCGGTCGCAACGATGAAGGGGTATTGGCCTCGGCATTCTCTCCACTCAATTGGCTGGCACTCAGGACTGAAGTCGGGCGGCTGCCCTTCCCAGACTGACCCTCAAATGCATGGCTGATGGTAGCAGACCCAGGGCGATCCACCAGACGTGTAATTAACTCGTCAAGCTCAGCTCTACTGCCAGAGTGACTGGGCACTGGGGAAGCAATCTATTCCAAAATCGTTAGATATTCCGTTGCTTGTAGCTCCACTGGGCGCGGTACTGTACCTCTGAAGCATCCCCGACACTGTTCCGATTGCTGGTGAACTCTCTTTGGCGAAGCTCACGCTGCTTTTTCAGCTCGGCCAGCTTAGCCTTCTTGGCCAAGATTTCATTCTTGCGCTGCTGCATAGACGACATCTTGGAAATCGACCAGCCAAAGATGTGATGTAGCTGTAGTTCTCGTGTTGCGCTTTATTTACGGGGGATGACATAAGCGCCTCCGAACGGCGCCGGAAAAACTCGCGCAGGGACAGAGAACCTCGCCTTGCCTTATAACCCCGAGGATTCAACTGCCATTGACGGTCTCCTGTTGAACGGTCTTTCGGTTTTCCCGCTTTTTAATTTTTGTCCACTCCTTATCTCTCGGAGACCTCGAAATAATGGCTTCACAGGGTGTCAACGTGAGTTCTATCCCGGCAATAAGCCAACCTCGACTCTGCCCCCTCAAATGCGACATCGGATGTTGACTCCCATTCGCAATTCTATAGGTTCTCCGCTACTCGGCTCTTGTGGCCGGTCTCGTCTACGGAGTCTACCACCAGTCGTCCCTCAACTCGGTCGCCAAGCGCGCCGAGGTCGAGCACGAGTATGCCCGCAAGGAGCGCCTGATCGAGCAGGCTAAGGCCGAGTGGAAGAAGCGCACCCAGCCCCAGGAGACCCAGACACAAGCCACTGGCCGTAAGTGATCATTCCTGTTTACATTGCTTTCAATGGCGATATCCGAGATTACCGAACACATTCCGAAAGCGCGGTGTTAACGTTGCTTTCTCTCCAGTCATCACCGACCCCGAGAACCCCAAATTCGACCTCGAGGCATTCTTGCAGGCCAAGGCTTAGTCGTCTTGAATATGATGGAAATGGTATAGAGGAGGAATGATTCGCAACTCCTTGCGGAACTCGCACCTCCCCCCAGGGTATTAGAAGGGATTTGCTCGGATCCAATTATTTGTACGATTGTTTGGGGCCAATTCCCCTTGAGTTGCAACATTGCGAGCGAAAGACGGAATGGTCTCTTTTTGATTCGTTTTCTTTTTTTTTTCTCATCGGTTTAGACGTTATCATTTGGGTCCTGTACATACCCTGGGCTGTCGTGCGTCTGTACACTACAGTTTGGACCACAAGAAAGAGCAAAAGATCGTTATGCATTCCGGCGTTACTTGGGCCTCGTATATGGGGCCAATCTAGTTTTTGGTGGACGTTCCGCCTAATTCCCTCGAACCCTTAATCATGGGCTCTTTGTAGACGCGTCATCCAACATCTTGAGTTATCCTCTCTAGCAATCCTTTATATCGCCAATCACTATGCAAGTTCAGCTACGCCAGTTACCAAGCAATGCCATTGCATTCCGGATCCCGTGTAATGGTTGTTCTTCGACAGATCGTGGAACTATCGGGGTTGGATGTAGGAGCTTAGTTTCTGCATCCCATTTCCATGCACAGTCCGTGAACTTCTTTATAACGGCTGGGTCTCCTCGTTCTGCGGCCGTGGAGTCCAGACCTAAGTAGATTGCTGCTGTTGCAAGTCGCATTGCCTCGTAGGAAGTGCTGACGGCGATCAAAGTTTGGTCCTGGAAGAAGCCTGGTAAATAGATATCAGTATAAAGAACCTCGCGAAGTAACAAGACAGCCAAAAGACTCACTTTCATATTTCTGGACTAAAGGTTGCAGCCCGTTCGACCAAGGAAGATTCCGAAGGATCTGGTAAACCTGATCATGTCGTTTTTGCCAGACAGCTCGTAGAAGAGTCAAACAGCTCTGCAGGTAAGGATCTTGGTGGCGTAGAGCATCGGGCATTCGCTGGCTTAGAGCACGGGCTTCGGGTCTATTTGTATTGGGGTCAGAGAGTGGATCTTCCAATGTTCCTGTGCACGAGGTATATGATACGGACACTTGTTTGGTGAGGAGATGGGCGAAGAAGAACGTAGAATAGAACAAGCTTAACAACTGCGGATCATTGTTGCCTGCTAAAACTAGACGAGCGTCTGTTTCATATTGTGATAAGATCTCAAACATTTGGGACGGAGGCAAGTTTGACGCTGCCAGCTTCGAGAGCTGTTCCATGGAGGGAGGGGGGAGCTCCATTTGGGTTCGAATGGAGGGTCGAATGATTCCAGGTATGAAAGAAGCCCTTAACACTCAGCGAGAATTCAAAATCCACGAAGTTAAATAGAATAAAAGAATAAGTAGAAGTGGTGGATGCGGGGAGATCAATCGGAGGTGGCACCTTTCTCCGATGCCAAGACCCTCAAGAAGTGACCACCTTGCGCAGCTCTCTCCCTCTTCCAACTCCCCCGAGCACCAACTCAATTGGCAATTCGAGCCTCTCATTCCTTTCTTTTCATGTTTCACTATTGATTTTCGGTTCTTGGACTTTGCTCCTTCCTCCTGGCCATCATGGCCAAGTTTTCTTCTCTTGATGTTCTGCTGAAAGGCAGCTCCGGCCAGAGCACACGCGGTCTTCTACGGATCATCATCCTCTTAACTATTGCAGCTGCCGCCGTCGCCAGTCGACTTTTCAGTGTTATCCGTATGTTTTGAAGCAATTCCTTCCTTTTTGTTCCATTTAAATACTAATAATTGACTCAATTCCAGGTTTCGAAAGTATTATTCACGAATGTACGATTTCCCCTTAGCGCTTTCATGTAGTATATACAACGTGGCCACCCGCCAGCATGCTGGTTGAGATATTGACATCTACCGATTACAGTCGATCCCTGGTTCAACTTCCGAGCCACAAAATACCTGGTTGAGAATGGCTTCTACAGTTTCTGGGATTGGTTTGACGACCGTATGTTCTTCCGCCCTCCCGCAGCTTGCGCGTCCTTCCAAGTCCCCAATGGTATCACAGGGTAGTGCTGATGAAATCTTTTCGCTATTTAGGAACATGGCATCCCCTGGGTCGTGTCACTGGTGGCACATTGTACCCCGGTCTTATGGTGACCAGCGGCGTGATCTACCACATCCTGCGCTTCTTGACAATCCCCGTTGATATTCGAAATGTCTGTGTTCTGCTCGCTCCCGGTTTCTCTGGCCTGACAGCGCTGGCCATGTACCTCCTGACTTGTGAGATGTCGACCTCGCCATCAGCTGGTCTTCTGGCCGCAGCGTTCATGGGTATTACCCCAGGTTACATCTCTCGGTCTGTGGCTGGTAGTTACGATAACGAGGCCATTGCCATTTTCCTGCTGGTGTTCACGTTCTACCTGTGGATCAAAGCCGTCAAGAACGGCTCGATTATGTGGGGAGCTCTGACTGCCTTGTTCTACGGATACATGGTGTCTGCCTGGGGTGGTTATGTCTTCATCACCAACCTTATTCCCCTCCATGTTTTCGTCCTTATTTGCATGGGTCGCTACAGCTCCCGCACCTACATCGCCTACACCACGTGGTATGCACTAGGAACGCTGGGCAGCATGCAGATTCCCTTCGTGGGATTCTTGCCCATCCGTAACAGCGACCACATGTCCGCGCTCGGTGTCTTTGGCCTCATTCAGCTTGTGGCATTTGCTGAGTTCATTCGGGGATTCCTTCCCGGCAAGCAGTTCCAGAAGCTGCTTACTTCAATGATCCTGCTTATCGTCGGTCTTGGCTTTGGTGGTCTGATTCTGCTCAGTGTTTCTGGTGTCATCGCCCCATGGAGTGGTCGTTTCTACTCTCTGTGGGATACCGGCTACGCCAAGATTCACATTCCGATCATTGCATCTGTCTCTGAACATCAGCCTACCGCCTGGCCTGCCTTTTTCTTCGATTTGAACTTCCTGATCTGGCTCTTCCCTGCTGGTGTGTTCTTGTGCTTCCAGAAGCTCAAGGACGAGCATGTGTTTGTCATTATCTACGCCGTGCTTTCAAGTTACTTTGCTGGTGTTATGGTCCGTCTGATGCTGACTCTCACTCCGATCGTCTGTGTCGCTGCCGGCCTTGCCCTGTCAAGTGTGCTTGATCAGTTCCTGGTGATGTCGAAGCCTACTGCCGAGACCAAGGCCAAGGCTAATGCCAAGGATTCCAAGGCATATGGCAAGATGAGCTCCCCCGTTGTTGGTATTTACTCGTACTTCTCTAAGGCCTTTGTTTCTGGCTCGATGACCTTGTACCTACTTATGTTCGTCGCGCACTGCACCTGGGTTACCTCGAACGCATACTCGTCTCCCTCGGTTGTCCTGGCCAGTCGCTTGCCCGATGGAAGCCAGCACATTATCGATGATTACCGCGAGGCATACTACTGGCTCCGTCAGAACACTCCTGATAACGCCAAGATCATGTCCTGGTGGGACTATGGCTACCAGATTGGTGGCATGGCCGACCGTCCCACCCTAGTCGACAACAACACCTGGAACAACACTCACATTGCCACCGTTGGCAAGGCCATGAGCTCTCGCGAGGAGGTCAGCTACCCGATCCTGCGTCAACACGATGTTGACTACGTTCTGGTTGTGTTCGGTGGTTTGCTGGGCTACTCCGGCGACGACCTGAACAAGTTCTTGTGGATGGTCCGTATCGCCGAGGGTATCTGGCCCGATGAGATCAAGGAGCGTGATTACTTCACTGCTCGTGGCGAGTACCGTGTCGATGACGAGGCTACTCCTACCATGAAGAACAGCTTGATGTAGGTTGCTCTTATGATCATCGCTGGAAACCTCAATGCTAACATATCAATAGGTACAAAATGTCTTACTACAACTACCACTCTCTGTTCCCCCCTGGTCAAGCCGTTGATCGTGTCCGTGGTACAAAGGCGCCATCTGAAAACCCTACCCTCGATACTATGGAGGAGGCCTTCACCAGTGAGAATTGGATCATCCGTATCTTCAAGGTCAAGGATCTTGACAACCTCGGCCGTGACCACAGCAACGCCGTTGCCTTCGACAAGGGTCTGAAGCGCAAGCGTGCTGCCAAAAGAAAGGGCCCTCGCGTTCTGAGAACCGAGTAGACTTCTCTTTGTTTTCTTGTTTTGTTTTTGATTTGTTTTTAAACCTCGATTATCCTGCGACTGCGGTTCTTTCTGGCATAGCAGGTTACCTCATGTATTTTTCCCCGGTTGGATATATTCTTGGGTATAGTACTTGAGATAGTATACAATGAATGCCTTTAGAAAGATTTCTGTCTTGTAACTTCCAATTTTCCACGTCCATCTACTTGTCTTGCATGGCGAAGTTTAAGTGCCGGCAGGTAACACCTAGCATTATACCCCATGTGTCCTACATTTATTAAGCTGCCTACTCATATCCTACAAATAAATGTGATCCCAAAGAGAAGAGTGTGACAATTGCAGCTAGGCTATGCACAAGAAAAATATCCCAGCAAATTCATTCTGTACAGTACACAGGCACGAAAACAAATGCACTGTGCTTGCAGATCCAAGAGGAAGCATGGTCTGCCCGAAAGACTCCGTAACCCCAAATTTGCTCCATTACTTGTTTCTCGCCGAGGGAGGGGGGTTGGCCATACCGGCCATTTCATTTCACCTCCCACATGTCGCGAGGATATGGTACACGCAGAATACCGGATCAAAACTACCCCAGGTCCCAGGCCGTAGATTCGTGGGTATCAGTGGGATTGGACTGGGATGTGTGATGTCCGGATCACCCCATTGAGTGGATTTATTTCTTCGCGGGGGCGTCGGGGACTTTCACGTCAGAGAATTCTTCTTGTCCGACGGCGCTGATGGTGTAGGCATCTATAGAAGAAAGAATATTAGGATGGGTTCTGCGAATGTCTCTCTTGGGAAGTATGCTGTCCACAAGGTGGCGGGTGGGATGATTCGATGACTCTCGGCGCAGCGGACGAATCTTGGTCCCCCAGCGGCCTTGGTGGGTGTGGCATGGGGAGAGACGGGGTCGGTGATACGTACAGACGCCAATTGAGAAGACGACTAGACCAAAGCCGGTGAAGGCGTTCTTGAACAGGTATGGGCGGCGGGCACGCAGGAGGGCGGCGCCGGCCCGGTAGTCCTTGCCGTAGTATGTGGAGTTGAAGCTGTGATGAAGATATATTAGTTAAGGTGGACAGCTTTGTAACTCTTGGAAGGGCTCATTTATTAGCAACATACATTCCATTCGCCATGGTGAGTGGTTGTGAGATCTTTGAAGGTCTGGAGATGGCGAATCCAAATGCGCGCAAAGGCCGGGATCGCCGAGTCTTGGCGCTGATACTGGAGAATCTCGGTTTCTATAGGAAACCTATATTCTTCTACCTCTGAACAAAACGGTAAAAACCTTTATAATATAAAGACTGTGGCTCGAATTTCAAATTTCTTAGCTCATGTATTTCCAATGAAAGAAGCCATTCATCTATATATGATGTCTTTTTCTTCCATATCAAGCATCCTTCACTATGTATTAGACCAATACCAATCGACTGATTACTAGCAATAGAAAAACTGATTTTGAGTCCGAGGTACAAGCCAATTGACTTGATTGTGCACATTAGATCGCAGTTGTCAATTTTTTCTAATTTTTTTTTTTCGCATGATTTTTGTAGTTAAACCGCAAGTTCGCGGATCACCCGTGGCATACAACTTCCAACTTTTCTCCCTGTGGTTTACCTTCGTTTCTTCATATTCCCCTTAGTTTCCACCGAGCCCTTCGATCCTTCCTCCACCATATCTCCCTGTCACCAAGTATCGCGCGCCTTGGCACCGATCGCTCCCATAATCTCACGCGCGTAACTCTTGCCAAGAACACAGCTCCATTCGCGCTCCGGTCCGAGTAGGAAACACCTCAACACCCACCATTGTACATCCGCCACGTCGACCTCTTCCGATTTGCCTGTCGCATACCATTCCCCTATATTGATCGAGAGCCACGATGGTTCAACCGACAGGCGATGTCGCCCACCAAATCGCCCAACTAAACGCCGCCCGGAACCTAGTCCTTGGTGACGCCGCTTTCTACCCGCAGATCATTAACGGCATCCTTCCTATCGTCGGACCTAACGCGAAACTGGAACTACGTCGATGGGGCGCCGACTTCCTAGCAGAGACTTTTGCCAGTCCTCAGTTGGCGACTGCGCAAAAGGAGCAGCTGGCACAAAATGTCTTGCAGAGCATTCAAGAGACCATGCTGCTGCCAGAGACGGACGCGGCCGTCCTGCAGAGCTTGGTGCAAACTGCAGCAAGCTTGTACCCACTTGTTTTTCGCCATATGTAGGTTACTTCCTGTACAAGATAGTAGTATTGGGGACAGGGTGGTCCAGATGTCGGGTTAATTTATGGATGCTAACGCGCTACGACGATAGTGTGAACCACCCCGAAGATAGTCAGTCATGGGAAAAGATGAATACAATCAAGCACGATATCCTGCGGCGGATGGATTCCTTCCCGTGTCCTGTGAAGATCTGCTGTGTCAAGTTCCTCCAGCGCGTGGTGCAGGTTCAGACGCCTGGTTTGATCGCCGATCCCAGGGTAAGTGCTGCAATCCCAACTCTTACAACTCAGCTCTTGCTGATTATTTGCCAGCGACCAGATCAAAATGAAACCTCGTTGGCCATCGTTCCCCGAAACCATGCCGTTCTTACCATTCCACACTTGGAGGCCGAGGCATCAGGTCTACTAGACAGACTTTTGGGCGTGTTCCAAGAGGAGACAAGGTAGGATGAAAGGCTCCAACGTGTAGGGTGTTCTATTTTGCTAACCGATTCTAGTGACGCCCTTCTTGTCAATGCCACCTTGAACTGCCTCGCACCTCTGATCCGCACACGCCAGTCAATCGCAAACAAGATCATTAATACCGTTTTGGATTTCTACCCGGCGAAACATGTCCGCCCACCATTTACGCCCGCTGTTCGCGTTGGAGTCAAGTCAATGGAGCGTACAGCTCGCGCATTACTGATTCATATTTTGAAGAAGTATGGTCTCATGCCTAGTTATATTCTAGCGACAATGCTGACAACTTCCTACAGGAACCCGAGTCATCCTCTGCTAGGGAAGATACAGGTGTATATTGAGCGACTCATGCAGTCTCGCCTAGAGGTGGTGGATGACGCTTCTCGGAAACGGACATTACCCGTTGAACCTACAGACGGCCTTGATAACGCCAAGCGAGCTCGTCTCGATGCTGCAACCCCTCCCGTACTCCAGATTCCTCCGATGCTTCCAGGTCCTGCGGCTTATGATAAGCTTTTTACGTTGACCCAAGACCATGGCCTTTCCTCCTTCGACGTGAAGCAGTTGCCTCCTGATCTTGTCGTCAAGATTGCCGTGCCCCTTCTTGCCCAAGTCAACCCACTAATGCTAACGCAAGCTGTTGATGTATGATACCCTCATGCGAACTTCATTGGTGATAACACTAACATATTCACAAGGCTATTCGAAACCGATATCAAGCAATCACTAAGGAGCAAAACTTGGCACGTCAACAGATGCAACAGCCTACGGCAGCCGTAGATGATGACGATGATTATGAACCGGAATATCAGCCCATGGACGTCGCGGAGAATACCGCGGAAGAGGCTAGTGCCTTCGTGCCGGAAGTCCCTGAATTCCAACCCGAGCTAGTATCTTTGGGTCCATTCGTTTTGCCCCAGCCACCACCACTGAGCGAAGAAGAGGCCGGAGAGGTCGGCCGTAGTGCCGTTGCGCGTGTCTTTTCCATGATCAATGTTGCTGAAAACGACTCGCCTGCCAAGAACAAAAACCAGCAACAACTCGGCTTTGCACGGTTGGCTGGAAGTAACTTTGACCGAGACGCATGGGTTTTGCTCCTCACCCGACTGGCCACTCGTGCTCCAGCTGGCCTGGAAGGTGGTGATAAGTTGGGTAAAGCGGGTTCCGACCGAAGACAACCTACCATCTCTGACTCCATCCGTGAGACTCTATTCCAGTACATCCTGGAAGATTTCCGAGGCCGATTGAATATCGGCATCACCTGGCTCAATGAAGAATGGTACAACGACCGTATCCAGATGAAAGCCGCCGCTTCTAAGCGCTATGATGAAGAAGAATCAGATTCAACAGTGGTTTGCCATTATGATACCTGGGTTATGCGTCTACTAGAGGGAATCCTCCTCTACCTTGACTCGCGCGATATCAAAGTGATTGTTCGTTTCCTCAGTGAAATTCCGGAGGTCACTGTCGACATCACCCAAAAGGTAGCCACTCTCGCCAAGGATCCTGAGCGTGTCAATCTCTGTGTTCAGGCTTTAATGTGAGTTCTTTCTGTCTCTGGTTTTCGATATGTGCCCATTGTTAACTTCCTTGCTATAGGTACTTGATTATGTTCCGGCCCCCGGCACGAGAAATGTGCTTGAACACTCTCGAAGATGTCTATCAGACTTGTAAGACCCCCTTTAGTCTCATATCCTTAGAATTTATGATGTTAACACCGCTTTTCTAGATGAGGAGTCGCGTCCAGCGGCAGGCAAGGTCTTGGCCAAGTGGCGTCCGCAGCAGACCCAACCCGCAGAGGCGGTCACCAATGGTGCATCAGAAGTGGTGCAGGCTAATTCTGCACAGTAAACCTTCTTTTTATACTCTACTGCCGATATGTAAGCAAGGATCAGAGATCCGTGCCGGCATTCGGCTCTGGCGTTTATTTTACTTATTTTGCCTTCTTATGAATACCAGCTTTGCGGGCCATCACGGTTATTGGTGTCCAGATTTCTAAGTCATTGGGAAATAAATACGATGAGAAATGCCTAGACTTGATGTTTTTAAGGCCTGTAAAAATGCTTCTATGTATGTAATCCCGCGGTACAAATTATCTTGGGTCGTGTCTTAAGGATGCCAAGCTGATTGGCAACTATTATAACTGAATAGATGAATTCCAGACACCAATTCATAGTTGTAAATGAATTTTAACAGTTCAAATGTTGAAGGCAGGAAACTTTTTTCACCGTGGAGGTTTGTTGTAGGTAGTAGTTGTAGAGATCCAAGGTTGGCGCTGTCTGCATATCCTGGAGATGAGGCCCTGCCCAAATGGCAGACCTCAGGATCTCTTACACGACGACAATACCACATCTGGGCATTCATATACCTTTGTGCCTACTATACCCTCCTCGAAGCCCCTTGCCCAGTGCTCTTTCTTGACGCAAGTAAACATTGTGTATCGTTGCACTTTACACAAAGAGTGACAACCACAATATCAGCATGGACATCAGGAGGTCCAAGTAGTAGAAGAAATGTAGGTGTATATCCAATGGATGGGTGGTATGTACACACAATACCAAAAACCAAAAGGAGGAAGAATCCAGCTCTTCCGACTCAGAACATCAGAACATTTGAAAGAAAAGATAATAAACACCAAGTCAAGTCAAGATCAACTCCGCATGCAAGAGATTTTCCCCTACTTAGGTATCGTAGTAGAAAGAACGTAAAGGTAAAAACAAAAAGACCACATTCCCATGACCCGGACACCGCCCCATATGATAATAAATAAAAACAGTCCGTTTCCCCTTCATGCAGCTGTAGTGACGACGCATCATTCCCATATGTAAAAAGTTTCATGGTTGAGATCGAAGCGAGATCTCACTACTCCCATAAACAACACACAGCCCATGCCTTCTCGCCCTTTCTAGCTTGGAACGCTCATCAAAACACACGTGCTATTGTCTGAATAGCAGGAATGGAAACAAAAAACAAAACAGGAGGGGAATCTTCATTAGAGAAAGAGGGAGGAAGAGAGTAATCGGACAACACGTTGAGTTTGTTGGTGCAAACTATTACGGACGTAGCCTGCGGAGATAAGATGAAAGGTGAGAGTTGTTTATCGGGTAGGCATGTGGCTTGGACCAGATCCTGTTGATAGCTCAGACTGAGGACGATAATGGAACGCGTCGACTGTCTTGGAGGTCATGGTCGGAGAGATATCTGGCCTGGCAGAGGGTTGGAACAAGCCTTGGCGAGCAGGGGGTGGAGAGAAAATAGGATTGCGGGATGAAGAATCAGGTACGGGAGAGCGACGATCTAAGGCATGGCTTGGGTGAGGGTGAGATTTTCGCACATCCAGCGGCGACGAACTTTGAGACCGGAAGCCAGATTTGCGCTCGAGGTCATAATCCGGATTGTGGAAGGGCCCGTGATGCTGATGTCGTGATTCCTGCTCAGTGCCGTAAGGCGTGTTGTTGGCCGAAGAGTTGGCAGCCGAGACATTCTCCGGGATTGTGGAGGCGGATCCGTTCGGCGCATTAATATCCACTACCCGTTTTTGAGCTGCCGGGGTCGCATATGATGACGCTTGCGGGTGCTCAAAGGCGCGGCCTTGAGGACGATGATGTTGAGAGTACTGATGCTGTGCCTGTTGCTGATGGATTGGATGTTGTGGATTGGCCCATGGCGTTTGCTCCAAGAAAGCTTCTTCGGCTGCTGTTGGGAAGACATTGGATGACATCGCCGACATGACAGGCCGGGGAGGCAACGCCGATGAATGCGAATGCCGTGGGGCCGAGGCCCGGGCTTCTACCGTTATCTAGGGGTACATGTCAGCAACGCATATACTGTACAAGGTGAAAGAATTGGCCAACTTACCCCCATCTTTTCAAGATCGTCGTCCAATTCCGATGGGCGCGCGCCTAATAATGTGGGAGCAGCTGGGAATCCAACATATTTTGCAACACCAGCCATAACCGAAACCTCTTGATTGTAGGCGGTCTGATTTGCGATCTGCTGGGAGCGACGGGTGGGGAATGAGATGATGTGATGCGGGCTTAATTCGTCCGTCTTGAAGCGATCATGCTGGATAGCGTAGAACTGCTTGCTGACAGAGCTTGAGTGTTTCTCACGGGCATCTCTAATGCGCTGGAAGAAGGTACTGTTTGCCTGCGCTCTCTCCGCCAAGCTCTTGTTTACCAGGGCCTGCTGGCGGAATCGGAATAGCGTACGTTCGTAATTGATCTTGGAATCGCGGTAACGTTCCACACATTCGATCTGGCGCAGATACTCGGGGTGTGTTGGGTTTGGACCGGTGAGCATTTCTTGCTCGCGGTTGAGGCTCGTGATTTTTTCGTCAAAAATTCTATATCAGGTAAGTCATGAACCGGAATATGAGTTGGATAATGCTTACTTGTCACGCAAAGCTGCGAATTCTTTTTCCAGCGTCGCCAGAGATTCCAGAGCAGCCATTTTCTTGGCGGCTAGAATGTAGGGTCAGTCAACCGAATCTGGTGGTCGCACTACAAATCGAGACTTACTTTCTTCTTCGAGTTTCGCCGCTGTTTCGGCGTTGTTGACTTCCTCGCGTTCTGCGGGCTCTTCTTCTTCCCCAAGATTCTCATCAGCGACATCCTCTGTCACAGCATCGCCACCTTCGGTCTCTTCATCCGCATCTAGGGCTCGTCTTCCTCTGCGCTTACCCCTTTTGCCTCGTTTGCCTTTGACTGGTGGAGCGGGAAGATCGGATTCGGGGACGTCGTCGACCAGCAACTCGTCGTCATTGGTAGCGATGGGGTCTTCAATAGGCTCCGGGGAGAGAGGCATGTCGTCGTCAATTGGATCGCTCAAGTCGCTTTTGATCGAGCTTCGGCGTTTCTTGATGGGCTCATCGTCACCGAGTTCGGTCCCGGTGTCATCGCCGGCTTCGACGCGTTTTCGCTTTTTGCCGGTGCTATCGGGGAGGTCCATGTCATCCAGGTCCGGAATGTCATCAGTCAATCCATTGTTATGGGAGGATCGCGGTTTGCTCGGTGAGTCGTCCACCAGCTGCTCTTCATCGTCGACGTCAGCCAGGGTAGTCGACTGATGGAGCTTACTTGGACTCGGGCCAGCGCTACCAGCACTGAGCACGATGTCACCGCGCTTGCGAATATTGTGTGGGGAGTCCTCGATGCGCTCAGTTTCCGCTTCCGAGTCGTTCTCGAGCTGTCTTTCTGGTTTGATCGAATCTTCGAAGTCGGAGGGCTCATTGTCGGATAGTTCATCAATCTCACTTAAGCTACTGGATCGACCATCATCCATAAGCGGGTCATCCAAGAAGGGATTTCGCTCTCCGTTGGTCATGGTGGACTCGGGCCCCGCAGGACCAACGGAGCTATGCTCTCTGCTCTCGGCCACCTCCATGGGCAAATATGAAGAGAGTCCAAGAAGCAAGGTAGCGCTCAAAATGAGGAGATATTGTGGTTGGGATGTGTGTGGCGTGCCGAAAGTTGCTTCCGGCAAAGTGGAGAGGCTGTGGGGGAAGAGAGGGCGGCAAGATCACCGATCGGCAAGGCAAGGTTTTTGTTTGGGGTTCTGTGTCGACCATATGATAGATTAGCTCAATTGCCATGCTAGCTGAGTAGAGACAATCCAGAAAGGCTGAGCAGAGACAAAATGGGTGGATGGGTTGCAAAAAGAAGGTCAGCGCCTCCAGAAGGCGGTGCGGAGATTGATCACCGCCGAAACGCCCCCAGAGTCGACACCCGTCTCTTGGAGGGCGAGTGAACGCGCAACACCAAAGATAGATTTTGATAGCTCCCCAGAGGAAGAGAAGCCATGAAGTAAACAGTTTATAGCCCGGGCAGATATGCACAAGTAGGAAAAGGTGCAAGCGACGTACCGTCTCAACAATGCGCCGGGAGCAAAGCTGGTGAGCAAAGCTGCTCGCGATCGAACAGGATTCTCACAGCCACCGTGTTGTAGAAGTACTAGTGAAAAACTAGAGCCAAATACACGCGTCTTGCTTTTGTAGAAATCTTCCAGAAGCTGTCGAACCACTGATGCGCTAGCACTGGGATGGCGAGGGGAGGGCGGCTAGGAAAGGAAGCAGGACCATAGGCGAAGGTGAGGACGCGGAACAGGGGCCGGCATGAAGATGTGCCAGATAATTCTGGGGAGGGCGAAAACGATCGTCAGGCTCGTGGGAAAACAGCTCCAGCGGGGAAAGGAAAGGAGGAAGCCCAAGATCGCTATGATGGGGTGCAGAGCAACAGAAGCGAGTGGGTTCTGCCATATCCGAGGTCACCGCCTGCAAAAACCACTAGTCACGTGATATTGACGTCGCCGAAGACGGTATAAATGTCCTTGGGAGGGCTTGGCGAATGATATCCATTCTTCCCAACATGTGATGAATATCGTGTTTGGGGGCATGGGAGGCTGTTAGATGGAAATGTTTGATCTGATCCAGGTCGCCGGCGGTAAGTTGATCCCCAGACCCTGAAAACATAAGCTTATGGAGAATTGTTTGAAGTTGGGATGAATAAGAGATTAGGCTTTCATAAATGAGCAGGGACTTCTGAACATCCTGAATGGGGTTTCCCCATAGAAATGCCATTTAGTACTATGGTATAACTTATCAGTGAATCATTCACATATTCCAAGGTTGATACAGTACATACCCCAAATCATGTGATGTGCAGTCTGGCCGCGCCAAGACTGATAAGCCCCAAGAAAAAAAAAAGTTCGGAGCTGTATGCGCAGTCTCGTTTCGACTCCACCCATTATACAACTCTTAAAAAGGAATCAGGGTATTCAATCTCTCCAAATTCCTTCACAATGGGCAAGAAATCCAAATCTCAGTCTACGGACAAGAGCCAGGCCGTCTCTGACGGTCCTTCTTTGCTTGGCGGTAGCACTCTGGACCCGACCTTGGCCTCCCTGTTCGATACAAGTGTATGTTTTCATATCTCAATTGTCATGAGAACTCAAGATTAATAATTCAACTCATAGGCGGGACCTGTGAAAGCCCCCGCGATTCAATATGTCAATGTGCCCCCAAGGTCGACAAGACAAGAAAAGGCCGACAAAGAAGACATCGCATCGGATGAAGGCTCGGAAGATGAAGTGATGGAAGACACTGCTGATGCCAGTGATTCCGAGTCCACTGGGGAATCGGCACCGGAGCCTCAAAACCGCAAGCGTAAGCGGGCCGCCGCCGGAGAGGACGTGGAGGAGACATACATGCGTCGCATCGCCAAGGAAGAGGAGAAAGAGGAAGAAAAGAGAAAGGCCGAATATGCGAAGCGTCAAAAGCCTACCGAGGAAGACGGCAGCGAGGCATCTGAAGGCGAAGATTCTGAGGCTGAGGACAGTGACGAGGAGGACAAGGCCCCGGCTCCGGTCCACGAGAGTGTGTCAGGTACTCAAAAGGCAAGCGAGGTCGAGAAGTCCAACCGTACGGTCTTCTTGGGCAATGTTTCGACTCAGGCCATCAAATCCAAGACCGCCAAGAAGACTCTTCTTCGGCACCTGGCCTCCTTCTGCTCCACTCTGCAGGAATCGACTGGCCCGCACAAAGTTGAATCGCTCCGTTTCCGCTCCATTCCATTCGCTAGCGGTGGTGGACTGCCGAAGCGTGCCTCTTTCGCCCGCCAGGAGATTCTTGATGATACCACTCACAGCACCAATGCTTACGCCGTCTACTCTACCGTCCAAGCCGCTCGCAAAGCGTCCACTGCATTGAACGGAACTATCGTCCTGGATCGCCACCTTCGCGTCGACAGCATTGCCCACCCGGCCGAAATTGACCACAAGCGATGTGTCTTCGTGGGTAACCTGGACTTTGTTGATAATGAAGGCCCCGTGGAGGATGCGTCTGGCAAAAAGAAGAAGCCCAGAGCCCCTGCTGATGTTGAGGAGGGTCTTTGGCGTACCTTCAACGAGCACACTGGAGGCAAGGACAAGAAGGCAGGCCAGAAGAGTGTCGAATTTGTTCGTGTGATCCGTGATCGCTCAACTCGTGTCGGAAAGGGCTTTGCCTACGTTCAGTTCTACGATGGTAACGGCGTTGAGGAGGCTTTGCTTCTCAATGAGAAGAAGTTCCCCCCAATGCTTCCCCGGAAACTGCGTGTCACTCGTGCCAGAAAGGTCGCCAAGAAGCGTGAGGACAGTGGTGGAAAGGATTCGAAGATGGCAGAGGCCCAAAAGACCCTTCAGGGTCGTGCAGGCAGATTGCTTGGTCGGGCGGGTGCTGCCAAGGTCAAGGCCGAGGGAAAGAGCACTATCGCTGGAAATTCGTTCATCTTTGAGGGTCACCGTGCCTCCGAGAAGGGTGCTTCATCCCAAATGAAGGTCCGGGGCAAGAGCCGTGGCTCTAAGGCCAAGAAGAATGCCCGTAGCAGCAAGCGGGCGGCAGCCTACAAGGCTGCGGGTGGACAGAAGCCTTGAATGTGAAAAGCAGCATTACTTTGTATCTATTATTGGCGTTGGAAAGGGCATTTAAAGTACTATGCAGAATCAACCATGATCTCTACGTTTCCAGATTTCGTTTAACTGTATTTCCGTTTATTTGGTGAGCTTGTGGATTATGTAGATTGCTGTACGGAGTATGTATGATGTGATAGGGTCGAGTATGGGAAATGTGGCGTCGAATTGCGGGGTGATAAGATAAACAAGGATGGGGCACAGACTTATGTCATAGCTAGTGGCCACCAAACTGTGCAAAGAACTAGTCAGATACTCGATATTTACTAGATTAACATGTAGAATTCTTGAAATAATCCTGTTGGTAGCTCATCCTGGTGAAGAGGCAAATAGATCTTGGTTAAGAGCTCCAGCTTTGGTGGGGTCAAATCTAGGCTCCACTCATTTCAGCTTTATTTTCTCTTCTGCGCATCTTCCACTCTTTTCACTCCATGACTGGACCTTCACTAGCTAGCGTGTAACAGACCCAGATCTCCGTGCATTAGCTCATTTATTCATACATTATGTCATCTCCATGGATCAACCCAATGGCTGGGTATTTCCCTAGTATATGGGACGTACTCAAGGTGCGATACTTGCTGCAATGGAAACTCAGCGAAGGGTTCCCAGCGGAGTTGGTAGACGAGATTATTGACGCAGCCGAGTATTGGCCTTCCACCGAACACCACATGGTCGAAGAGAACGAACGCCGAACCATTCTAACCGACCAAGATCAGGTTTTGTTGAAGACCGTGCCACTTTGTTATTCGCGAAAGGTTGATTACTCCTCAAGCTCATGTTGATGAAGTCCCCGCTAACTTGGCCTTTCCGGTATCTCTAGAGTCTAGAGGAATCGTCAGTTCCTAAGCCACTTCCTCATCGAGGTCTTCATCCATGCCGCAAGATCATTTTCGAGCTCTCTTCGCACGACCAGGGCATCAAAAGCTACGGGTTGCGACCGGATAGGTATTCGGCCAGCTGGACCTGGTTTGATACCGAACTTATTCGTGGTGCACATACCCGCAATATGTATGTCAAGGGGGAGGAACAAGAACTATTGCATAACGAGCGGGGACAAGTCCGGCAACATTACGGACCTAAGGATGAACTTCTTCTTCCACGGGATAATAAGGTGCAGGTCAACGGCAAACATATGGGAGACTTACAGAATACGAGCATCGTGTGGCACTATCAGGATAATATCCGTTCTGATTCCCCCGAGGCCTATGAGATTGAGGGGACCAAGGGCCGGGGGCGGTCCACGTTAGATGGACGATATGTGCGTGAGTTGGAGGTTGGTGACTCGATTGCACTCTGGGCACGAGCGAGATTTCCCGGCTGGAGGAATTATGTCTACAAGGCCACTGTTCGGGTGTTCTGGGCTGTGTGATTTAATCGGAAAAGGGGTACACTCTCGTTTGTTTTACTCTGATGTACATCTATAGTACACACAGACTACCATTGTTTTGCTCAATCCATTGAAAAGTCATAGTATCTTTCACATCACATGATATAAGGAATAGTAATCATATAATATTGAGACCAAAGATGAGCTGCAACCACACGTCAAGTATACTTGATAAAGTATGGGTAGTTAGGGCCTTGTAGTTCAGGCCCGAGATTGCGGCCTGAGAATCCAGGCTGAACTCGAGCACGCAATTTCGCCAAGACTTCTGGATCGACCAGAACAGCAGAGTATAAGACCCAAACGACTGCCACGACCAGCTCTCTCCTCTTCTTCCCCCCAAATCTACCCTACCGACTACATTGAAGCTACTAACCATGCTCACTAACCCCTCCAAGTTCCCCCCTTGACCACGCCGTTGTCCCTCCCCCTGGAGAATTTCTCAATACTCTCTTCACAATCCGCCTGACTCACCCGACCCAGCCGATAAGCCGATGGAAAGCGTTCCAGGCAGTGGGGCACCTGCGTCAGTCGCCTTTTCCGCCCTCTCTCGGCCGGCTCGTGCCCACCAAGCGAAGCGACCAATTCCATGTCGCAGATATCAGCCGAGGGGCCAATCTATTCCAGCCTAGCCACGATCGACAGGTCTTCTCGACCGAAAAGCCCCTGCTTTTTCCACAATGTGTCACGGTTACTGGAGGATAATGGAGAGGATCTGGGGACTTGAACGGATGTTCACCCCCAAGGTGCGGTCCTGATACCGGCGGGCGACGTCCCGACTGGATGTTGGTTGCGTTATCTGCACCGCCAATGGTGATCAGTGACTTACGCATTCTATATACGTCCCACGGTCTTGGCTTACAACAGAACCCCCCTTTTGGATTTCCTGCCGTTCTGGCGGTCTGCGGGTTCCTGTTACTTAGATACCCGAATGAAATCCCATTTTTACGTTACACTTTCGCTTTCAACTTAAAATCCCGCTTCCCCCCTCTTTCTCTGCTTTTGACTCATTCTTCGAGCTCTATCTTGCTTTTTTCACAGGCTTCATTTTTACAACTTCTCTCAATATGACTATCAGGAAATGTGCTGCTGTTGTTGTGGGCGCTGGCCCGGCTGGTGTGGCTGTCATGGGCAATTTGCTGGAGCGCCAGCTGGGCACGATCGCCTGGATTGACCCCAGCTTTGAGTCCGGTCGTGTCAACCGCAAGTATCGCGAGGTTCCTAGGTTTGTCTTTCTGCGGCCTCAAGGGCGTTAGCAGCACCACTGACCACCAATCTACAGCAACACCAAGGTCTCACTCTTCCAGGCCTACGCTACAGCCGTGCAACCCTTCAGAACCGTCATCGAGAACACACGCCAACCCAATGCTTTCACCACCATGGCCAAGTTGGATCAGGAGAAACCCTGCCACCTCCACTATGCAGCCGATATGATCCGCGGCCTTACAGACGGCCTCATGAAGATGGAGGACGTCTACGCCTGCCGCGGCTTCGTCACAGCAGCCAACCTAGGCGACAGGGTTCGTCGCACCTACACTATTCACAATAGCCATACTAATAACACCATCAGGCTTCAAATACATCAAAGTGGATCGTTCGCGTCAAGCGCGATGACTCCGCAGACGAGGTAGAAATCGAGACTTCCCGTCTGATCCTCTGCACAGGCTCCCACCCAACCAACATTCCCGTCCCAGTCCCCGGCCTGGACATCCAGTGCTTAGACCTCGACACAGTCCTGAAACCTTCCGAACTTGCCCAGATCCTACCCACATCAACACCTACCTCTGTCGCTGTCGTAGGCGCCTCCCACAGCGCCATCCTTGCCCTTCTCAACCTCGTCCAGCTAGCTAGCTCTTCACACCCGCATCTGCGTGTTAAGTGGTTCACCCGCCACCCGCTCCGCTATGCTGAGTACAAAGATGGCTGGATCCTACGCGATAACACTGGCCTAAAGGGTATGGCTGCGGAGTTTGCACGCACCCAGCTTGAAGATGATAAGCTCCCTACCTCGTCGGCTGGTGAGGTCATTACCAAGATTGACTGTGCGGGCGGCGAGGCCCGTGAATCTGCGCAGTACCGCTCTCATCTACCTGGTTGCGAATATATCGTTCAAGCGGTGGGATTCACTCGGGATCCGTTGCCGCAGCTTGCTAAGGACGGTGCCCTGCTTGCTATGGAGTTTGATCATGAGACGGGTCATTTCCATGAGCGTGACAATGGTGCTGTTATCCCCGGACTTTTCGGTGCTGGCATTGCTTTCCCACAGCGGGTTGTTGATCCCCATGGGAATGTGGAGTATGCGGTTGGTTTCTTTAAGTTTATGAAGTTCTTGCAGAAGGTTGTCCCTTCGTGGGGACCTGCTTAGATTGGTCTTGCGTTTATCACTCATAAAGGCTGGACCTTGCTCTTTTTCGGTTTTTATCATTGGTTTTGGCGTGGAGTTTGAGTATTGGGGCTTTTGCTACTAGCTCAGCTTGAATTGGGCTTTTATACCCTGCCTGTATAGGTAGCTACTATGTTACGTTCAACTAAACGAATTCAACATCAAATAAATCTCACTTTGTGTCCCTCTAGTTCCCTATTATGATATGTCCATGAAAGCCTCAACTTCCCAATGTCATAGATCAATCATCAGTCGTCTGAACTCCCCAACCTCCGACATTTTCATCATCAAATCATAAACATACGAAAGAGTGTCACTCCTCCACTCTCTCCGACTCAACAATACCAGAACTACTCACAAGAAAAGAAACCAGTAACTCAGGGCCCCATCACAACACCAAAACCCCCACAATCCCAGCAACCAAAAGAATCCCAGGCCTAACCACAGCCCCCGCACTAGTGCTATCAGAAGTCGAAGTCGAAGTCTGCGCCGCAAACGCTCCAGTCCCCGTAGCCGTGGCCCGATAATCACTCTGACTAGCGACTGCCTTATCATCATACCCAGTAGCGGTAACAGTCCAAGTAGTAGAAGACTGCGACCAAATAATCACCGTCCCACTAGGCGGCGCCGAAACCGTGCCCCCAACATTACTGAGCGTCGAAGTACCATTCGAAGGGAAATCGCCCGGTCTATAGAACTTATCCGATGGGTCCGAGAACCCGATGTTCTGGCAATCGGTTGAGCTAAGTGAACTGTCACAGGAGTCCCAGGCGAAATTCGGGATCGAGTCGTAGAGATTTGGGTAGTCGGATGGGAAGAATACGCCCCAAAGATCTGCACCTGCGAGGCGGGGGACTGTGTTTGGGCAGACTTGCCAGGCACTGGGGTTAGATTGTTAGTGGGATTTAGTCTTCTTATCTGGGTTGGATGGCGTACGCTGAGAGACTGGCGCTACTTCCGCAGCAGGCACATTCGGTTGCTGTGTATGCGATGTTGCCGATGTTGGCTAGATCGCCTAGGTTTGTGACGGTGCTTGTGACGGAGTTTACGGTTTGGTCGGTGACGTTCAAGATACAAGAGACTTGTTCTTTGCGTGCGGTCAATGTGCTTTGGAGGACCTTGCCCAAGTCACAGGAGCAGCGGTTCGGTGCATCATCTGGGGCTGGCCAGAAGGGGATTGGCTCGATGGCACTGGGGCAGATGGCGAAATACTGCTGGACGAAGAGTTGGTATTCGCATGAGTAGACCTGGAATAGATGTTAGTTGGTTACTGGCGCGCTAGTTGGATCAATTCACTTGGGTTTGATCATGCTCATACCTGGTTCCAGCAGGAGTGTGCCATGCAGTTGATATACTCTTGGTGCGCGACACAGCCACAGTCTACGCTGCAATTGGCGTCGCCATTACATCCGTTTAGGCAGGAACTCCATTTGTCTGCGACGTCGCGATTGCAGGTCGAGTAGACGGATGAGGCTGCGCAATCGCTGGCTGTGATATTGGTCTGGGCGTGTGCTAGCTGCACGAAGCCGAGAATTGCGGCGACGACAATGGGTGTGATCGACGGCATGGTGGAGATTTTCTTTTCTTTTTGTGCGTAGGTGGTGCACTGTAGTGTGAGTCTAATTTTGCTTCTGCTTGTACCCCAAAATCTAGGTTGCTGAAGATTTTGTGATGCAGTTGAAAGACTTGATCTGCACTGTTCGATCTAGGAGAAAGTTGGGGATGCACAGCAGGTTATATAGATCTATCGACCCAGCTCATACGTAAGAATTGGCATAAAAATAGAGCAGGGAGGGAGGGGAAAGGCCCTCGAATATCGGCTTATGTATTGCATGTTGCAGCGTCCACTACCCTCTTTCGAGTGGGACTGCCATTAGAGAATGGACTGGCTTGTCATTGCTCATCTCTTTCTGGACACCGTCGCACAAGTAGAAAATAGAAAAACACGCGGTCAGCCATTCAGGATTGTCGCCGAGATCCATGTCCCCAGGTCTAAATGCTGTATTATGCATATCTCACATGTAGGCAGTCATGATTTTCTTCAGTTTGCAGTTGAGCGGTTGACTCGTCAGAAAGGTCTCTGGTTTTAGGGAGGGTTTCGTTGTTCCTGTGACTCGGGTTCCTGGTCCCGGGCAGCGCGATGTTAAGTCCCTTGCTGTCAACACGAGACGGCGCCCTTTCTATAATAAATATGACGATCCTTGCATGTGCATATGTCGATCGCTCGTAAGCTGGTACCCTTCTCTGAGGCAATTGATTGCTAAAGAGTATTAAGTTGTTCGGGCTTTGGTCCTCCCTTGTGTGAGTCTGGGTATCCTTCCCTGTATGCCCAGGGACTGTGACGGTCTGAGGCCTGAGGTCTTGCTTCGAGTGCTTGACAACACGCTATTTACACTGACGTTGATTTCCAATTCTGAGTTTAGTCAGATGAACATGTCGCCGAATCAGTCCAAACTAGAATGATATGGCCTGAAACACATGGAAACAGGGTTCAATTAGCATTCGATCGTGGCGGGTTTTAGGAAGAGAGATAGCCGATTGACCGCTACTGTTCGATATGCCCAATTGTACGTACATCATGCAGTTCGGATGAAAGATTAGATCCGATCCGTGTTTGCATCTGCATTGCCATGTTTGTTTATGACAAATTGAACCTCACGTGACCTGTCGAACCCCCAATGACTACCTCCAAAGTACAGTACAATTCAGTCCAAAACTTATGCAAAAAGCGTTAACGTCATCGCCAGATAAGAAATCAAATTGCAAAAAAAAAAAAAAAAAAAAAAATTACCGTAATCTGATAGGATTAGACGAAAACACCAAGTGGAACCCCCTGTTCGCTCAATGGAGCAACATCCCTTGAGACTATCGACGCTAAACGTTGCCGGTCTCCACTGTGCCAACAACAAACACCGACTAAACTTGATCCTCATTTTCCCCTACAAGAATTCCAGAATTTTATCTCGGCTAATGAGTTTGCCCTTTAGCGTTTAGTCCTGTGCATATCCTTTCCCCTTACTTGAGTGCTTAAGGCTGGTTGCTTTTATTTGTTTATTTTGCAAGGGGTCGACTGTCAAGTAGTACATAATATTGCTCATACTATTTCGTACACCATTATCTCCTTATCCCATCATCGCTCACTGACCATCGGCAACAGTTATCACCTGCCACTAAGGATGACCCACCATGTCGATCGAGGCGGAGCGAGCACGAGTCATGCCCAGTACGTATGTGGCAACGCTACGTTTTACGAAGGGCAAAATTAATGTCAGGATTGAAAGAACAAATGTCCAAAAAATGGGTTGGCGGAACTTTTTGTACATTAGTTTCCATAAGTTAAATTAATACATGCCAATACATTTGTAACATAAAACGCTCAGTTGCATCCAAGCACCAAGATGTGATGTAGTTGAAAAGAAAATGGTATAGAATAACCAAAATGACACCCTCCAAATAGGAAGCAATGATGGTGGTACAGTGGATGTAGATCGATGCCAAATCGGACAAGACGGGAGAACCGAAGTTGTTGCCAGTCTTCAAGAAAAGAAATCACACATGGCTATACAAAACCCGGGAAGAAAATCCCTCCACGAATTTACAGGAGAGCGGCAGCACCGGCAACAACGGCCAGCATGCCAGCGGAGACACGGGTCATGCCAGCGGCGTTGGTGGGAACGGAGGTCTGGGCAGCAGTGGAGCTGGCAGAGCTAGAGCTGCTGGAGGTGGAGGTGGAGCTCGCAGTGGAAGCAGTAGGCTTGGCGGAGGCCGAGGTGCTGGTCACGGTAGACATAGTGGTGGCGGCGGTCGAGGTGCTAGTCGAGGTGGTAGAAGCGGACGACGAGCTGCTGGTGCTGGTGCTGCTGGAAGAAGAAGCAGAGGAAGTCGAGGTAGACTCGCTGGAAGTGGAAGCCGAGCTCGAAGCTGAGGTAGCGGTGGCAGAGGCAGTCGCGGTAGCGCCAGCAACGGTGAAGTAAGGCAGGAAGTTGTAGTTATTCGAGTCACTGTCGTCCAGAATCTCGATGGTGTACTCCTGGTCCTCAACCAGATCAGTGGGCACATCCCAGGTGAAGGTACCGCTGTTGTCAATGTCGGCTGGGATTGGTCAGCATCGGATCTATGATAGTATTGATAGGGTACGTACAGGCAATGGCATCACCGGACTCAGCGGTGGTGACGGAACCCCACTGGAGACGCAGGGAAACAGTGCCGCTGGTGGTGGGATCCCAGGTCAGGGTGGTGGCATCACCGGCAGTGAAGACGTAGCCACCGCTGGGGTTGCTGAAGGGGTTGGCAGTGCTAGAGGCGGAGACCAGAGCCGAGAAGGCAGCAGCGGCGATGATAGAGGAACGCATTGTGTATGTTATTAATTAAACCTTGGTGGTTGAATATAAAAAGTGGGATGCTGGATGATTTATACTGCGGGATATCAAAAAGAGCGTAAGCGCAGAAGAAACAGCGGATGGCAAAAGAGAAAGAGAAGCCTAAAGAGGCGCGGGAATTCTCCCCGGTTTTTATAAAAAGAGCAGCCGCAGTAAATGCCCATTTTCGCAGGAAGGCACCGGCTGCGCTAACAGTGGGACTAGCGCAAAGTCCCTGTGGTGAGCGGAGTTCCAGGATCGGATTGGCTGGGGCTGGACTCATTTGGTGGAATCGGTCCACGCTCGTGGCGCTGATCCACGAGTGAACGCCGTTCTTTCCCACCATTGAACGCCCTCGCTTGCAGTACCTTAAATGACATCTCCACTTGTCTGCCTCTCTCGGCTAAGGGTACAGGCTAGGCACTATTTCGGAGATAATCGTGGCCCCAAATGCTCTTTGACTTTCTGATTTCTTAGAGGGGGTTTTCCCCTTTCTCGTCCAGTGGATCCCCTCGTGTATTTTTTTCTTTTTTCTTTTTCTCTGTACAGTTCATAATTTCGATTAAGTTCTCAGGTCGGTTCAATTTCCTACATTGGTACATAAATACTCTGTATGAGCGATCAAAACAAAACACGTCTTGAAGCGCGTTCATGTTCATCACATTTTCCGTCACGCGACTGAACCTCGGCTTTTCAACCCGATCAGGAGCTCCTATCCCTCGCTAAATGATAAAAAAAAAATGACTGAAATAATCGAAATTGACTTTCCAGGTTCTCCCAACAATAGTCGGGCTTTTCCCGTGGACCATTCCACCACTAAGCATCTTAGTGCGTGAGTTCGATAAATTACCAAAATAACGCCTAAGAGGCTCCCTTCCAAGGTTCGTGCACAGCCTCGCGTCGAAAGAAAAAGCACTAAGGTTCTAGTCCCTTTGTTATTTTTATTTTATGTTATTTTCCCATTTTTTTTTTTTTTTTTTTTTTGTTATTGTCAGCCTGGAGGCATCCCTTCCCCCGCCTCTTCCTCGCCCTTTGGTTCCTACTAGGAGTATACAGCCACCGGATTTTGTCTCAATATTCTCCCTCCCGTCAGGCAAGGCGGGTATAGCTACCAGTCTTGAGAATCAATATTAGTATCTTTTAGGTAAATTAAGAAGTACCAAGCTTCACCATCAAATCGATGAATTCACCCTCGATATACAGGGTATACGGGTACATGCAGCACTTAAACTATGACCTGTCGTCAGATGCTACGTAGTATAGATCCATGCACACCCCGCAAACTCGCCATGATCTTCTCATGAGGCTGATTCCAAGGTAACATTCTTGAATTACATTCTGCATTCACTCCAGTCCGGGGTTGTTTGTGGGTAATGCAATCGTTAATTCTGCGAAAACCACTGAGACCCTTAAGGGTCCTGTGGCTATTGTGGTGGATACTGCGTACGTACGCAATCCTATATCAGCATGTAGACGAGGGAGGTATTACATATGGACGAACTGTGATCATCGGATTTGTAGATTGGTAAATGGCTCGGGTCGTGCCGCCTACTGAGACATTTGCTCCGATCTGTCAAGTAACATGTTCGTGGTAAACGCTGGTAGGCTCGGGGCCCATAGGCCTATTCCCTATTCCCAAGGTTCATTTCAGTATTCTCTATTGGCCTACCCGTGAACATCCGCATGGAGTAGAGGATTTAATTATATTCGCGATAGATCAAATCTGGCTAGTGTAAAGGGTATGAAATTACTAGCATGATGTTTTGGTAATTTTCCATCACTTCCTTCATATCCGACCTTCTCTTCCGGGAAGAGCGCCGTAGAGACAAAAATAGACCTGATCTAAGGACCTGAGGCTCCGCACTTGCCGACCGAAAGTACAGGTCAGATGGTGGAGCATTTTCAGGCAGGATTGAGAGGGAATTCTCACTTTTCTATAGAAAATGCCGGTGTGCGTTGGTGGAGTTCACGCTAAGCACCCTGCGGGGCGTTCGCGGTCGCTTCCAGTAAACCATTCTGCCCGAGCCAGAGAATCATCTCCATTGCCCGCTTGTCTTCCTCGGTCTTTTGCTGATCAACCAGCTATGTGGGCCGTTAGTAAAAAAAAAAAAAATTGTAGTACCTATATTGAGGAGGTAAATACTGACAGCTTGGTAAAGTCCCTTGCGTCCCTTCTTTTCAACGGGCTTGCTCTTGGGTCCTTGTTTGGGAGCATCATGGGAAAATTTGCATTTGTCGCCACGATTGCACTGCCCAGTGCGAGCAAAGTGACGGCAGCTTTGCTTCTTGCCGTCACGAGGGGGTGGGGCCACCCTTTCGGGTCCCTCGCGCCGTGAACTAATAGCCTCTGGCGCAGAATCATCGCTGCCGGAGTCCGAGTCACTGTCAGACTCGGAGCCGCTAGAGGAAGTCCAGTCGCTGTTCAAGCCATCGGACATAAGATCCATCGCATCCACACCATGAGGCGCCACCGTAATCTCTTGAGAATTACTAACCGATAAAGACGCTTGGTCCTTCGGTGTGTCCATGGTAGCCATCGCGAGGTCCACTCCATCCGATGAGGCTGAAAGACCTAGAGATTCGGCGGGTGCGCCATTTGGCTGATCTTGTTTCAAGCCCAACACCTTTTTTTGTAGCGCAGCAACTTTGAGGCGTGCCGCCTCTGCTTCAGCTTCGGCTTTGGCAAAGCGTTTCTGCTCTCGGTCCAGGGTGCGCCGGATCTTGTCCGCCTTGCGCTGTGCCCGTTTGGCCTCCTCTAGAGCTGGGTCCGCTTGGGCGTCACTAAGCTTTCGCCCGGTATTTGATGGTGGAGTTTGCTTTTCTATCTCTTTGGCCTTTGCTTGCTCTTTCTCCCGGCGCGCCGCTTCTCGGGCTGCTTCTCGGGCGGCATTCGCCTCTTCGGCGGCCTTCTTCTTTTCTTCGATTCGAGCTTGGGTGGGGAACTTCTTCTTTCGTTCTGCAATCCACGCGGCAATATCGGTAGAGGACTGCAGGGTGGCCGTTTTGCCTTTGTAGGTAAACTGCAATGGCCCGGCATCGGATGCAGCTTTGGCTTCCTCGTCCACGAGCTCCTCTTCCTCGCTGGACTCATGTTCGTCCGTTTTAGGCGTTAATCCAAGCAGGTTGTGCTTTCTCTTCCTCTTCTTCGGTTGACGGGTGGCATCTACCGCGGGGGGTGGTTTGCAGGGCAAAGGGTTCCCAAAACTTGGAACTGGCGGCGGAGCCGGGACCTTAGGCATCGTGGACTGTGGTTTATTAAATGCAGATGAATGGTCTCGTTTGCCTGGGTGTCGCGGCTTGGGTCCATGATTTCCATGATTCCCATGGTGGGAACCTCGATGTCCACCGCGGCCATGTCCATTTCCATTTCCATGTCCATGTCCAGGTGGACCGGCATATGATGGCGGCGCGTCGGCGCCCCAGTGAAGTGAGCCCATAATCACCGGAGTATTTTGTGGTGAGGCATGCTGGGGTGTCGGCACCGGGGGGTATGCTGGTGCAGGTGGTGCAGAGTAGGGACCAGGGTGTGCATGGTTGGCGCTATTATAGCCAGGTAGTGGTTGGTAGGGTGCCGATCCAGCGGGCTGTGGGAAATGTTGAGGTGGGTAGGAGGGAGGGTTCGGAGGGTGTTGGTAGTTGGTTTGCGCATGAGAGTAAGGTGTGGGAGGCATGTACGACGTTGCGGACATAGGATGAGGTGGGTATCCATAATTTCCTGGTGTAGAGTTGTGACTCGGAGGATTGTACGCAGGCCGACCAGCGTCGGAAGAGTAGTGGCCAGCGCGGCCTCGGTTCATATGGCCACGCCCGCGACCCCGTCCACCTGCTCCACGCCCGGTCCAGTGGCCATTCCCATACTGTGCAGAGGGGTATGCTGGGTGTTGCTGGGAGACAGTCGGAGGAGGAGGTGGAGGTGGTGGGAAAGAAAAGCCCTGGGAGCTCATGGTTGCCACCCTAATACAGGTCCCAGGCAGGGCTTCAGGACCATAACGGTAGTCATAAACAAAACCAGAAAAAAATCCGAAAACAACATCTTCTGCATGAAGTTTTCAAGCTCGATAACTGACAGAGCAGATCACGTGGTCGAGGTACCAGATACTCGACGCTGATTGGCGCGATTCCCGCTACCTTTTTTTTCTCATCAGAATTGTGTCTGGTGATCAGAGGAGCATAAGGGCTCCTGGGCAAGGAAATTCGTGCAACACGGTAACTTAGCTTGGGCTTCGTTTTCTTCCCGTCCATATACGCCACTCACCATGTTCATTCTTGTATGCCCTTGTGTGATATTGCTTGAAAGAGCCGTTCACTGACTGCGGGCAGACTACCATCTCCGATCTGATCCAGATTGCACCTCAGGACTTCTCCAAGTTCAGTGCAGTGGCCATTGAAGATAATATTAACGAGAAATATGCCAACAAGGTTCGTGGTTATGCGAATATACCTTCCGACCACTCGAACTAACATCATCCAGGTCATCCAAAAAATCGGCCTGTGCATCAGCTTTTATGATCTACTTGAGTCCTCAGATGGCCTGATTGGTCACGGAACAGGCCTCGTCAACGTTAATGGTCAGTCTAGACCCATGTGACATCTCTATTCTAAGCTCATTACTGATTCGATCCTAGTCAAATTTCGGATGATCGTCTTTCGCCCTTTCAAGGGCGAGATCATGCTGGGAAAGATTGCCAGCGGTACCGAACTGGGAATCAAAAGTATTTATTCCTCTGAAGCTTCTTCTTGCATCATTTTCTGACCTCAAGCAGTTGGTGTTGAGTTTTTCAACGACATCTTAATCCCACCTGAGCTCCTTCTTCCCGGCGCCAAGTTGTAAGTTCTCTTTTGATTTCTCGGTAGCCGCACGCTAACGAATTACAGTGACTATGCGGATCAAGTATGGACCTGGGACAATGACGACGGCACCACACTATATTTCGACGTGGGAGAAGTTGTCCGTTTCCGTATTGAGACAGAAGAATGGCACGACCAGATTCCCACTGGGCCAGACAGCGATCAAACCGTCACAGAAAGGAAAGCTCCATACTCGATTATTGTATGTTCTGCTCCTTGCCTATGGATGTATCCCCGCTAACCAACTATCTAGGGTTCAATGCAAATGGGAGGTTTGGGACCGGTTACTTGGTGGTAATCCAAGATTGTTGATGTGTGATGTCCAGAGCGCGCAGTCTCTTTCCTTTTATTTAAGTCAGATCAGATACCCATACCGGCCGGTACATAGACCATTCAAATTGAAACCATTTAGAGGACTACTTTGCTTATCGCAATTCATGGAAGTGACCTGCATGTTGTTCTCGAGGCATTCACTCACAAATGCTTTATTGCGTAGACTATTCACTGATATATGGTTTACCGCATAGATACTACGTAGACGATGGTACTCCGCAATCGGTTTATCGGGCTTTTTTTTTCAATCTTGACATGTTTTGTTTCACGCTAAGTAAATCCTAAATCCCTTAAAACATAAGTTTATTCATCTTAATCCGGGGTTCCGTGCTTTGTCCGGACTGCTTAATAAAGATGTGATGATCGGGGTAGCAGATGGCGGAATCTCGCGATAATGTTGCACCATTACTCCGATCACTCCGGCGGTTCGGAGTGTTCAGAGTTTTCGCCGAGTGCGATGGCGCGGCTACATCCGGCAAGTGATCCAATAGTGGATCTGTCAGCGCCTCTGAACCAGTCGCAATACGACGATCGATCATCTGCTTCAACGTAAAAGAAACTAGGTTTGATTTTTTTCTGCCAGTTCCATAGATCTAACAAAGCATTTCTTTTAAATCGCCCCCCGATTCTGCAAAGCTGTTCCTGGAACGTTCTGCTTGCTAATCAAGGTTTTGCTTTGGAATTTCCCGGTGATCTCATTGATAAATTACAACATTGCTCCTTCTCTTCTTCGTCTTTACTCTCATATCAATACCATATTCTTCCTTCGCAATGGGATCCTTGGAGAACGGACAGGCTACTGAGCGCCGCTTTGGAACCCTGGCGGTTCACGCCGGTTCCCCTCATGACCCCTCGACTGGTGCCGTTATTGCTCCGGTAAGCGAACCCTCTTCAATTTAAATAATTCACCAGCTAATGAATCGCAGATCTCTCTTTCCACTACTTTCGCCCAGACCAGTGTCGGTAGCCCCGTCGGTCTCTACGAGTACACCCGCAGCTCTAACCCCAACCGGTCAGTCGCAAGTCCGACCCGCATTTGTCATACAATACTAACATCCAGCGCAGGGATAACTTCGAGGCTGCTATTGCCGCTGTTGAGCACGGCAAATATGCCCTTGCTTTCTCTTCCGGCTCCGCAACCACTGCAGTCATCCTGCAGTCCTTGGCTGCCGGGTCCCACATCGTCTCGGTCTCCGACGTGTACGGTGGCACCCACCGCTACTTCACCAAGGTCGCCAATCACCACGGTGTTGATGTGACCTTTTCGCCCGCCATTGAGGAGGAGATGGAGAAATTGATCCGCCCCAACGAGACCAAGTTGATCTGGATTGAGACACCCTCCAACCCCACTCTGAGCCTGGTGAACATCCGCGCTGTCGCCGACATCGCCCACCGCCATGGCATCCTGGTTGTTGTCGATAACACCTTCATGAGTCCCTATGTTCAGAACCCGCTCACCCATGGTGCCGATATCGTCGTGCACTCCGTCACCAAGTACATCAACGGTCACTCCGATGTGTTGATGGGTGTCGCCGCTTTCAACTCTGAGGCCTTGAAGGAGCGCCTCACTTTCCTCCAGAACGCCATTGGTGCCGTTCCCTCTCCCTTCGACTGCTGGCTCGCTCACCGTGGTCTGAAGACCCTGCACCTGCGTGCTCGTGAGGCCACTAAGAACGCCACCATTGTGGCCCAGGCCCTCGAGTCTTCTCCCCACGTTATCTCCGTCAACTACCCCGGTCTTGACTCCCACCCTCAGCGCGCTATTGCCCTCAAGCAGCACCGCGACGGCATGGGCGGCGGTATGCTCAGCTTCCGCATCAAGGGCGGCAAGGAGGCTGCCCACAGCTTCTGCCAGCACACTAAGGTCTTCACCCTGGCTGAGAGTCTGGGTGGTGTCGAGAGTCTCTGCGAGGTTCCCGCCAGCATGACCCACGCTGGTATCCCTCGGGAGGAGCGTGAGGCCGCCGGTGTTTACGATGACCTTGTCCGCATCAGCTGTGGTGTTGAGGACGCCGAGGACCTTCACGCTGATGTGTTGAAGGCACTTGAACTGGCCGTTGCTGGTTCCAAGGCTTAATTGAAGTTGGCATACATGGAGATATCGAGCCCTTGATTTGCATTTTTTTCTTTTCATCACGAAATTAGATAATAGACGATTCCCTTTTGATCCTCTGCTCCAATTTGGAGCTTTGGCTAAGCAATTCCCCACATTTTCCTTTGCATTTTTGCTTTTAACTACTGGTCTCTCACAAAATAAATCAGTTTCCATCTAGCAAACCAAGTCCCTCATCCTCCATAGAAACTTAGAGCAAGTGATCTTACAGTGACACCTTCGATCAGTTATACATTAGTCAATCCTGTCAACTCTACCAAGTTGTGCGCAGTGCGCTACCCTCGTTTTTGAGCTGAACTCTTGTTCCACCATTCCCTCACCATTCATCTTCTTCGGCACCACAATCCCACGTCAAATTTGAATAGTCATCACGGCCTGCCCAGGAGTTATCCGAGGCCATTTGCGAGTGTGTTTCACGCAAATCGGTATTGTTTGCCATCTCAAGAGCTGCCACTCGCTCTTCAAGTGATTCCATCTTGATCTCAAGTAACTCATTGTGCTGTATGGGGTTGTTTGCATTCATCACGAGAGTCGACACTTGCTCTTGAAGTGCTTTAATCTTGCTCTCAAGCAACTCATTGCGTTGTACGGTGGCATCCAGTTCGGATTGTAATTGACAGCATGCTTCCTCAAAAGTTTGCGCCTCCCCGCATACCTCTTCGTCGAGTATCTCCTCTTCGGGTGTCTTCACTTCGAGCATCTCCTCCTGAGGTATCCCTACCATTTCGGTGATCAGGTCTAGCTGTAAATATACTTCATCAAATCGCTGGTTCAGTGCCTCAAAGCACTTCATGATAGCGTGTCCGTCTATTTCCTTTCCTTCGCAGTGTTTTTGGCTTCGTTGCTCCTTGTGGTCGATCGATTCAGCATTCGTTTCCTCCTCCAGGGCTTTGATGGTGGAACCTTCACCATCTAGTTTGCTCACTCGAAGAAGGGGATTGGCGTTCATTAAATATTTTCTGGATTCTTCCATCTTCTCAATCTCCATATCAAGAAGCCTCAGAATATTCTCTTTCTGAGAATTGACGATCTTGGAATGAATGCATTGGCGTTGGAGATCCGTGTCAGTGTATTTGAATTCCGGCTCAAATTGACATTCATTCATCTTGGTCTTGCCCTTTTCGCAATTGTAGCTATCCTCGTATTAGGTGAGGGAGATGTACGATAAACAATCTCTCTTCTGAGCCTTGGAAGGTTGACGGTAATTGCTATGACGTCCATTTGCATCGTCGAGCATAATAAATCCACGGAACTTGCATCTCGATCAACTCTATCTCGTCTGGTTCCTATACTTCCGGCCTGGGCAAGGTGGCGGAGTATTAGTCATCAACGGCCCACCCTAGAATTGCAATTTTGGATATGAAATCGCTGGCGACATGAATGAGAAATTCAGGAATTCCCAGTGCTGCATTACCTTCAAGATCGAAAGTCAACTGCCTTGTCTATTAGTCAGGTAACAGTTGGGAGCAAATTTGCAAAAACGATCAGGTTGACTCGCACACTTCGCCTATCAAGTACACAGTCATCAACACTTGATCATGGCATTCAGCTTTGGCTTCGCGGGAGATGACATCGACATTGATGATACCGATGTCAATGATACCCACGATGTCTTTGTTCCGACGGGTACCACCAACTCGCTCCCTGAGCTGGTGAAGCCCTGTAAACATAATTTGGATGAATGGGTGAGTTTTTGAATATGTACATCTTTCTCAATAAACCCCAGTCTAATTAATCACAGCTGTCGATTCTTCCATCGCAAATATTCTACAACCAGCTTGCAATTAATGGCACACCCATTGTCATTGCGCGTCGAGAAATCATCGACATCCGCACACAGCTGATGGCGGAAGATACCGCAGATCATGAGAACGAAGAGCTAATCGCCGGCCTGGAAAAGGGTGATCTGAAGCCTAATTTCTACGAGGGTGGGTTTAAGACCTGGGAATGTTCCTTAGACCTTGCGAAACTCGTTGCCAATGAAAACACTATCATTGAGTCGTTGGATGATTCACAGACAAACGTTCATATTATCGAGGTTCGTATCAAGGAACCCACAGAATCGATGCATACATATACTTACATACAAAACAGCTTGGTTCAGGCACAGCGGTACCCTCATTGACTCTGTTCGCTCATATCCTGAACAAAACAGAGTCTACGGAGGGAGCTGCCCCGCAACGAAAGATCCTGTTTACCTGTGCGGACTACAATGATGCTGTCCTGCGCCTGGTCACGCTACCAAATCTGCTGTTGACGTGGCACCACATCCGCCAACAGTCTAATGCGGTAGTGTCAGACCAAGAACCCGCCCCGGTGCAGCCCGAAGAGGAGCTTGACATCACACCTGAACTGATTGATGAATTCAAGAATGATCTCACTCGACGCGGAATCGTCCTCAACTTCATCTCGGGCGCTTGGTCTCCCGAATTCGTTGGTATGGTTTTCGAAGCGTGTGAGTCCCGGGATTTCAAGACTTTGCTGCTTGCCAGCGAGACTATCTACTCGCCAGCGTCGTTGAAAGCTTTCTCCGAAACCCTTCTTGAATTAGTGCGTCGCTCGAGCACTCCTTCTGCGAAGAGCCGCGCGATGATTGCAGCTAAGAAAGTTTATTTCGGAGTTGGAGGTGGTGTAGATGAGTTCCTTGCGGTGCTCAAGGATGTCTCTGCAAGCGAACTGGCTGTTGAACAGAGACTGGATGTGCAGTCGGAAGGTGTCGGCAGAGTGGTCTTAGAGGTTACACCTGCCAATCAACTTCCGTAGAACAACATAGATGTCAGACAAAATATACCAATACAATGTTAAGTTTTTTTAATTCCTAAGAGTTTGGTGTTTTCGAACAAATGGAATTCAAATGATCAGGTGCCGAATGAAACTTTCCAGCTCCAACGTATATGTACATGTTTTGCCTCCTCTCAAATTGCGCAGGTCTATTACGGACCGCTAACGAACATAATAAGAAAAACGGATATTGTCGCTTAGATAGCCTCATCGTGGATGGACATCTCGCGACCCTGCATCCGTGCAATCCGAGACGCATCAATATCCTTGTTGCGCTGCTCGTAGTGGGCCACAACCTTGCTCAGATCAGCCTGCGAGCCGGGGGAAACGTTGTAAGGCGAACCCGAGTTCATCAGACTAAAAGAAATTCAAAATTAGTATCGATCCCGTTCAACCAGAATATACATCACATACTCAGGCTGCATCAACTCATAGGCCTCACGAGGTCCTTGACTCTGGAGCAGATGGCGGTCCTCGGCAGCCTTCTCGAGCATAGCAGTGTGGATGGCATTGCGCTGCTCAAAAGCTTCTTGCGAAGGAGTGTACTTGCTGATCAGGCCGGAGACCCAGGAGTCAGAGCCGGATTCGTTGGTCGACTTGGTGATGCGGTAGATGATGAAAGCGGACGCGAAGCTGCCGACGGTCACGTAGAAGCTGGGCTATTCAGTGCATAATGCATGTTAGCAATGTTTCACGTGCAATTGGGGTCCCAGTATCTCGTCGGATCCCAGGATTGGCTGGCGGGGGTTGGAGGAGCTTACGCCGAAGCTTTCGTTCACGGGCTCAGCGTGGGCGTGGGATGAGCCGAAGCGGCGGGGTGGCTGCGAGCGCAGCAGCTGCCGCGACGAGGCAGCACAGCGTCTGGCGGCGAACATGGCTGGAGTTTAATTGACAAGAGTCGGTTGGTGATGACCCTTTCGGGAACCGTGATAGGATGAAGTTGCGCAGAAGACCAGGTCATGTGACAGTTACTATATTCGGACTAGTGCGCTGGCCTCACTTTAGAGGTGAGATCACCACACCACCCAACCCAACCAAATCATACACCTCCCAAGGCTGGAATTTGGACCCTCTGTTGTTTTCATCCGGTTCTATTTTCATCATACCACTGAAATCGTGGAGGCCGTGCAGCTGATGCAAGAACATGAGAACCGGGGAGCGTCTACATCCTGCCGGGGTTGGTGGCTGTTGTCCGACTGGATGCCTCATTTATTTTCATTCCCAAAACCCCCCTAACATACATGAAGTGGATCCCTGGATGCTAAACCTCCTATAGTTCATACTGATATAGTTTAGTACTACCTGACTATACCTAACGGAAAAACAGTGTCTGGCTATCAATTGAACATGTCAGCTTTGGGGGGGGCCACAGGGTCTCCACTATGCCCTGTTCAATCCACGCCCGAACTGGTTGATGCCCAATTGCCATGGCGCACTACAATTGGGTCTCGCTTCGGTTCAAAATCGAATCCACGCTGTGCGTTCCTCATTGTGGGTGTGCCGATCATCGTTACGCTACCTTGTCAACCCGGTCGGTCTTGGGATGGGTACCAATATATCCACTAAGGTTCGGTCCGTGATGCGGCCTGACCATTGAGCGCTTCGTATTTCTGGTTGAATTTCTTTTCTCTTCTTTATTTTTTCTTGTGTTATAATACTTTCTCATTAATTCAATTGCCTTATTTGTGGGAAACTCCCTAAGTCCATCCCAGCAGGTTATTTTGCTCTCTAATCGCCAGATTCTGATCTGGACTTACCCGAATCGTCTACGTGCTGGAACGGGCAGCCTTGACTTCGTGGATCGCACTCATTTGTGCCCACTTATCGTGTCGTGTGCTATTGATTCTCTGCCCGATTTTCATCCACGCCTTGACCCAGCACACACCGCACTCCGGGACCCAGTTTACTCGTGAGCGGTCTTTTTGAGCTATATCTTGAAGCACACAGCACCTGCAAATGTACAGTCCAGACAGCCCCATGAATCGCCCGACTTGGATTTCTACTTATCACCTGCAATCATTTTCGTCTTTGAACAGTCTTCCTATTGGAAACACGTCTACTCTGCCCGTCACTAAAAAAGAAACTTGGGCGTCCATCACTCCATTACAATGGGAGCTGGTGGCAAGAAGGCGAAAGCCAAAGACAAGAGCAGCAAGGCTGCTACCAAACAGAAGAATAAGAAGACCAAGAGCCCAGAAGCTACAGATGATCAGACGACAACGGAAACCCCTATGCCTGGCAGCCCAGTCTTAGCGGTGCAAGATCAAGAACCTGTCGACCAAGTTCCAGAGCCAGTACTTGAATCAGCTTTACAGTTTGAGCAGGCTGAGAAACCCGAGCAACTTGAACAACCCCAGCAACCCGAACACCTTGAGAGACCTTCAGTATTGGATTATCTAGAAGAGCCATCTCCAGCAGAAACACCACTGCCCCCTTCACCGCCACCACAGGAAGAAGCAGTTGGCCATGCGGAACTTGAACATATTGCCACGCAGCCACTTGAACTTGACACAGATGAACAAGTCGCTGTGAAGGACGATACACCTGAAACTGAAAGACCCCTGCCCAACAACGAAGAATCTCACAAGCCTATCATTGAGGCCTCTGTCGCTGAGGCCCCTGTTATCGAGGCCCCTGTTGTCGAGGCCCCTGTTGTCGAGGCCCCGGTCATTGAGGCCGAAGAGGAGTCTCTACCCACAGAAGAGGGCATTCCTGCTATCGAGACCCCTGTGATCGAGGCTCCTGTCATAGAAGCCGAAGAGGCATCTCTACCCAAAGAAGAGAGCATTCCTGTCGAGCCCGAGGAGCCCGAGGAGAGGACACCAATTACATCGACTCCCTCTCCATCTGCTGCTTCATTTGTTCCATTTTCGCCCGTGCCAACCCAGGTACCCTTACCATCGCCTTCTCTGACCGAAGCACGGTATATGTCAAGTGCTTCACCAGATAACAGCTATTATTACTCTGGATATTCTGCATCACCGGCGCTTGTTCCTTACGCTTCACAATACGCATCTGCATCCCCCTACGCCTCCCCATACGCTTCTCCTTACGGTTCGCCTTACGCCTCACCTTACGCCTCACCAGTACCCAAAGTCAGCAGCCCTCTTGCTCGCTCTCATTACCCATACATGCCTCCCGTCATGTCGCCGACTGCAACTCCTCCACCACCTCTCGCCCCGGCAGCCCCAGTAGCCTCAGCAGCCCCTTCAATGGCATCAAGAGCACCGTCAACCACTCAAAGCTACGCAACGGCCACTCAAAATTACGGAACGGCTGCTCAAAACTACGGAACGGCTGCCCAAAACTACGGAGCGGCTATTCACTCCCCAGTCATGAGTTCGGCGAGTGTCGTTTCTCCATACACTCACCCAGCCTACCCTCACTACCCCCCGGAGGGCCACTCTATGCAGCGTAGCTACAGCATTAACGACCCGTCACCATACGCTGCATCATTCCAGGCTATCCGTGATCTCGGCTTGGGCGGTGCCAAATCAACTGAGAATGGTGCCCCCTCTCCCCCAGACAGTGAGGCCGAGCATACAGAGCTTCTTCATCGAATTCAGTCCGCACTTCCCGATATCAACCGCCTTCTCCATGGATTTAAAAACACCCATAGCAAACTCTCAAGCCGGGAGGCAGAGATGAAGCAGATTGGCAATCAACACGAGCAAGCTTTGCTGCACAAGGATTTCTATATTGAGGCACTGCAGGCTCAAATGAAGAAGACGGCCACTGAAAGTGCCGAGGAGTCTGCCAAGCTGAAGAACACCATCAACGAACTGCGCCTGGAACTGGGCAATTTGCAAGAAAAGAAGAAGGACCTTGAAGATGGTCTGGCTATCCACCAGAAGTCGAATGAGGAACTCTCGCAGTCCAAGGTTGAACTTGAGGGGGAGATTGCCAAACTCAACACCACCATCCAAGAAAATCAAGATGCGCATGCGAAAGAGATCGAAGAGCACAAGGAGGAGCATCAGAATGCGCTTACGACCCAGAAGCAGGAGTTGACCGAGCTCTTTGAGGAGATTAAGAGCGAGGATGAGAAAGCGGCCAACGAGACCTTGGAGGCACGCGAGAAGGAACTCCTTGATCAACATGAGACTCACAAGGGAGAGTGGGAGGCCGAGAAGGGACAGTTGCATGAGTCGCTCGAGGCGCACCGCACTGAGCTCGAAGCCACCAATGGCGACTTGGCTTCCAAGATCACTGAGCTTGAGTCTAAGAAGACTGAGCTCGAGTCTAAGGAAACAGAACTGCAGGCCTGCCTGGGTGAACTGACATCGGTGCGCGACGAGGTGACATCAAAGTTGGCTGAGTTAGAGGCAAAGGAGAACGAGTTGGAGGAAGTCCGGACAAAGAGTGCCCAAGAACTAGAGGCACTCCAGCAAGGACATGCTGATGAACTGGGCTCTTTGCGAAGCACTCACGAAGAACAACTGGCCGCTGCCGCAAAGGAATTGGATGATAGGATTGCTGCCATTCAGGCGCACCTCGATACCAAGGAAAAATCCTGGTCTGAGGAGCGTATTGAGTTGGAGAAGCTGCTCTCCGAGAAAGAAAGCGAGTTGGCGAGCTCGGAGCGAGAGAAGGAGAAGCTGGAAGAGAATGGTCTCGTCAAGGAACAGCAACTTCAGCGTGCCGTTGATGGAATGCGAACCACCATTGATCATCTTGGTGACGACTGCGACCGGCTGAGAAAGACACTGCACAGCCTAGGTGAAGCGACCGATCTCAAGACCACCAAGGGCGATGAGTTCTTGTAAGTGAGCCTAGTCTCTCCGACCTCTCCTGTCTTTCTTTCATGATGATTACGATTACGATCATTCTATGTTCATGTTCATGTCTCTCATTTTCTCTCCTTTGTTTATACACCGAGACCGACCTGATCCTTTCATTTCTTTCATTTCTCATTCTATAGAATCTTATGTTGATAACGTCATAAAATGTACTGGGTTCTAATAAGCTTTTTTGATCTCTAGTCAAGACTGTTTTACTCAGCTATCACAGCTGATCCACGAGCTGTCCAAAGAACACTTTTCTTACCTTCCCATTGATCCGCCCAAGGATATCCTCTCCAAGATTCCGTCTGAACTGCCATCCTTCCTCGACAACACTCCAGCCTCTCGCGAACTCCGCTGTGCCTATGTCGAGCATGTGGTATCCAAGACCATAACCTACCGAGTCTTCCAACCGTTCCTCTTCACCCTAGGTCGCCGGTACGATAAGGCAGACACTTTCTTTCAAATGTTGTCCATGGATATCCGTCGGAAGTCCGTCCGCCGCGAAGCCTTCTGGCGTCAGCAAACTCTCAAAGCAGCCTACACCACCTCCGATGCCAAGCAATCTATCAACGTGGCGGCGGCAGTGATCGTGGACGAAATCATCGACCACATCAAGCACTTCGCTGACCCCAAGCACCTGGATACCCTCCTAACAGGCGTTCGCAAGATCGTGAAGCTGGCTGCTGAGACCTGGCGCCACGCTCGCGTCGAGCGGGAGCTTGTTCTCGCCTCATTCCCCGCTCCGGATGCTGAGAGCGTCTCCAACGATGGATGGGATGAGTACGGTGTCCCGAACGCAGCTAGCCCGGGTCCTAAGGGTGATCCCGCCCGTCATGTTGTCCTCCGCACGTTCCCGAGTGTCATGCGTGAGGCTGCTCACGAGGACTTCGCTAGTGGTGAGCGGGCTAGTCCTTGCATCTACTCCCACGGTGTCTTGCTTTACTCGGACTCTCCGATCGTCTTGGCGCGTCTGCAGGAATTGGCGAAGAAGTCGACTGATACCTTAGTTGCGGATGAGCCATTCTCACCTCCTAAGACTCCGAAGAGTTCTCGGGAGAATTTGGCGGCTAGGATGGCTACTCTGACGGTTCAGTCGGCGCCGACTAGTCCGACTCTCAAGGGACAATTTTTGAAGACTTAGATCCAGGATGTTGATTTCCCTCTTCTTCTTTTCTTCACCCTAAGGTGCTACGCTCTTTCGTCCTTTCTTTCTGTGTTTTTTATCTGTTTGAGCCACGTGATGTACTATCTCAAGTGTTTGTTGTAGCGATTTTGACTCGATAGCATGTACTGGTGCGAGGATATATATAGCGTTTGATGAGATTTGGGATTTTGTTTCTATCAGAAGTTGTTTAGGACATGAGATATGATTGATCAACCTTTGAATTTACTTATCGCTTTGGATATATTCGAAAGCTGTAGATGGAAATTACTTTCCAAAGTTGACCTGGCTCTCTCTGTCCACGGATGTAGTAGCTTTGCTTCACTTTCACCTTTCTCGGTGTTTTGCCGAGACCCGACAACACTTAGCCTTTTTGTTACTTTAGCTCACTTATGGAGCCCTTATTAGGACCTATAATTGTCCTTAGGGACACTTGTCAAATGAAACTATACAGAGAAGATTAGCATGGCCCCTGCACTAAGGTTGACATGGAAGTTGGGAGTGGTGTTTTTTTTATCTTCCTTGCTGGAGCTTCGTTAAGGTGTGACATGATATCAAAGAAAGAGGATCCACGTTCGATTCTGGACCTGATCGTTCTTTTTCTTGGAAGTTCTAAGCATTGTGGCAGCCTAACATCTTATGTGAGAACGTGAAACTCAATCAAAGGGTGCCAGCCATTGTGGCGGCCTTTAGCGCTATCTCCCACGAATGATGATCCGTCCATAACTTGGAAAGAACAAGAAAAGACGGAGAATACCCCATGCGCCATGACTTGATTGCATAATACCTTTGATTTACTTCATTCGGAGTTCGAATGTCTGCGGTTTCGATTTGTTTCAAATATTCTCGATTGTTACCGTTGTTTGAACACCCCCTCTGAGCACTTGAGATCTCTTCGGCGTTCGGTGTTCGGTGTTCACGGATCTGGCCATGAGCCTTGAGATCAAGCACCTATAAAGACCTCTCAAGCACCACATTAAACAGAAAACCACGACTCCACGCAATCATCACTGAAGTCCACAAGTATAAACCCCGAGAGTGGCGCATTCAGGTCTTATTCTGATCTTTCTAACATGGAAATCTCATGCGTGGACGATGCTTCCTTCGGACCTATTGTGAAAGGGTGCCGGGGGGATTTTGATTTTACACTGAAGTTCGAAAAGGTCGTTCTCTCCATTCTGCCGTCTGTCGTCTTTGTTGCTCTATCAATTCCCAGAGCCATCCACCTTGCTCGTAAACGACGGACGGTTGATGGCACAAGCTTCCAGTTTGTTAAACTTGTGAGTTTTCCCTTTTCCACTGAGCAGTGATGCGCCTAGACTAATATACTAGAGACACCTTGAAGGCAGCAGCAGGGATCTACACAGCCTTCCAGCTTGCTCTACTCATTATTGGCAGCGTCCATCCAATTGAGTTGACTAAGTTATCCACCGCAGCTGGGGTCTTAAGTTTTATTGCGGCGATAGTTATCCCCGCGCTGAGCTTTTTGGAGCATTCTCGCTCGCCTAGGCCCTCGATTTTGCTCAGCATCTTTCTTTCTCTGACTGTACTCTGTGATACTGTGCAGGTGCGCTCCCTGTGGCTCCTGGTCCATAACACTGACGGGCTTAACTATGTGAAACTTTTCACAGTAGCCGTGGTCTGGAAGGCTGTTCTGGTCTGCCTTGAATCAGTGCACTGCCAAAGTTGGCTTGGATGGGACTGGAAAACACATAGCCCCGAAGAAGTCAATGGTCTTTATGGGCTCGGAACCTTCCTCTGGCTCACACCCCTTTTCATGTCGGGGTACAAAAAGGTTCTGGATTTATCGGATCTTTTCCCTCTAGACAAGAGTGTTTCGGTGGAGGCTTTGAAGACATCGTTCGCCCATAATATCAAGCACACTGGTTTTCATGGAGACAAAAATGGCCTGACGAAGGCGCTTGCTCGCACTTTGGTAGTTCCCATTCTACTGCCAGCTATTCCTCGCCTCGCCCTGTTAGGGTTTACAATCTGTCAGCCCTTTCTCATTGAAACTATCTTGGATTACCTCGAAGAACCCAGCAACAGCTTGACTGCCAATAAAGGCTACGGCTTGATTGGTGCGACGATATTGGTTTACACAGGAATTCCATTTTCCACTGCCCTCTATTGGTATCTGCACGAGCGAGCCTTATTCAAGGCAAGAGCATGTTTGGCTTCTGCGATATACCGCCAGACAGTTAGGGCGCATGCTTCCAATGCAGATGACGCAGCAGCTGTCACACTTATGAGCACAGATATCGAAAGGGTTAGAATGGGGTTGATGCAGCTTCACGAGTTCTGGGCAAACACAATTCAGGTGGCCATCGCCTGTTGGCTACTCCAGCGACAGCTCGGGACAGCGTTTGTGGCCCCATTGGTCATCGTATTCATTTGTATCATTTCATCCAGTATCATCATACGTTTTGTTGGTCCTAGCCAAACAACTTGGATGAAAAGTATTCAGAAGCGGGTCGGTCACACAGCAAACGTCATCGCTAATATGAAACACTTGAAGATTTCCGGGTTTACAAAGCCCGTGGAAGATACTATTCAAAGGCTGCGCGTTGAGGAGTTACAGGCCGGGAGCAGGTATCGATCCTTTCTCGTGGGCTCCGTGGGCATTGGATTCTTCCCCTTGCTCTTAGGTCCTGTTTTTACATTAGCTCTCACGTCTCGCGAACTAAATGTCACGACAATCTACACCTCGGTCTCTTGGCTCCAGCTTCTCTCAACTCCACTGTCCGGGCTGTTTCAATACGCTCCTCAAATGATTGCAGCATTTTCCTGCATATCAAGAATACAGCTATTTCTCGAGGAAGAACCTAGACAAGACTTTCGCCGACTTGCCGGGATATATGGATCGTCTGAGAAAGGGGATTCAGCTGCAAATTTGCCGTCGGTTGTTGAGGTTAAAGACGCAGGTTTTGGCTGGGACAAGGAAGCATTGACTCTGAAGGACATTAATTTTTCCCTGTCACGGGGGTTGACAATGGTTATTGGTCCTGTTGCCTGCGGAAAGTCAACATTGTGTAAAGCTTTGCTAGGAGAAACGCCGATTGCATCTGGGGACACCTTCATACGAACCAGGTTTCCCAATATTGGATTCTGTGATCAGGTTCCCTTTCTACCCAACGAGCGGATTAAGGACACTATCATAGGCTTCTCGGACTTCGATGAGCAGAGATATGCGGCTGTTGTTGATGCCACTATGCTTTCTCGGGACCTACACCTTCTCCCTAGGGGAGACCAAACAAAGATTGGTAGTGGTGGAATCTCTCTCAGTGGCGGGCAGAAGCAGCGTGTTGCACTTGCAAGAGCATTGTATCTCCAATGCGACTTGCTTATCCTCGATGATCCTCTCGGTGGTTTGGACGCCACTACAGAGGAGCGCATTTTTCACAATCTCTTTGGCCCTGCAGGCATTCTTAGAGAAAGAGAGGCAATTGTGATACTCTCCACAAACGCGACTCGACATCTGCCATCAGCTGACTACATTGTTGCGCTGGCAAGTGATGGTACTGTTGTGGAAAAAGGTCGTTTTTCCGACCTTGTCGCAAATGAACAATATGTTCATAGTCTCGGGTTCCAGGCCGACGTTAAGGGTATTTGTGATCCAGCAGCAACAACATCAGGACCTGAAATCAAGGTTGAAGAGGAGTCACCTGAAGCGACCACTGTAAACAACAACGACTGCACTGATGAGACTGACAGTAGTGAACTGAACAGAGCCATGGGTGACTTGGCTGTCTTTGCATACTACTGCCGCAGCATTCGTACTTTTTGGTTGATCAGCTTCGTGGTATTTGGTATTCTGAGTGGATTTCTTATGAACTTCCCTACTGTCTGGTTGGGTTATTGGAGCGCAGATTCTTTCAACCAATCGAAATCTTTCTACGTCGGGATCTATGGCCTTTTCCAATGCCTCGCCTTGGTTTCAATACTCAGCGAGGCATCCATTGGCCTGCTCATAATCATTCGTGATTCTGGGTCGCGTCTACACGCAGCAGCTTTGCGAACAGTGATTTCTGCTCCGCTGCGATTCTTCACTCAAACGGACACAGGCATCATCACCAATTTATTTTCTCAGGACATGACACTTCTCGATGGGGAGCTTCCATTATCTTTGATCAACACTTCACTGGCGATCTGGATAGTGATAGGAAGTGCAGCAGTAGTTGCATCATCATCTGCCTATATCGTCATCGCGTATCCTTTCGTTCTGTCGATTCTTTACGGGGTTCAGAGATTCTATCTTCGCACATCTCGCCAGCTTCGGCTCTTAGATTTGGAGGCAAAGAGCCCGCTTTAGTATGACTATGGTTGCTATAATTTGATCAATCCTCGCTAATTAAAATCTTTAGCACGCATTTCCTGGATACGATCAAGGGCACAATGACCTTGCGTGCTTTCGGCTGGACAGAGGATTCCATCCTCTTCAACAATGTTCTTTTAGACACATCACAGCGCCCTGCTTACCAACTGGGCATGATCCAGCGATGCTTATCCTTTGTGCTTGATATAGTTGTGGCAGCTATTGCATTGCTAGTGGTCACTCTTGCTACTCAGCTTCGCCCCAGTACTGGCTTGACCGGTGCTAGTTTGGTGTCAATTATGAGCTTTGGATCGACCCTGGCTAATCTGATCCAGATGTATACATTGCTGGAGACATCAATTGGAGCTGTCTCCCGCATAAAGTCCTTAAGCGATAAAACCGCCCCAGAGGATTTACCCGGCGAGGACATTCAACCCCCTACCACGTGGCCAGAGAGGGGTATGATCACAGTGAAGAATATCTCTGCATCCTATAGGTAGGTGTTCTCTATACTTCGCAAGCACCAAGGCTATTAGCTAATATCTACTGATTTTGGTTACAGTGGTGCGGAATCAGCCGAGATCTCAGAACAGGGCAACAACCTCGCACTTCGGGACCTCACATTCACGATACCAGCAGGACAGAAAGTAGCAATTTGTGGGAGAACCGGAAGGTGAGTCTGCAGCTCTTCAATCAGAAATCTTTAAAGGTTCCCGGCAGAGCCTAGGTAGTGCGGAATGCTCACTCAATTACTTTATAGTGGAAAATCCTCCACCGTTCTCCTGCTGCTGCGCCTCTTAGACCCGCTTTCTTCATGCACCGGGGAACTCTCTGTCGATAACATCTCACTCCTAAAGGTTGACCGCTCCACCTTACGCCAATGTATCATCGCGGTACCTCAAGATCCAACATTCTTCCCTGATCGCACTACCTTTAGAAGAAACCTCGACCCCTTCAACGCTGCAACACACGACGAGTGCCACTCCGTCCTGAAGACAGTAGGGCTGTGGCCCTTTGTGACCGACCGCGGGGGCCTGGAGGCCGGGCTCACCGCCGACATGCTTAGCCACGGTCAAAAGCAGCTATTCAACCTGGCAAGGGCGGTCCTGCGCCGGCGAGTCCGTGCTCGCCAGATCGATGCCGAGGTAGGTGATGCGTATATGCACTCATCTACCTCTGCACTTCCGGCCTTAGGTGGCGGTGTCCTTATCCTCGATGAGGTTAATAGCAGTGTGGATGCTGAGACGCAGAAGACCATGCGGGATATCATATGGAGTGAGTTCGAGAGATACACTGTGATCATGGTTAGTCACCGTCTTGATATTGTTATGGAGTTTGATAAGGTCTTGGTCATGGACGGTGGCAAGCTCGTGGAAGAGGGACCGCCGATGGAGTTGATCAAGGAGGAGACTGGCTGGTTTAAAGACTTGTGGATGGCGGGCAAAGAGTGAAAAGCAGTCGTTTGAAGATTGTGAAAAGGAAGTGTAGCTTGAGACCTCTAATAGTTCATGGCCTCAAGAAGCTACATCTACTGGTATAACCTTTACATTGTGTATGACTATGAGAGGCTTCATTTGTACTTCCTTCTGCAAGCCCTGCAACGTTTGCATCAGTTTGCTTTCTTGGACGGGTGCCACCTTGACCTTCTCATCATCATCTCCTCACAATCCTCACCATCCTCACCACTCTAACAACTCTCACTTTTCTCACGTCTCTCAGAATTATCCCATATGGATGAACAGGTAAGTTGGACTTCTCCTTGATATACAATGTTATGCCCTCCCATCTCGCCCTTATCTTCCTTTGGTTTATTGGCCTCCTTCAAATGTTCTTCCTCATGGAATTTCTGAAATGTACTAATGAGTTTCCAAGGCGAGCAACAACAACGCCCATGGGAAAGATGACACCCCCGCCCCTGTCGATGGCAAACGCTTTGTCCACATGGACCCCTGCCAACCTCTTACTTGTTGGGATTGTAACCGTCCCGGACACAAGAAATTCGACCCTCGATGTAGGGTGCAGCAAATGCGCCTGCGGTATGAATACCGCATTGCGGAGCTGGAGGCCCAAATTGCCTCATTGGAGCGCCGACCGACCTTCACCTTTCAGGTAAATACCTATCAGCATGAATTAATAAAGAATCAAAATTTACTGATGTTTATCTAGCCTGGCGCCATAATCGTCGATTCGGCTCCAGGAGGGCCAATGTTACAGGCTTCCCAACAGTCTGCCGCCCCGCGCCATCCCCGCTACCATCCATACAGGCGTGGTCGGGCTCGTGGTAGCCAAGGTTATACCCAAGGGCCGTGAAGTTGACTCGGGGGGGGGGGGAGGGTTTCGTCGGGGTCCTCGTTGGTTGTTTTTTTTGTATGGTTTTAAATACTGTAATTTTAATGTGGCCGACCAATGGTGTCCAATCTCCAGAGCGAACCAATTTTTAGAATGTTCCAATAGACAAATAGCCAGATACTCAGTTCTACAGTATAGCTCAATTAACATCTGGACAAATGTGAAACATCACCTATGACGTCTTGACCCTGATGAACTCTTTCCCCACGGCCCCGCACATGTCTCTTTTCTCCATGAACCATGGATTGGTACAAACCTTGAAAACTATAGGGAATTTGGAATCTACATAAACAAGTGAACACCATTCTACACCTTGAACGGGAATCTTCAAGAAACAAAGGAAAAAGGAGGGGGCCAAAAGGACAAGAATAGCGCATGCCAGGTGTGGCTCGGGCGCCATGTGCGTACAGCCTCACCAGACCGCGTTAGGAATCCCAAAAATGCCTTGTTGAATCATATAATTTACTTGTTTAATTTAGGAAGAATATATCATATATAAACGTCTCCGATTTAATACATTCAAGTCGATCCAACTTGGGTTACAAGGTCTGAGTCTTGGATGTTAAAGGCGCCAAGCAGCACTGGCAGCGCTAAATGAGGCTCACAGTGGAGCATACAAGGCTGACCTCCCCTCAATCCTATCGCTTTTCTTTCCCCTCGCATGGGCGCTTATGCCAGTTTGCTTGCCGTCTTCTTCCTTTGTCAATCTTCTTGATTCTTTAACTCTACACATAACTCTACACACTCTTCAGAGTCTTCACACTTTCCATCTTTCCGCTCTCATCTTTCCGCCCCCAATTTCCTCTTTTTTCTTTACCCTCCGCTCCAGTGACACTCGGACCTGCCAGCGTGCATACAATCCTATTCTTGATCTCAGCTCTTGAACCCAGAGAGAGAGAGAGAGAGAGAGAGACGACAAAAACAAGATTCACGTACATTGATCATCGATGCCCGCCAATAAATATAACAGTTCTAAACTTGCGTCCATCACATTGCACCCACTCAATGCTTTCCCCGCTTCTCGTCCAATCTCGCCTCCATCTGAAGGCGCCTCCCCTAACTCGCTCTTCTCTGCATGGGCCAAACGGTCCGCCCACCATTCCCTGAAAATGGAGCGCACCCCGCACAACAGACCCGCGCCCGTTTTGCCGGAACTGAATACTCAGGATCCATATCTATCGGTGTCGTCCGACCCAGAGGAACTTGATTTTCAAGCTTTTGCTCTCCGCTTGACACCTGTGGGGGGCAGTCCAAACCATGCCAGTCCCTCTCCGATCGGAGATAGTGATGCCCTGAGCGAAAGCCCCACTATTCAAACGAACTACTGGGCCGCAGGAAACGAGAACCCGAGTTCCTGTGCGTCCCCTGATTCAGGTGGCTTTCTGGACCCGTCGAATATTGAATTAAATGGGCGCACCTGGCAAGATGAAGGGTCTTTCAACGTGGAGGCGACTGCACCGGTTTCTCAGGAACAGTGGCCATCGACTGTAGCCGATGCGCCTCCTCAACAGTGGCTCAATACAGAGCGAACTATCCTCAGCGCTTCTTCCATTCCAGATCACGCGACAGTACAGAGCTATGCGCTTAACCAGGACTCGCTGGCTAGTGCCGACCAACGTTATGGGCCAGCCCAACTGACTGTCACGACCGAGCATACACCAGGAAATGACATGGTGTCGGCTTTGACCGTCAGGGGGAGAAGTCCGCTAAGGAGCCCTATTGGAATCACTGTGGAGAGTGTCTCGCGTGGGGATTCCCCAGTTGCGGGGAACATTGGGCACATTAGACGCCCGAGCCGATCGTCAATGCATCTCTCGCCAGGGGATATGTCCAGCGATTCAGAAGATGATGATCATGTCGATGATGACCATCGATCGGTCTCGTCCCTTTCTGTCGCAAGAACCAATAACGGAAAATGGGTCCGGAGTCCCACGACTGGTCATGGCGGCCTTGCGCCTTCCTCGCGAGGGGATGAATACATACAGAGCCCCAATGATCTCAAGGGACAGCGCGAGCGCGACCAGAAGAACCAGCATATTACCCTCTGGTTGAGTGCCGCCAGCACAGGAACAAACGGCGATCAACCTCCCACCCCTCCTCCCCAAAGGAAGCACACGAGTAGTAGACTGCGGGCAAGGAGTACTGGAGATAAGCCCCTTCAGCATGAAGACTATTTCAGTCTGAAATTCCATGGTGCCAACATGACCCCTGGACCCGGGGTCTTGGTCCATGAAAGTGAGGACAGCGATGATGACGGTGATGATGATTCTAGTGTCAAATCCGATGCCTCTGCACCTGGTTCTCCCCCAGCTGATGTCAACGAACCCAGTCGATATGATCGCTCCACACCCGAATGCTATGCTTCACTCGGGTCGACCGGCCCAGCTGAGGGCTTCTGTCTTCATCCTTGGCAAGATTTTTCACGCGATTCAACGCAGAGGAAGGAAGCCATGCAACCGGGCAGCTCTACTGCGGCAATGGTCGCATTTGAAAAGCGGGCGAAGGATATCGAAACCGCGTCGTTGGCGGCCACTGTGGATAACAACAGTCTATTTCATGTCAGATCGGCGTTTACGGAGCTTAGCATTACTGCCGAGCCGAAGCCTAAAGAGAGTGTTGGCACTCTCTTCCAGCGTTCCTTCTTGAATGCAACCTCGAAACTGAAGCGTCAAGCTTCAGATTTCTCAATTGCCAATGCCAATAACAGTGACCAGCATACTAGCTCCGAGGTATCACAACGGAAAGAGAGTCACTCACACCGCCATCGATTGAGTTTATCAGGAAGGCAACATGGACGCTCTCCAAGTGTGACAAATGCTTTCTTTTCTATGAGCGGACAGATGGCAGCGATTGGAGGAACCAATGCAGTGCATGCCGTCTCGCCAAATACAGACATGACCCTGAAGGGCAATTCAATTAAGGCTCGTGGACGAAGTCGAAGCGAGGTTCCGCGACCTGTCACTGGGTTGATGGCTCTAATGACCAACCATGGTGGGCCTCCTGTTGCAAATTTTTTTTCTTCGCCAAGAACCTCGACCGAGACTGAACATGTGCGAGCCAGTGATGCCGTCGACATTAGCAAAATGGGTGCCAAGGACGAAGATGACGATGAGGACCACATGGATGCAGTGGACGACAAGGGACTCGTTATGGAATTCCCGCTGGTGTCACGTTTGCCAGTGCCAACGCTCGAAGGGTTTAAGCAACAGATCATGGATCTGAACCCACGACTCGCGCCGGCGCTAATCGAACGATTCGCGCGTGAGCAAGTTCATCGGTATGAGAGACTGGTGGAGCTACAGCGGGATCACGCAGCTGCCATTACCAATCGTGAATGCAACTCAGGTAAATTCTGCTTTGCTTTGGGGGGCAAGGCAGAGTTGCTGGAACAACGCAAAACCTCTACCTCTGTGGAAGCTGGGCAAACCCAATTCCTCGTCGCGGAATCGATCAATGGCGGTTCTCATATGGTAACGGAAGGCTCCCCCACTCCGGCTCAATTTCCGGCGGGTGTGCCCATCCCACCCGTTAGCCGCCTGCCTGCCGAATTTGAGTGCTCCATCTGTTATGATGTGAAGAAGGTCCATAAACCATCAGATTGGTCCAAGCATGTTCAAGAGGATCTGCAGCCGTTCACGTGCAGCTTTCCCGATTGCACTGAGCCCAAGTCATTCAAGCGTAAAGCAGACTGGGTCCGACATGAAAACGAGAAGCACCGACATCTGGAGTGGTGGACCTGCTCTACATGTAACCATGTCTGCCACCGGAAGGACAACTTTGTCCAACACTTGGTCCGGGAACATAAGATGCCCGATCCTAAGGTGAAGAAGGGCAAAGGAGGGGCCGAGGGACAGTCCAGCCGTGACCGGCTAGCGAAGCTGCTCGACGAGTGCAGGCACGAGACAAAAGAAACTTCGCAGTCGGAACCCTGTCAATTCTGCGGGAATATCCTTGGCAACTGGAAAAAGCTAACGGTGCACCTGGGGAAACACATGGAGCAGTTGGCAATGCCTGTTCTAGAACTTGCCAAACAGAGCACCGCTACCCCTAGCCAGGCTGCCCCTGCAGGAGTGTCTAGTGGGTCTGCCGAAACATACCCCCTTGTTTCTCTTTCTGCACCGTTTCATGGACATCAGAAGACTGCAGGGGCGACGCTTCCCACTCCGCAATATCCGGCTAGCAAGGCTAGCCCTCCTGTCAACGCAAGCAACCCTTACGACGTGTCACTTCTTGGCTATCCTTCTACTATCTCGGGCACCATTCTTTCGACAGAACCCGAACCGATTGCCGACAACTTCCCGGGTGATCAGTATTCCTATATCAGCCAGTTTGACCAAGCCACGCTCCACCCGCCGTCAGCCCAGACCCACCTCCCGCATCATCAAAACTCAGTGACGTACCCACCGCCATACAATGCGATCCACCGGCCCAGAACACCCGACACGAACGCTTCTGTAATGCCGTCTTACCAGCTTCCTCAGAGCTCGCTATACCCCGCACAGGCAAGCTACCTGCCATACCAGTATATGACCCCAGCCTCACCCTACCCTGGTTCCTATACGAACAGCTATTCCTCGCAAATGTGAATGGGGATGTGCCCAATATCTTGATTTCTTTTTCTTTTCCTTTTCCTTTTCCTTTTTCTACTCCTTTTCACCTTTCTTTTTCTTTTCTTTTTTTTTTTAACTTGATTCTTGCATTTCCGAGAGTATACGTGTATACCCCTTCTGTCGATTTTTACTGTCGGTTAATTGCAGTATGTACGTCACGCCAATGGATGTGCATGAAAGGGATGGAATTTTCTTTTCTTTTCTTTTCTTTTCTTTTCCGGTGTTCTTTTTTCTCTCTGTAGTCTTTTCTATAGTTCCCTTTTTCTTGTTTCTTTTTTTTTTTTTCGGTTCACTCTTATCTCTTACCGAGCCTTTCAGCCCCCCCCCCCCACTTAGAACAATGGTGGTCCTGCGAGTGTTGAACTATTTGCTGCATGAATGGAATGGCCAGATAATCGGATTCTATGTACATATTTTGAGCTGGGGAATTCTGTCTCAGACGCGTTGAGCCATGTGCATCGCATATGAGAGATCATATTGGCTTTACTGGCGTTTCCCCCCGATACATTGGGGACCCCTTCTAAAAAGGGGGACTGCTCAGAACCCTTATCAAGGGGTAAAGGCTCCCTAGCAACGCGTGGTCATGACGAGGTGTTTCAAGCCGAAACCTTTGCTCCTGTACCTTTTGCCATGCGCTCTTTTCCGTATCCCTTGATAGACGGCATGGCAATCATGGCAGGGAACGAGTGGATTTGATCGGCCCTGTCATCACCCGATCCGGAGCCCTTGCATTTCCGCCCACTCGAATTCATTACTAGTTTTTCGATCTTAAGGAATTGGCTTGACCAGCAGTTGAAAGCAGAGAGCAAAAAACCAGGATGTACCGACAGGTAACGGGCGAGTACAAAAAAAAAACATGGAATCATAAAGTCGGGAACGTGTGCAGTTAGATCGGCAAAGTAGTCTATAGCCTTGTCAGGCATGATCTGCCCGGGTGAACCCCCCACACCCACCCCGGGGCTGTGCAAATCTGTGCAAATCAAGGGATGTGCATTCCACGGTTTGTCTTACTTAGGACTTCCCTCATTCCTATCCCTTCGAGTCCGCGTGGTTGATGGTTTACACCGGCTCGGGGCGAGTGGATCTCTCGTGGTTGCGTGTTTTTTCTGATTCTCTTTCGCGTGCATGAATGTGCATGCACCTCGTTTTTTATTTTCTCATTTCGAAAGAGGGGTGTGCGCTTGCATTTCCCATTTAACCCTGCCATCCCGGCCCGATTTCTCTTTTAGATCTTATATATCTTGGTTGGATTGGCTGAGAGTTTGCTTATATATTCTGGGGTTTCGATCTTCTTCACCCGGGTGTTCGATCTATATCGCCCGAACCCACTCACCCGCTTGTATATCAGCTGGTCTACATTATGGAGGTTAGTCCTTCCCGCTTGTGGCTTATTCCTTGTTTTACCTATATTGTTCTTGATCTGGACCTGGATTCCTGAAATTTCCTCCCAACTGACTTTGATCTTCTTTTGCTTGTAGGATCTTCGTTGGAGCGATTCTAGTGACGTCCTTCAGGACATCATGGTCGACTCTGTCGGCAACCCACAAGATCTATCGGACTTTCGTTCAAATTTAGCTCTGGGAAACTCAGCCCCAAATCCTTTGCTGGAATTACACTTGACGACCGATCTGGCCTCGCTCGATCCAACCAGTCATCCTGCCTTCCTGAATCAGTGGTCCTCCACTGGGTCCCAGGACTTTTACTACCAGAACTACCCCGCCTCTAGGCTCGGTGCGGACCAGGATGCTTGGAACCCGTTGCTAGCTGCTGGTGTTCCTGCTTCCTCGACCGTCTCCCATATGCAAATGCCCGATGCTGACTGTGCTTTCCCGAAACCCCACTATAGAACCCCGTCTGAGGCTGGTAGTCAGTACATGGGTAGCTTGCACTCGGCAGACTCGGGGTATGGGAGTAACAGTGGGGCTCACTCAGTTGTCCCATCATCTTATGTGGATTCATTGTCGAGTCCACAGATTGGTGGTAAGGAGCATGCGTTTGCCGAGCCCATGGCGTTCTTTGACCATTCTCATATGGCTGGTCCCGGTTTTGCGCAGCACTTTAACGAATCCTTGTTTGATGCTTCGGTCAAATGTGATCACCCGACTTGCTCCTGGGTTGGAAAGTGTCCATCCGATAAGAGGTATGCACCACTCGTATACTTGCTTTGGATATGTGCTTATGTGAAATATTTTAGGAAACACGAGGCTCGTCATCGAAAGCTTTTCAAATGCGATGAGCCTAATTGTCCTCGTAAAGAAGGCTTCGGCACTATCAATGATCTGGCACGTCACAAGAAATGCGTTCACAACAAGGAACCCGAACGAGGACCGAAGATGATGTACCTCTGCCATGGGAGGAACTGTCCCCGTCCCAACAAGAGATGGCCGCGCCTGGACAACTTCAAGCAGCATCTTAGTCGGATGCATGCTGAGGAGGATGGAGAGAAACTGCTGAGGAGGTGAGCTCCATTTTATCTTCCCTTTCCTATGTGCTCAGTCCCGCTAACTTTCCCCAGATCGATGGAGTGGCATGAGAGTGTCACTGGTCGTCGCCCGGAGTACAAACTCGAGGATACCAGCCCAGTAGATTCAATGATCGACACACCAGATCATATGTCCACCCACTCTGGCGATCTGGATATTGATCCCGAGGAGACCATGCACCGTGCACAAGATAATATCGAATATCTCTCCTCCCGAGCGGCAACTCCCAGACCAGTTTCCAGCAACCCACCCTCCGAAATCAGTTTTTCAGATTCCCAATCACAATTTCAATCTTTGGGATCCACGAGCCTCGATGCATCACCCGTACAGAATGGAACCGATCCTGCTACAGAACACGGACAACCCAAGCCGGAGCCTTTTGTTACCGATGCAGCCGATAATCTTATCAACGCAATGACCAGGATGATGAACAGCCGCGTTCGTAAAACTCAAAATAGCGACGAGGGAATCGACGTCGAATCCGATGCTACTCTTTCCCAACCTCAGCGACAGATGCTACAGAAGGTGCTCTCAGTAGCCCTAGAACGGCTCTCAGATGAAGCTCCAGCAGTCCAAGAGTCCATTGATGAAAAGCAGGGCTGGTTCCAATGTGAAATCTGCTCAAAGCGTACCCGACTACGTTGCGAGATGAAGTAAGCTCACAAATCGCCATCTATGTTCTAGTCCAGTTCTAACCACTGCACAGAAAACACCAGAAACGCCACGAGCGACCTTACGGTTGCACATTCCCCAACTGCGCCAAGTCCTTCGGCAGCAAAGCTGACTGGAAGCGTCATGAGACATCTCAACACCTCCACATCCCAAGCTGGCTCTGCGCCTTCCACGACCACTCCAAGGGTGAATCATGTGGACGCATCTTCTACCGCCAGGAAACATATTCCCAACACTTGACTCAGCAACACCGGATCCCCAAAACCCGGTTAAAGACCTCCCTCTCCGCGACTCGTCTTGATCTGGCCGATCAATCCCACTTCTGGTGCGGTCTCTGCAGCCGCAGTATCCCGCTACAGAGCACCGGCTCCACAGCCTTAGATGAGCGATTCAATCACATTGACATCGAGCATTTCAAGAAGGGCGAGCGAGGTCATGATTGGGTTTCCCCGGAGTTTGGAGAGTCGGCTGTCCTGCCTGGTGCGGGATCTATTGTTACAAGCGTGAAGTCTGCTGAGTCACCCTTGGTTTCCGAGGTAAATAACCGCAAGCGCAAGCACACTGGTGTGCATTCAAGGTCAGATAGAGTGGATTGATTCTGCGTGTTGTTTATAATGACTCTTTGTATTATGTGATATCTCATGTCGTTTATAGCAAGGCCCCGGGTTGGGTATCGGATTTCAAAATAGACTGAATATAAAGCCACCGAATATTATCCATGCTCAGCTTGGTAGTATAGAACAATATAGTACACGTCATTCATGACTTCTGCAAGACTTTCATTTCTGGGCAGCCGCCAGCTCCCGGGCCTTTTTCTCTAGGCCGGAAAGTTGTTCTGTAGGCGGTTAGAATGGAATTCGAATGGACAAGCGTTACAATGCATAGTGTTACAGCGACCTTACCATTCTTCTGAAGCTTAATATCATCGGTCTCCAGCTTCATCCATGACCAATAGATAATCTGGTAAGTCAGGACAGCGCCCAAGAAGACCTTGCCAAAGGGGCGAACAAAAGCGCCATAGGCCGAAAGCTGGACTATATCAGCATCATACTACTAACGAACTCGTTGCATATCATTGAACATGCAATGAAGAGAAAACAGAGACAAACACATACCCCTTCCCGGTAGGCACTCTTCTTCTCTGCATTAAGTTTTGAGGCGGTAGAGCTCCATGACCGAATGCTGGATGCGTTCCGGATTGGACCTGCCAGCCGTGTGGAGAGACGAGTGGCTTGTTGCAGCAACATGGTGATTTGTGACTGACGAAGTGAGTTGAATGTATGGAATTGCGGATTGCTGTCGGGAGTTTTGCCGCGGTCTGGAGTTGGTGAATGGGGTTTAGCGTGATTGCCTATTTGGGGATAGCGGGCTTGGCGTGAAGTGCTGTCATCTGTACTTTGAACATCTGATCGGGATTATCATTCACGATGCCCAAGGGAGATCTGGCCTAATTAGAGTGAACAGCTATGATATCTTGGTACATTCACTTTTTCACTTATCGATCTTCCGAATTTGGGACTTGTGGTTGGTGTAGGTATAGATATGGCGGTGGTGTTAGATTCCGCAGACTGAACCCGCTACACTAACACATCTATTGCGTGGGTACAGGTTTCATAGAGCGCTTTTCAATAATGAAGTCCATTATATATATTTCTATGGATATTGTATAGTGATTAACAGATCTTATTCTGTTAGGTTATATGTATAGGTTTGATTTAGCACTAGTTAGTCAGCGATCACATGATATCAGGTCTTGAATTCTGGCGGGCAGCAATGGAAGGGAGCCACAACCCAAAATAATGAAACGGTTCCGGCTTGCGCTACTCCACGTCCCTGACTGCTCTCTGACATCTCCTTCTGCCACCATGTCCAGTCCGGTTTCCCTCCCTAGTGGGGGCCCAAATCCACCCAAAAGAGGGCGAAGACAAACTAAAAACAGCTCGTACTGTTGATTACAGGCATCTAAATGACCTGATCTCCCCTATTTCATGAAGGAATCATGGCATTGGGGTGGTGCACAATGACAGGGCGACTATTCACTTGGGGGTGGTACGTGCACGGGTGACTAATCGGGCGCCACAGTTTGTGGCTGTAGTGAATGTGTTCAGCGCGAGTCCCTTCCGCCCTGGGGCATTCACTCATTATCGGTCGCGATATTTTAGAGAGAAAGGGCCACGATTTCTAGACCTTTCCAGTCTTGCCATTTTTTACTCATTGTGGTTGTCTTGATCGCCTTTCCTTTGTTTTATTCCCACGCGTCGGTGCCGAGTCCGTGAGCGCCTGCCCTGGCCCCGACTTGCGCTCCACCATCGACTCGTCCCGAACCAACCCAACCTCGTCGATCACCAATTGTCATCAGACATTGTGGGTATCCCCCTGCTGATTGCCCAGTTTCAGGGCTGCGCGTCACAATAGTTCTTGTCATCGCTGGACGAAGACTCGTTAGCCATTGGTAAGCTCCCACCCGGTGTCCTTGTTCTCGCGATCTTGACATCAAAGACTCTTGGCTTTCGTCCGACTTGCCTCGACTCGATTTACCGTGCTCACTGCGTTTATAACTATGTATCTCGATGCATTGTTGCTGACGGGTTTTTCTTTTAGTGATTTACTCATCTCCCCCGCCATCCCGACGCCATGCGCCGTGGTTCAAAGCGCTCCCTCGAGGAGCTTGCCAATAAGTCTGACTCGAATGATGAGGACTGGAGCGAAGCCTCCCACAATGCCGATTCGCGACGAGCTTCTCGCAAGACCAAGTCGAGCCCCAAGAAGCGATCCAGACCCGCCAAAAAACGGCGCCGCAACTCAGGCGACATCGTTTCGGACGAGGAGGTCCTAACTACCGACGATGAAGACTTGTCCATCGAAGAATCGGAAGATTCCGACGACCCTACCGTCCCTCGCAATGCACGTGGAACGGCACGCCGTCGAACAACCCAAAACGCCCCGCTCTACGAGGAGCCAGATTCCGATGAAGCATCCCCAGCGTATGATGAAGACGATGAACCTATCGACAAATCACCACCAAAGAGAAAGAGGACTGTTGTGAAACTAAAGCTTCGACCAGAGATTCTTTCTCAGCCTGATCTCTTGGCGAACCGACGCACTACTCGCCGTACTCGGGGTGCTTCAGAAGATATCTACGCATTGACTAATTCAGGCCGACACATGGAAACAATCGAGCGCGGTACCATGAGCCCTGAAGTTGAAGTGAAACGACAAGGTTCCCGAGCCCCTCGCGAATCAGCCATCCCTGAGGAGTCCATGGAAACATCCGCGGAGACCCAGGCTTCACTTGAGGTTCTGGAAAGCGATGCCCCGGCTGAAGGCGACACTGTCTTTGGCTTGGATGGAGGACAAGACCAGGTCGACACTGAGATGTCAATGGACGGCGTTGTTCCTGAGTCTGAGAATGGAGATACGAAGAACGCGGACAACGATGAAGATGAAGACGATGAAGATGCAGGCCCCATCACCCGTCGACGAACCAGACCGAATCTTTCCGAAATACCAGATGAAGATGAGGGTGAGGAAGCAGTCGTGGCTCCGGATGCTGAGGAGGAGCCCCAGCTCCGCCGATCTGGTCGCAAGCAGCCATCTCGAAGCTCACAGCGTAAGAATGGAGATGACGAGAGTGACTTTGAACCGGAAGATGAAGATTCTCCCGACGATGATGAGGCTTCGGAATCCGGAAAGTCAGCCGCGTCTCCGCAAAAGAGTCAGGGTCGCGACGAAGAGGATGACAGCGCAGGTGGCCGTCGTCTGCGCAGTAGAGCATCTCGTTCTCGAGGCCAGTCGGAAGTTCAAGAAGAACTTGACGAGGAGATTCAAGAACTGCGGAGTAGTAACCGTCGACGACGTGGACGTGTCCCGGAGATCATCTATGAGAACAAGCCGCGACGTAACCGCAAGGATGTTGACTACCGCATCATTCGCCCTGATCTGATGATCCCCACGGACGATGTTGAAAACGAGATCACCGAGTCTCCTTCTCGTCGTGGACGCGGTGGTGGGGGTGGTGGCTGGCAGCGAACCCTCTTTCCTACTTCCGGTCCCTTTGGCGGCGGTGCTCATCCGTCTGTTCTCGGTCCCCCGGGTGCTGCCGGAGCAGCTGGAGGTGCCGATAGTGATAGCAGTGATGATGAGTTTATTCAGCAGCCCAAGGGCGCCGGTCTTCCTGGTGGTCTTGTGCCCCTAACTCACAATTCTGAGGGCCAACACCTCGCGGGCACGCCAGCAAACTTTGGCAAGCTCCAAGACAAGCAAACCTTGGCGGATGCGGATCCACTGGGTGTGGACCTGAATGTCAACTTTGACAGTGTGGGAGGTCTTCAAGGACACATCGATCAACTGAAAGAGATGGTCTCTCTCCCGCTGCTGTACCCAGAAATTTTCCAGCGCTTCCATGTCGTCCCTCCTCGAGGCGTGTTATTCCATGGACCTCCAGGAACCGGAAAAACGCTCTTGGCCCGAGCTCTGGCCAACAGTGTCAGTTCCGAGGGCCGCAAGGTCAGCTTCTACATGAGAAAGGGCGCTGATACATTGAGCAAATGGGTCGGTGAGGCCGAGCGGCAATTGCGACTTCTCTTTGAAGAAGCCCGTAAGAACCAACCAAGTATCATTTTCTTCGATGAAATTGATGGATTAGCTCCTGTGCGATCAAGCAAACAGGAACAGATCCATGCTTCGATTGTGTCGACCCTGCTGGCGTTGATGGATGGTATGGATGGCCGAGGTCAAGTCATTGTAATTGGTGCCACCAATCGGCCTGACTCAGTCGATCCTGCCCTCCGACGTCCTGGTCGTTTTGATCGCGAGTTCTACTTCCCGCTCCCCAATATCGAAGGCCGGCGCGCCATCCTTGACATCCACACCAAGGGTTGGGACCCAGCACTTCCAGGCGACATCAAAGATGAGCTTGCGAAGATTACCAAGGGCTATGGAGGTGCCGATTTGCGAGCCCTTTGCACCGAGGCCGCTCTCAATGCCGTACAGCGGAGATATCCCCAAATCTACAAATCAGACAAGAAGCTCATCATCGACCCGAAGAACATCGACGTTCTTCCCAAGGACTTTATGATTGCAGCCAAGAAGATGGTTCCCTCGTCAGAAAGATCTACCTCATCAGGAGCATCGGCTCTGCCTCACAATATTGAGCCCCTGCTCCGCCAGTCCTTGGCTAATATCCAGAAGGCCCTTTCGGAGGTTCTCCCTCAGCGGAAGAGACTGACTGCTTTGGAAGAAGCCCAGTATGAGGAACCAGCAGACAATAATGGTTTCCGTCGTGAGCAGATGATACAGGAATTCGATCGGTCGCGTGTATTCCGTCCGCGCATGCTTCTGCGTGGCCCCCCAGGCATGGGCCAGCAGTATCTTGCCGGCGCCCTCCTGCACCACTTCGAAGGTCTACATGTCCAGGCTTTCGATCTCCCCACCTTGCTCAGCGACTCAACCCGATCTCCTGAGGCTACTGTTATCCAGCTTTTCGCAGAAGTTAAGCGACACAGACCGAGTGTGATTTACATCCCTAATATCCAGACATGGTTCGAGACAGTCGGACCCACTGTTATTTCCACTTTCTTGGGTCTGTTGCGATCACTACCACCATCTGATCCAGTTCTGTTACTCGGCGTTCTTGAGTCCAGTGGACAAGATGTCGATGAAGCTTTGGTCAAGCAATTATTCGGATTCTCGAAGAGAAATTCGTTTGATCTTCCTTTCCCTGATACAAGTGCACGTTCTGAGTACTTCGATAAACTCATTGAATACATCAAAACTGCTCCTTCCGATTTCCCTGATCCGGAAAACCGCAAGAAGCGCCAGTTGGAAGAGCTCGAGGTTGCCCCTCCACCCCCTCCCCAAAGCGAGCAACCTCTCAGCAAGGAACAGCGCAAGGCCCAGAAGAAGAAAGATCGTCAGACTCTGAACCTTCTCAAGATTCGAATCCAGCCTATCATGGATCAAATCAAGAAGTACAAGCGCTTCCGCAGTGGTGTGGTTGATGAAAATCATATTAAATACCTGTGGGATGAAGCAGACCCAAACATTATCACCAGCGACCTGCCTCCCGAACAGCAAAATATTTACCGACCATATGAGAAGGCCGTTGATAAAAATGGTGTTCCGGGTCTTCGAGAGGTTGCCACCGATAAGTTCTTTTACAACATGGAGATTGTAACCATGGAGAAGCGTCTCTCGAACGGATACTACAAGCGATCTAGTGATTTCCTGGCGGACATCAAACGGATTGCAAAGGATGCTCGCCAGCTGGGAGATCAGGACCGACTGTTGCGCGCGAATGAACTGCTGTCTAACGTTGAAGTCGACATTACCACTATCGAGCAAGCTGATCCGGCTCTCATGGCAGAATGTGAGGCTGTTTACCTGCGAGAGACAGCCCGTGAGAAAGAAGCGGCCGAGCGTGCCCAGCTCGCTCAAGAAGCAGAGGAGCAGCGGCTACGAGAGATCGAAGAGGCTGAAGACGCTGCTGAAGCGGCTGAGGATGCTGCAGCCAATGCTGCTCGCCTGAACGTCGAGTCCAACCTATCCAATGGTCCCGTCCAACTGAGCGAGTGGGTTCCAGGAATTGGACAGACAGACGCACGCCCGGTAACGCCCACGAACCAGTCACACGTGAGCTTTGCAAATGGATACCACAATGGCGGTGGCTCAGACCTGAATGAGCCTGGCCTTAACGGCCTGAGCAACGGGTCCCGTCATGGCGATGGTGACGGTGACGTCTTTATGTCCAACTCCGAGGATCACTCAGGAAGCAAAGATACCCTGAATAGCTCGTTTGGACCCTCTGCGCAGCCCAAGCCTGCATACTCACACACTGCGCCATCTCAGCAAATCCGCCGTGAGTCTGGCATGTCCAGCTTGTCTCAGAAGGGTCCCATGACGCCAATGGCTCCTGGATCTCAGCCCGGAGACTACACCAACGAAGCGTCTACGACCCAGACCACATCATACAAGAAGTCCTCTGAGCACTCCTCGAATCAACAGGACGACACCCAAAGCCCCCATGTTTCCCGACATGAATACCCCGATCTTACTCAGTACCCCGATCGTGTCTCGCAAGACGACCATCTGCCTGATACCCAGCAAGGTGGTAGTAGCCAACTTTCCCCTCGCCCCCGGGATTCGCTGGCCTCCAACCAAACAGAGGTTGACCACAGTCTACTGAATGGAAGTCAATCGCAATCCAAGCCTCAGCCTCCGCTGTTTGACGATGCTTCTAAGCCTACAAACCACGGCCCTCTCAACCTGCAGTCACTGCTTGTCGATGAGCCAGTCCCCGAGCTCATCCTTGATCTTGATCACGTTGGGCGCCTTCACGCTCAGTTGGCCAAGCGGACCAGCGGATTGTCTGTTGAGCAACTGGAGCAGATCAATACATTCCTCATGGACTATGTGTGGCACATGCGCGGTGAGTGGAACCGCACCAAGGTGTCCAAGGGCGCCCAGGAGACCTTTGAGGAGGTCCTGGAAGATTTGCTGGCCATGCAGGACATCGGGCCGACCAGCCAGAGCCGCGGGGCTTTGAACTCAAGCTTCTAAGCTGATGTTGATGTAACGGCTGTTTCTTTTCTATTTTTACCTTCCTGTCCATACGTTTATCTTTTATCTTTATCTTTTCTGAGGTCATCTGTCTTCCTGACAGCCCTGTTCGTTTCTTTCTGTTTTCCCGTGTTTCGATGGGCAGGTGTTCATTAGCCAAGTGTTTCTTTGTTTCGAATATGAGGAATAGCATTTCCAGCAGTATGGGGGTTATTATGTTATGGGAATGTACGAAGTACATCTAGCGAAATGGAAATGTCATTTAATCCTGCATGTTGACCCTGTAGATCCTTCGTCATACTAGTCGGCATCTGGTCAGACGATATTGAATGGGTACACCTTTTTTGGGACAAAGAACATTAAAAATTAATTTTCAACTAGATAAATATGTCCAGTAACGCTCATGAAGATCACAATTGCCAAAAATCGGTGTTTCTCATGCGTAATTCCGTTGTTGGCCCTATATACGGACCATGTGATCTCGACCCACTAAACACCTGGCCTTTGCCTTTACATGTCTTTGATACCTTCAACCTTCCTCACCCTTGCACCTTCCTTTGACAACTTGGACATTGCTGCTAAACTATGATTGCAGCTTAATTAACATTCTTTTTACAATCCAAAACCTACCTTCACCCCCTTCTCTTTTCGTCACCACCGATCGCGCATATACAACGCCGCACTTTCCGCAGTCATGGTGGACTGGCTCAGTCTCGCCGTTCCCCTCGCCTATCTAGGCATCTTGATCGGCTCTCTAGCTACATTCTCATCTCTCTATCGCAAGCGCAAGTCCCGTACGTACCATCGCCAATTCCTAACAGAGTCTGAAGCTCCGCCATCCCTCTCCCACCTGGCTCCGCCCTGCGCGCCGCACATTGAATCTTATGGACTTTTTCTAATTTAACACCTTGCAATACAGAAAAGGCAGCTACCCTTGAACCATGGTTCCCTGCACACCTGCAACGCGATATTTACTTCTCCCTCCTACACCTTGACCCCTCCGCACAAAAAGAAAAGACCCCCGCCGTCCCCGAGTCCGTCGTTAAGGCTGCTCTCCTCCGTCGCGCGAAAGAAGATATCCGTCGTGTTCTTGCCCTCCGTAGCCAGAAGCAGGCTCTGTCTGTGCTGCTTCAACGCGGAAGTGTCGGTGATGACCTTTGGCAGCGCTTCTTGCGCGCCGAGAAAGAGATGGAGGAGGAAGTGAAGGATGTCGTTGCTGAAGTCAGTATTCCCGCTCCACATATGCTTTTACGTTATGTGAGGATTTCTTGGAATGAATTTGCGCTTACATTGTGACAGGCAAATGCTTACGTACCGAACTGGGGCCAAACTATCTTCCAGTCCGCCAATGAGATGATGAATAATGATATTTACCGTCAGCGGGTGAGCGAGCAGCAGGAGAAGCTTGCTGAGGAGAAGGAGTGGTGGAGTAAGAAGAAAGCTACTACCCAGGAGCAATTTATGAAGGAGTTGAATGAGGGTTCGGAGACGGCTTCGCCCTCCGTGCAGTCGCCTGCCCCTAAGTCTCCGGAGCCTGCTTCAGAGTCTGCTCCTGTGGCTCCTGCGACTCCTGCAGCTGCTGTGCAGCCAAGTGATGATGAAGCTGTGTTGGTGGAGGCGGAGCCGTCGAATATTGGAACCCCGTCTGGTGGAAAGAAGAAGAAGGGGAAGGGTAAGAAATAGATTATGGGCTTGTAAAATTAGTTTTTTTTTTTTCTGGATTACTACTATTTAAACCATTGAGCATGTTTTTTTCATGGGCATCTTAATATATTGAGCGTAGAGGGCTGTAGACTAGATAAATCCTTGAAGCGCCACATAAATTCAGCAAAAGGCACTAAGCCCTGCTGGTGTAGAACAATATCACTTTCGGCTGCTGCGGGCTGTCGTAAGAACAAAAGGTAAAATGGTATAACGCACAGATCCCCGATAACTAACACATGACCGTTAACCCTTGCAATGATCACCTGCTGGGTTGGTTCGATATGTACACCAGCCCATTGCGTTGTAAGGCCGGGAGAATGCCGATTAACGTTATCGTCACTGTTAATTGAAGAGGATAATAGTATATATTCCCAATCCAGATCTAAAAGAGATAAATGTAATATACACGGCTTAATTACTATAGCCGGACAATAAAAGTACATATGCGCCGATCCATGCCATGCAATTCCATCAACTTACAGCAATTGGCTATCATCAACCCCCAAAGGCGAACCAAGATCAATATCCGGCAGTTCCATTTCCCCTGCAGCTTGTGCCAATTTCCTCTCAATCTGCACAGGGTCTAAGCGGTTCGTCCGGCTCAACACAATACGCAGAAGCTGAGCCATAATTTCGAGCTGATACTGCTGTGTCTCGTGCGGATCAAGCTGCTCAATACTCAAGCCCTGAGCCTGGAGAGCCATGGACTTGCGTTCACCGAGCAATTTCAGTAGCCGGTTAACCTGTCCGATGTTCTCTTTGCTGCGCGGGGTAGATGATAACCGGCGAAGGCGATGCTTAGGCGTGTTGGCGGGTACACCGGCTAGACGTGCTACCTGAAGAACAATCAAACGAGCAGTCACGTCGTCCGGTGCAAACCCGAATGTTGTTCGCATTGATTGGATGGCCACAAGCGTGCCGGGGATATCCTTAGATAGACAGAAACAACGCACGATTTGATCGTAAAGGTCCTTGGAGAACTCGGTGTTTGTAACTTTGCGGGCTCGTGGGGTGAGCTGTGAATACCACCGCATCATATTGGCGAACAGTTGACGAGCTGATGGGAACCCTGCATCGTACGAGGTGCGACCGCGGTCGAATTGCAGTTTTGCACAGTCCCAGAGACAGGCGTAGGTCTCCAGATCGGGCCGGACAGAGGCGGACATCTTTTGGAATTTCGTCCAGAGAGAGCGGATGTCTTGTTTGCGGAGTTCGGCGTAGAGGAGGTGGTTCATGAAGTATGAGTTTGGTTGGATGTGGGCGTCTCCGAGGCACTTGACTAGGTACTTGACCATGTCGTCGTCACCTCGGCGTGTGTAGTGGAGAAGAAGGATGGAAAATGTCTCGATGCTGGCAGGTGGCACCTCACGTTTCATAAAGTGAGGGATTCGGCTGGATTCCACATCTTGATGCTTGACTTGAAGCTGAGGTGTCGTTTCAAGTGGTTGGAATCGCTTCCATACAGCATCGATGCGATGTTGGATCATCGACCATGCTAGTCGTTCTGCTTTGTCTCGTGCCTGCGGACTGCCCTCGTGTAGCCACCCGGCAACTAAGCCATTGAGATGCTTGGTATCCGGTCGCACGTTTCGCTCATACATCAGTTCGATTACCAGGGCAGCTGAGTCAACCTGTCCCATTCCGATGAGCTTCTTCATCCAGCTGGCATAGAAGAAGCGATTCTGAAATTGACGAGGCAGCATCGTAAGTGCTGATAAAGAGACCTTGTTCACGGCCTGCTCACTGATGCTCGATGCATGAAGGTTGCCAGCGAGACCAAGGGCTGCTTGATACACGGCCGTAGAATCCTTGGCAGGGTCTTGTCCTGTCACCATCATATCCTTGAAGATAGCAACGGCAGTATCCAATCGACCAGCCGTGAGGAGTCCGATACTGATCTGGTCATAGTCGTCCATGGTCATATTGGGACCCAAGAACGTTTTTAGCTGCAGATATAACGCCCATGCCTTCACCTCTGCTTCCTTCCCTGGGACGAGGCCCCATGCTATGATCACTGGAATGAGAACTCTCGGCTGTCGAGATTGGTCGTTAGAGAGGAACGCCAAAGCAATATCCTGGGCTCGTTGAGGGTCCTTAGCAGCCGCAAAGAGTCGTACACCGAGCATCCAATATTCCTCAAGATCGTCCTTTTCCTGGGAAAGTTCTGATTGGTATGCCTCCCACTGTTCCAATGCCTGGCTGGTCGCGCCGCCAGTATGCAGGGCTTGGATATATGACAGAATCTGTGGCTTGGCGAGGGATCTCCCGGCGGACGTGGAATCTTGGACAAGGGTTTGCAGATGTGTCGAGCGGACAGTGTTGGATAATTTGGATGAAATTTGTGATTCCCAGACTGCTTGCAAGGCTTTCGAAGGCAATGCATCCAAAAATCCCGGGATGGCTTGTTTGCATCGGCGATACGCTTTCCATAGCTCTTGACAAGCGCGTTCATCGGATTTGTTCACCGTATAAAGACGGAGAGCTTTTCGGAAACGTTCGGCGTAAGGATGAGAGTCGGAGCCCGCTAATTTCCTGGCCTCCGAGGCCTTTCGCGCAGCTATCTTGCGTTGTTCTCTGGCGCTGTCCTGCCAGTTCTCTTGCTCGGTTGCCATGCCCTCAAACTCCTCCTTCAGCATCTCATCCAGCTCCTCGTCAAATACATCATCCAAGGACGGCAGTGGCTCTGTTGGTCCCTTTTCTTCCTCATATTTGCGAAGGGCCTCGAGCGCAATCTTTCGGTCCTCTTCCGGTAAGCTCTGGATGAACGGACTGTCAGGGTGGAATGGTCCTTTCTCTAGAATCTTGAGCTCTTCCTGAACCTTCATGAGTTCATTCTGAACATCCTCTCGTTCTTCAAGTTCTTCAGCCTCGGGGTCGACCGGCCGTCGCTTCTGGCCGGGTGCGTCTTGTTCAAAGAAGTTGACCTTATCGTTTGGCCCGCCAAAGTCTAGCCGACGCGCGGTTACAGCACTGAAGGCGCGCAGGGAAACCGACGGATTGCGCGCCGCATACCATCGAGCTCCTCGAATAGCCTGGCGGAGCATATGGGGAGTGATTCGATCATTTGGGGGAGTTGAAAAAGGTGGGAGACTCGAGAAGTTCTGCAAGTCGGAACACCATTAATCCTGCCTTTTCCGGTTTAGCGCGCCCCGGAAGTCATTATCTCTCCCTCTCCGACGCGACACTCAATTGCGACCAGCAATGGACCCCGATGGATTAGAAGATGCGCTGGACCTGTCTAAGGACAGGTTTCAGAACCAGGTATGCTTTTTGGTTTCTCCATTTCTTAGTTGAGACGAACCGCTAACGTGAAAAACAAGGGCGTGTACATTTACCAACCCGCGAAAGCTGGGAAAGCTTCCGGCGAACGACCCTCGAAACGGCGCAAGGTCTCGATGAACAAGGATTCAATTGAGAAGCTTGATGGCCCAGGCTTTGTGCCCTTGTTGAACGGAGACGAAAGCACCGAATGTGTGCAGTTGCGATACGACACCTATAAACAACTATGGTCCGAGCAGGAACACAAGATTCAGGTAAGGCATGGATCAACCCAGGCCGAAGCAATAGTTGCTGATGTGGAACCCATGAAAGACAATTCTTGAAGATGTTGATGCTGGTGTCTTAACGGACGTGCTGTCTTTCGTGAGGAATACATCGCCGCAGACGTAAGATGACCTTCCCCGCGGAGATATACTTGGTGATTCTGACCAGACGTTAGGTCCAACGGATGTATTCCGACAGCTCTCGTCACCGTGGGATCCAATGTCTCTTCGCTCAGTAGATTGCTCTCTCGCCTTAATGACCAACTCAAGTCGACCAATGAAGGAGGTGTGATCGTTCTCGAGTCCGGCGATGCGCCCAATCTGAAAACGTCCTTGAAAAACATCATTCGAGCGGCGGTAACCAACACTGAGGGTAACGATGGCTACCAGCGATTCCTCACAGATCGTGCTGTACGTGTCCACCGCTGCATGGGTCGCTAGTTTGTTTGTACTAACAGAGGCCAGGGACCCCGAGTGCTCGGTTACGATTTGGATCTACTCCACGACTACGTCCAAAGAAGAGGCACGAAGAAGCTAGTCCTTGCTTTGCGGGACAGTGAAGCGTTTGACCCTGGTCTATTGACCGATCTTTTTTCACTGTTCACGTGAGAACCCGTCATACCAGCTACAGTTAAGTTCGTTACTAACACATGCTTAGATCCTGGCTTGATCGGATACCATTCACAGTAGTGCTTGGTATTTCCACTTCTGTTGAGCTCTTTGAAGGTCGACTACCCCGATCATGTGTCTCGTTGCTCCAAGGAAAGCACTTCGAAGTACAAGAAGCGGGTAACTGCGTGGATCGTATTTACGAGGCCCTTCAGACCAGCTCAGATGGAAGGATTTGGGTTGGTCGCAATATAACAAGCACGCTGTTTGAAAAAGCCACCGACTATTTCCAAACACCTGAAGCCTTCAGTCGTATGGTCAAGGTAATGGACCCTCACTATTGTGTCAAACACTTGACTAATTTGGTCACAGTACGCCTGTATGTCACATTTCTTTGCCAACCCTTTGGCTGTGCTTCTGGGAAATCCAGATAAATCTATCCTATCACAAGCTCAATTCTGTGAAGCCATCAGAAATTTGCCGTCTTTCAGAATGTAAGTATATGTGCCCTTGATACTTACTGAATCCTTGACTAACTGGGTTTCAGGTTCTGTGAAGATCTGGTCGAAACAGGCTCTCCTAATGAAGCGCGGAGTATGATAGAGGATGATGAGTATCTACTACGCGCAGCTTCGGACCACGTCGACGCAGGCCAGCAAGCAATGCGTCACATCTTCCGTTCAGTGCTTCTTATCCACACATGTCTTCAGCACACCAAGGTCACCAAAAAGGCAACCATTTCAGATCTCTCTGTTCGCGCCCTCTCTGGGGAGCTCATTGACTCACCGCTCGTGGAGGACATGTTGGCCACAGTAAGGACTCTGGACTCCGAGAAGCTGGGCGAAGTGCTGGACACCCTTCCCAAGACACTATCCGACGATTCGCCTCTCCCTGGGATTCAAGCCGATTTGAAAGCCTTACTGGAGGCATATCCTGACTCCTTACCACTGCGCAGTGAATACAACATCAACAGCTCTGTAATGAAAACGACTGTTGTCCAGCAACGGGTTCTGCTCACCAAGGGCACGGCCAACTTGCCCGAGCAAGATCTTCAGTACTCCGAGATCATCGATCGCCTCGTGGGTGCGTTGCATGAGTATTTTACTGAGACATTGGTTCGGCCACAGGAGCTCTTCATGAACGAAGCATTTGTCTTTGACCTGCGCAATCCCTTGAAAGAAACATTCACGCCTCGACCACGTTTCGCTATTGAACGGGCCCTGGCTAGTCCGTTTGATTATTTGAGTTCCACTACTGCTGCTACTGCCGGGGCCAAAATCTCTGCAAAGCAGCCAGCTGCTGCCATCTTATATCAACTTTATCTCGAGTCTGGCGCTCTGGTTAATGTCCATGATCTATGGCAGGCTTTCTATGGAGTCTATGAAAGTGACCAAGGCAAGAAGGTTGATGACCGAGTGGTCATGTCGTTGTTCTATAGTGCGTTGTCTGATATGAAGATGTTTGGCATGGTCAAGACTAGTCGGAAGAAGACCGATCACTTGGCTAAGTCGGCATGGATGGGGTTGTAATTTGCGAGATCTTAATTTTACGTTGATACCAATGAATTAGAACCCGGCATTGCTGATGGGATTCCAGCATTGTTCCGGTTATCATACTTTGGGGTTTACTACTCGAGACTACTATTGTTCCGCCTGCGTCTGTTCTATGTCCCAGTCATATCTAGCGAAGAGTGTGAGGATATTTCAAAGAGTTATTGTGTTTGCTCCTATGTCTAGGCTTTGAGGTTTCCATTGATAACAAAATCAAGTCCAACATGAAAAATTCATCATAACCCATAACGAGTCCATCGTAACAAGTTCTCTATCAGGTTACTCCTATGTTTCACTGCTTCGCCCCAGCCTAGTAATACCCTCAACTTTCTTCTCCTTCTCTTCCTCTTTCCTTTCTTCTTCACCTTTGCATCTTGTGTTTTCTTCTTGTTGTTTTCTTTATCTTCATCTTGTCGTTTTCTTGTTGTTTTCTTATTCTTGTCCCCTTCTTCTTTACTTTTCTTCATTACCTTCCTCCCGAAACCTTTCCTCCCGTGTACGAAGAAGACCGGTGTCTTTTTTACCATAAGGCCAGTAGAATTCAACCGATATGCCCCATACGATTCTGGATACTAACCTCCCTCCCTTCCCCCTAGCTCCTGTATAGTTGGCACAATATGATGAATTCTCTAATCATATCAGTCTGATTGTGCCGTACACATTTATCTTTTGTGCTTAAAATGAAATTGGTACTTTTCGCATTCAATCACAATGTTTTGCCAACTCTGGCGGGGTATCATACATGCTATCGAGTTACCACAAGTTTTCCCTAGGTCCCAGACAGATTCAATGGTAAAACCGAACCCGAATCAGCGATCCTGAAGCGGTCGCTGGATTATATCGTCTCTTCCGAGCGGCCGTCCTCCTTCACTTAAAACCATAGCTTCTCTCCGCCTTCGACGAAGAGCTTGTTCTTCTACGTTGCCGTCTTGGGGCCTACGCGAGGAAGATCCTCGGTAAGAACCGGCTGTATCTTCTCCATCCACCATCCACACATCACTGTCCCCGTCGTCGTCGTCATCGTCATCATCATCTTGTTCGTTCTCTTCTTCGAGCATGCTACCCATTAACCCATGTTTACGTAATTGCTTGATTCCCTCTGCGTGTGAGGTCAAGTTGCTGAATATGGAGCTCATGACGGTGTCGTCAGACCACCATGTTTTCAAGAGAATCACCACATCCTGTCGCCGTGATGGCTCGTCCAATGCACACGGGAATGGATATTTGGTGAGCCACCGGGTCACGATTCCGGCCTCTAATGCTGCCGGGATGTTTTCGGGAAGCAGGATATTGAGAATTTGCAGTGCCTTCTTCTCTCCGAGTGGCCGAGTCCTGGCAAGAACGGGTGAAGTTGTCGGATACGTTACTTCTGTGTGCTCATCTAGAAAGTTGCAGAGACAGTTGATGATGGCTGTATATGCAGGAAGATCGCGAAGCCGAGTACAGACTGAAGTTCGAGATACTGTAAATGATAAGCTTTGCATCCGTAGATTTTGGTTTCATAGTATGCATACAGGCTCGGTTTGAGACAAGGAAGTTAAGCGCAGTCAGTGCTCGACCTTGTCGGACTTTGTTCTTGCTTGACAGATCATCTAGCAGAATATCACGAGTCTCGCCTTTCGTTGATCGTTCGGCAATAATGCGGAGAGCTCTATTGGTGTGTTAATAGTTGATGCGGCATCGGATGTGGGGCCTTCATACGCAGCTCGTAGGTCATGGCTTGTACTCGAGGAGAGCTTCAGGAGGGTATCTAACTTGAGAGCTTAAGTATTGTTAGTAGTGTCTTGAGTCGAATAGGCCGAGATTTATTCACCTTCCTCGGTCCCCTCGCTGATGATCTTCTCTTCCCGATCAACATGTTTAACTTCCGTCAGATCAACCACTTGACGGAGATCTGTAGCGATTCCGCGTACGGCGAAGAAAAGCGATATGCCTGGGAAAATCAGTTTCTAATCCCGTCATTAAATCACCGTTACCAACCTAGACATAGCCATAGTACGCCATCCCCGGAGAAAGGCGCCATTGTGGGTGGATGTATGGTTAGCTCCATTGCGGAGAGATGCACGGCAGAATATCGACGGCCGAGGGCGGTGTCTTTTTTTTCTTCAACCGCTGCTTTACAGCAACAGAAGAAAACTAGACATCCCCACGCATTCGCACACCACAATGCCGCCCTCTCAGCTCAAGCAGCTGAAAGCGTCGCTTCGGGACAGCGGAGTCGTTGGTCCCCAGCAATCCAAGAAGCAAAAGCGCCAGAACGCAAAGACTGGTGCTGCGGCGCAAAACCGGAACCAGCGCAATGCCGCTTTACAGGCTATTCGAGATCGTTTCAACCCCTTTGAGATCAAGGTCCCCGCTGCTAGAAGCAAGTTTGAAGCGACCACTCGAGATGGAAACTCAACTAATGCTACGCGCAATAACCGCCCGGGTGTCACCAAGTCACTCGGCGAGGAAAGGGTATGTGAACGTTAAATACTTTATACGATAATATGCTTACAAGTCCTTGGCTTCTAGCGCCGAGCTACGCTTTTACAAGAAATGAACAACCGGAACAGAGTCGGTGGACTTATTGATCGCCGATTCGGTGAGAACGACCCGACCATGACCCCCGAAGAGCGTGCTGCCGAACGATTCGCGAGAGAAAGTCAAAAGAAGATGCGCAAGGAATCGATGTTCAATCTTGAGGATGAGGAGGAAGAGTTCACGCTTACTCACATGGGTCAAAACTTGTCATTTGATGAGGCCAATCGTGACGATTTTGAGATGGGTCAGATGGGCGACGACATGAAAGGCGAAGAATCCGACGACGAGGAAACACGAAAGCGCAAACGGTTTATCGATGAAGACGCAGACGAGGGAGATTATATTCACGACCCGGATGCTGAAGATCAGCCCGATCGGAAGAAGTCCAAAGCTGAGGTTATGAAGGAGGTCATTGCCAAGTCCAAGTTCTACAAGCAAGAACGTCAACAGGCTAAGGAGGATGATGATGATTTGCGGGACGAGCTGGACAAGGAACTTCCGGATCTTTTTGAGGCCTTGCGAGGCATGAAGGTCCCGGCCAAGCCGGAGCCTGTCCAGCAAGACCTGGATACCATGAACCCGGAGCGTGCGGCTATGCTCCAAGGACCGGAGAAGACAGACACCGAGAAGCAGTATGACCAACGGATTAAGCAGTTGACCTTCGACAAGCGATCCGCACCTACGGACCGCACAAAGACAGAGGAAGAGAAGGTTGAGGAGGAAGCTGAAAGGCTAAAGAAACTAGAGGAAAACCGACTCAAGCGAATGCGTGGTGAACAGTTGAGTGACGAGGAAGATAACGAGGAGGACAAGGATTCATTCATGCAGGATGATGACGAGTCAGAGATCGATGATGCGACAGCCTTTGGTCTTCCCACATATGAGCCACGGAAAGAGCTGGCTGTGGAAGACGAGGATGATTTCCTCATTGAGGATGATCTGGTTGAGACGAGGTCTAATGCCAGTCTCGACATGGATGGAAGTGATATGGAAGAAGAGGATCTCTCGGAAGACGACGAATCGGAACAGTCAGAGCAGGAGGATGAGCTCATCAATGGAATGTCTCTACCGGCTGCCAGTGCAGCATCAACAGCTGTTGCAGCCAACCAAAATTCGGAGGGCAAGTTGGCCTTCACCTATCCTTGCCCAGATGATCATGAGGCTTTTCTTGATCTGATCAAGGGTGTTCCTAGCCAGGATGTCGCAACTGTGGTTCAGCGCATTCGTGCCTTGCATCACCCCCGTCTCCACCCCGACAATAAGGCCAAGCTGGGTCGTTTTGCCGAGATTCTCATTGAGCATGTTTCGTACATGGCGAATGAGGACGAGAAGCTGTCCTTTGCGCTCATGGAAAACATCCTGCGTCACGTCCACTCATTGGCCAAGACTCACCCCATGAACGTCGTTATGGCCTTCCGTGCTCGCCTTCGTGAGATCTCCAATGACCGCCCGTTGAACTTGCTTCCTGGTGACCTTGCCATCCTGACCGGCATCTCGACCGTTTTTCCTACATCGGATCACTTCCATGCCGTCTCGACACCCGCTCATCTTTGCATTGCTCGGTTCTTGGGCCAGTGCTCAGCCAACACTCTATCTGATTTTGCAACCGGTGCCTTTGCCACGAGTCTTTTCCTCCAGTACCAGGCAGTCGCCAAGAGATATATGCCCGAGTTCATCAACTACGTCCTCAATGCTCTTTGCAACCTTGCTCCCGCTGAGCCCACATCTAAGCTTGGCTTTTTCCCATCCCGGAAATGCCAGGACTCTGTGCGGCTCTCGCCAAGCAAGAAGGTCACCCCGCGCAAACTGCAATTCCGTGATATTACCGCTTCTCCCTCGGACTCCCAGGCTGAGGAAGAATTGAAGATCTCCCTCGTGACTACTTTCGTCTCCCTTCTTGATACCGCCTCGGATCTGTGGGCCGAGAAGTCTGCCTTCACCGAGATCTTCACCCCTGTCCAGGCCATCTTGAACGACCTCAAGCAATCATTCAAGAGCAAGACCCTTTCCGCAGCTCGAGACCCGATCCAGTCCACACTGGACAAGATCGCCTCTCACCTGGATAAAGCCCGTCTCGCCCGCCGCCCTCTTCTCCTCCACGACCATCGTCCCCTGGCTATCAAATCTGCCATCCCCAAGTTCGAGGAGAACTTCAACCCAGACAAGCACTACGATCCGGACCGCGAGCGTGCCGAGGCCAATCGCCTCAGGGCCGATATCAAGCGCGAGAAGAAGGGTGCCATGCGCGAACTCCGCAAGGATGCCAGCTTTGTTGCTCGCGAGAAGCTGCGCGAGAAGAAAGAGCGCGATTCCGAGTACGAAAAGAAGTACAAGCGCCTTGTTGCCGAGATTCAGAACGAGGAGGGTCGTGCTGCCAACGATTACGAGCGCGAGAAACGGGGACGTCAGGGCAAGCGTTAATAGATTTACCTGGCTTATATTTCGATCATTTCGATACCATTTGGCATCTGTTCTTGTCATGTTTTGTTTTTTCCTTGCATATAGTCTCTACTTTTGCCCTTTTTTACTGGGCTGGTGCATGGGTGGGGAATCAAAAGTCGATGTCCATTATCACATATCTATTGAAGTATTGTAATATAATACGTAATCGTAGTGTCCGGGGTGAGAAAATCATGTATGACGATGCGTCATTATATCAACGGCCCCTGACTTAGAGTGTGCCCGGGCTAGAATATGTACATTTATGAAGAAAACCTACTGCCTCAACTCAACCCCAATGCTAATTAGATAATTACAACGCTCCTGCTGCTCATTCGACACCTTCTCCATCCGCGTATTGTTAGTTCGCAAGAATATACGGTTATAAGCATCATCCCCGTCTCCCCAGGTACGCCATCTAGGACTCGAAGAGACCCGGTGGGTATTCGGATTCAAAGACCGAATAAAACTTGTCCAGTAGCCCTGAACCACAGGAACAATAGCTGCGTTGGTGGTATAATACGAGTCGGGAGGAGTCGTGCTGACATAGTCCGGGCCCCAAATGGCATTCACTTCCACGGTGTGGGTTGTCCCGAAACCCTTAGTGTCATCGTCGGGGTCCAGGACGGCATAGTGATAGTTCCAACTTGGAACTCCTGCTGCAGCGTAGATGGTGGACATGTGAATACCCGGACATATGTATCGTAGTTCACCATATGCATTGCTGGCGGGTCGCCAGTAGGCCCCGGCATTGGGAAACGCTTTAGTCTGGTTTTTGTTGAGATATATTTTGTGGATCTTGGTCATTTGGTCTTTTGACATGCTCGGGAATTGGTCTTTGATGAATTCTTCCGCTTGGCCAACACTGGACGTGCTGACGGGAACGAAGATCGTGCCTTCGTTTGTATCATCGCCAAATATCACGGGGACTTTGACAAATTTCCCTTGTTGGAACAGTGTGTATGTGTGGTCTTGGACCAGATCTCCATCGATTGTCGGGCTGTATAGGTATAAAGGGTTACCTTGGGCTCCTGGTAAAGGCGTGACCATGTTCTCGTTCTGTAGTGCGCTGACATCTAGGTCACGGAGACATTTCAGGGTGTTATCACTCTCGTTACAGCCAGTACGCGTAACCAGCCTGTTATACGAGAACTGACTTTCGGCGACATTGAGCACTGTTCCGAAGCTTTGTGATTCAGCTGCTGCTCCGATGAACAGTCCCTCATCTCGTCCACCGTAGGCAGAGAGGAGTAAGGTGACTGATGCTCCACCGGCACTGTCACCACCGATAACAATGTGGTCTGGATTTCCTCCAAACTAGAAAAAGCAAAAAAGAAAAAATAGTTAGCCCTATTGCTTTAGGGATTGATCATGGGCTCGTACCTTGCTGATATGCTTCTTTACCCATTTGAGCGCCTTGAGTTGATCCTTCAATCCATTGTTCAGACTCGCACCCTCTTCCACTTCTTTGGAGGCGAGAAATCCATATGGTCCAACGCGGTAGTTGAAGGTGACCACAACAATGTTATTTCCTGAAGCTTGAACCAAGCCAGAGCCGTTATAGTTGGGATTTGACAGGGCAGCAAAGCCACCTCCTTGGATGAAAAAGTAGACGGGCAGAGAGGCATTCGAAAGGACGGCCTCCGTAGGGGCATAGACATCTATGAAAAGACAATCTTCGGCATGGTTAGAGGGTACATCTGCATTTTGTTTTCCCGCTACCGGGATACAAAGTGAGCCATGCTGAGAGGAATAAGTATATTAGCGAAAATAATAAAAGAACCATTTTGCATTTTCGAACATACCTGGGTAGCCTTTTGTAGCCCTGTGACCACGGGAGGGTCTTGAGGCCCCTCGAATCGCAAGTCTCCCACCGGCGCCGCAGCATAGCGCATCCCCAGCCATTGAGAGATTCCCGAGGTTGAGCATCCATGATAACTAGCATAGTTCAAATGCACCACTGTGGGATGACCCAATACCAGTGTAAAGAATGATAAACAGAGTAAAGCCAACATAATGAAAGTGGCTCAGGTGCACGAAAGGAGCGGAAGTGCGACCTGCAACATATTAAGGACGAAGTAAACAAAGCCGGAGTGCAGAAAAAGAACCGAACTCGAGTCAAGGGACTGAAGTCCTCTCAAAAGGGGAAAACCAAGGGAGATCGGGCTCATTTGAGTAAATCATGGGTCCCTAGATACCAAGTAAATAAAGCCGAGTCTCCCTTGCAGATTCAGGTACCAACGTGCCTGTGTACGCCTACCGGAAAGTTAATCTGCGCCAACTACTTTAAACCACTTTTATCGTTTTGCGCATATATCAGTGCATATACCATGGTACCATGATTTAGCTTTAAAGCGGGAAAAAGTTAAATCCATGCATGTCTTATAGACTATGGATAATTAAACGTCCTGCCAAGTCGTATGACTCTCTCGGCGTCCCCTGACTACTCCCCCCTTGACTAGTCACTTGTTTGACTATTAATCACATGACTTCTCAAGCACTTATAGGCTATACATGTACTTCTCTCACTTAAACCTTTCTCCTTCCTACACATCACGCGCACGCCATCTCGTCCTTGCTCTCCTCTTCCATACAGACTTAGGCCGACGCAGCACTACTGAGTCTTCCAAAATAAACAATCGCCCTAACGTCAACACTTCCACACAAAGCCTAGATGGATTTTAGTCTAATTGCTAAAGAGCTTCATAGCCAGTTTCCAGATATGTGTCTGTTTCAAGAGGGAGATATGTCCTCCATCTACAGCATCCACCCTGGCATTGTGATCAAAGTACCAAAGCCCAGGAAGTTTGAGATGGACCAGTCAGTTAAGTAACGAAGTTCGAGATCTTCAGTATCTTTGCCCAACATTCAGCCCGCGCCTTTATGGTGACGTATCTCTACTACTCGGAGAATGTCATCTTCCTTGGGTACATGAGAAATAATATACCTGGATTGTGCCCTTGAGTATGATTGTTGATGAAGTGAATAGATGAAACTCTTCCTTCACGCATTCAGGAGGATCACATTTCTGACAGGTCAACCTGGGTGATCACAAGAGTGAACAAATTGAAATTTTTACAGCTGCAGTTTGAACGAACGAACGATCTTACTCAAGCCATCGCTTTCCTCGAACCACTTAATCTTGCTCATGGTAACCTTGGTCCCGACATCATTGTCCTTGGTGCGAGGGGTTGCGAAGCCGGGCTCCTAGGACCTCGAAACGAGCAGTTCGCCCTTGGCTCGGTGTACTATTTTATCAACTACGGTATGCAAGTATATGAGGACGAGCCTCGGGCCTATCAGGGATCGTTTGCAGGCCATGCAATTCCCAGCCCTAAATGGTGACCCAATGATTGATAATATTACCGACAGGTGTTGGCACAATGTATTCAGTACTATGGCAGAACTATGGCAGAATTATGGCAGAACTAGCCGAAGACACGGCATTGCTTGTAAAGAGATTTGAAGAATACCTGGAAACATAAGTCACAGCCAGGGATGGAGAGGAATCCAATATTGTCGATCTGGATATCGCCTTAGCAAAAGCATACTATCAAAAATTGGAGCAGCGTGGACTTTTTTTACATAATCTGCCCAGCAACATCCCTAGATAGCTCTGGCTGTTCAAATCTTCTCGATCATTGTTGATGCCCGTTGATAACTGTGTCTTACTGCTTAACTTTCTTTGCTTATCACTTTAGCTCATAATGTCATTTCTTGAAACCGAGTGCTTAGTGGCTGGCGCAAGCTCCACTACGGCTTTTCCCCGCAACTTAATCTGCAGAAAATCTGCCCGCTCACAACACCTTTTCTTTCCCCTCATTCCCATCATGGCACCCAGTGAAGATGAAGAGGACGATTACATGTCCATGGTAATTGAGGAGCCTACACAAAAAGAGTCCTTTACCCAACGGAAACGCAGGGAGCAACGCGAGGTACCAAGCCACATTCACATTCCTGCATTGCGCCCTTGGCGGTCGCGGATCACTAACCTTTCCCGTGAATCTAGGCCGAAGCTCGAGGCAGAGTGCCCTCCAAAGCTGAACGAGCAGCTCAGGAAGCTGCCCGTCGCGATGAGGCTCTCGCGAAGAGTACATTGGACCCCTCGAACAAGGGGTTCAAGATGATGGCGAAGCTAGGCTTTAAGCCGGGAGATTCCCTGGGCAAACGCGACGCGGATACACCTTCGGATGGGAAGATTGATCCGGCGCAGGCGCGTGCGGAACCGCTGAATCTCACTTTGAAGGATGGTCGCGGTGGTATTGGGTTGGATAGTGAGAAGAAAAGGAAGCTTCGCGAGGAGGCCGAGGAAGCGACTAAGAAGATTAAGCGTGAGGAAGGGGATTATCGTGATCGAGTCCGGGAGGAGCGCGAACTACGACGTACTGAGGCGCAGGTTCGCGCTGCGCAGAAGGTTGCTGAGCGATTGGATTTGGATGCGGAGACGGAGACTACCGATGCCAAGGACGGAGAGTCATATACGGACAAGGGCGCGGATGAGGATGAGGATCACAGGCCCAGGCCTAAACGAGTGAAACCGACCTCACAAATCAGTGTCCTCTACCGTGGACTGGTTCGGGAGTACGAGGAGCGCGAGCGGGAGAAACAGGCCCGGCATGTCCTTGAAACTTCGCTTCCATCGTCCTTCTTCCGAAATCCCAAATTACCGGGCTATGATGATGAGGACTTGGAGCGTGAGGACAAACAGGCTATTGGGAATCAGTCCGGGCCATATACCGCTGCGTTGGAACAGGAGCTCGAAGAAGAAGATCCGGAATTGGATGCCTTTAATGCGCTGGAGCCTTCTGAACGCCTCGAGAAGCTGGTGCGACATCTACGCGATACATACCGATATTGCTTCTGGTGCAAATATCGGTACGAAACTGATGTGGAACTCGAGGGTTGCCCTGGGCTTACGGAGGAGGATCACGATTAAACAATGAGTTACGGATCTTTTCTTTTCTTTCTTTCTTTTCTTCTTTAGCGACGGCTGTAAAGCAGCTCAAAATTCATGTGCATTGATATGCTCAAAACAGAACTCATTATCAATATAGATTCAACCATCCCGGGTAATCCTAGTATACACAGCCCTTGGTATCATAACAAATAACAAATAACAAATAACAAATAACAAATAACAAAAAGAGAACCCAGATATAACAGACCGCTGCTCCACATACTTCGGGTCTATCTTTTCCAGCGGTCTCAACTCCGGCGCACTGCGCCGATCATGCAAAAATAAAACAAAAAGCAAATACAGGCCGAACAACAATGGTGTTTATAAGAGCAGACATCAAAGTTTCTGCATCAACTCGTTCAACGAACGATTCTTGCATTTCTGCAACGCTTGATAGCATCCCTCGCACACGCGCAGGCAGCAGAATACACAGCGATGACGGATCTCCCGGTTGAACTTGTGGCATGTCTGGCAGGGAAGGGGACACCACACGTTCTGCGCCACGGGCATGTTCCGGTGCTCCTGGAAGCAGGCGAAGTGAATCTTGTTCAAGGGTGCCGCGACGGGCTCGATATCCAGCATGGGAGGCATCGATAGCTCTTCGGTGGACAAATTGTCTAGAGGAGTTCCGGGGCCCTCGGGGGTGGGGATAAAGTCTTCGAGGGGGGTTAAGGCCTCGTTCTCGTCGCTCGGTGGAGGAAATAAGGTTACCGGGGGTGCTGTTGGGTATGGGTGGGTTTGTGCCTTGTTCACACCCACTGACTGTTCTGTCGGTCTGATCGGTTGCGACACAGCTGGCAGTGGCGCCGGAGCGTGGACTCGTGTTTGGGGAGAAGCCGCTTGCGGCGATGCTTGCAATGGCGGAGATTGTGGTTGAGCTTGCGCCTGGGGAACAGGTGCTGGTACGGGTGCGGGTGCAGGAGCTGTCACTGGGGTCTGCGCAACTGGGGATGTGATTCCATCCGACGCATTGGCAACTTTGCGCCGTGGTGGAACTTTGGTCAACATCCGCGGGGGAGGAGGGACCTGGTCTTTCGGCGGGGGCGGTAACTCCTTTGTCGGCGGGGCCTTTTGCGGTGGCAGGGCAGGTACGGTGATAGGAACCACCACTGGCTCCTCGGGAGTTTTCACCTCGTTTGACTTCTTGAAAGAGAATTGTGATTTGGCGGCGCCACTGCCGTTTTTCATCGCCGTTAGAGACGGGACGCGTAGGCCGCGAGGGCGCTTGTCGGAATCGAAAATTGCCATGCTAGATAGACTTTGCCAAATTCCAATGGCGTTAAATTGGCAATATAGGAGCCGTTCGAGTCGGTGTATATGGTTATCAGCGCCACAAGGGTTGACGATCTCTAGGGCCCGATGGGTCTCCGTGCGCAATCTCGGGCTTCAGCTCAGGGTCCAGGAAATTGGACGAAAAGGAGAGGGACTGCGTATCTAAGGAGGGAAATAAAATGAAGTTGGAGCGAGAGAGAAAAACAAGCGAAAAACTCGCGAGATCAAAAGAGCCCCCGTAATCTTAATCCGAGGGGAAAATAGCAGCAGGTTTTCTTGTTCCTTAGAAGCTTATATCCACTTTTTTTTTTCCTTGGAACCTCTTCCCATGGAACTCCCAATCGTGCTTTATTGAATATATTATACCTGCACTCGTCATGCCCATGCCCAATGGTTCATTGTCAGTCGATCGCATCCAGCGGAATGCAGGACTTCACGATCGCCGGACCCAGCGATTGGACATAAGGAATGAGGAGCTGATACCGGGTTGTGGGGTCTCTAATTTCATCGTTAAAAAGACTTGAATTTGTTTCATCTTGAACGAATCCTAGGACCCCTGGTGGAGTCGATTGGAGCCATCACAAAGTTCTATCGGTCAATCTAACGAAAGACCCTGCGCTAAGAACCAATAGATCCGGACCGGTGTCCTGAAAGCGCTAAACCTGGTCAGTAGTTTATGCCCTCAAGCCCCCCTGAACTCGCAGTTGCCGCATCGTTTATCCGGCATTCCATGCACCAATGCTGTCCTTTGATTGGTGAGTTTCTCGGCGATGTCCGCTATCTTACACTGGAATTTCCGTTGTCGTCATCTTTGCTTTTTTTTTTGCCTACGCTATACAATCGCATGTGGATACATAAGTCATCATTAAAGTCCGCTTGTGTACATTAGCTATCGGTTTCCGAAACGGGCATATACGATCGGCGTTCTCGTGCTGCCTACAGATCAGATTCACATTAGTTGTTGCCTTCCATTATCAATTCCGATGCTTTGCGTACCTCGAGGTATCGCTCGATCCAGGGCTTGGCGAGCGCCCATGCTAGCAGTCCGCCCGTAGCGAAGATGAACAGAAAAACCACCGCTTCGTCTTTGCGCGAATCTCGCTCTATACGACTAGTTAGCCTCGTTCGTTGTTTTTGTTTTTGTTTTCTTTTTTTGTTTTCTTTTTCTGTTCTTGGATGCTTAATGTCTCGATCGCATTCGATGCAAGCCACGATTCTCCCGGCATGGACCGCACTTACGGAAGCAGGTTGTAAAAACATCCTCCTCCTTGGCCCCTTTGCATGTCGGTAGTTCGTAGTTGAGACAGAACTTGCGATTGCAGTCATTGCAGCTAAGTGCGCGGTATTGTGCTCGTGGGGTGATGTCGTGGTCGCCTTCCGCTGGATCCGCCACGCCATCGAAAGCACGCTCGTCAAGGTTTAGGGCATTGTCAATCGAAGCCGATCCGGAGCTGGACTTGGAGGGGTCAAGGGGGATGATGGTGCTATTGGAGAAGCAGGTACATTTGCAGAAGGAGGTCGGTGCTAGAGGCAAATGGTTAGCTTCAGCTCGTCCAGTTAATCTGGATAGGCGCTCTTACTGGAGGCTAAGGTCAAGGACGCAAGAGACAATATTGCCAGAAGCAGTAGCAAGAAGTGCGCCTGGCCGCGATACATTGTGAGAACAGGTATATCGTTTGAAAGCCAGTTCGAGATTCTGCATGGTTTCATGGAGATGACGCGGTTATCACTTATCGTCACGTGAGGATCCACTGGAACTATACGTTTGTTTACTAAACTTGACATCTCGAGAGGTCAAATTTATTATATTCGCTTTACTTTTGTTTGCCGTTCTCCACCACTTTGATTTGAGACTCTGAAGTTGATCCGTTCTTGGCCTCATCAGGCACACCTACTCATTTTTCATCGAATGGATCGCACAACTGTATCAAGCAAAATCGGCCGCTCAGGACATATCACCCCTGTAGGTGCCGATGGATGTCCATGCAATCATTCTGACGGGTTCATCATCGAGCGAAGAAAGTCATAAATCCCCAGAGCCACCATCACTGTCCGAACACGGTTTCACTGGCCCCCATTTATCTGTTCCTTGAGTGTACACCGAGGCTTGAGAAGATATACACCGACTGTGTCGCGAAGCCCGCTGCTGCGTGTTCATCCTCCTGTGATGCCCTCTGCAGACTCGCGTCTGGCAGGAATCCTCCGTAGATGTTTCCCCTCGTCGCCGGTGAACCAGGCTATCGAAGTCCACCGTAAGAGCAGTTTGGTCGAAATAGTTTTGAGGTTGTTCCGTCACAGGTGAATTTGATTGTTGAAGCTGATTTTCGAGGGCCATGTACGGGCAGGTTGTCGGTGTAAGTGGTCAATGGTGGTGAAAGGAGGACGAGCGGTGATAGTGTGGAAGAGGCGAAGAGATGAAGGGAACAGAGGAGTGGAAATCTATGAGAACAGCAACTGTACCTTTTCCTGGAGCCCCCCCCCCCCAATAAAGAAGGTCATTTCCCGCTGAAGTCAGATTGCTCTATAACCTCGACGGGCAGGAGCCTTTATTGATCTCTTGCCATATTCGCCATCTCTCTTCCACCATTGAATCCCGTTGTGGCTTTCTTTCTCTCCTGTATCTTTACACGAGATAATATTGATTCTGTCACTCACCGTTACTGCACAATATTGCTTCTATATGTTCTTTATCAAACATGCTCGCTCTCCGATCATTACCTCGTCGGCTCTCTTGGGTTGTCCGCGGTACGGCTTAACCCAAAATGATCGGTTAAATTCACGATTGCTAACAAAACAACAGGAAAGTCTGGCCAACGCACAGTTGCAAGCGTACCTCAGCTCCACGCCGCCAATATGAGCGCTCCAAAGAACACAGAACATGTTCGACGGGTTGATCAGCACCTCAAAAATAACGGGATTGTCAAAATAGACCTCCAATTTGGCGATGATAATTGCAGCTATCTCAGGCAGCTGCTTCTCCAGCTCCACAAATACCACGATCACGGGCTTCCAACGACCCACAGTGCCAGTCGTGGCTGGTTCTGGGATGTGCGCCCGCAGCTAGACCTCCCAACCAATGCTTATATCGCACGTTCGGAAACAATGAACGAGTTTCCCTGGCACACAGACTGCAGCTATGAGAAAGCACCGGCTCGTTACTTTGCTCTACAGGTAATTCAGCCAGATCAGTGTGGTGGTGGCACTCTCTCGGTCCTGGACACTTCCCGCCTTCTGTCCCTTTTGTCACCCTCAGTACTCGATACCCTCGGTCAGCCTGAATTCCGTATCAACGTCCCACCCGAGTTCCTCAAGGAGGAGATTGTGACACACGTGGTCGGGAATTTGCTTCAGGTGGACGAGCAACTCAGGACGACTCAACTGCGATTTCGGGAGGACATCATCACACCATTGACTGAACCAGCGAAAGTTGCGTTTTGAGGAACTACGGCGGGCTCTGGCAAGTGATGATATTCAGTCGCAGGTTGTGCGTCTGACATCTAGTATGCTTCCACGGGGGTCGATCATCGCGATGGACAATCGTCGCTGGTTGCATGGTCGGGATGAGGTTCTTGACCCTAATCGATACCTTCGTCGAGTTCGATGGGATGCACGTCCTTTCAATAACCTGTAGCTACGGTTCTGTTTGACTTTGCAATGGAAAGCAACAGTTCTTACGTGTTTTGAGACCAAAGAATATGGTTCATCACTGTAATTTCAAATCAATAACAATCACTGCTGCCAGTAGTCTCGCTGCAGTCTACCTCACAATGAGGAAACTTCCCAAGAATAACATCTTGTGTGGTGAGTATCAAAGCTCAAAGCTAAGATTAGAATTAAATCAAACAGACAGTTACAGGCTCGCCAAATGAAAAATTCCGTGTTGAGAAGCAAAGCCAGGCATTCCTGGCACCTATACTTTCGTTCTTTCTGAGGAGATGACTTGGAACATCGCTCCTGCCTCTCATCGTTTTTCATGGTATTTTTGTATTTCATCATTCTCGTTTACCCTTCACCGAAAAGCGGGAGCTTCTTTGTTTCAACTCCAAGGCAATATATCTCAACATCCTGCAAGGTAGTATGAAGGCGAGACTGCCAATATCCTAGCTTGCCCCATCTCACAGAAAATCCCACACCAAAGGGAAGCTCATTCCACTTTGTCTTTCTCTTGTTACGCTTACTCTTCTTGGTTTTTGGCTCACTATTTTTCGCGTTTCGCGTATTGTTCTCCTTGTCTCGAAGATCCTCTTTCTTGTTTCCAAGATGCAGAACGCTCGCAACCTCTCAATGCTGGACCTGATCCATTTACTCTTGTCTGTGCCCTCTGTGCAGTTCATCCGCGAATCGAGCGCCTATTACACCTCAAAGCCACATTTTGCTGGACAAGGTCTCGAACAAGCACAATGGACGCAGAACAAGTGGAAAGACTACGGTATTTCAGATTCTCAACTTTTCTCCTACGATGTGCAACTACCAGCTCCGACTGAGCACCAGCGACTGGCCTTGGTCCGAGGCTTGGAAGTGCTCTATGAGGCGCCTTTGAACGACAGTGAGAATGGATTTTACCCTTCGTTCTACAGCTTTGTCACCAATGCGAGCATTTGTGCACCCTACATTTTTGCGAACTTCGGTGCAGACGACGATTACGAGGACCTCATTAAGAACAATGTCAGCCTCTCGGGCAAGGTCGCTGTGTTGAAGTCGGCCGACGCATCGACCCATTTGAAGTCACTTCATCTTGAGATGTCCCGTGAGGTGCAGATCAAGAATGCGCAGAACAGAGGCCTTCTTGGTGTGGTAATGTATCCCGATCCCCAGAACGATGATCCCATCAACGAATTGAATGGGTACCGACCGTATCCTGACGGCCCTGCACGACCACCAGAGATGATTGAGAGAGGAGGTATAGGCCCATGGGGTATGTTGACCCCTCAGTTTTTTGAACCGATGGGCATTGACTAATCGTTTCCAGATTCACACCAAGCCGGCCTGGTCCCCACTATTCCCTGTATGCCAATATCCTATGCCGATGCCATCCCCATTCTCACCGCATTGAATGGTCACGGTCCATCCGCTTCTGACCTAAATAGCCGATGGCAGGGCGGAGGACTCGCAATCCATGGTGTCCACTATAATGTGGGGCCATCGCCTCCCGCAATTTTGCTCCATCTTCGCACCGAGGCATTCCTCTACACGGGCCAAGTACACAACGTGATTGGCAAGATACCTGGGGAATCCGACGAGACCATTATCCTCGGCAATCATCGGGATGCTTGGGGGCCCGGTGCAGGTGATCCTAACAGTGGATCGGCAGCATTAGATGAGGTTGTTCGGAGCTTTGGACTAGCCCTCTGCCACGGCTGGCGACCTCGCCGCACAATCGTTTTCGCCAGTTGGGAGGGTGAAGAGATAGGGCAAATTGGATCTCTACCCTGGATTAAGGAAAATTTCGAGTGGCTGGATGCTACTACTGTCGCTTATTTAAACGTTGTCGTGGCCGGCGCGGGACGAAAGTTCCATGTCAAGGCTAGCCCCCTGCTGTATAGAACGGCGCTGAATGCCATGCAGCGTATTCATTCACCAAATCCGACAGTGGATGGTCAATCAGTATTCGATGTTTGGAATGAGACAGGGACAGGAATAATAGGTACCCCAGGCGGGGGTGATGCCATTCGGTTTCAAGGCCTGGTATGTGCTTCCACTGTCGACTTTGGATTCTCTCAAGGCTTGGGAGATAATGTATTCCCTTATCACTCAGGATTTGATACCTTCCAGTGGATGGACCAGTTTGGGGATCCCGGTTGGGTATATCATCTAACTAGCACTAAACTCTGGTTGCTAATGGCGGCACATCTATCGGAATCGCCGATTCTAGACATGAGGGCTACTGATTACGCCGTGGCCTTGGAAAGATGGGTGAACGATCTTTTCATGGATCAGTCATGGTCCGATAAATGTGATCCAGAACCACTTTACAGTGCAGTAGCTCGCCTCGGCCAAGCCGCGAAAAGGTTTGACCACGAGGTGGCGTCGCTGACACTGCAGCCACACCCTCGGTGGAACCCTTGGTTCGACCACAGGTTGAGAGCAGCGATCGATGCGGCCAATCAGCGATACATTCGACTTGAAAGAACATTCTATCATGATTGCGGAGTCGACGATCGGCCCTCGTTCCATCATGTACTGTATGTGGCAGCCCCGTGGCACACAGAGAAGCCACCCTTGCCTGGGCTACACAAGAGCTTAGAAGCGGGTCTATGGACTAATGCGGTGGTAAGATCTATCTTCAGACCTCACTCGATACTGTTTTAGGTTCCTTTACTGACTGCAGCAGAAATGGCGAGACATTGTGACTGACAAAATCATCGATGCTGCAGCTTTGCTGGAGGAATACGAGAATTTGGGGTTGTAGGCGCAACACTCCATTGCCAGTGAGATCTGAATGTAACCTCAAGGGTTGTAGGGCGCAAATGGTATTTACATGGGCGAATGCCTTGGTATCCCAATAACACCCCTGTCACGTCCGTGCAACTTTTCTCCAGACAAATCAGATCTCCCTTATTTAGATTATCTCGTAATGGATAGAAGTCAATGGCATGGGGATGTTCTCGGGCCCCGGCATGACCAGCCCTATCGTCAATAATAATATAGCGACCGGAGTGCTTAGGCGCGATCCTGAGACTTAGGACATAAGATATAAGCGGGGATCTCATGATCCCAATTCGGTGTCCGTCGGGGCGAGCCTCAGGGCTGGCGGCTACATGTACGGAGTGGGAGGTATCTTGCGAAAGTATCCAGGGTCCACACGAGCAGAGCCGGGAGAACTTTTTCTCGTCAGGGAATTCAGCTTTGTTCTCTTTTTTCTTCTCTTTTTTTTTTCTTCTTCTTCTCATGTACTATATTCAACCCGACAAGTAGTCTAACATCCCTGCTGACGCGGCCCACTAAGGAAACCAGATATCGCCTCCTTGCCCTTACCAACAGAAAATTGTCAAAGCACTATGGAAACCAGCTTTCGGCAATGAGACCTTGGCAGATATTGCCACTGATAGGTGTGCACATGTACGCCGGCCTTATAATAGATGGCGTGAGAAAGCCACCAATCAAAGCGGATCGCTTATAGATAAGTAAAGATTATCATCTGTATAACTATTCCCGGTCACGAGGGATGACCAATAACACGTCTTGATGTCCCCTCCCCCGCCCTCCAATCTTAGCAAAGTGGGGTCAGGTCTTAGTCTCATTGCAATCGGTTGTTATCGTCCCGGTCTTGATGATCTGATCCAACTGCATTTGTTCACTGACCCCCAAGATATGCTATATCTGGAAATGATTGGATTGTGAGTTCCAAGGTTAGAATCTCGGATCATAAAAATGAACTCTGTACCTTGGAAATGGGTACCAAAGTCTAACTGGAGGAATTCAAGCTCAAAACGAGTCTAAATTGGTTTCCTTTTAGTTCATAGCGCCATTCCCGGGATGGAGGTGTGGCGACCAATTAGCACAAGGGGTATTATCTAGGGGCATTCATGAATGTAGTGGCTGTCGGAGCTCCGCGGTGGCACCGTAACACTGTCCTCGTGAGGTCTGTAGGAAGGGAGGAATGGAAATATATATATGGACATCCCCGTTTGGAAAGAGCCTGGGTGTCTTCAGAACAGTGACCTCCCTTCTTCCATTTTTTGTGCTCTGCAACTGCAGAAGCACTGTTCTCTTTCGACATGGAGACCGAATCCCCCGTCTTCCGCTATGATGAGAAGAAGTCTGACATTGAGGAACATGTCTACCCTTCTGAGGGGGAGATCACGGACGTCGAGCTGGAGGAGTTGACGGCCTTGGTCAAAGAAACCATCTCCGAGCACGAGATGGACGGCAATTTCCCCCAGGAGATGCTGGACGAGGCACGAGAGTTCCTGGCCAAGGACCCGAAGCAGATTACGGCTTTGGAGGCCCAGGCGCTGCTCCATGATATTCGCAAGCAGCGTGATCTCTTGCTGAATGACTCGCCCTATCCTGAAGTCCGTGCTGTCGTCGACCCTACCGATGATCCTGATGTGTCGGCCAGCACCTTTCGTTCGTGGTTTATCGGCTTGATTCTCACCGTCGTCTTTACCGGTGTCAACCAGCTGTTTACCCTGCGATACCCGACGATCATCCTCTACTCCTACGTCTCGCAGGTCGTCTCTTACCCCATCGGTACTTTCATGGCCAAGGTTCTGCCGACTCGCCAATTCTCTCTGTTTGGCTACCGTTTCTCGTTCAATCCTGGCCCCTTCAATCAAAAGGAGCATATGCTGATCACCGTCATGGCCAATGTTGGATACGGAGGCTACATGGGTACCGCGTATACGACCAACATCTTTACTGTGCTGAAAGTAAAGAAGTGGTATGATGATACCGCTCTGTACAACAAGGCTGGCTTCCAGATCCTGTTGACGCTCTCGACTCAATTCCTGGGATACGGATGCGCGGGTCTGGTGCGTCGCTTCTTGGTCTTGCCTCCGTCTATGATCTACCCCAAGGCCTTGGCGACAATCGCCCTCAACAAGGCTTTGCACAGTGACGACAGAGGCGAGGTTGTGCACGGATGGACCATGTCCCGTTATCGATTCTTCTTGTACTCTTTCAGTGCCATGTTCGTTTGGTATTGGTTCCCGGGGTATCTCTTCCAGGCTCTCTCCTACTTTAACTGGATGACCTGGATAGCCCCGGAGAACACCACCCTAGCGGCGGTCACCGGTAGTATCACTGGGTTGGGAATCAACCTGTGGCCCACATTCGACTGGAACTTGGCTTCCGTCGTCTACGATCCCATCATTACCCCCTTTTATGCACTGTGCACGATCGCCCTGGGAACGGTCTTCTTCTGTATCTGCGTGATCATCCCCATTTGGTGGACAAATGTCTGGCAGACGGCATACTTCCCCATCATGAGCAACTCTCTATTCGATAACACCGGCGCCACCTATAATGTTTCGAAAATCATGGTCGATGGTACTTTCAGTCCTGAGGCCTATGAAGCCTATAGCCCTCCTTACATGACTGCCTCGTACGCCGTCATGTTCTTCTGCTTCTTTGGAGCCTACATGGCCGGTGTTGTTCACATCCTCCTTTACAACCGTTCTGAGCTGGGCAAGGGTTTCAAGTCTTTGTGGCAATGGAGAAACGCTCGCGATGAGCATGAAGATGTCCACAACCGCCTGATGAAAAAGTACAAGGACGCTCCAGACTGGTGGTATCTGATCATTCTGGCCCTTTGCTTCATCATTGGTTGTGTTGTCGCTCATGTCTATACTCCCGGATTCCCCATCTGGGGCATGGTCGTCAGCTTGTTACTGTGTCTCATCTTGCAAGTCCCCTACGGCATGGTGTACGCCATTACCAACGCCGAAGTGACCAACAACGTCCTCGCCGAGTTGATCGCTGGTTACGCACTGCCCAACCAGCCCATCGCCAACATGATCTTCAAGACGTACGGTGTCGTGTCTTGCGCTCAGGCTATCCAGTTCGTCTGTGATTTGAAGATGGGCCACTACATGAAAATTGCTCCCCGCGTCATGTTCAGTGCCCAGTGTATTGCCACCGTGGTCGCTGCCTTCGTCAGTGTCGGCGTGAACGCTTGGGCGTTGGCTAACATCCCCAACATCTGTGAGACTGGTCAAGCATCCGGTTTCAACTGCGAGGGTTATACTACTTTCTTCACCTCCTCCGTCATCTGGGGTGCTATTGGACCTGCGAGACTTTTCGCCCATGGAATGATGTACAACGCCACCCTGTACGGATTCCTGTGTGGTGCCCTCCTGCCCGTGCCGTTCTACTTGCTGTCGAAGTACTTTCCCAAGTCTGGTTTCCGTTACATCTACTCACCGCTGTTGCTGTACGGAATGATGAACTTTGCTCCTTACAACTTGACATATGTCATCGCTCCTCTGCTCGTTGGTACCGTGTTTAACTACTATATCAAGCGTCATTATCTTGCTTGGTGGGAAAAGTACGCTTATGTGCTCACTTCCTCGTTCGGAGCTGCTTTGGCTATTTCTGCTGTGATCATCTTCTTTGCCGTCGAGTACCATCCTGTTGATGTCAAGTGGTGGGGAAATTCGGTTTCATTCGCTGGATGTGATGATTCTGGTTGTACCTTGCTTCCTGTTCCGGCTGGTGGAGTTCCAGCATGAGATATGTATGAATGATAATGAGTGGAGATGAGGTATAGCTGTAATTACCTATGAATTTTATAACGAATTTCGATATAATTGTTTTTTTTTTTGCACTCTTGGATCACATTATGTTTATCTTCCACTAAATACAAGGGTTTAATTTGCCCAGAGCGTTTGTTCATGATCTTCCCTTCATTCCCTTCTTCCGGTTCTCTCTTGTCGCTGCTCCTTGGCTGCGTCACGCCGTCTCTTTTTCCAAGCCCGATTGTTGTCTCCCCGATTTTCCCAGAACCATTTCGCAAATTCAGTCTCGTCTTTGTCGCCAGATCCTTCCGTTCGCGATTTTGAGACTGGGGTATCAATCGTAATGTCTTCATCCTCCATGTCCTCATCGTTCCACTGCATGTGCCGACTAGCGGCTGCTGTGTCCGGGGTGGGGGCTGCACTCCGCATACCGCGATCCTGTAGGTCCCTGTTGGCGAAGGGTGTGAAGGGAGTCTGGGGCTCGGGGCCTCTGGACTCGTCCTCGGACTCGATATCGTCTGTGTTGCCGAAGAAGCTAAATCCAGGCTCGGTGGGTGCCGGGGCCTGTTTTTCAGATTCTGTGGGTGCGGACCGCTTGAAGAGAGCCTCCAAAGGGTGAACTTCTTTGGGTTCTTGGGGCAAGTCCTCGGCGTCTTGGGCGGGCTCACTGGCTGGTTCGGGATTTGTTTCATCGGTGGTCATGCTGGCAGCATTTTGTTCTGTGCTCTCTGGTGAAGATTTTTTTTCATCAGGAATGGCTTCTTCCGCGTCAGACTCCGAATCAGAGTCGTCGGAGTTGCTGGCCTCACTCTCATTTTCACTTTCTGAATCCGAATCCGAACTTTCACCGCTTGATGATGTCCAGTCTTCAGACTCTGCAGAAGATTCGGGATCCTGTGTTTTGGCTTTGGGGCTTTCGACTGGGGCCTTGCGGATAGGTTTCTTCTCTTTGACTCCAGCGACCTTGCCTGGCCGATAATCCTTCTTCCGAGTCTTCTCACTGACGGGTTCCTTCACATTGCCCGTAGTGTCTACCCAGCCCTTCTCTTCGTCGAATGTAGCTGACTTGGCGGTGTCATCTCCCGATGAACGGAGGAAGCTGGGGTAAGTGGTTGCTTTGGCAAACTCGTGCACCACAGACTCTGAACCCTTCTGCTTCTTCTTGGCCTTCTTGTCGTCGGCAGCGGCATCGGCGGCACGATTGGGCGGCAGTTTTGTGCGGAATAAACATTCGGCCTTCTCAGTGTACTTGGACTTGGGTTGGAGTTTTTCCTTCTTGTCGTCCTTGCTCTTTTTCTTCTCGTACTTCCGCTTGTCCTTGGCGGTTTTGGGTTCGGTCCAACCTCTCTTCACTTTGCGGTCGGAGGGAAGCTCAAAGCCATCTAGTGTGTCGTCTTTTGACTTGCTCTTCTTTGACTTCTTCTTTTCCTTGGGAGCTTCGGGTTCGGCATCTTCTTTCTCGAGTGGCCGCTTGGACGGGCGAGCTGTGTCCACCTTGAACTTTTTTCCCTTCAGAATTGACCCATTGAGCTTCTTCTTGATCTTCTCGGCATCCATCTTTGGCAGAGTAACGAATCCGTAACTGTTCTCGGGGAAGGTGGAAATAGTATGGTATGAGATATCGGTGGCCGTTGCTCGAATGGATGCTGGTAGGACCGCGGGGAGGATTTCGGGGGTGAAAGGGCTGATATGGAGTCTGATTGGATCTGTCGGTTCCGTCATTGCATCGTGGTCCAAATGTTTCTCACAGTTGAAGATCCATCCTTTTCTCTACAACTTTTTTTTTTCTGGTTCGCCCATCAGAGTGGTCACCGCCTTCCTTATCTAGAATCGACCCACTGTACACGAAGAACCCACTTGGGCATCATCATTGGGGATTGATGGGACGTGACTGGATATTAGAGACGCAGGGTTGGGTGTCAAGGTTTACCGACAGTTAACCTGTCAGCTGTCAGAGCATCGATGATAACAGCCCTAAAGGGAAGATGGTGGAACTTTTATGGATCTGGTGTAGATAGTCTCACCATGAATCTCTCTAGTCTGAACACTATTGACTAGAAATGAATATTAGGTAAATTTGTGTACTAGAATCAGACGTTTTCCAATATCAAACGGAGAACGGAGAAGAAACAGAACTGTTATCCGGTATATACATGATCGACGTTTAAAAGCTTGGAGTCCCCAGGGCTGATGTAATCCCCACGATGACGACGGTCGTGTGCCATGGAAGGTCTGGCCATGTGTCTCATGTGGATGGGGTCGTTTCTAATCTCTTTTCAACTCTTTATAACGGATTTTCATTCCTACTGTGACTACTGTGTTCAAGTAAAATGAGCATCCGCCACATCCGGTAGTTCGGAGCCCTTACGTATCCTTAGTTCTCGATCGGCACCGATCCGTTCCCCAGTCATCTCCTCCGCCCTGTCCCCGCTTCCATCTTTCCCACTTCCCCTGCATCTCTCTTCCCCAAATGTGTCTCTGGCTTTAGGCCTTTTTTGCTTTTCACTTCCCCCTTTATTCCTACTCCCCTCCCCCTTGGGGGCCACCTCGGAGGTATTCCGTCGTGTGTCGTTGATTTAACGTCCAACCCCTCCCATTCATCCCTTCACAATGGGAAACTCCCAAACCAAGGAATCGCGGACCACCGCACCACGCAACCGAAGCCAACAATGGTCATCGGATGCTTCGGGTCGCGCATTATATCAAAGCTCTCGGTCGGGTAGAAGCAGTCGGCCGGACCTATCGATTCTGGGAATCGGTAGTAGTCATCATGATCGCGATATGGCCGCCCTCGAGCATCGGCGTGAAACCAAACAGGAACGGGAGGCACGTCGGTTGGAGAAGGAGCGCGCCGCTCGAGTCAAGGAGCGTGAGCGCAGTATGAAAGAAGAGCATGTCGATGGAGGTTATCTAGTGACACAGGGCGTGTACGTGGGGACGGAGGACTTCAATAAGGCGATTGTTCGGCAGCTGATGGTAGGGTCATTCTCGAACAAGTCCATACCGAATAAAGTCACCATTCGCTAACACTAGTGTAGATTGAACGTCGACTCGCTCCATTTTGGCGAGGGCTGAATGACTACTCGGACTCATGGGCAGAGCATCAGCTTATGGCCGCGGCCCGGGGTATGGAGATACCCCCACCGGACGAGATTCCACCCGAGTTAGAATACACCCTCCCTAAAGCCACACAAACAAAGGCCCCGGTGGACATGAACAACATTCAGCACCTCACCGTTCCGATTACCTCCCGCTCTCAGTCCTACAACTCGGATGTATCCCAAATTTCGAACCCCGGTCAATCATTACCCTCGGCAACATCTCCGATCGCATCTGGTACATCGACCTCACCACTCTTCCGAGCCCGCGCAAAGACCATGGCTGCTTTGTCGACATCTTCGAAGCATGGCTCACAGACTGATCTCACCCCGAGGGAGCTGCAACTACCCAAGGACCCGTTTGTCAACGGCCAACCGATCGAGGTCTATCTATACAAGGATGCGAGCGAGTGTCCCATTTGCTTCCTGTACTATCCTCCTTACTTGAACCGCACGCGATGCTGCGATCAGCCTATCTGCTCTGAATGCTTCGTGCAAATCAAACGCCCCGAGCCACACCCACCGGAGCACGGCGAGCCCAATGCAAATGCCCCAGCTCCGGCAGAGGGAGCCCGGGCCGAAGAAACAGAATCGCAGTTTGTTTCTGAACCATCTGCTTGTCCTTTCTGTGTCCAGCCAGAGTTCGGAGTTACCTATGCTATGCCCCCCTTCCGCCGAGGTCTGACCTACGGCGCCGATCCCAGCGGTCGCCCTTCTCCCCACATTACTTCCCCAGTATCATCCACCTCTTCATTGGCCTCCGCAAACCTTGCTCCTATCCCCGGCCGTCGCCGTGCGACGTCTCTATCAGCCACCGACCCTTCCGTGGTCACTACCGATAAGGTTCGACCGGACTGGGCCCAGAAGCTGGCCAACGCCCGAGCTCATGCGGCACGCCGGTCTGCTGCTGCAACCGCTCTACACACTGCAGCTTACTTGATGAATTCTGGCTCCAATGATTCCCGTGGTCTAGGTTTGGGTCGGCGAGGTTTGCGGAGAGCCACCCACGGGGATGCCGGCCGGTCCGGTTCCCCTGCACTTAATGCCCTTGCCTTTCTAACTGAGCGACCAGATCGAACCCCACCTCGTGCACCCGACACTGATTCCGCCGAGGAAGGTGCGGGCAATATTGCCCCACCCCGGGAAAGTTCGAGGCGCACTCGAATCGACGATCTCGAGGAAATGATGATGATGGAGGCGATTCGCTTGAGCTTGGCCACTGAGGAGGAGCGATTGCGGAGAGACGAGAAGGACGCCCGGAAGGACGCCAAGAAGAGAGAGAAGGAGGCGAAGAAGGCCGAAAAGGTCAGCCGCAAGACTGGTCTGTACAGTAACAATGCCAGCAGTACTGCTTTGGAAGTACCTGGCGAGGCGTCGCTCGCTAAGGTTACCAGCACTTCTTCCTCCTCCATTGGTGAAGAAGCCTCCGCAGCAGACAAGGGTAAGGCGGTTGATCGTGCCGCCTCGTCAAATCCATCAATTTCATTGAACAGTGCTAGCCATGGGGAGCAACCCCTGGTGGCCACTGAGCAGCACGCCGCTACTGAACCATTACGGCCATCGCATCTGCGGAATATGTCGAGTGCCTCCTCGTCTTTCTCCTCAATTATGGAAAACACCCCGGATGAACGACCAGCTGGTCATGTCTCCGCTGATGGCAGCAATACTTCCCTTGAGCCCATGTTTAATTTCCGCAGTCTGGCTGCTGTTATCGGCGATGAAGATAAAATTCATGAATCCGAGCACGTTGAGAATGCCACTCAACCAGATGCAGAGGGCTCGTCAAGTGCTACTCCATCGGTTCATCAGCCCTCCGCCGATCCTGCCAAACCAGAGCCCACTCCCATTTTGAGCACCAAGGTAGATTCGGAAGGTGGTGTCTCACCCAAAGAGCTTGAGAAGCGATCGGTGGAGATCCCAGCTCCTACAGCAAACCCCGAGGCGACATCTTAACATACGCTCGTTCATTTGTCTGTCCGCTTTCTCCTTCCCCTCTTTCTTCTTTTTTTTCTTTTTCCTTTTCCTTTTGGCCTGTCGCAGCATGAGATTAGCCGGCGCAGTAGGGGACTTTGTTCGGTTTGTGTACCAGGGCATTTCGCTCCTGTGATTTTGTTTTTCATCGGTTGACAATCTTTCTCATGGCTGGCTGTCTCCATTCATTGCATCAGTTCCTACTTTTCATAGAAATCCAATCAAGAGAATATCTTAAGTCGGACATTACCCTGTGTTTATTGGAGGATGTTAAATCTGAGTATGGGTAAATGATTACCCTATGTCGATAGCCATTTTCTAGTAAGAATAGTCTCAATAGATCATCAGTGGGGTGTATGCAGTGTAACGGCACACGGGCGGGGCCGTGATGTAGCCGTGATTGGATATAAGAGCATTAAGGCACAAGCCAACCGCCACTACGGATAAGAGTGGGCCCTACAAGTCAATGGAGGAGAGCCCCGGATATGAACGTATTTCCTGGATTGAATGAGCATGAACGTTCACAGGAGTGAGTTCTGAACTATGTCAACTTGTGACCAAGGAAAGTTTGTATAGATATCGGATACTCGGAACTTTGTCGACACCAGAAAAGTGGCTCGTGCCTTGTGCCTTTGCCACCGCAAACTTTCCTCGACCCAAAGATGAGCCGGCCCCACCACCAAGTATACAGAGAAGACAGCGAATTATTCTCTGTAGGGTGTAGGAAAGGATTGTGAAGACATGTCTGAAATAGTCTGTTATCTGTTAAATAAAAGGATTCACTGATGATGCCAATTCGATGTCATTCACCCCTTCATTCCCCGTGCGGAAGCAGATGTCGAAGATTTTTACTGCGGCCGCTCCCGGGACTCCAAGATTTTGCCCTGAGAAGATCCTTATCTTTCCCCCCCCACCTTTTTTTCTCTTTCACCCTTCACCCTTCAAACCTCTGGGATCACAGGCGATCAGAATTTCTCTGAAGAGCCCTCGTCGACTCTTACCCTCCATCCTTTCTTCGAGACTGAATTGACACCTACAGCCAAGACTGGGAAGATTCCGACTTGCAGAGACAGATAGCCGTAAGGTCTTAAAAACTTTGAAAGGACAATGGTATTAACACACCAGGCAAGATCACACGCTTCGCTCGACGATGGCTTTCCTACTGTCCAGCTTTTCCTGCTAGGTATGTCCCTCTTCTCTTGATGCAAACGAGCGATTGACTGATCATGATTTTCAGCGATATGTCGTGTTGCCGAGCCAATTGCCTTGACCTCCATCTTCCCCTACTCATGGGTGATGGTCAAGGACTTCCACGTGGGCAGTGGGAATGATTCCTCTTTCTACGCCGGAATTCTGATTTCCGCCTTTTCCCTGGCAGAGGCCCTCACAGGCATGTTCTGGGGAAGTCTCGCAGACCGACTGGGCCGAAAGCCTATTCTACTCTCAGGTTGCTGCGGCACAATGCTCTCTCTGTTCATTGTGGGATTGGCTCCAAACTTCTGGGTCGCTCTAGCGGGCCGCGCACTTGGTGGAGCGCTCAATGGGAATATCGGAGTCATTCAAACCATGGTGGGGGAGTTGGTTAAACGTCCTGAGCATGAACGTAAGTTGACAATCTATGTTCTTTATACATCAGACTCCTAATTACTATTATTGCAGCCCGCGCCTACGCCATCATGCCTTTCGTCTGGTCCATTGGAACTATTATCGGGCCTGGTAAGCTACAGCTCATGCCTAGACAAGGAAGACTATAAGCAGCTTGCTAATTGATGACAGCAATCGGGGGTTTGCTTGCAAGACCTGCAGACGTTTATCCCTCTTATTTCCCTCGGGATGGTCTTTTTGGACGTTTTCCCTATCTGCTACCCAATCTCGTCTGCTCTTTTTTACTTCTCCTGAGTATCATTGGCAGCTGGTTGTTCCTGCAAGAGACTCATCCGGATATGCAACCTGATCGTGATGAGTACTTCGTGCCCACATCTGTCGACCAACCTCTCCTGGCAACGTTGGGAGCCACTGCCAATGGGGAGGTCGATCTTCGAGCCGATTCATACGGAACGTTCACCCAGGTCAGCTCATACGAAGAGAAGGACTGGGAGGGGCAGGAAGATGGAACTTTATCTTTCTGGGAAAAATCAGTCAAGCCAAAAGCATTCACATGGCGTGTCACTATGCTTATCGTCGCTCTCGCTATCTTCACTTATCACTCGATGACCTACGACCATTTGCTGCCCATCTTTCTACAAGACAATAACAAGAGATCCACTTCTCCGTCCTCTCTCTTCGATATCCCTGGGGGGATTGGTCTTTCTACTCAGACTGTCGGTATGATTATGTCTACGGATGGCATCATTGCACTCGTGATTCAAACCGTGATTTTCCCGGCACTGGCGCATTGGCTTGGAGTATGGCGACTCTTCGTTGTAGTGACCATACTTCATCCCATCTCATACTTCATGGTTCCCATTTTGGCATTCCTGCCGCAGAATTATGTGTTCTATGGCATATATGCCTGTATGGTTGTCCGCAACATTCTGTCTATCGTTGCTTTCCCCGTGCTGCTGATTCTCATCAAGCAAGCCTGTCCATCGGACTCGGTTATGGGTAAAATCAATGGCCTTGCCGCTTCTGCTGGAGCGGCTTCGCGCACTATTGCATCTCCTATTGCAGGCTTATTGTACGGGGCTGGTACAGAAATCGGTTGTACTGCCGTGGCCTGGTGGGGAAGCAGTCTTGTTGCCCTCTTGGGAGTACTGCAGCTCTGGTTCATTCAGCAGAAAAGACAATCGTTTGAGACCGTTGAATCCGACACGACGTGTTACGTCTCTCCAGCTTCCGAACAGCTACTCAATGAAACTATCAATATCATTGTGACCGACACGGATGGCAATGTCACTCCGGAATCTTCACCCACATCGCCATTGCTGGGAACGAGGCCCTAGGCATCAGACTCAAGAAGGCCCTCACATTGATGACGTCCTTTCATTCTCTTCCTTTCTGTATATTTGTACAGTCTATATTTGTGTTATTTGGATGTTTCTCTCATTTCCTTTTTATTTTGAAGCAAAATTAACGACGGGCATTTTGAGCGGCTTGCATTTACGGAGTTTGTTGATTTTTGCATGCATGATTTTATAGCGATTCTTCTATTTTCTGCCAGTGTGGGAACAAAAATTTACCAATTCATGAAATATAAACAACAATTTCTTGCGAAATGCTATTAGTACAGAAAGTGAGGATTTAATCCCCGTGAAAAACATACATTGTTTGTATAGAGATGGCAGAAAGATGACAGAAAACCTAAGCGGTAGACAGGACGCGTTACGCTAGTCCAAATAGAGCATTTCCGACTGTGTTGGTGGTAGCGACCCAGGCGGTGAAAGACTTTGTATACACTTGGGTGGTGCCATGCTAGTCCCAATCTGGGTTAGCTCTGTTTACACAGCAACCGCCACGATCAACTCAAAACACTTAGAACACTGACCATCCACAACTCCACACAACACCCGAGGGCCTTTGCGATTGTCTATACATCGCCCTCATTTGCTACCACCATGGCAAATCCTCTATCCCCCCTCTCATCCTCCTTTCAGAATGCGCGAGCTCGTTCTCCCAAGATCGGCTCGTCGCCGTTCCTCACCAAAACAATCGATGAACAAGCCGAGTCAGAATTTCGCGTTCCATCAAGTCCATTGAAAAAAGCCTGGACAGATAATGAATCACCAGACCCCAAGGCCTGCGACTCGAACGAAAACTACATCCATCATGACAATGACGATATTGACGCAATCAACGATAATGACGACTTCCAAGATGCCGATAGCTCGCCATTCCGGGAGGATGCTCGGGAAGACACCGTCGATTACCAAAAATTGCAAGAGTACCAACAGCGTACACCCTCCCAATCGCGGCATCGCTTTGGGATGGGACCAGCAGAAGACCCCATGAGTTCTCCCTTCCGACCTGAGGGCAAGGACGAAACGGTGGATTTTCAAAGACTGCGCGAGATACAACCAATGTCTCCTGGCTTGAGTAAGCGCCTTGCCATCGATAACCCAGAAAGCTCTCCATTCCGACCAGAAGGGAAGGATGAGACAGTGGGTTTCGATCGGTTGCGCGAGCTGCGGGCCGAATCGCCTGGTTTTGATGAGCAGCCTCTGGAGCCAGAAAGCTCGCCACTTCAATTCGATCCCAGAGAAGAAACCGTTGAATTCCATGATATTCGAGAGTATGAAGCCAAACGAGAGTCTGTTGGCAAATCTCAGCCAACTCCTCCCAAGGTTCATAGTTCACCCTTCCGACCCGATGCCGGGGATGACACTCTCGATATGCGAAAGTTGCGCCGAACACCTCATCTATTACCGGGCATGGAAAGCAGTCATTTTAATGCTGCCACGCCTCGGAAACGGTCGTTTGATCAGACTCCGCAAGATCATGGCGACGACGCACAGACTAATGAGCGGGCGAAAAAGGGCATGCTCAACCGAGCTGAAGGTCCCGATATTCACATCGATCTAGATGATGAGTCCAGCGTCATCCACGACCAAAGCTTGATTTCAACTGCGAGTGCCACTCAAGACCGGTCGACAATTGCAAATAGTATGATTGAAGACAAGCACAATGAGGGCATGAGTACAGTTCTTCACGACAATGATGATATGATGGACAAAGAAAACGACGACCACGTTGCTGGAAATGCCAATTTGAGCGAAGACGACCACGACCCCATGGACGATACCGGTCTGAGCAACTTCTCTGTCCTGCCAGACATGACCTCTTTTGCGAAACTTCGTGCCGACTCGCCTTTGAAGTCAATGCGTGGCAGTGTCGGCCCCAACCTAGCCGCTACCGCAGATATGTACCGTCGCAGTGTAGATCCAACAACTCCAGGCACTGCACGCAGATCTCATAGAGCTAGTGCGTTGCTCGATGTCGATTCACCGGTTGGATCACCTACTCCCAGACGACGGGTTTCTCGAGACATCGGTAAACCGGAAAGGACCCCCAACTTGCTCGAGTTTTCCGATCAGATGAACTTCTACCCTCGTCATTCCACGCAACAAAACTCCCAGTACTCTCCTCGACGGTCCCCGATGAGAAATATGCGGCAATCCATGCGGTCGCCATCAAAACTGTCTCTCCTGGATTTCGATATTCCGCCTGCACCAACGCCCCGCTCCATTCCCACCGTCACGCCCCGTGAATTGGAGTCGCTCAAATCTGGCTTTATGTCAGAGATCTCTTCGCTCAAGGCCACTCTGAGTGGCAAAGAGGCAGAGGTCGCCTGCTTGAAGACAGCAGTTGGAGACGCAGAGAGGCGAGTTGGAGAAGCCTTGGAAGAAATTCGCAATGAGGTTGCCCGGAGAGAGACATTGGAGATTGAGCAGGCCGAATGGGACCGCCGAGGCAAAGACATGGAGAGAGTCCTGCAATCTGTCCGCAGTGAGTTGGAAGATGGCGAACGTGAGCGAGATCGGCTCACTAGAAAAGCCGAAGATGCGGAGAAGAGCAAAGAGCAACTCGAAAGCAAAATTGTAGAGCTTGAGACACAATTGTCCACCGCACGTTCCTCAACTTCAGAATCTGCAAACCAAGGGTCGCGACGGCCCTCGCAATCGGCAGAAGACACTGCACGGGAAGTCCAGGATGCCGTTGAGAAGGTTGCCCGTGAGCTTCACACTTTATACAAGGGCAAACATGAGACCAAGGTTGCGGCATTGAAGAAGAGCTATGAGTCTCGTTGGGAGAAGCGCCTTCGTGAGTCAGAGAACAAGCTCACTGCCGCCCGCGAGGAAAATGAACGACTCAAGGCTGAGCGCGATGCTGCCGACTCCGACTCCATGGCGGCCGCCAATGCCGGCATGATCGCCCGTGAAAATGACGAACATGAAGCCGAAAAGCGGGTCTTTGAGGCTCAGATCCAGGGGTTACAGCATGAGATGGCGGCATTGAAGGAAGACAGTGAAAGACTGCGCTCCGAGCTCAAGACTGAGCGTACTGAAAAGGGAGAGCTTGTCGCTGCTGTTGATGAGTGGTTGAACATCCAGGCCACCCAGCCTGCACCAGTTCAGCAACAAGAACGGGAGCCTTCTGTCTCCTCTGCTGGTGTTCCCGAAGAGGACTACCAGTCAGCCAGTGAACCTCCTGCCGAGAACCTTCGTGGAAGTGTGAGTCGTTCTGGGTCTAGTGGTATTCGCCCTCCTTCTATCACTGAAAAGAAAGGTCCACGTTTCGGAGCCCCGGGTGGCCATTCTCGTGGTAACAGTGGAGGAAAATCCGGCATTGCTGTGTTCACTCCCGGCCGAGGGGGAATCATGAGCTCTATTGAGCGGATGGGACGTGGAGGTGCTTAGACAGGAGATAAGAGATTGGTGTTTTTCTATTATTTGGGTTTAAATGAGGTTGGGTTCTGGTTCTGGTTCTGGTTCTGGTTCTGGTTCTGGCTCTGGTTATGGTTATGGTTATGGTTCTGGGCACTTGGATTTCTTTGTTTTCTGCTTTTGTGCCTTGATTCCCCTTTCGCATGTGCCTTTACGTTGTGTATGACATACTATGCTTGAACGTGCTATGAACCCTCAGTTTGACTAATTTTAAGTTATGGACTGCCATTGTAGTAAAAGAGTAGATTGGTCAATGGCGCAGCAAGGTAATATTGTACAAGACGAGGTTACGAAGCTTCCAACGTAGCTTTTTTTTTATTAAGTATCTTCCGCGAGGACTTTTTGCACTTCATCTGCAATGTTATACTCAAACACATCCTTCGCGGGGTTTGCCGGAGAAAAAAAACCTGTCGAACGTAAGTAAATCAAGATCCAGCGATATGAATGAAAGACAACGTACCAGCCAACCACAGAATCAAATACATCCAAAACTCCCCCACGATGCCCTTCCCCTGCTTTTTTTGCTGGCGTTGCTGGGCTTCGTTAAGGAGGGCCTTGACCCGGGGATACCGCAGAGCCATATGTTTCTTCGCAGCAAGTTGAATGGCATCCTTCTCCGTGAACTCCGCAGTAGGCGCATTCCCATATACTCGCTTCAGATAATGGGCCAACATCATCGGGAACGATTCCGAATCCTCCAGTGCCTGCGCGGACCCTTGTCCCGACGTTGGTGGCAATGCATGTGCTGCATCACCCAGTAGCACGATGCCATCCCGATCCCAGATGGGCAACTCGGGCGTCGTCCACGTCGGGTACATTGTCTCTACATTGACTGATCGAATGATTTCCTGGATAACAGGATCACTCCAGTTCGCGTGTCGTTGCCGTAGGTCTTCTGTGATCGCAGTTCGATCCACGGTTTTGGGATCTGGGCTCTCTTTCATCTCGTATGTGGACCACCAAGTGAGCATGCCTCCAGGTGATGAAGTGTGGGCTGCTGATGCCCGGTGTTCATCTGATTGGGAGCTACATGAGTAGACATAGCCAAACATGCCGGATCCACCAAAAGTGATTGTCATTGTACCATCTGGAATGTTACGGCGTAGACTCTCTGTAATGGGTGTGAAGCCACCTACTCCGACAAGGCCCCTCAAGTATTGTCAGATTTGTTCGATTAAACATATGAGGGGAAAAAGGGGCTTACTCGTATTTTGGGGGGTAGGGATCATCTTCTGCGTTCTCAACATCAAAAAGAGCCCGTTTCACTGTTGACTTGAGTCCGTCGGCACCTATCACCAAATCGGCTTCCACAGGCTCACTTCCGTCGACGAATGTGACAAGATGTTTGCCAGTGAGACTTCCGTTAGGAACTACTTTTGCAATCTTCTTGTTCACAATCACATCATTGGGGATTCGATCCCGCAGACATTGCCAGATCGAGTGACGACTCATAGCCACTGAGTTCATCGCGTGCCCATCTACCTCCGCTGTTGCCTGCATCCGCATCAATGTCCATCCATAGGCGCTTTTGATGTGGAACTCTGAGTACGGGTACCCACCGCGGACGACGTCCTGTAATAGGGACTCATCTAGTCGTCGCAGGACATTCAAGCCATTGGGCCCAACACCGAGTCCGCCGCCCACAACTAAGGTTGCGGATCGGGTGACTCCTTCGCCAGTGGCAGAAGCAGGTCTTTCCTGGAATGTTGTGTCCCTGGCCGTATCGTATGCTTCATATATGGTGTATGTGTGGGTTTCTGCAGGCCCTGGTGGCTGGGGGAGATGTTTTTTGAGTGAAAGGTAGGCTGAGCAGCCACTGATACCGGCCCCCACTATGATGATTTTCATCTTGAGATATTCCAATATTTGTCATAGGATAGATCAATCGAGAGATTTGATATAAAATTCAGTTATCTTGGCTGATTCTTATGCCATGAGATGCCGTCAGGCTGCCATGATTAGATGTAAAGTCAAATTTGTCTCTATACGAGGTCAGCTGATCCGGCCCGTTGTTAGCCAGTGTATCGAATTGGACTTCATCTTGTCGCTTTCGACTTCAATACAATGCGATGCTATACAGATCAACCTGGACTACGCTACACTCAGGTTCATAGTGGTCATGTGAATTTTTGACATTCCAGGTACAGTACTGCAGCTGGGCCACCCAATCACCATCCTTTAAATTCTCAAGCCACGAAAGTGGCAACCTCAAATCTGAGTCAATGTCCGGGGGCAAAATCCCAAAGTCAAGCCTCCACACCCCATCGCGGGGTGCCGATTTGCCTCGACAGGATTTCCTAATCCGATCCGATTCCCCTCGTCCGGCCCGTCACATACAGTACGCAACGGTACATCTACGCAAACGCCACACGGGTCAAAGAGTGCCGATAATGCATGATAATGCGAGAGAATTATAGCCAATGATCCTCCTTGTCATTGTGTCTCCCTCTCTTGGGCAATTTGACAGTTTGGAGGGGTAATGCGCAATGACGCCACTAATCCGCCTTTCCACCCCTCCATATCCGTATTGCAAGAATGATCATCCCTTCGTAGTCCAGTCTAAACCATCCAGGTCCTTAGCGCGGGGTGCAAGCACCACACGTCTTTCCCCATGAGCTTTTGTTTTCGTTATCGGCTTGTCTCCGAGTTGAAACGTGGGGCAAGGGCGACATCCAAGCCACTGCGCTATATTTCCGTTCACTAATTTGTTCCGCGCCAGACCCTGAGCTTGGACCTTGTCTTTTTCTTGGGCGCCAAGGCCTCTCCAGCGCAGCCAAGTCCGGGGTTGAGACCGGCGTGATGCCCGATGCGATATTCTCCGCAATTTCAGTCCTCTCTTTGAAGGCTATAGCTGCATAACATTCCGAAGGGTTAGGTGCCCGCTATTTGAACCCCGCTGATACAGTTCTTGTTTATTTGCTGAAACGCAGAAAGTCTGCACTAAAGACGTGTCGAACGCGCGCACTCGAGGCTGGATCGGGGGGCTATCTCGGCAACGTTGCATTGATCTTGGAAGTTCCCGGGCTCGGCTTGCGACACCGTTTCTAAGCTATTCCAGAGTATAAGGATCATCCCTTGCTGATGTATTTGCTACAGAAAATCTGATCTTGGATTCTGTGAACAAGGGACAGGTGGATATCTCGGAACCAGAAATTCATGACCGGCCCCGGACTCCCATGTCGGCAGGATTGGACCCAAGGATCGTGCGCACGGCAACGAAATTCGGGAACTTGACCTTTGCCAGGTTTGTGATTGGAGTCCCACATGGATCCGCTTTTTGACCTCGTGAGAGCCAGAATTCTCCAGAGAAGGCGTCTCCATAGTCGTGATGCCCCGTGATTTTTCTCCCCCACATCTGTTGAATCAGGTCCGGCGAGGCCGAGACCTACTAGTAATATTGTTATAGGGCCCTTGGTTCTTTAGAGAGTACCCTGTAGATGATAGATCCCACATGCTGTAGATCCCACATGCAACAATAGGGACAAAAGAATTGATTGCAGATTCCTCCGATAATCGGTAGTTATTTATGCACGGACAGACCCGTTGAGCAATCAGATTGCAGGATATAAATCCGGACCCTGCGCTATATAACTTGCAGAACAACGGCCGTGGGGACACGCGGGATATTGTCATTCCTGTGCTGTAGTACTCCGTACACATGGCTTCATGGATCTATCTGGACCGGACATTGCGGCATCTTTTTACATTTAAACTTTACGTTTGCTTGATTTTCTACATAATTTCTTTGAATTATATCTGATATAGGCAGCAAGTCCGGTTATCGGCAGATATTGACTTTTGTGGGGAGTGAAATGGGCGTTCGTGTTCTGGGGTGTGAGACACACCTCCATTGGTCATCCAGTGTTGCTGACTGTGCGTTCCACGGTCGAGACCCGCTGGTCTTAGTAATGAGGGTTTTGACTACGGAAACCGGGGTACTCCAGGATTTAGGAATGATTGTCAATTCCTTTCCGAACACCGATATATCGATATGAGGCATGGTCTAGAAGCAATTCATAAACTATACCTTTGCAAATTAAAACCACAACCATGGAATGAACACACACACAAAAACACAAAAAACACAAAAAAAAAAAAAAAAAAAACCCGATCAACGAAACCCCCCAGAACGGTAAGCTTGCGACAAGCCTCCACCACACTAACAGTAGGTCCCACTTATTCTCCGCCATCGGCGACTGGAGACGGCTCCCTTGAAAAATTTGGTCCTTTCCGGTGGATTCCTGGCTGGACCGGTACACATCTCCTGAAAATAAGTCCGTCCAGACCCCCCAGGCTCCGCTCCTTAAACTAGCGGCTGTGATCTACCCCTGGTGACCCGTGGATTCCAAGGTTGGGGAGAAAGTGTTGGCCTTTTGGGTACCTCTCGGCATAATTCGGATTTTCATCGATGTGAGGCTTTTTTGGCCGTTATGTTTCAGGTGTACATATGTAACATGTTGCACTGATCAAGATGGACAATCTAAATTCTAATCTATAGGATCTGGTCGGATTGGTTCTGAATGGTCCAGTCTGAAGGGCTTGGCGGAGAGGCATGTGAGGGTTGGTATAGAATCCTAAATGGTATCATAATGTACCTGTTACGCTAAGAGACAAGTGTCCTGGAGAAGACTTGTTATGTATGACACACCCCCGACTCCACTTAGTGGATGGGGTATGGAGCGGGTTTTTTTCCCTCATTTTTTTTTCTTCTTTTCTTGGCTTCTCCCTTCTCATCATATGAGAACTCAATTATCTATGGTTCTTCTTACCAGTCATTCTCTACCTATCCTTATACTCTCCCGTATACTCTGTCCTTCATAACTGTATTGTAAACGGAAAAACCGGCACCGCGACGGACCCGTTGTCCCGTGACCGGGCCGAGCGTCTGGTACGCTAAACCGGATTTGCGCACTGTGACGACACTTTCGTCGCTAGGTTTTAGTTGAATTTTAGTGAATATTCGTTTGGCTTTTTGGTGCCACGAGCCAGGCAGAAAGTGGGAATGCCTCTCGTGTGGGGAATTCCTGCCACTCTTGGTCTAGCGAATAGTTGATGCGCGATTTGGGGGTAATTTTACTGGGATCTGCCCCAACCTGGGTTCGTCCACTTATACTATATACTTAAGCAAATCCACCTCCCCCAGAACTCGCGCCCCCAGCTCTATTAAAAAATTTTATAAAAAAAAAATTAACTCTCCACTCCCTGAGGATATTTCATTATATTCCTCGAATGTACCCCATACGCCCCCGAGCATTATGAACACCACTATGACAGATTCCGAGTCCGGAAAACGAAAGGCCTCTACCGCCGGCCTTTCCGCTCATAACCGCCCCGTCAAGCGCCGGGCCTCGAAAGCCTGTTGCTGCTGTCGCGCCCGCAAGGTGCGCTGCGATGTGGTAGAGAATGGTTCTCCTTGCACCAATTGTCGACTAGATCAGGTCGAATGTGTCGTCACCGAAAGCAAGCGGAGAAAGTTCGTCAACACTATGAAAACAAGCCGGAGAAAAAGCGCACTTGCCAAAGTCCTTTTTAGCTAACCGAGTATCGGTGTTACAGGAAGTCTCGTGTTGAGGTCGAACATGCGGCCCATTCCGAGTCCCCCGAGGCCTCGGAGGAGAACTTGCTGCATAGCATCCAGGGTTTGTCTGAAATGGCACCCACTTCACCCTCACAGGCGTCCGTTGATCTGGATCACGGACAACATATGCCACATTTGCTATGTGCGTACCCATTGAGAAGAGATATATTGTATATGTCTTGATAATTGGGACCATGCAACTAACTTGCCACTGCAGATCAAACACAGGCACACCGCATTGGCTCCGACGATCAAAACCGTCGCCGCATGGCCTCCAACCCTGCCGTGCCCGCCTCAATGCCCCTAGCAAACGCCACACTGCAAATTCAACAACTACTCGATCCGTCTTTTGGAAACAGCCGAACTGCGAACCCCTTCCTTCCCGACTACATTCGAGGTCTACCCGCCCGATTCCAGAAGGAGGATATTGACTACTTGGCCGCGAAGGGAGCGTTGACAATCCCAGACGTGGGCCTGCGAAACGAACTTCTCAAGGCCTACATTCACTATGTGCATTCTTATATGCCGCTCTTGGATCTGGAGGAGTTCCTCCAGACCATTGTTCAGAACGACGGAATCCACCGCATCAGTCTACTATTATTCCAGGCCGTCATGTTCGCAGGTATGGCCTTCGTCGATATGAAGCATTTACAAGCCGCTGGTTACCAAACCCGGAAAGCTGCTCGTAAGATTTTCTTTCAGCGGACCCGCCTCTTGTACGATTTCGACTACGAGGTGGATCGCATCTCTTTGGTCCAGTCTCTGCTGCTCATGACCTATTGGTATGAGACTCCGGATGACCAGAAGGACACTTGGCACTGGATGGGCGTCAGCCTGTCTTTGGCCCACACCATTGGTCTTCACCGGGACCCCGGCAACTCGCGGATGGATCTTCGCCGCCAGAGAATGTGGAAACGCATCTGGTGGAGCACATACACTCGTGATCGATTGATTGCGCTAGGCATGCGACGACCCATGCGTGTGAAGGATGACGACTGTGATGTGCCGATGTTGACCATGGATGACTTTGAATTCCAAGCCTTCTCACCCGAAATCGTGAAGATGGTCGGGGATTCAGAGATTTTGCAGAACGTCAGCCACCAGCGAGAGCTGGCGCTGATGTTCATTGAAAAGGCTAAGCTTTGTCTTTGCGTGAGCCATGTCCTTTCCGCGCAGTACTCGGTGCTCAGCCACAAATTCGGCGGCACCATGGAGACCACCATGATGTTGGTCCCGAAGAAGTCCACTGCAGAGTCCTTTGAAGTGCGACGATGTGATCAGGAGCTGGAAGACTGGCTGGCCAATCTCCCGGTGGAAACACAATATACGCCCTCGGGGGTCTCGAAGCTTCCGGAGGCTCGTGAAGTCCTTCATTCGCACCGTGCCCTGTTGAAGATGGTTTATCTCACTACATCCAGTGCTCTCCATCGCCCACAGGTCCTTCCCGCCGTTCCCTACCCGTCCATGGATTCCGAGCTACAAGAATTGTCTCGCCAGAAAGTTCGATTCGCCGCCGTGGAAATCACCGCCATTGCCCAGGATCTCCATGTTCTGGACTTGACTCGATACTACCCGACCACCGGAGTCACTGTGCTCCTCCCCGCCGTCATTATTCATCTACTCGATATCAAGTCCAGCGACCCAAGCGTACGGATGACAAGTCTCCAGCGCTTCTACCAGTGCATGCGCATTCTACAGCGTCTGCGGGAGATCTACGCATCGGCCGACTTTGCAACCTCATTCCTAGAAGCAGCCATCCGCAAGGCCGGTATCCAATTAACGGTCGCACCGCAAGAGGTGCAATCCAAGCGATCCCGCAAGACCGCTACTACCAATGATCCATTCGATGCCCTATCTCGGAACAACACCCTAACCCCTCCTCCGGACTCCTTGGCCCAAAAAATTCCCGACCTCACATACCCCCAGGCCCCCGCAGGCGGGCGTACTGGAAGCCTCTTTGCCTCAACTCCGCCACACTCCGACGGCAGCGAAAACGGCAGCACCAACAACCTCAACCCGACCCACAACCACGATGCATTTGCCATCCCCGAGTTCAACTCAGAGCTCAGCCTCACCGAGCTAATGGATCTGGCCAATGATGCTGAGGTGACCCAAAACGACTTCGATGCGCTGATCAACTTCGACGACGCCGGGAACGAATTCTTCACGGATGAGTCTGGTCAAGCTGAAGCCGCGTCTGAAGACAAAGGCTACGATTTCGGTGTCGACAACATGAATGGCATGGGCTTTGACGCTGATCCTAAGTCGATTGACTTTGCCAATCTAACGGAGCTACATGGTGATCATGGCTCGAGCGACCTTTCAGCCGAGGCTCATTCCCGGGCCAGTCTGACGGCCGATCTGGACACAGATCTTGGCATCGGTCTGGATGAATAAACCTGTGCAATGTTTCCTTTTTTTTTTCTTATGATTTTCTCGGTGGAATTTTCTTAGCGGAATTTTTTAATTACTGTATTACAAGCTTTGCACATTGGAGAAAGGAAAGATCGGGGTTCATATCTGGCGCATCCGGATTGATTTGGGTTTGGATTTTCCTCTATGATGATGATCACGATGTCCTTTTGTACTTTCGATATAGAGAGGGATTCCCCACAAAAAAAAAGTATGAGCAATATGATGACTATTCCATTGAATCGCTACAGAGGAGTAGTCCTAGTAATGTTTCTTTTAAATTGATCCACATACCGATGCCATCGGCATCACATGTTGGTCCCCGAGTCGCGTCGTCGCGCAGTGATCGACGTCAAGTCTCGTGCAACGGTCCCAGGGTTCAGGGATCGACAGGGGCATATGTTATGCTGGATTTATGTTTGATGTGCAATGCGGCTACTATAACACCGCTGGGCCGAGGTTAGATGAAGTTGCCACCACAAAGTGGAACTTTATACCTGCAACGGGTTTCGGGATTGAAAAGTCCGATCAAGTATACATTCACCCGTCAAACTGAGGAAGAGCGGTTCTCGAATTTTAATCTATAGGATCCATGGTATGAGCTATTGAAATTGATTAAAAAAATTTTAAAAAAACATATCTGACTCTATTTCTTATCAGGACACTAGAAGATGTCCAGACATACCCAAGAATATATCAAGTCGTTCAACAAGTGCCCAATAATCTATAAAATTTCTCGCTCAACAGATTTTCTCACTCAAATTATTCATCCTAACGCTACAAATGTCAATGAAATTTTGCTCGACAATCGAATTCCCGCTCCAACACATGGCTCTCGCACATCTGAGCTCCTCGTAAAAAGCCTTGTAAGTCCAGAAACTACAACCGATACGGCCACAACTTGATGTATCCGTGGCGGCAGTCGAAGTCGAAATTGGATTTGCTATGAAGAGTGTAGTTGACGAGCCAAGACAGGAGCAGGCTGTAAGGGTGCCGTCAATGACACTAGGGGTCTCGGATACACAAGCAAAGATATCTCCCCATGAATCGGTCAAAGTGTAGGGAATAAGGTTGTTTCTCTGATCGATGGAAATTGTGGTCCGAGAGCCAGAGCAGTATGGAAAAGTAGATGAACCGCTGTTTACAAAGCCCTCTGTAGCAAAAGCGACGATGTATCCGTATGGTATTGGTCCGTGGGGGTATACGGGTATGCGCAGCCCGTAGGTCATCATACCCATACTGTTATCTTTTTTTATCAATCTCATCCGCAGTCAAGCTGTGTGTTGAGGCCCACGCGAAGCAGCTATCACCTGATCGAAATGTATAAGTGTAGCAGGTTCCATTTCGACAGCCGGAGAGTGCCAGATTCGATATTGATTTGGAAGAGCAGCAAACGTATTGGGCAACTGTGAGAGAGTCGATCATATATGGGAAGCCTTGTGGGACTCGTTAGATTTAGCTGAGTCCATGCCACCCATGTGCGTGCAGTAGAAAGTGTTGCGCAGGTGCTGCCAGATGCCATATCCACGTACAAGTATGGTGAGCTTTGAGGTTGAAGATGGGATGCATGAGAATTGCAAGTACCATAATGACTATTGCTCAAGATAGGCTGCCAAGATCGCCCATGTAGTGTGAGAATTGGTCGTGAGATCACGAGAGGTCTGTCATAGAACGCTGCTCGTCAAAGCCCGAGACGCATTCTCCATTCAAGTGTCCTCATTTTTGTGACTCAAAGAGTATTGCTACCAACTTAATGATCTAGAAAGCTTAACAAAACCTGATCAGGCGGCCCAACTTCTTGTCTATATGAGAATATTCCCTAGAATTTGAAATCGGGCCAATTAGAGAATCAATTGATCGTTCTCGGTTTGGTTACAACATTTGGGAAAGTACCCTGTTTACGGTAGATATTCAGATTGTGAAGCGATATAGTATGCATGTGCATCTTGATATAACATGCCTATTCGGTAAGCGAGCTGTTATACGTTGAAGGAGCAGTGGCACTAAGCCAGATGAATAATGGTAAGAAGCATGGATTCAGGAAAAGGTCAGAGACCGAGACTAAGACTAAGTAACTAGTAAGGTCACGTGCTCCTGGCTTAGGGGAGAGATTATGTGACGCGTGCTATAATAACTAGGGTTTTGCGGGAAAAGGCCATCGCCCTCGATGGATAAAAGGTGAAATAAAAAAGAAATCATTAGTAATAGAAATTAATAGTCCTTGATGTAGTCTTTAAAATGGTACTTATTCTCTGCTTAGGTCTTAGCTTAGTCCTTATCTCCTATTTCCTTATTATTCCTAGACTAAGTACTATAGTTAACTTAGGAGGTATCTTTCTTATTACCCTTAGAGCTTATAGTAGTATTAAGATATCTAGTGTTAAGTTTTATATTAAGTCAATCCCATCAAATCGGGAACAAAGGAAGCACTATCAAACAACATCGAAGATATTCTACTCGTTCGGCGACAGATTCTTTGACTAAAAAGACAAAAAGCTCAATTGCTGTTGATCCCCGGCTTTGCATTGATGAAAGCTTTTGATATTTATGCTTCAATATGACCTTGACTGCTCCGGAGGCTGTTCGCCATAAAGTCGGTCCCCCACAGGCAACTTCCCTCTCAATCAATATAGCCTCCGCAGGCCTCTCTCCTTCCTCGTGGAACGCATGGCAATTTCCTTCATACAAAGCACAAAGCACATTGTTTCATAGCCTACCAAACCGGATCTTCCATTCAGTCACAACGAAAGACCGTGTACTCCTACACTCTCACGATTTTTCCCGAACAATCATCTGAGATATGATAGTACAACCCAGGGCTACCGATTTCTGATTTTGGCAGACTGCTGACTATAATAAATATAGCCAGCTGTAAACACCAGATGGAATTCTCCTGCAATCTTAAGCGAAATCATGCACAAAATAAGCATAAGGATATCACGAATGAAAAGTAAGCTCAAGGCACAGATGCCAGGGTTATAGAGTCGGCTGCTAGGGTTTAGTCAGAGCCTAGTGAAAAATATCTGCTTAGACAACTTAGAGGTCATCCTCTAGATTTGGCAATTGCTAGTCTGTACCTTAGAAAAAGCTACTTCACTCTCTCTCTTACAGAGCATATTAAATTCCACAAGGACAGGCCGAATTTCGACTCTCGTCGACCTATAAGGCCTCCAGAATATAAGGGGTGATTCCCTGATTTAAATATACTATATCCATGTCCCTGTCTATCTTTGCCTTTTTTTAAATCTGAGACTAGAGGATTATGTGATCGGAAATCATCTAATACACACTCACAGCATATTATTACGATACATATTCAAAAATTGCCCAATTTAAAGTTATTATCTCCGTTTGTCAAAGAAACGTAGTATTCCTTTCAATTTTCATCAGGGTTCCCAAAACTAGATATTCTAAGGCCTAAAATGCCCTACCACGGCCGATCCACATAGCGCATCTGAGTTCCTCTGAACGCGAGGAAGATATCTTCTTTTGCTTTCTCGCGCTACGCCTTGCAACTAGAGTCGACTATAGCTTTCTTTAATGTTGATCGTTTATCAGAAAGATATGTCCATCATCGACAAACACGTCAGACCCTTACAAGCATGCATAGTCTTCCTAGGAGCAGTGGTTGTCGTTCTCGGAAGCAGTAGTTATCGTTCCTCGGACTGAATTTATCCCTGAACTTTAGGGCTAGCTTTGGCCACAGCAGGGCAGTGAGCCTTTTTTAAAGTGACATCATAAATTTACAACCAGCTTATAAGAACTGACTACACGGCGCATTTTGACTTCAGATTACTGCCACCAAGAGTGTAGGGTGCTAAATATCAAACAACAACCCATTTTCTTCCAACTCTCAGCTGTCGAAATAAGTTAAGGTGATCATTCCCAGTGCCCAGTATCTACCGCATTCTTCGTGTATAAGCTAATGTACGATAGATGTCTCTCCTTGACTTACCTATAGAACTTCTTCTTTACATCGCAGACAGACTCGACAAAGCCAAGGACATTTTTGCGTTATCGTGTCTTACTCGGGCAAGCCATGATCTTTTTCTTCCTCAGCTGTACAAATTCAACGTACGACATCAACGCAGCTCGGCATTGATTTGGGGTGTTTGCAAAGGCGATTCTCAATTTGTGAAAAAGATGCTGCACGATTACCAAGCGGACGCCAATACAAAAGACAATGCATCTCTCACACCGATCTTTTACGCCATTCATGCTAAGAACAACACAGAGAACGAAGATATCATTCGAATTCTCCTCTCTAATGGGGGAGCAGATATTGACTGGCAAGATCAAAGAAAGCAGACTCCACTGATACACGATATCAGAAAGAAGCTTTCGTCTACCGTCTCACTTCTACTGGATTATAAGCCATGTTTGGATAAAAGTAATGACAAACAGCGGTCTGCTACCCGGTATGCCACTGAAAATTGTGACGAAGACCTAGTGCGGGTTCTTTTAAAAAGGGGCAGTGATATACGAACACGAGACCACAAAGGCGTTTCCCTTGCGATACTCGCTATAGAAAGTAGATACGTGGCAATCACCCGACTCTTACTCAAGCATCCAGATCGAAAGACAGAAAAGTCCTTACTGGAAGATGAGAATGCCAGAGACCGTCTGCTCCGCCGGGCTATAAAGGCAGATCTCCAAGAGATCATCCTTCTACTGGTTGCCCATGGTGCAGACCCGAATACAACGAATGAGCATCATGAGACTTTGTTGCATCAAGCCGCAGAAAATGGTGACAGCCACATGGTCCAACAGCTGCTTGTCTACGAAAAGACATCCGTTAACGCGAGAGACAAATATGGCCGTACCGCCTTTCAAATCGCAGCAGAATATGGTCACAAGTCGATTACGGGGCTGCTCTTGACCCGAAATGATGTGGATATCAATGCCCTAGACGTTAATGGGGCAACAGCACTCTGCTTAGCTGTGCAGAAGGGAAATACTGCTATAGCCTTGCAAACTCTCGCAGAGGATAATGTGAAAATCAACGTGGCAGGTCGAGATGGCAGGACCGCTCTTCATTCTGCGACAGTGATGGGGAATATACCCATCATAGCTGTCCTTCACGCCAAGGATGATCTAGATCCGAATATGCTTGATGAAGAAAAATGGGCGGCCCTCACCTATGCTGCCTCTCAAGGAGATTTACGCATAGTGGAACTATTTCTCGGAAGACCAGACATAGAAGTGAACGTGTAAGGAGCCCCTCCACTGTTCCGTGCTGCCATCGAGGGCCATCTAGACGTTTTACGCCGGTTACTTTGCTTTGATACCATCAATATCAACCAGACATACCGGGATGAGTGGCCTCTCTGTGCTGCCTCTGCGATGGGACACCTTGAAGTTACGAAACTCCTGCTGAGACACACAACCCCTCCCAACATCAACTTCAAAACCTACATGGGACGCACTGCGCTTTCTTTGGCGGCTTCCGGTGGGCACTCGCATATTGTAGCTCTCTTCCTTCAAGAAAAAGGACTGGATGTTTCTGCTGCTGATACCTTCAAGGAAACGGCATTATGTCATGCAGCTCGAAATGGACATGATCAGGTCATCATGCATCTCTACAAGGACCCTCGGGCACGAAATGGTAGTGATGTGAAAAGGGCCATTGAAGTAGCTTCTAGCTCCAAAATCGCGCTTTATTTGCAGGTCAATTTGAATGAGCAAGGTAGCTTTTGCGCTTAACCTTGACTTGGCCTGAAGGTAGAGGGGTTTTTGACTTACTGGAGTTGGCTTATTGGAGTCGATGTCAGATCCCTTATCCAAACGAACGTTGCTCCCGGAGTCCTGCATCTTATCTTCAGATCCACAGGCTTCCTAATATGCTTTGTTAATTTGTGACTTCCCAAAATAAAATTCAATACCTCTAAGAAGGCTTCTATAAATTCGAAAACTCTTTTTAAATCTACCCATACCACTTGGCTGATGTCTATAATGGCTATTTATATTGATTTGAACGGCAACCTAATATTGGAATCTGCCTACTCTTCATCTTGTCCGCACCACCCAAAGTGTACTATTGATGTGCAGTATGTTCGTTGTGCATTGGTGCCACAAAGTCTGATACCAGCCACCAAAGTATCACGTTGGACTATTCTGCCGGCAATAGTGGCTATTCCATATATTGGTTGTAGTTGTTTGGCGGTATGTCCTCCATTAGGGGGCAGCAAAAAAGGGAATTCGGATGGCCTCGAGACTTTTGTGGCGCCATCGGCAAATGCTGATTCGGTCACTGAATGGTTGCTTTGCTCCACTCCTTTTTTGAACGCTCCACGACTAGAAATAAATAATTATCTTGCTTTTATTGGCTTCCTTAGCATAATCTGGCAAGGTTCTCATATGATACAACCTTGGGAGTGCCACATGAAGACAGGAACATTGAGTCTCTACTACTCCGGAGTACTCCGTCAATGGTCCTAATTTGAATGCGAACATGCCAAGATAATGTGGGAATGATGCCAAGGAATTAACGGTAATTTATGCTACAAGTAGGGTATTGTAAGGGGGACGGAAAGTTTGATATAAACCTGCTCACAGCCCTGAGGACTATAAAGCGGTTTTTCTGAGGTTCCGATGAGGCTGGACTTTTCTCCGTCCTCAACTCCCCTCTAAACCACCGCAACATCCAAAGTCGACCCATCATGTCGCTACTTCGAAAGCCGATGAAGCAATACAACTGGCTTCCAGATTACATGCAAAACATCTATCAATGGCTCCATTACTGTGAGCCTACCTGGGGCTACACCATCTACCGGACGACCTACACTCCCCAATCCAATGCCGCTTTCCCGCGTATGGTCGACCTCACCACTAAGTACATGAAGAACGCATTCTACAAGGATTACGAAACTTCCCTTCGCGAAAGATCTAGGGCAAATGAGTTCAATATCACTCCCTGGGATGAAATCTGGCCCAATTACCAGCCACGGGTAATTGAAGATGCTTCCCGGTTCGACGGAGCATCGATAGACCAACTCCGCGAGCATTTCAGGGCCGATGCAATTGAGCGTGATGTGCTCGATGTTTTCCCTGGCTATCGCATGTTTATTGTCATTGACGAAGAAAGCTTTCAAACCTTACAAAACGCTCCCTTTCCAGAGAACTCGAAATACGAAGAGAGGAGACATCATTATGTGAAACTCGCCGAGGCGTTAGAGGTAGATCCATATGAGTCATTTCCAGGGTGGATGAAGTGTTCCCTGCCCTCGTTGTTCGAGGTGTGGTCGGATATGCAGGACGGGGCTTATATGAAGGACAGTTATTCGATGAGACCTGATGGTACTGATGTTTTATAAATTTGTTATGTTATGTGGGACTTGAATGCTATAGTAACTAGACCCAAGATTCAATAGCTGTATATTGTCGGCTCTGCGACCGAAATTGTTTATTGCATTGAACTGCCTAGTCAATCAACGATCCAAGACACGGTCGACGTAATGTCAAAAAAGTCACCATCGTTATCCATCCTCTACGTCTTCTTTAGCAGCATAAATTGTTGTGTAGTCAAAGCTTATTACCCTAGAGCATTCAAACATAATTAAAGAGACATCTTATATAAACTATATATATGTATCTATCAATTCACACGGTTGCTTAGCTTTAATCCAGATCATCCATGTCAATCTTCATATCCGTCGCATCCACCTTTAACTTATCCAGAGTCTTGATAGTAGGTGTGACATTGGATCCCGTCCTCACTGCCCACAGCCGTCTCATGTCAGCTATATGGCTAAGGGCCCAATTGGTATTCGTTGTTCCAATATGCCGAAGCCGGTCTTAGAACCATTGATCCCACCAATCCTGGACATAGACTGCCTCGTTTCCATCGTCGACCCACTGCTAGTCTACTAGGCCCCACTCCCTGCGGATTTCATTTAAGGTGTCAACCATATGAGGACGTACTCGAGGATCATTCAGATAATTCATGACAGTGATGACAGATCTGATGCTTTGTGGTGTATTCCTCAGAGGAAAGGCGCACAAAGTCCATGCCTTCCAGATCGCGCTTGAAGTTATAGGCCTATAAGTAGCTTAGGGACTAGATAGGCTTAATTAATATAATTACTATATTAGTATAGGCTTAGTATAGAAGAAGAAGAATATAGAAATAAAAACTAATTAGAGAACCTAACTAAAAAGTAACTAGGATAATACTACTAACTATTATATATTAAAGGAGTAGTGGCACTAAGCTAGATAAATAATAGTAAGAAGTATAGATTTAGGAAAAGGTTAGAGACCGAGACTAAGACTAAGTAACTAGTAAGGTCACATACTCCTGGCTTAGGGGAGAGGTCATGTGACGCGTGCCATAACACGAGCCGCCGTAGTAAATGAGTTAATTTGCATCTCTATATCTGAACCAAAACATTCATTATATATCTTTCTCATAAACTTAAAAAACCCCATTTCAGATGACAACTAGTCATTCTACGCTGGTTGGAAAAGTTTAATTGATTTCCTTACCGAGAAATATATATTTCTGGAGTTCATTTACGCAATACTGTATTCGATACCATGACAAGGCACGCTTATGGATTATTCTAAGTTGATAGATGCTACTGAAAACGACTATCAATGCCTATACAGTATATTAACAATGGTAACCGAATTAAGTGGTGGGGGTAGAGAACAACGCCACGATTTATCTCATTTATCTCAGTATTTTAGGGAAGACGGCTCGCTTACCAATTACACGATGCGGTGAGAGTTGAATGATGAGAAACTATACGGAAATATTTTAGACTCCCAAAGATTATCACGAAACCCAAACCAGGGCTTATCTGGCTGCCTGCTGCATACGCCCCATCAAGCTCCACTGGACGAATGGACTGGTCCACTGAACCCCATTCAGCGGCGCCGATCCTTCCCCTCACTAAGACCCTGCATCGTGCATCCCCTGACCCGGAATCGCTCATTGGAGATGCCTGCCAAGATCTCCTGCAGTGGACTTGTTGGCAATGCTACCTTTCCCCGGGGCTCATGCGGAGATGAGTCGGAGAAGGCCCCACGACCCTGTTAACCACCTCTGCACCTGCTTCTTATGGCTTGGCCTCCAGGCAATGACTCTTGGCTGGCCCACCTTTTGTTCCCAGAGGCTAATTGAGAATGGCGATTGCTTCGAGCACGCCTTCTGTATCGCCAGCCTCGTGAATAACGTTATCGTCCTGGTGCCCGATTTTCTGACAAACCCTAGCGATACATCAGGTTATCTCACCCCAGAACATATTTAAGTTACGATGAAGCCGCCGTTGACCACTCTTTTTTCTTCCTCCAGAAGAGAAGCGGGGTTGCTTGCTACATATAAGGCGGGCTTGATACACAATGCGCATCAATACTTGGATTCCACTGTTGCTGCCCCTCGCGGCAGCTCATTCAGTGCCTAAGGGCACTGAATTTGCCCGTCGCCAGCTGCCCAAGCAGCCTACTGGTGTCAAGACCATTAAGACTGCCAACAATGTCACCATTCGTTACAAGGAGCCTGGGAAGGAGGGTATTTGTGAAACTACCCCGGGTGTCAACTCATACTCGGGTTATGTGGATCTTGCACCTAACGTACACACTTTCTTCTGGTTCTTTGAGGCCCGGCATAACCCCGAGACTGCTCCGATTACACTGTGGCTCAATGGTGGCCCTGGAAGTGACTCCCTAATTGGACTTTTCGAAGGTGCGAGCTCCTAAAAGAAGAAAACAATAACTTATGTAGCTGATGGATGGATACAGAATTGGGACCCTGCCACATCAATGAGAGCTATGAGACTTATCTGAACCCGCACTCTTGGAATGAAGTTTCCAACATGCTGTTTATTTCTCAGCCTCTTGGAACAGGTAGGATCTCTACAGAAAATATTGAATATGCCCGTAAATGCTGACATTCAGAAGGTTTCTCATATTCCGAAGAAGAAGCTGGCTCCCTCAACCCGATCACAGGATCTTTTGAGCCTGCCAGTGTGGCGGGGATTCAAGGCCGCTACCCGGTGATCAATGCCTCCATGATCGGTAAGTGATATTGCTATAAAACTTCAGGCGACCGGACTGACGTCCAAAGATACCACCAATCTCGCTGCCGAGGCTACCTGGGAAGTTCTGCAGGGATTCCTCGGGGCGCTACCCAAGCTAGACTCAAAGATCAAATCTAAGGAGTTCAACCTCTGGACTGAAAGCTATGGCGGGTAAGTGCTTTGATCCCGCTATTTAGTCTACTGCTAATGCCTTTTAGACACTATGGCCCGGCAGTAAGTTTGGACCCGAAGGTGCTTGTACTTGACCTAACATGAGCAGTTCTTCGACCACTTTTATGAAGAGAATCAGAAGATTGCCAACGGATCCGTTGAGGGAATTCAACTTGAGTTCAACACCCTTGGTATCATCAATGGAATCATCGATGAAGCCATCCAGGCCCCTCACTATCCCGAATTTGCCGTTCACAACACCTATGGTATCGAAACAGTAAGTTCTTTTGTTCCTGAATTTCCTTTCCCGTCTCGTTATTTCGATCATAATATCTAATGAAATTCCCAGGTCAACAAAACTGTCTACGACTATATGAAATTCGCCAATGAAATGCCCAACGGTTGCCAGGACCAGGTTGCCTCATGCAAGGCCACTAACCGCACCTCCCTATCAGACTACTCATTGTGCACAGAGGCAACGAACATGTGCCGAGACAATGTCGGTACGTTAAACAGAACATATATGTCTGTCTTCACTGCAATATATCTAATATGTACTACAGAGGGTCCATACTACACGTTCAGCGGCCGTGGTACCTACGACATCCGCCACCCAAGTGACGATCCTACCCCCCCCAGCTATTACGAGAAATATCTCGCCAAAGACTCCGTCATGAACGCCCTCGGCGTTGACCTCAACTACACCGGATCCAACAACGAAGTCTACTTTGCTTTCCAGCAGACTGGCGATTTCGTTTGGCCCAATTTCATCGAGGATCTGGAGGATATCCTTACCCGCCCTGTGCGCGTAGCTCTCATCTATGGCGATGCTGACTACATCTGTAATTGGTTTGGTGGACAGGCTATCTCGCTTGCTACTAAGTATAAGCATAGTAAGGAGTTCCAGGCCGCTGGGTATGCGCCGTTCTTGGTGGATGGTGTTGAGTATGGAGAGACGCGTGAGTATGGTAACTTTTCTTTTACTCGTGTCTATGAGGCGGGTCATGAGGTACCTTTCTATCAGCCTATCGCGGCCTTGCAGCTCTTCAACCGTACTTTGAATGGTTGGGAGTTGCCTACTGGTGAGAAGAAGTTGACTTCTGGCTTTGGGTCGAGTGGGCCTGCGTCTGCGACGCATACCCAGTCGTCCGTTGCGCTGCCGACTGCTTCGGGGGTCGCTGGTATGAAGAAGCACTGATGTAGACCCATGTGGATATACAGACCTTGTGTACAGTTTGATGATCATTCATCCCTCATAGTATATAGTAAAGAAACTGCTTATTCTGAAGATTTACACAATCAGTCCCTGGTATTATTTTAGGGTATAAGCACACTAAAGTACATGATTGGCCAGCTTCATTCAACACCGTCAAGACCTTATCGCCCACTAGTCATTAAACCCTGTAGATAGGGTCCCCCGAGAAGACCAATCATACAATCATGTTCAAGTTGAAGGGGAAAAAAATACAAGAAGAGGAGGAAAGGAATTGGGTGGAAAATCTTGAAATTCTGGTCCCGATGGGCACAGGCGTGAAATTCCAGCCGGGAAGGGATATCGATGAAAATCATGGGGAAAACAGCAAAAACACGCCTCGTAAATGCAACTGATGGAACATGGCATCCATGGCGAATGCAGACAAGAGCGACCGTAAAAAGGTGTTGGTACACGTAATCGGCTCAGAGTCTTTAGCATCTATAGCTTTAAGACTTGTTGGAGGTATCCTCCTCATGAGACTCGGGCTTTTCATAGTCGTCGGTCTGCACGGTGGTGTCTCCCAGAACATCGGCAGTGGTTTCGTCGGAAAAGCGCAAGTCATCCTCAATGGCAGTGCTGTCCTTCACCTTGAAGAAGATGATGGGTGACGCAATGAGCATGCTACCGACTAGCAGACCCCAGCAAGAGGCGAACTCCGTCATGAAAGGAGTCTTTTGGGCATCCAGTCTAAATTCGTCTGTTAGCACCTGAATTCAAGAAGAATGGAGGTGATACATACCGCCACATTCCAGCTGCACCAGCAGACTGAATACCCTTGTAGAAGCCAGCAAAATTGGCTAATTTGCGGCTGTTGTTTGACAGAGAACCCATGTACCTGAGAGATCTAGATTAGAAAAGAAGATCCGCCTGCAGAAAGTGTGCCAAGAACTTACCAGTAGGCGCAGGTCTGGAATGCTGCATCATAGAAGCCGTAGAACATGTACAAGAACATGGGCCCGATGTAGTCGCTGTCCATGAAATCTGTGTCGGCCTTAACGGTAGCCCGGGTGTATTGTTTCTGGAAGACATAGCCACCACCCCAGATTCCCATAGTGATGGCGAGAAGGATTCCGAAATTGACCTTGGCGCGGGCCGGACGGGAAAGGAACTTCATATCAAGCAGCTGACCGAAAACGAAGGCACCCACCATCTGCATAAGCCAGTACAGGAGACTGTTCAGAGCGCGTGTGCGAACGGTGAAGTAGGCGAGATTGACCGAATTGAAGTGATAGCCATAGAACCAGTTACTGGCGAAGAACATGGGGAACATCAGAACAATATAAGAGTCGGAGCGCAACGTCTGCCAAAGACCCAAGAACTCCGACTTCCAGGTGGGATTCTTGATCACAATGATGCGTGAACCGTCCTTTCGCTTGATATACTTGGAGTCGGCGACCACCCAGCAGAGGGCGAACCCCACTGCCATCAAGACCAGAAACGCAATGTAGGTACCATTGTCCACCTTGCCCGCCGTGCTGTGCATGTTCTGACCCAGGGGGATCAAACTGCCAATGACTCCACCCAGGTTGAAAATAACCCAGAAGATCGCAATGTACTTGCCCTTTTCGTGCTCGTGGGGGTAGCTCATGATCACGGCACCCTGGGCACACCACAGTAGACCGGCACAGACACCGAGTAAGGCACCGGCAAAGATGAGGAAGGCGGCATTTTGGTTGATATTATACGAGAGAAGAGCGGCGACATAGAGGAAATATCCGAAACCACCCAGGGACAGGGTCAGTCGTAACCCGATGCGATTGGCAATCGAACCCGCAAAAAAGCCGACCACGGCAAAGGTACTGTACAGGGCGGTGTTGGAATTGTTCACGTCGGTCGGATTGACCTGGCCACCTCCGCCCAGACCACTCACTGCATTAAACATGCCAGGACAGAGGAAACAGACGAATGAGACCAGAATCAGCTGAGCCTCGGGCGACGCGAACCAGGGCGACTCCCAATTGCCGATTTTTATCATTGGCTTATACATCCAGGGCTTTCCCACCACCGCATGATCCATTGCCGTCTCTGGATCCTCCATATTCATTTGTTCGATATGTTTCTCCGGGGCAGGCGGAGTTTCGGGCGCGGGCTGCCGCTCAGGCTCGGGGGACGCCATTGTGGACAAGAGCCGTCGAAGCACCCAATTTGACAAAAGTGGAAGAATTTAGGGGCGAAAGACCAGAAGATCAACCACCGGGAAGAATGAAATCTGGGCAGGAATGCTACGTCCACGTGAGAAAGTAAAAACCGATTATCAAGGCAAGAATGTCCAGGAGAAAGGAGCTGATTTTAAGAAGTTGCAGGGATTTTTCTCCAGAAGCCTATATAGCGCTTATCGATGTTTCACAGATAAGGCGCAATGATACGTTGGGGTAATTAAAGTGGATTTCGACCCATTCATGACCAACATCTGGTAAAGTCTGGTGGACATTGCGGGGTGGAAAAGGACAAAAAGATGGAGAACTCTGGAGAAATGGAGTCCATTGGCGAATCCAGTCGCGATGAAATCAGAGGCGCCAGATGTGACTCTGCATGCGGTCGCATCTTGGCTTGGCATGCAACACTAAAGCATATCCACGAGACTAGGACGGCTTTGGCTTATACTACGGTGATCCACTTGATAAGACCGACTTGAAATACTTGCACGACTCCTTATCATCAACTCATCATCATGCCCAATGAAGTCATCTTATCACGGCTATGCCCGGATCTAATATCTACCTTCCAAGAACATGATCACTCCATTCGGGTGATAATCGGATCATCAGGTCACCGGCCACGGAGAACATGAGAGCAATTGCAGAGAAGGTCATGAAGGGGGGGAGAAGACGAGAAAGGCAACCTCCCGGGTTCCAAGGGTGGGAAATAGCCAACCAGTCAAACATATCCAAATGGACACTTCTAGATATCTGACCTGGAACTATGCAAGTTGACAACTAGATCCTTGATTGACTCTCATAACGGGAAATCCTTTCAGGTTGAAGCTTCCAAGGTGCCAATGCCTCACGATGGGTTGCTCAGGTGCATTCAAACAGCGTACAAGCATCGAAGTTAGACCTTGACCGAAGGGACTTGGCACGATGATTCAGAGAATCGTGGTTTATTCCATGTCCATTAGCTTGAAACTGCCAAATCGGATTGGATTTGCCACCCAAGATAAGTGTGACTGTTCTCACGTTGAACACGCGCCGTATCCCTACGCCACTCGAAGCGTGAACATTCTGGAAGTTCTGTTTGGTATCGGTATTCGCTCGGTACGGTGGATGGCCTGTTTGCATCGACGTGAAAACAGCAGGCGGTGGGTGTATTGTAGACTCAAACCAGAAGGCGGTCTCCTCTTTCTTTTACATAAGCCTGCTTGCGGCCCCACGGATCGAGATTACGACGCTGTGAGGTTACAGTTCTTTTTGCCCCGGATTTTGGTGGTTTGGTGACTTGCTGATTATCTCTATACCGGATGCAACTTCTAGTCGATGGCACCTTCATGCCAGCTTGACATCGGGCTCCACTTCTCACCCAATCCCTTCTATACTATTGTTTGGTCACCACATGGAAATCCAGAGACACAGGAAGTTGGGTACCCGAAGGAGAGGTACCTACGACTTGTTCTTGTTGCGTAACCAGTTCCATGGTAGAAGTCCAGAGAACAATCAGAACGAATAAGATACATTCAGAGGATCTCGTGGGGAAGTGGTGGGCAATATCCGGTCTCGCCCACATGGCGCATGCGACGATACATTCTCGTATGAAGATCCCATGTAGTAAGTAGGATTCTGTTGGCGTCGTACACCTCGCCCAACGTAACCAAGATTTTCTATCGCCTTCAATTCTTCTTTTCTTCGTCCCTTCCTCTCTTCCCTTTCCATCTCTTCTTAACCTTCCTCCCCACCTACTCCTACAACTTCCTTCAACCCTAAACGCCTGCTCTGACGTAACCACCATGCAAGTCTCGACTCTGATCTACTTCCCTTCCTTATCGCTAACCCGAGTCCTTATCTTGACAGGCGTGTGATCATCAGAGAAGATCCCCAGACGGTGTCGGTGTATATCGCGGAGTACATCGTCAGTAAGTGATACGCCTCCATGGTGGGGGTCCCAACAGCCGAACTGACCGATCCTAGGCCGTATCAAAGCCTTCAACCCCACTGAGAACCAGCCCTTCGTCCTGGGTCTGCCAACGGGCAGCAGTCCCGAGATCATTTACAAGATTTTGGTCCAGCGTCACCGGGCTGGAGAGATTTCTTTCAAAAATGTCGTGACGTTCAACATGGTTAGCTGATCATCCATTGTGGTTCCCGGCGCAATATAACTAATCTATCATGGCGCAGGATGAATACGTGGGCCTGCCTCGCGACCACCCCGAGTCCTACCACAGCTTCATGTACAAGCACTTCTTCTCGCACGTGGATATCCTCCCCCAAAACATCAACATCCTCGATGGCAATGCAGCAGACCCCGTTGCGGAGTGCGCCTCGTTTGATGCGCGTATTGCGCGCTACGGCGGTATCGAGCTCTTCCTCGGTGGCGTTGGACCCGACGGCCACATCGCCTTCAATGAGCCTGGCTCCTCTCTGAGCAGCCGAACCCGTGTGAAGACTCTGGCCTATGACACCATGCTGGCTAACTCGCGCTTCTTCGACAACGACGTGAGCAAGGTGCCGCGAATGGCCATGACTGTCGGAATCCAGACTATCATGGATGCGCGGGAAGTGGTCATTGTCGCCACAGGTGCTCACAAGGCATTCGCCGTACAGAAGGGTCTGGAGGATGGTGTGAATCATATGTGGACTCTCTCTGCGCTGCAGCTGCACCCTCACCCACTGATTGTCTGTGACCGCGACGCCACTTTGGAGCTCAAGGTTAAGACCGTGCGCTACTTCGAGTCCATTGAGCAGGCTGGAACCGATGCCCGTACACAGGGTCCCTCGCTGGTCTATCGTCCTCTCACCTACGTCCCAGCCCCGGTGCCCATCAAGAAAACCCGCACGCAGGAGTCCACTCCTGCTACCACTCCCCAAAAGGTGCCCAAGGATCTGCGCATCAATACTGAGCTTGGTCGCTCTTTAGAGGATGATGAGCTGACCCCGGACAGCATGTCTTCACGCATGGTTGACTCGGCCATCGCCGGTCTGGATGGCACCCTGAAAAATGACCTGACCTTCGATCGCATGGGAGGCAGAATGACTGCAATCTGAATACCATGACTTTGGTATTATGATATGCTTCTTTAGGTATCTTTCTTTGCCTGTCTTTGTTTTGTTATTCAGGAGAATGGGGTGTCTGGGTCTTTCTTACGCAAGCCAATTTGCTGCATGGTTTCCGTTTTCGGTCAAGGAGTTATCTTTTTTTCGTGTTTTTGATTCTTCTGAAACTGATAGATAGGATATGATGAATATCCTCTTGAATATGCCATGCGATAAATCATTTAAGCGCTAGCGAATAAACATTGTACCAAAACTTGCCAAGGAACTTGCTGTTGCATAGCCTCGTGTATCTAATAGCTCTGGAATTTTTTATTTTTATCACGTGTTTGAGAAGTACGCCTAGACTCGAACTTTAAATGGTTGCACTATTTACGTGGTGGGATTTCCATTCAGGCACCTAATATTGATCAGGTCATTCTGGTGAAAAGTATTTATAAATGATGCTTTCATTAAAGGATGACAATGCTTTGAGAGATTCTTTTTTCTAAATACACTTTATATCCGAGTCATGCATGGCGTATGGAAACATTACAGCTTGGCAAACACAGTTGCAACCGCACCGCTCATATCAACGAGGGTGCTCTTGTTCTGCAACCAGGCCTCGATACCCCGACGGCCATTCTCCACACCCAGGCCACTCTTCTTCCAGCCACCCACAGCCATCTCGGCCGGGCTCTCACCCCAGGTGTTGATCCAGGTAATACCCGCCTGGAGCTGATCAATGACCCGGTGGGCCTGGTTCAGGTCCTTGGTGAAGACACCAGCTGCGAGACCAAGCTCGGTGGCGTTGGCGCGCTTCACCGCCTCCTCAACGGTATCGTAGAACAGCAGAGTCATGACAGGTCCGAAGATCTCTTCCTTAACAATGCGCATGGAGTCCATGCAGTCGGTGAAAATGGTGGGCTTGACCCAGTAGCCGGCCTGCAGGTCCTGGGGCACGGCGGGCTTATCGGGACCACCGCAGAGTAGGGTGGCCCGGTCCGTCTCGATACCGTGGCGAATGTACGCGACCACCTTCTCGTGGTGCACAGCAGAGCTCAGGGGTCCATAGTTGGTCTGTTCGTCAAAGAGGGGGCCAGCCCGCACAAAGGGGATCTTCTCCAGCAGACGCTTCTCAAAAGCTGCCTTCATGGAACGGGGGACGAACACACGGGTACCGTTGGTGCAGACCTGGCCTGTGCTGTAGAAGTTGGCCATCATAGCTCCGTCCACGGCACTCTCCAGATCCGCATCGGGACAGACGATTAGGGGACTCTTGCCACCCAATTCCATAGTCACATACTTCATGTTGCCTGATGCCGAGCCTGCCACCTTCATGCCGGTCGACACCTGACCGGTGAACGACACCTTGGCAATGGTAGGGTGGTTGGACAGGTAAGCACCAACGTCGCCAGCGCCGTTGATCACGTTAAAGACACCAGCAGGCAAGCCCGCCTCGGTATAGATCTCGGCCAGGGTCTGGCCGTGGAGAGGGGTGTATTCACTAGGCTTGTACACCATAGTGTTGCCTGCCGCGAGACACGCCGCTGACTTCCACAGAGCACTAGAACAAGGTGCATGTTAGTATTTATATACATTTTTTTTCTCACGGGTTTCTCCTGGCTTATGACCACTTACATCTGAATTGGGTAGTTCCAGGCCCCAATGCCGGCACAAACACCCAACGGGGCCTTCTTACTGTACACCCATGCGTCCTCTCGCAGCTGTGTAGTCTCGCCATTCAGGCCACCACCGCCGATAAAATTGGCATAGTATTCAAGGACATCCGCACCCGTGACCACATCGACAGTGCTGGTCTCGGTAAATGCCTTGCCGGAATCCAAAGTTTCGACCCGGGCGATCTCATCGTTGCGCTCCCGTAGAAGGGCGGCGGCCTTTTGGAGAATACGAGCGCGAGCAATGTGAGGGGTTTGCGACCAAGCGGGGAAAGCACGGTCTGCGGAAGCAATGGCGGAGTCAATGTCGGAGGGAGCAGCCACCTGAATGTCGGCCAGAGGGGTTGCTGTGGCGGGATTCATAGTCTGGAAAGTCTTTCCGGACGAGGCGGCCTGCGCCCGGCCGTTGTAGTAGAGCTGGCGAGTAGGGAATGAGAGAGCCATCTTGTGTATATTATGGGGAATAAATCAAAGGGGAGAAGAGGAGAGAGTGGCAGTGATTCTTTTTTTGTCCCAGATTATGGATTCATACTCACACCGCCCAGACCCAAAAAGCTAAACGCCCTGTGGGTCCACGCTAATCACGTAAAAGTCTGCGGGGATTTCAGAACTGGGATTTCGACACGCGGATTCGCTCGCCCAGGACGCAACAGGTTTCATAGGGCTTTTGTGTGGCTGCGGGAAACTCGGACTAAAAGTGGTATTCCATAGCGGGCCGATTCAGCCAGTGACGTAGGTACTCGTGGAGGGAGTCGGTACGATGTGCTATCGTACTATCGTAATTCATGAATTCATATCATCTTCGTCTTATCACGGTATGGCCTGATGGCGAATCTCCATCTTATGCCGAGGTCTGAGACCATCCCCTTTCTCTATATAGTGTCAGCCTGTAACGCGTCCATCCTTTCATTTCAATCCCATTTCCTCCATCAACCCCGTTAGCGGCAAAGTGGATCCCATTCTTATCGTGAAAAGTCTCCACTGTAGTCGAGCAGGGGCCAATCACGAGAGCAAGAACACACCAAAAGAAAAAAGAATCATCAGCCCCATGCCCGAATTAGGCAAGTAGATTGAGATTTTGAAAATCGGGGTGTGAACGTCCCTCGACTCTTTCCAAGGTTTCTATAGCATTATCTTTTCGGGCCATTATATAAGTCTCCAAGTAGCGGTACCAACCTCTTCTCTCCCAGCGTTTCTTTTTTCTCCATATCTCTCTATCGTCAACATGGCCACTACCAACGAGTTCCCCGTCCAGGATGTCAACAGCTACGACTACATTGTCGTTGGCGGTGGTACTGCTGGTTGTGTGATCGCCGCTCGCCTGGCCGAGTACTTGCCCAACAAGCGGGTTCTCGTGATCGAGGGCGGCCCAAGTGACTTCTCCGATGACCGAGTCCTGAACCTCAAGGAGTGGCTGAACCTCCTTGGTGGTGAGCTGGACTACGACTACCCTACAACTGAACAGCCCAATGGTATGTCCATCTTAAGCACTATACTCCCTTGCGCCACAATCGTCTTGTAGTCGTCTAGCTCATGGATATTTTTGCTGGTCGATCAATGTAATATCTTCAAATACTCACTCTTTTTCTCTACTCCAAAGGCAACAGCTTCATCCGTCACTCTCGCGCCAAGGTGCTTGGTGGCTGCTCAAGCCACAACACCTTGATCTCTTTCCGTCCATTCGAGTATGATTGCCGCACCTGGGTGGCCAAGGGCTGCCAGGGTTGGGATTTTGAGACCTTCACTCGCCTCATTGATGGCTTGCGCAACACCTTCCAACCCGTGCACGGCCGCCACCGTAACCAGCTGTGCAAGGACTGGATCCAGGCCTGTTCGTCAGCCATGAACATCCCTATCATTCCCAATTTCAACGCAGACATCCGCAAGAACGGTGAACTCACCGAGGGTGCCGGTTTCTTCAACGTCTCTTACAACCCCGATGATGGCCGCCGGAGCAGTGCCAGTGTGGCCTACATTCACCCCATCCTGCGGGGTGATGAGAAGCGTCCTAACCTGACCATTCTCACCAACGCCTGGGTATCTAAGATCAACGTTGAGGGTGACTCCGTGACCGGTGTCAACGTGACCCTGCAGTCTGGTGAGAAGCACACCCTGCGCGCCCGCAAGGAGACCGTCCTCTGCGCTGGTGCCGTGGACACTCCTCGTCTCATGCTGCTCTCTGGTCTGGGTCCCCAGGAGCAGCTGTCCGCTCTGGACATTCCTGTCGTCAAGGACATTCCTGGTGTTGGCGAGAACCTCCTCGATCACCCCGAGAGTATCATTATGTGGGAGCTGAACCGCCCCGTCGATCACAACATGACCACCATGGACTCTGATGCTGGTATTTTCCTCCGCCGAGAGCCCACTGATGCTGCCGGTTTCGACGGCCGTGCCGCCGATGTCATGATGCACTGCTACCAAATTCCCTTCACTCTTAACACCACTCGTCTTGGTTACGACGAGCCCATCAACGCCTTCTGCATGACCCCCAACATTCCCCGTCCCCGTTCCCGCGGTCGTCTGTACCTCACCTCCGCTGACCCGTCCGTGAAGCCTGCTCTGGACTTCCGCTACTTCACCGACCCGGAGGGCTACGATGCCGCTACCATCGTTGCCGGCTTCAAGGCTGCCCGCAAGATTGCTGAGGAGTCTCCCTTCAAGGAGTGGATCAAGCGTGAGGTCGCTCCTGGCCTTGACGTTCAGTCCGATGAGGCTCTGTCCGAGTACGGTCGTCGTGTTGCCCACACTGTGTACCACCCCGCTGGTACCACCAAGATGGGTGACCTTGTCCGTGACCCCATGGCGGTCGTTGACCCCAAGCTGAAGGTTCGCGGCCTGAAGAACATCCGTATTGCCGATGCCGGTGTCTTCCCGGATATGCCTAGCATCAACCCCATGTTGACCGTGCTGGCCATCGGTGAGCGTGCGGCTGAGCTGATTGCTGAGGAGGCTGGCTGGTCCCACTCCCAGCCCCGCCTGTAAATGATGTGAAGAACGGATGACATGTTTGAGCTAGCCTCGACACGTCGATGAGAAAAGTTCTTCGTCTTTTGACTTTTGGATTTTTGATATATTTAGTTTAGCATATAAGCGACTGGCGCAGAGCTCCCGTCTGCACCCTGGGTGATACTTGCATATGGTTATATGCATCGGCCATGTCATATTGGACATCGAGTTTGATAAGCAATACATAAAAAGATTTTACACATTGGAATCAAATAATTTTGAATGTGAATATTATCTTTTCTATTTTTTTTTCTTGTTTAATATGGTATTTAAGCAAACTGTAACCTTAACGGTTGTAGCTCTTGAAAATGCAATCTATCGTGGTGCGCTGCAAGGTGCTTCTCTATGCTGAACGAATGCAATAAATGCCTGAACTCCTGTAGCACCGATACTAAGAAAATAAAAAAAAGCCCACAAGAACCTGCCGAAAACACAGCCAAAGAACCCAACGCGAAAATGTGCCGAAAGCAAAGTTAATAATACCATGGCAGGTCTTAAACCGTTGCCTTGTCAGTGTCATGAATCTTCACACCAAATTTCCACACTTGATCCACTGTCAGAGTAGAACCGGAGTAGGGGTCTTCCTTTTCACTCAGAACCACCAAATCAGCATCCGCACCGCTTTCCAGGGATCCTTTCACCCCCTCGACACCCAGCAGGCGTGCAGGAGTGGCAGTAACGGCGTTGATAGCGTCGACAGTGGAGGCGCCTGACCAGCGGCGGAAGTTGTTCACACACTCAATAAGGGTTGCTGAACTACCGGCAATCTTATCCGATCCCTCCAGGGTCAAGCGAGCACCAGTCTTGACAATGCGCTCGCCGTTGGTCCACTCATAAACGCCATCGGGCAACCCACACAGGCGCATAGCATCGGTCACAAGAACCAAGCCCTCTGGATGAGCATTGTATGCGATCTTAATGGAGGTCGGGTGCAGGTGAATGCCATCTGCAATCACACCGTAGTAAGGGCGACGACGCTCGCTTCGGCCAAGCAGGCCAAAGACACCAGGGTTGCGGTGGTAGAAGGGGCGCATGGCGTTAAACAAATGCGTAATCATGCTGGCACCCTGTTGTGTAGCTGAGACGGCCTGCTCGTACGTGGCATCTGAGTGACCGATGGAATAGATGATATTGCGCTTGGCGATTTCAGGGATCTGGGCCATCATGTTTCCCACCTCTGGGGCAGCTGTAATCATCTTGATAGGGCATTCGGCACCCATGTTATCGGCACCATAACAGTGGATCAGATCCTCGAAGGTCTGGGCTTCACGCAGAACCTCTGTTTTGTGGATGCCGTTACGGCCAGGGCTGATGAAAGGGCCCTCGACGTGAGCTCCGAGCGATTCGGCACCATCTTGCGCATGGTGGGTGGCACCAGAAGGACCAAGGGAAGGAAGAACCTGCTCTCAAACCATTAGTTCCATAAGTTTGATCTTAATCGGAGCACTTCGCGCACCTTCCAGTAGACTTCGGGGAGCGAGCTAACTACCGTCGGGAGGTAAGACGTGACACCAGTGCGAGCCAGACCGTGATTCACCATGCGCAGGCCTTCATCATACTCCTCCTTGGTCTCACAGGGGACGGAGAAATCAAAGCCATGCGCGCCGTTCAACTGAACATCAATCAGACCGGGAGCCAAGATACGACCGCCGAGATCGATGATCTCATCTGGGGAGAGGTGCAGTTCATAAAAGGCCTCTTGATCCTTGAGGATTTTCCCGGACAGCGAATCAATCCAAAGATCCTGTTCAACCAGAGATGAACCGCGCACGATGCGACAGTTGGTGAACTTGGTGATCCGAGACGAGGTGGTTGTTTTTCCCGGCATGTTGGGTGGATTCGATACTCTGTTGGGGGAAGAAACAAACAAAGGACAAGAATCAAAACAGAGAGAGAAATAGCCAGAGAAGTAGTTTGTATTGAGGAAAGAACTGTACAATGATGTAACCGTTGTGAGTATAGTGATTGTACTCTGCAGGTGACATTAAAGGTGGTTGAAAACGGGTATAGATGTAACCCTTGGACTAATCAGAGCAGTTGGATGCAGAGTGACATCGAAGGTGGGCCATGTAAGTATTGTCATCCCAATACCAGACCCTGGGAAATTAAAATACCGGGAAATACAATACGAGCCATAATACTGATAATGACCGAAGAATACTGGCAGAAACCCCATACTCAAGCGAGAGATAACTAGCCATTTTTCTGCCGGTCGTATTCATATTTCACCAGATTATGCCATTACCCCCAGACCCAATCTCCAATGAACTGTGCCCAGGTGTTGTGTGTACATCTGAGCTTGTACCGGTACTTTCGATATTCGCTTAGATGACTCAGGACGATTTATCTTAGGTAAGAAACAACTATCCCATAGTTAGTTAGGTACCGCGTACAGTCTAATCTCCCATGCAGGAATCTACGTAATTTTCCCCAATGACGCACTATCTTATCTCCCATCTGTGCTCACTGTTTCCCGAATTCCCCGACTCCCGATTGCGGCTCTGGGGCCGTGCAGCTTATTCCAGCCTGGCACAGGTCTGACACTCCTTCTGCCCCGTCACCTGACTGCGACCTCGGAGTTCCCCAACCCCATTCCAAACCTCTTTCCATCCAAAAAAAGAAACAAACCTTAGAGCGTGGATCCTGTTCCTGCTTGCAGCTCCTTCTCTTCGGGTCTTCCGTAGCCCCCCCTGGCATTCCTCATTCCCCAGGGCCATGGCCCCGAAAGAGGACATGCTGCCCCCGGGCTGGGAGGATCTAGACAGGTATGTTGATCTCCTGTTCCGGATGCTTCCCAATCCTGCTCCCCACCCTCCTATCTCCACGCGTTGTGGAACCCCAACGCTCCCCCATCCCCCTCTTCGGCCCATTTAGACTATTTCCTTTTTGGTAAATTTGGTCAAGGGAGAGAGGAAGGGTGGCTTAGTGGAGTGAAAATGAAGTACACCATGCTGACATACATGGCAGGCAAATGGGCCAGCTCTTTATGATGGGCTTCGATGGTACCTCAGTCAGTCCAGAGATTCGCTCGCTCATTGAAGATTACCACTTGGGCTCTATTCTTCTGTCTGCTAAGAATCTTAAATGTAATCTCTAGATCCCCTCCCTTTCCTGATAGGTTACTGATTTCATCAACAGCCGCGGAGGAGGCAACTCGGCTGGTCCTCGAGTTGCAAACCATTGCCCGTAATGCCGGTCATCCTGTGCCATTGCTGATCGCGTTGGATCAAGAAAATGGCGGGGTGAACAGCCTATACGATGAAATATACGTGCGTCAGTTCCCCAGCGCCATGGGTATGGCTGCGACGGGATCAAAGGCATTGGCCCACGAGGTCGCAGTGGCCACCGCCCAAGAGCTCAAAGCTGTTGGTGTCAATTGGATCTTAGGCCCGGTTTTAGATGTCTTAACCAACGTGCGGAATCAACCACTGGGTGTGCGCACAAGCGGAGATGATCCCCAAGAGGCATCCCAGTATGGAGTCCAGTTCATGAAGGGGTATCAAGAAGCAGGGCTGGTTACCTGCGGCAAGCATTTCCCTTCTTATGGCAACCTGGAGTTTCTGGGCTCGCACGCAGATGTTCCGATCATCACAGAATCCTTAGAGCAACTAAGCTTGAGTGCACTGGTGCCCTTTCGCAATGCCATCATGCAGGGTCTCGATGCCATGATGGTGGGCGGCGTGTCCATATCATCGGCAGGGATGAATGTTATGCACGCCTGCTTAAGCGATCAAGTGGTGGATGAGCTCTTGCGAAAGGATCTCAAATTTAAAGGGGTTGTTGTATCGGAATGCCTAGAGATGGAGGCTCTGACTCACAATATTGGCGTTGGGGGTGGCACGGTAATGGCCAAAAATGCTGGTTGTGATGTTATCCTGCTTTGCCGGTCATTCCCAGTGCAGCAAGAGGCAATCAACGGATTGAAACTAGGCGTGGAAAATGGCATCATTGGCCGTCCTCGGATTCGACAGTCATTACTTCGTGTGCTGAACCTGAAATCACGCTGCACCTCCTGGGAACAGGCGTTGAATCCCCCCGGTCTCCTATCCCTCACGCAGATGCAACCCTCGCACACCAATCTCTCAACGCGAGCCTATAACAACTCCATTACCGTCATGCGCGATGAGAACAATCTGCTACCTCTTTCCAACGTTGTCGATGCTAACGAAGAACTTTTGCTCCTGACGCCTCTAGTGAAGCCACTTGCAGCGTCTGCGGTGACTCTGTCCTCAAATGAATCCATGCATGGGTCTCTTGATCCGGCAGCTACATTGGATCGAACTGCCTCGGTGGCAAGTGGTGAAAGCGTCTTCAAAGAGCTGGGAAGATCTCTTTCTCGGCAAAGGAATGGCCGGGTACTGCATACCTCCTACACGGCCCATGGGGTACGCCCCATCCATGAAGATCTCATTAAACGAGCTAGCGCTGTTATTGTGGTCACGGCAGATGCCAACCGCAATCTATATCAACAAGCCTTCTCCAAACACATCTCTCTACTCTGCCAATCCCAGTACTCTCTGTCCGGCGAACGTTTTGAGAAGCCTCTGGTCGTGGTCGCTGTCAGTTCACCATACGATTTTGTCACCGATTCTTCCATAGGAACTTACATATGCACCTATGATTTTACCGAGACTGCATTGCAGACTTTGGTCAAAGTTTTGTATGGCGATTTGACACCAACCGGGTGTCTGCCAGGTTCCATAAGCCGGAGTCAGAAAATCCACCAGTCCCGTCAGCACTGGCTGGTCGAGAATTGGAATGAGGATCGAGATGCCAATGCTCTAGATGCGCTATTAGACAGCGTTCGCGAAGACTGCGCGAAGGCTCAGCAGTCAGAGCTCCTCGGTGCTACGTCCAACAGCTTCCTTCTTCGGAAAGAGGACATTGACGAGGCTCATTTTGTGGTTCGCAACAGCAGCACCCAGGCATTATATGGATTCTGTGCAACCTATTTCTTCCGGTCTACTGGTACCGGAGTCATTGGATGCTTAATCGTCGATCCCTCGCGACGACAGTTGTCCATCGGGCATTCTCTGCATAGTCGCGCGATCCGTACTCTTCTTCAGCGGAAGGGAATGAAACGATTCCAGCTTGGATCGCGACTCCCAGGGATTTACCTGGGTATTCCGACCGTAAGCTCTGTTGAGCGCAAGCGGCTGCGACAATGGTTTGCAAACCTTGGATGGAACACAGCCCTCTCTCGCCCGGTGTGCAGCGTGGTGCTGCGCAATCTGAGCACGTGGACCCCACCGGACGGACTCACCGGGGCGTTGAAGACTGCTGCAGTGAACTACGACCTGGTCTACGGATGGGACTATGCCCGTGAGATTCTCGACCACATCAAAACCAATGCGCGACAAGGGGTTACCGATATTTACCGCATCGCGCTCGGAGGTGCCCCGAATTGTGGGATTATCCGCGCCAAGCGACCGTCGGATGAGATGATTCTAGGCAGCATCGTGATCTACAACGAACGCTCGGCGTTGGCGGAGCATATGCCGGCCCTACGCGCCACTCAAGGCCCGGTCGGGGGAATCTCGTCGCCTGTTATTTCCCCCTGTGCGGACGATTACTCGATCGTCATGCAGGGGCTGATCCTGCTGGCCATTAAACAGATCCAGAAACTAAGTGCGCAGGGCGTGGTGATGGACTGTGTAAGATCCGATCCTTTCTCGTCTCTCTATCCTGACTAACATGATCAACAGGTGGATGGCGATGGTAACTTTGACTGTGTCTCTTCCTTGGGCTTTAGTATGCTCCATAGTTTCGAGGAAGTCAACTGCGATGCGAGCACTTGGACGATGATGCATCCATCCTAACCGCCTTGCTATATAATAAGGTGTTGTGTAGCTCGGGCCGTTTTTTTTCTTTTCTTTTTCTTTCTTATTTTGATCGCATCTATGATATCCATCTGGGCATTGATTATACTGTTCCCGGGGTCTGGGGCTTGGGGAGTCAATGGGAATTTCGTTGCCTGGTTTTTGCCTCCCCTTCCCATGTTCCTGTGCATATTACGACTCGGGTACGGTGGGTGGGACAGGATGTTTGTACGGCGTCATTCGGACCAATATCACCTCTTTCATCTTTTTTTTTTTTCTTTTTGAATTGAGATGTCGATCACGGGAGATCCGCAAGTGTGAAGCAAATTAAAAGCCTCGGAAGCCAAAGCCCGCAAATTGCTGAAACGGTGAACCGAAAGCATCGAGTGGAGCAACAGAATAGGAACCGCTCACTGGACCGGACGTCCGCAGGAGCTTGGGCAAATTAACTTCAGAAAAATCCAGGTCAATATAATTTATCCTGCTTTGATACTCTTGGCGCCGGAGGCGAACAAAAAAATAAAAGTCAATCCGGTCCTCCGTGCGAGGCTTGAGGGGAATCGGATAGGTCGGATATGGGTGTTCCGTACTTCTGAAGGTTTTTCTATACCATTCTCGAAGTACAAAGGTTCAAGTGTCTCGGGCATCGGGACGAGAGTTCCATCCGGAGATCTGTGGAAAACCCCCTTCTTGTGGTACAATCTAGGATACGGATCTTCTCTATACGCTTGGATCGCGTACCCACCAGGACCCTGGAATTAACCGATTTAGGCCATTCTTGAGGAGTCTGGATTCCTCCCGTTCTCGAATGGGAGAGAACATATGAAACCACCGTCGCACGGGACACCATTCAACTTGGCCGTTGCCCCTGGGCCTATCGCACAGCGTGCTGCGTTGAATCGACTGTAGCTCTTTCCTGGAAATGGACTTGAAATGGACTTGATCCAAATCCACCATAGCGTATAGCGTAAGAGGATTGATCTCCACATAATGTGCGGATGGTCATTGGCTGGGATGTTCACACGTCCCAAGTCGGAGATAATCAAATCGGGTAAATGCACGGGAGATGAGAGGGCCTGAGGTCGATCCTCTTCACATGGACCCAACGGTCTAGGCTGGATGTTCCACATGCTTGTGATGCCGCGTGAGATTACACAAGTATGACCTGGATGCATCACCCGACCGAACCTGTAGAAGATCATTGCAAGAACAGAAAAGAAAACCCCGTCAAATCATGAACGGGGATGGCCGGTCCCACTGTTTTTCCCTCGGCCCCCACGGGCAGAGCTGCGATCAGAGTTTGGAGCTGAAGCAAAGACTCGGTTCCTGACTCCGACTGGATGCGGACTCCAGTTGTCAAAGTGGATTTGCCCGTTCGCGGTGGGACCCGGTTGTGACCACCAATCATGAGTGTGAGAGGACGATCGCAGGTCACTTCCTTTTTTTTTTCTTTTTCGCTCGTGTCCTGCTGGATCGATGCATATGGTGGCGTGAATTGGGTGGGCCACCCCCTTCCCACGATGGCGCTGCATGTCAGACGGATCCCATGTTGATCATCGATCCTTTAGAATTGATCGTTGGGTTTAGTCTTCAATGGATTTGGTATCTACATTCAATAAACAGGGGAAAGTGGGGAAAGTGAGCGGGAGCGATAGAGAGAGAGAGGAGAGAGAGAGAGAGAGAGAAAGAGGGAAATATGGGGAAGATGGGTAATGATGGTGATGGTTGACTGAAAACGAAACACCACCGTGTACGGGTACAGTCCACCATAAACCATCAGTGCTATTGAATGAATAACTTGAGGGTTCAGGATGAACCGAAATTCAATAATCTTCTGAATTTGGTGGCGTCTAATGATGACCATCGGTGGATTCATAGTTCTTCACAGCATGATCTTCAGGGCCCATACCATACACACCACCAGATACCAGAGAATACCATCGAAACCCCCCCCCCCTTCCAGTCCCCTAGACCCCATAGAGCCAGTCGAATCATACCGCGAGTCTGGTTTTTTTCACTTCTCGTGGTTGCCGACAGCCGAATGCCCCCCCAAACCGGTGTTTAATTGATTAAAACCAATACGGAAACCCGTCTTCGTTCTCCGCAAAAACCGCGGCTCCACTTTTCCCCGAATCCGTTCGCATCTGCTCCTCTTTCCTCTTCTCAAGACATTCCATTCCCCTTGTCCTTCTTCTTTCTTTCGTGTGTGAGTTCTATCTTCATTCTGCCCGCCATGGAGGGCTTCGATACCATGGCTATGCCGCCTTATCTGGCGAGCCCGCTCTCCCTCGGTAATCTCCAAGGCTCCGACTATCTGAACGCCATGTCCGGCCTCGATCTCCCCGACCATCGTTCTACCTTTGACTCCGAGACTTTTGTTAGGTAAAGAAGACCCCCCACTCCAGATCCGATGAAGAAAGGAGGAGAGAGGACAGGGGAAGAGACGGGATGGGAAAGAGTGCAAACAAGACTAACTAGAGGAAACGATACAGTGGGGATGATCTCGCCTTCACCCAAGGTGGGCTTTCACGCTCCAATGTTCCGCCCTCCTTGGAGCGCTTCCCCTCGGGGTACGATGACCCTTTTACCGACATGGTCGCCCCCTTTGATCCTGTCCCTCCGGAGCAGCAACAGGACTCTTCGATCGATCACAACAATAAATTACTAAGCTTCTCGCTCCCCGTCTACCACTTTACCTTGCTCGACTATTCCATGCGACGGACATCCTTGTCCGTCTCCGCCCAACTACATGGAATGTTCTTTTTGGCCGAGTCCCCTTATACCACATCACCGTCCGAGAATGCCCCGCCGCAACAGGGAGCCGAGTTGACCTGCTACCGTCGCAATCTATTCCAGATTACTGGTTCCGTCACCCTGCCCCGAGGCATGCGCTATATCATGACCGATAATGGCGATCGGATCCCGATACTGGCCCAGGAACTGACTGTCTCGGCTACGGAATCAGTCGAAGGGAACCCCGTCAAGATCATCTCGGTGCCCTGGAAGACTCCCTCCGCAGCAGCTGCGAACGCCGGCACTGCCATCGAGGATCACAATAACGGCGCTGCCAAGGTCGAGAAGGAGCCTCAGGCAATCCCACTGGACATCATGGCGGGTCAGGACCTGGATACGGACTACGCCACCTTCCCCATTGCCTGGAAACGTCTGCAGTTCCGGGTAGCCACGGCCAACAATGGTCGCCGGAAGGAGTTGCAGCAACATTTCGTCGTTCGGCTCAAGGTGGTCGCGACATTGTCCACCGGGGCCAAGATTTCCATCTCAGAGGTGCAATCGGGACCTGTCATTGTTCGGGGTCGCAGTCCCCGCAACTTTCAATCTCGAAAGGATCTGCCCCTCAGTGGAAGTGCTGCGGCATCACGAAAGAACCAGGCCAACTCAGCAGCACTCAATCGCACCCCAACTAGCGAGTCAGTCCCCCGCCGTGCTAGCGTCACTCCAGCTAAGGCCAAGGCCCCATCTACCACGGTCCAGAGCAGCTCCCCTGAGACCACGTCCGTTCCACCCCCCACCATCATGCAACAACCCCAAGCAACTCCTGATTGGACCCCGATGCCCCATGCCGCATCTAATCCCGTAATATCCCACCACCAGCCTCTCTTTCCCCATTCCAGTCCGGAGCAACTTTCTCAGATTGGTCAGCAGCGCCGGGTCAGCAGCACAACGGCGGCCGGGGCAGCGCCTATCAACTTGTCCCTTTTGGATGACGACGACGGGGGCGATGCAGGTCTTCAGCTAGATCAAAAGATCATGACCCCCTACCCTAATGAAATACCTCAGCAACAACAACAACCTGGGGTCATGGATCATGCTGCACCACCGGCCAAGATGCGTAAGATCTCCCATAACATCTCTCAGACCCCGTCCCGGAGTGCCACCTCATCCATCCCTTTACTGGAGACTGCCAATCTACCCCAACAATTTGTTTCTTCGCTTCCCTTTCCTAACGAGGGCACCGACTTTCTGTACGAGTACTTTCCTTTAGGATTGGATGACTGGCAGGCGCCTGTGGACGCCGTCTACCGACCACATGTGGTACATCATACCAACATGCCTGAGATGAAGTTTGTGGCATCAAGAGGCCGCAGCAAGCGCTATTTCGCCGCTGAGGATGTCTTTTAAATCTTGATGCATTGGCGCTAGAGTGGTGTCTGTCTTTTTTTTTGGTTTTTTTTTTACTCCCTCGGGGCTCAAATTAGGTCGCATTTGCATTTGCCGGAGGGGGCCATGCGATTTCCAGTTCCTGCTTCCTGTCATCGGTTTTAGAGTTGTTGGGGGTTTTTTTTCGCCTTCTTGTTTGTTCTTATCTGTTCATCTTATTGTTTCTTCACCGTGCAACCGGAGAAGTAAACTTCATGAGCTCATTCTATGCTGATATGCCGGAATATGGAGTTGGGGTGGATTTCGGCGTTCGGCATTCTTGGGTTCTCGTGGTGTGGCCTCTGTCTTTTTATTGGATCTTGTGAGTCCCCTGGTGCAATCTTGGCAATTGTGGCGTGTGGCGTGTGAGGAGTTCTTGGCTTTTGGATGTTTTTATGGGATTATTTCCTGGTTAATGGCGATGCTCAATGACCCAGGTCTGTTTGGAGTATTGATCCATTCTTCTCGACTTGGAAGAAAAAAAAAAAGAAAAAAAAACATGTCGAGAGTTGAATTGGGTTTTGGGGTTTTATTGGCACTTGGTTCTCGGTTTCTATCTGGTTTGGTTGTGATTCTGGTTATATCCCATCGTGTTATGATGTTACGCTGCTACTTATTGCCACTCAACCTGGATTTGCGCGAGTTTTGCCATGACCTACTTCGAGAGGTATACTGATGGCGCACCAGCTGCAATTTATCTATTTTAAAAATATATATACATATATCACATCATCTGCTTGACTTTTTAACCTATTTACGTTACTACATCAAGACTGTCTGGTTACGAAGTTGTCGATATACATCTTCAAATGTTCAGTGTTCTGTCTGGTTTGGAAGCGATTACATTGGCGGCTATTCTCTCTACAAACACGTGGGCAACTAGATGAAGGTGTCCCAATATCGCTTTCAATCCAGCTAGTGCTTTATTCCGCTCATAGATACCCCAGTCCGTCTCCACCAATTGCTTCTAGATCGGCCCGGATCTCCCACTCCGTCGCGCCGACCCGGCCCGCGAAATCCGCCTGGCGCTGTTTCCCCAGACTCAGCCACTGCCGAAGCAAAGTTCCATCAACCATTCCTCGACCAGAGGCCCCATCACTCTCAACTGCACGGAAGGCGCGAGGGTTCAATCCACCAGGGTGTTCAATCGTATTGGTCAATTGAGATTGCAAAGCAGAAAGGCGACGGTATGATTCTTCCGTGACGGTCGTCACTAGGGCCAACGATCCATTTTGTGATGCAATTAGGACATTTTGAGTCGAAATGGCCTGGTCCACATCCATCTCATCTGCTGTTGACTCCACAAGTTCAGACGACACCGCCGTGCGGGGCAAAAGGGTGACTGTTGAAGCAAAATTGCCTGTATAGAACTTGCTCCTGCTGAGCAGTCGATCACCATTGGATGACTTGGGGTCTGACATGGGATGTAAGTATGGTTTCAAAGTTCGAGGCCTCATTCTATTACGCACCTTCAGGGTCGTACTGCAGCACGTGCAGGTTACAATCACTGTCTGCCACCAAAATGTAGAGCTTATTTCCATCCGGTAGGAAATCTGCAGCCGCAACTTCTAGATACTCCGGATCTTTGCCAAAGAGAGTCATTTTGTAAGGCTCTTCCTACACCAGATGTCAGTAACCTGTAACAAGGAGTTTACGTCAGTGGGGAGGGCTTCCATACTGAATAGCCTGCAAACCAAAGGCCCTTGATTGCATCGCCCAAGATGACCATGCCGGTACCCTTGAGTTCTTTGGCAACATTGACGTAGCATTGCATATCCATGAACGCCACGGGGAGGAGACTTCCGTCCTCCTTGAGCCCCCTGACCATGCATTTTTGCCCTTGAGCCACGATCACAAAGCCCTGGCCGCCAATGCCGGACAGTGCGGTCACTGCACCTTTGACAACCTCCTTGCCGATGAGCTTGAGTTTGCGGCCCGTCTCTGGTTTACCTGGCTCTGGAACCACTTCAATTACGTCGAATACATAGATGCAGCCACGGGCTGGAATGTCCTCGCCCTTGGTAATAGCCGTTCCCACAACAATCAGATCTTTACGCTCATGTGTGTTCTCTGACACCTCTAAATTCACGTTCTTCACCGCTGTCACATGTTCAGCGGGCTCCAAGGGGTAACTATGCATCGTGAGCTTTTTAATGAAATCCAGTTCCACAGGTTTGAGGCCTTACCTATCGATAACTTCCCAGGTTTTCGGGCTGATGATTTTGACGAAGCTCTGGGGAACTTCAGGTAAGAATGATTTCGCTAGGAATTGTGTTAGAAAAATGATGATACACCATGCTTAGCAATTTGCCGGGAAGCAGACCTTCATCACGCCATTCAGGGTGTAGCTCATCATTTTCAGGTAACTTGAATTCCACGCTGGAGCTGGTGCCGAGAACATAGGTCTCAGATGCCGTTGAATAGGTCAAGAAGTCCACTTGCTCTTCCAACGAAACTTTGCGCAAGATCCAGGGATGTTCAAGTTGAGTATCTGGGGGGATTTGACACGCTCGGATGGTATGCTGGGCAGACTTGTAAGCATGGGTATATCTTATGCTAGGAAGTAGCTCTTACCTCGGAATCCACATAGATGAAGCCGTTTCCACAGCCGGTTGCCGGTGAATCAAACCCACTGAGCCATCGCGTGAATTCACCGCGAAGGCGAACCACGTGGGGGGAGCTTTTCGCGGTTTTTACGACAAACCTACCAGAGTCACCAGGCACAAACACAGTACTCAGCCCTGACACATTCCGCAGAGCTCGTAATGGTCTTCTGCGTTGGGGGATCTCTGTTTCGGCGATTGATTGATTTGAGGCGAGCTTAGAAAGAGTATGGTGGGATTCTCGGAAAAATTGAAGACAAGTTGGTGGTCTACTCTCGGCCTCGGACGGGATGAAGACCGGCTTGTACACGACCAAGTCGTCATTGTTGGTTCGAAGCTGGATACCGTGGGTTAGCATCTAGGTTCAAGCAATCAATGTTTGCGTGCATCGTACAATTAGGTAAGGTTGGACCATTGAGGAATCACCGAGATCAGCTGCCAGGATCTCTTTCAGCGGTTCTCGTGCACTTGATCTTCGAGGTGGATCCACCGAAAGCACAGGTTGCAAGCAATCAAGACCGTCAATGACTGACAGCAATTTCATGTCTGAGACGTTAAATATCTGTAGAAGAAGGGTTAGAATTACTATGATGATCTATTTCGAGTTGAAATCACTGACCGAGAGCTTATGTTCGGCGTTTAACAAGAACAGGAGAATAGTTCGTTCAGCAACACTTGGTGCTGAGTGGAGAGCGCCGAATGATTGGTGTTTGTCATGATAGAGACAGCCCGAATGCCATTTTAACATGGACATTTCATCTGGGAGAGACACCTCTTCAAGATCACCGCTGGCATCTGTTTGGAGCAGTAAAAGCGAAGAATCGTCACGTAATATAGCTAGGTAAGGATCGGCAAAGCTTGCGCTCACGGCAATACGCTCTTCATCCGTGTCCTCGTCCCATATGGGATAAATCTGTGCTAGCTCCAGATCTGAGAAATACGTTAATCTATGAATCCTATTATCTGCGAAACGTAGTTAAAACATACCTCGGTCATAAATTCTGACTTCATTTTGCAAGACCTGTACAAGACGAGATTCCTCGGCTAACAGCCCAATGTCGATAGTGATATCCTCACTCGGATTGAAGTCTGGTGCCTTGAGAGGTTTCAATGCTGCTCCCTCTACCATGAAAACCTCCGATGCCTCTTTGTCTGTATCAGTAAGCCGTGAGACAATCACATATTGACAGGAACTTGTCCCATCTGAATCGCCCACGTGCGAAGAGCCTTGTTTGCCTTGAGTCATGGTAGCCGACCATACTCCATCAGCAGCGTCAAGACTCATGGACATTGTCGTCAAAGGATCAATCTCCCTCTTAATTACAACAAGCCCACCACTCTTGCCCGAGCCTTGTGATGCAACAAGCTCTAGTTCGGCCGAAATCCCTTCATTGGCGGACACATTCGAGTCATTCGAGGCTGGGCTAGCTTGGCCCAGAATGATATCCCGCAGAGGGCCGATACTGGGGAGTCGATCATTTAGTTGGAAATTATAAAACTGCGTCGTTGAGTTCTCTGAAGCTCGGCGCGTGTCTGTTTGGTTTCGCTCAGGCACCGAAGAGTAGAGATCATCTTCGTAGCCATCATCTTCCATTTGATCGTCATCTGATAAATCATCCAGGCCATCGGTAACTTGCTTCGATTCTAGACGTGGTTTTTTGGTAGAAGCCGAGTGGGACCATCCAAGAAGCACTGAGTCCGCATCTTCGCTACCAATGAAGACATTTCCATCATTGAAGCAGGTCGAGCAAGAGGCAGCTGATTTCAAAACACCACCGCCTGCTTGGGCTGGTAACGAATGGATTGACATACCCGATACAGATCGGCCATCCAATTTGAATTTTATCAGGGCCAAATTACCCGATGCAAGCGCAAGAAGAAGGTCCCCACTGCCGCCACCGAGTCGTTCCACAACGCAACCCTCCAGACGAAAGGCCAAGTCGGATTGGTCACTCATGGAGAATGCGGACACTTGACGAGCAAATTCGTTCACCCCAACTGCATTTGTTTTACCCGCTTGATCCACGTGCACGATCTCATTGGAGCCGATAAGCAGAGCGCCTCCCACAGGAGGCGGCAGTGGCATAACCTTGAATAAGTCACTGGGAAGCCGAGAGACTGAGAGGAGTGTTGTCGATGCCCGTTGCTCTAGGTCTAAAGTAAAGACAGTGTAGAACATCACATCTTTTCTCTCGTGAACAAGGGCATTTGAGGTTGCAATTTGAGAATATAAGATTCCAAATGTCGGCTCTCTGTATTCGTAGAGAAATGCCAAGCTGACGGGGTGTAACAATGAAGGGTCCAGTGCTGTCAGTGGTAGAACGAATGAAGCAGCGTAAGGTGTGGGATGAGCAGAGCCGCCTTTGCTCTTCTCCAGATCTGTTGCCCCATCCGGTGCTTGAGTAGGCCGTTCGCCGTCCAACTCAGAGTCGTAGTCGTCCATCACAAGGTCATCCCCTGCCTGGTGGAAAGGCAAGATGGCCAAATTACGAACACCGAAATTGAAGACCGCACACCGGCTGCTGGGGTCCACACTAAGAATACTGCCACATCGACTCAGGTCTGGTACCCAAGGGCTGCGAGTCAGGTCTTCTCGTTCATAAAAGTGGATGGAGACGGTAGAAAGATTGTAACGCTTTGGGTCCCACTCAATCAGGCTGAGCTTGGCATTTCGAACAGCCAGCAGGATGGCCTCTCCGCCACTCTTGGAATGCAAGATCTTCACTCGACTCAGGTCTGTCACAGTCCCTGGTAAGTTGTACTCTTTTTTCCAGGACCAATTTCGGCTCAGATGGATAGAAAGATGCCGAGTGGGTCTCAGTGCTCTCCGACGAAGGCTTGAGCAGGGAAAAGACCTGCAACAAGGACGATCGCACAACAATCAAATTGCTAGCTGTTGATGATAGGAAAGGAAGGGAAAGTGCATGGGTAACCCCCGTTGGGGGTAAAAGCTCTGTATAGCACTGCATTGCAAAAATCCAGTGCGCTTCAGAGCTCCGATCAGCAATTTACAGGAGCAGAAATCACGGTGCACATGGCAAACCCAGGCCCAAATTCAACAGCACCAGAGCACAAAAAGCACAAACAGAAGAGAAAAGAAAAGAGAAATCCCTTCTGAGTCTCTCAATGGCTTGGAGAATGCAGTCGAGTGATGTGCATCCAGGGCGGACTCAAGAAACAAAGCTCATGGTCACGTGATGGTTACCTGATCAGGCTTAGCTATGACGACAATGTAAAGCCAACTTTCTTACTCACTTACTTGCTCTCTCTCCCTCTCTCTCTATTTTGTCAAAATTCCTCTGAATCAATGCCTAGAGAGTAAGGTTAAAGAGGGAAAGACACAACAGATTCTCTCTGCCTAACCTGTTTCATATGGGAGATCATCTCTCTCCACTATGGCGCTCCTTCAGACCTCACTGATATGGGTTGTATATGCAGTTGTGATTGCAATCCTACTGGCGATAGCTTCGGTATTTATCTATGTCTACCAAACACCTCGTGATCGTTCTCCATCTGTAACTCTGACCTGCATCATTGCCATAACCAGTCTTCTGGCAACTGTGCTTTTGCTCCCGGTGGATGTCGCACTCATATCATCAACCACGTCATCCCGCCTAGGCCGACGGAAGGACTGGGCCACCCAGGAAACGGTTGATAACATCACGTTCTCACTGACAATCATCTACTACATATTGTACTCACTGGATGCCTTACTCTGTCTTTTGGTGATCCCTTTCACCTACTTCTGGTACGAGGAATACGATGAGGTAGCCAGTGAAACAGGGGAGCAAACTGTGGGACAGCGGCTCTGGGGATCCTTCAAGTACACCTTGTCATTTGTTGCGATTGTTGTTACCCTATTCCTGGTTGGATTTTTTGTCCCCGTTTCCAAAAACAGGGTCGGAATGGACTTGGATTACTTCAAACGCCTGCTGACAGAGAATCGTAAGTCTTGCTGCCTTTTGAGTCCTCTTACGATGACACTAACAACAATACAGATGGTGAGCGTGCTTTGACATTTGCTTTGGGACTTCTGATGACCCTTGGTATCTGCCTGTATGTCTTGTATACTTCAGTGGGGCTTGCTTTATTTCCCATTAGCTTGATCAAGACTGCACCATCAATCTCTAGCCCCACGCTGCGGGCTTCCACGGCTCGCCAATTAGAAGCCAATCAAGAGCGACAGAGGCAGCTTGAAGGTCGCTGTGGGGGAAACTCTGAGCTTCTTTCGTCCAAAGATCGCAGAGAACTAGATACACTCACACGAGAGGAGAGAACATTGATTAGGCGGCAACGTCTTGTCGATGAAGCTCAAGGGGAAGGCCGGAGTTGGTTGATGCGAGCATGGTTCAAGATTGAGGCAATATTCCGCCCTTTCAAACTGCTTGGAGGCCTTCTACTCCTGTTGATTGCTTTTGTTACATGGGTGTCCATGCTGTTGACAGCTATCGACAAGGCAAAAAACTCAGTTTGCAAACACCGCTGTGGATATATTCTCGGGCATATCAATGTCTTCAACCCAGTCAATTGGGCACTTGTTCAATCTGCCAAAGTCTTTCCAGTTGATTATGCCATTTTTTCTGTTCTTGTGCTGCTGTTCTTCTGCAGCTCAGTTGCTGGCATCTCTGTGGTCGGGATCCGCTTTCTTTGGATTCGAATTTTCCAGATTCGAAAGGGCCACACATCACCTCAAGCTCTCCTCTTGGCGACTGCGATGTTGATGCTGATTATCTTGGCGTTGAACTATTCTATTTCCATGGTCGTCGCTCCCCAGTACGCCACGTTTGGCCCGCAGACTTTCTGTGACCGTTCTCCGGGAACACTGCTAGAGTGGCCTGATTGCTCTAATCACAAAGATCTCATCAAGCCATGCTCTGAATTAGCAGATAATCCCGCCGCACAACGAGTGTGCACTCCCAGTGTTGTCAGCACCTTTCTCAACCGTGTCACTCTCAATTTTCCTTTCTTTGGTATTGTATTCTTTTGGGCCCAGTTCTTCTTCCTTGGTAAGTATGCACCTGGGTGCAAGGTCCAAGGCATATCTATGAAAACTGATCATTGATTACTAATCGATTATGTGTCCACAGGTCTCTACCTTGTTGTCTTTGTGACATCTCTCTTCCGATCTCCAAGATTGGATGAGAGGCAACTTGACGAAGATGCCGAGGAAGCCGAAGAAGAAGGTCTCCTCGCTAACACAGGAAGGCGATTCAATGCAACCTGGCAAGATATCACTGGCCGGGCTGACCGCAACAGCTCTGGGAATTAATGGGGCTTGATTGAATAGGAGGAAAGCAGTGGACTAGTTCGAAAATACTAACTGCTTCTGCGAAGTAATGTCCTAGTGAAATTTATGTTATTATCTGATTCACACGAACCTATTTTTGAAGTTAATGTAGGCAATACATGATAATTTTCGGCACATGATCTTCTCGTGTTTTTATCCGCAGGGTAAGACATGGCCCAGCATGTACCTTATTAGAATCTCAACCACCGAGGTAGGGGGGGGGGATCGCTGTTTCATGAATTCGTCACATAGTCAAGCTTTCAACTGCTCATTGAGCAAGGCCAGGGCACTTTGGAATGCTTTCACCACCTCTGCGTCTTGAATGGGGGGTCCGAGTGATCAGCACTTGAGCGGGGCAGACGATGGGTCTCTTGAGCTTACAATGCTTTTTCTTGTTCTCCACGCTGACTTCAGAATTCTGAACGTGCTGCATCTGTGTCTTGAATCTTGATGATCTTTAGAACTCCATTCTACGAAAACCATGGGGTACAATCCTCACCTCTTCAGGGCCCGCTGTTCATCTTGTAACACGGCTGTCTGAGACCATGCTGCAAAGACCTGCTAATAATTAGTGCTAGGGTAGAACCGCAGATGCGCAATGTCCTTACATCGAGCAGTTTTGTAGTCTGCGCACGAAGGTCTTCTTCGACACGACTATGCTCATCCATAGCATCAGTGTATTTTTCTTGCAGCTGATCCCAATCATAATTATCCAGCCCTTGAGTTAAACGAGCCACTAGCATTTCTTCCATTTCCAGGACGGGCCCAACTGGCTCTGGGCTGCAAATTTCCTGGAGCTCTTCCGTTGCAGGTGGTCGTGAGGCGAAGTCATGACTATCGTCTGTCGATGCCATTTTGGACGAGCTCTTCTTGGCAGATGAACTTAGGAAAAGTGAAGAAATTGTGGTGAAATTTGGATCATTTTGTAGTATCAAGGAGGTGATTGGGCCTTTATCAACCGTCCAACGTGATTTGACCCGAACAAACAGCTGCCACACACCGCGTCAGGTGACGACATCACTAGAACCGACTCTGTCCCAAGATCTTGGTGCAAGACTCCCATGGTTTCCGTTGGTAGCTCTCGCAGCTTCCACAATACACCATGGATGCGCGACTCTCCGTCTTTCAGCTAAAACCCCTTAACCGTCTGCGATGAGTTGTCACATATGCACATCTGCCCACTCCCGCTTGCCAGTTCTCTGTCCGACATGTGCCCGCAATCGTCTTTATCAGCTACGTCTCGAACACACCCAGATCCTTCTTGAAAAACAGTCCCTTGGCCACCAAATCGAGATCGCGATCACCCATGGTGAGCTAGGACCCTCCGAACCCGATCACGACAGCTCTTGTCGCTGGGCCCTCCAAACCATCTTAAGTCAACAAGCTGGCTCGATCTCCCGGGAGGATGTTGTGGCGCCGCAGATAAACACTTTGAAAGAGGAGATTAGGGCAAAAAAGGCTGAGATCCTGGAGCGTAAGGCGCGCTTGGCTCGCAGGCGTTCTGATGCTGAATCGGCCCAATACCAACTTGAGGAGCGGGAGGCTGCTATCTTGACAGGCCTACAGAACACCACCAAGAGAACCGAGCATCTATGGCACACATTACATAGTAAAACGGCAGAAGCTCGGATTTTTCTCTGTCGCGAGGCGGCCCATCTGTATGGTTTACGGCAAAAGCCAGCCAGGAAAGGCGACGCTAGCCAGACCTACGTCCTTGGAGGCCTAACAATTGTAGACTTACGGGACATGAATGGAAAGATCCCCATATTCTGGCCGCCATTATTTTCTTTTAGACTAACAGATATGCAGGCTCCACAGCAGCTCAGATATCTACGTCACTCTCCAACATTGCCCTCCTCCTCGTCCTCGTTTCGCATTATCTTTCATTGAGACTCCCCGCCGAGATCACTCTACCCCACCGGAATCACCCTAATCCAACCATCTACACTCCTGCTGCATCCTACGACTCTCATAATGCCACTGATGGAACTTATATTCCTCAACCCTCATCCAGCCAGGCAGTGCCCCGACCTGCAGACACTCGCTCGCGTCCAAGGCCACTATTCATTGATAAGCCTCTCCAACGCCTCGCCAAGGAAGACCCTTCCACGTATTTCCTCTTTCTCGAGGGTGCCACTCTCCTTGCTTGGGACGTCGCATGGCTGTGCCGGACCCAAGGAATCAACCTAACCTCAGACTCATGTGAAGAGGTCTGCAACATTGGAAGTGGATTGTGGCAGTTATTGGTTGCCCCGCCAGCTCAGACGTCCACTTTGATGCGGGCCTTCGCCGGTCGAGATACGCAGGCCAAGGTGAAACCTACTAAAGATTCTCCCCAAACCACAATTCAGCGCATGAAATCATTTCCTATGCTCGGGCATTATTCCCACGGGACTGTTCATTCGTTTCTCGGGGCATCGGAGGGAGCGGAGTTCATGCGCACATGGAAGTTACCAACTCCAACAAAGATTTTTGACAACTTAAAGTCCAACCTTCTTGGCGAGATGGCCAGCGCAGAATGGGAGGTATTGGAACAACAGGAATGGGAGGACGAAACCCTGAAGATTCAACAACCATCCACGCCACAGAGCAAAACCTCCCGCTTGCCCAGGCCTTCCGAAACAAACGAGACCCCACATCAGACATCAAGACCAAAGGGCACAAGTGGTTGGACGAAGCTCAACAGTAGATAATATAGCAGAAATAAATACAGAGCATATGGTCAATCTACAGAGTACAACAGGTTTTTTAAGGGCGTAATTATACACATATTACGATTTAGGTGCAGTAGTTGTAAAAGCAAAACATCCCCAAGCGTAGTGATTCTGTATACTATACAATAGACGGCTTGCGGAGTTACTGAGATGCCGAGATAAGATTGTACCGCGTGGCCCGAGTCCCTCCGCTCACTTGCTATGCTTCCCGTCGGAATCTTGTGCTGTATTTCTGGAAAACTCCTGAATCAAAGTCCAATTGCATGAAGCGGTCCTAGTAATACCGTCGGACTCTCGTGGACTCCACATCGGAACTGAATCTCCTATTTATTACTGGCAATGTGGCCGGAACCCACCCGCATTTAAAAAGTCCCCAAACATGCAGAATGCCCAGGCGTGGCAGAATCCCGGCGAAGGGTCTCTGGGTCAGTATTCCATGACTGAATCCTATCAATTAGCTCTGACTCTTTCATCTATCTGGCAGATCTCAAGCGCGCGCTCTCCGCCATCTCAGAGATCCCCGAATCTCTCCTAAGAGCCGAGCTCCGACGACGAGATGCCACAGGCTCAGTGGAGACACCCTCATGTGGCTCTCAGGCGCAGGGCGCCTACAATACACCATTGCATGTCATGGCACTTTTCCTCATCTTAGGGCTGAGTACATTCGGTATGCGCTAGTCATTATTCTCTGATATGTGATACTGGGTGATTGACAGACTCATTTTACACCAGCATGCTCATTTCCGGTCCTTGCTCGCCGCTTTCCTGGTCTTCCGATCCCACGTCGCTTCCTGTTCATCTCCAGACACTTTGGTACCGGAGTCTTGATCGCGACAGCGTTTGTGCACTTGCTCCCGACTGCATTCGTTTCCTTGACGGACCCCTGTCTCCCTCGGTTCTGGAGCCATACGTATCGTGCAATGGCGGGCTTTGTGGCCATGATATCGGTCTTTGCTGTTGTGGTGGTAGAAATGTTTTTTGCCATGAAAGGTGCAGGGCATGTGCATGGCAATGATTACGATACTTTGATAGGCGACATTGGCCGCGAGTCTATAAGCGACTTTGGGCATGACACCGCAGATTATTCGCGTCTGGAAGCGCAAAGATCGCATGGAACTATTCGTTTGGACAGCCTACGACAGAGTGGTCAGGCCGAAGTTGATGGTCCTGCGTCTGCTTCTTCGCATGGGCCTGAGCGGCTGCACTCGGCTGGCTCCCAACTGGATAAACAGGAAGACGATGATACTGATCTTGATGAGCTCGATGCCTACGCCGATGACTCCCCGCCTCGCGTGCGGTCCCGGTCACATTCGCTTCATCACCACCGCCCGCAGATGAGTGGTCACTTTCGACAGCAGTCCGGCTCGGAGTTGCCAATGCAGAACCCACAGCGTCAGCTTCTCCAGTGTCTACTCCTGGAAGCTGGTATTCTTTTCCACAGTATCTTCATTGGCATGGCACTCAGTGTTGCAACCGGAACCTCGTTTGTTGTGCTTCTCATTGCCATCAGTTTTCATCAGACATTCGAAGGGTTTGCGCTGGGCTCACGTATCGCATCACTCATCCCTGATCTTTTCTCCCCCTCTTCCGCAAAACCCTGGCTGATGTCACTGGCTTACGGAACAACTACTCCCCTCGGTCAGGCCATCGGATTGGTCTTGCATAATCTCTATGACCCGGCAAGTACCACGGGCCTGCTCATGGTTGGCATTACCAACGCCATCAGCTCTGGCCTTCTGCTCTTTGCAGGTCTTGTGGAGCTTCTAGCGGAAGACTTTTTGAGCGAGCCAAGCTATGAGACTCTCAAAGGGAGACGGCGTGTAGAGGCATGTATATCAGTTGCCTGTGGAGCTCTCCTGATGGCATTTGTCGGGGCTTTTGCCTGAGTGGCTGGACACTTGCCAGGTGTGTACTGTCTCTGGGTTATATGGACTCTTCCATAGAAAGCTAGAATTTTCAAATGTTATTATTCCTGTGCTTCATCTTCAAGCGTTCGGTGAAACCCCCCTAGAACTACAATTGACATTTCACCCTTCCCCGATATATGCTACAAGAATCTTGTCAACTTGGTGAACCGTTCGGAGAAATATTAAATTCTCTACTTCCAATATCTATTTCGAATATTTGCGTTGGTTGGTATTTCGCAGGAAGTCGATAGTCATGTCATATCCGTACATCATTAAAATAATCTCTCTAAAGCAGAGACTCGATCACGAGGGCACTCGCACCACCGCCGCCGTTGCAAATGCCAACGCAGCCAAGCTTGCCCTGCTTCGCCTTCAAGACACCGATCAGAGTGGCCAAGATACGAGCACCGCTGGCACCCAGTGGGTGGCCAATGGCAACTGCACCGCCGTGGATGTTGACCTTATCCTCAGAGAGGCCAAGCAGCTTCATGTTGGCAAGGGCCACCACACTGAAAGCCTCATTGATCTCAAAGGCATCAATGGAGTCCTGAGTCACGCCAGCGTGCTTCAGGGCCTTAGGGATCGCCAATGCGGGCGCAGTGGTGAACTTGCTTGGCTGCTGCTCAGCATCTCCCCAGCCACAGATCTTGGCAATGGGCTTCAGGCCGAGCTCCTTCACCTTGGCCTCGGAAGCCAGGACCACAGCCGCAGCACCGTCGTTAAGGGGGGAAGAGTTGGGGGCAGTCACGGTGCCACTGCCGGGGATGAAAGCAGGCTTCATGTTGCGAAGCTTGTCAGGGTTGAGCTGTCCTCAAAGTAACATATCAGCGAAAGACCTGGGCAAAATTGCCGTCTACCAGATTTCACTTACGTTCTTGGGCTCGTCATCCTGAGACACGGTAACACCGGGCTTTCCACGGAAACCGGGGAGCTCAATAGGAGCAATTTCATAGTCGAAGGCACCGGCAGCCTGGGCAGCCTGCGCCTTTTCGTAGGTGCGGATGGCATAGTCATCCTGCTGTTGGCGGGTGAACTCGTGGTCCTGTGCACACTCCTCGGCCTGCAGACCCATGAGCTCCTGCTTGCCATAGGCATCCTGCAGACCATCCTTCATGATTCCATCAACCAGGGTCTGGTGGCCGAACTTGGCACCAGTACGGGAGTTGGGGATGTAGTGGGGGGTGTTCGACATGGACTCGGTACCGCCAGCCACGACAATATCAGCGTTGCCGGTCATGATGGTCTGGGCTCCGAGGATAATTGCCTTCAGAGCAGAAGCGCAGACCTTGTTGACGGTGGTGCAGACAGCGGAGTCGGGGAGACCAGCACCAATGGCACATTGGCGTGCAGGGTTCTGTCCAACGCTGAATAGGGAGTTAGTATCAACGATAACCATTGAGGGTACGATGGTATTTGGAGGGGGGAGGCCTACCCAGCGGAAAGGACGTTGCCCAAGAAGACCTCCTCAACATCGGAGGCATTGATACCCTCAGCACGCTCCACAGCGGCTATATATCGAGTTAGTATATGTGTAAATCTCTATTTTCCTCTCATTTGTAGTGGGATAGCATATAGAGTTGCAATTGGGGAGTTAACATACCCTTGATGGCATGAGCACCAAGCTGAGGAGCAGTCAGACTGGAAAGGGAACTGTACAAGACCAATGATATTAGGAACCGTAACACAAGTAGAATTGAATATAACATACCCAAGGAAGGAGCCCACCGGGGTACGGGCGGTGGAAACAATGTAAACGGGAGGAAGGGAAGACATGGCGAGTTTTGGAGATATACGAATCTTTAGAGAAGAAGGAAAGGGGAACGGAAAAGGAGAGTATAAAAGGGAAAAGAAATATGGAGGGGCGATTGATTATAGTGGGGAGTGAGGAGCTGTACGGTGTAGGCGCGAGTACTTGAGACGCTCGGACCAAGTGGAAAGTTGAGATTCAACTCCTCCGGCGTCACGCCAGCACTAAGTCCGGCGCGGATCTAGCTTTGCGCGTCACCCATCCTTTCTTTCTCCACCACAATGGATGACCTCTACGACGAGTAGGTTCTCCCTTTTTCTGTCCTTTTACAACATTGATTGACTCCCGCAGGTTCGGTAATTACATCGGAGAGGCTGAGTCGGACGACGAGCAACATGACCAGGTGCCGCAAGCCTTCAAGTTCGATGAGGCTTTTGACGATGAGGAGGAAGATGAGGTTATCAATGATCAGCAATTAATGGAGGTCGATGGTATGTTAGCCCGCTTTCAAGAAAGATCATGAGAGAAGAAGAAAGAAAGAAAGAAAAAAAAACCTCTCACCCTTTCTGATCATAAATGCTCACCAATCCTATTTCCAGAAGGACCTTCGAACGCCGTGATCCTGCACGAAGACAAACAATATTACCCAAGTGCTCAACAAGTATACGGTGCCGATGTTGAGACTCTGGTCCAGGAAGAAGATGCGCAACCTCTGTCCGAGCCGATCATCGCCCCCGTCCAGCAGAAGAAATTTGCGCTCGCAGAGACCGAGCTTCCATCGGTGTATTTCTCCCGGGAGTTTATGTCCGATCTACTTAACTTTCCCGAGCAAATCAGAAATGTCGCCATCGTGGGCCATTTGCACCATGGCAAGACCGCGTTCATGGACATGCTGGTAAAACAGACCCACGACTTGACGGAGCGGCTACAGAAGCGGATAGGCAAGCGCAAGGAGGAACAACTCCGATACACCGATGTGCATTTCCTGGAGCGAGAACGTGGCCTGTCGATCAAGGCGGCGCCAATGAGCTTGGTTCTTCCTGGAACCAAGGGCAAGTCCCATCTCCTCAATATCATTGATACCCCCGGACACGTGAACTTTGTGGATGAGGTGGCTGCATCGATCCGCCTTGCTGATGGTGTCGCCCTGGTCGTCGATATTGTGGAGGGCGTTCAGGCCAACACTGAGCAGATCATCAAGCATGCTGTCTTGGAGGACCTTCCACTGACCCTGGTTGTCAATAAAATGGACCGCCTTATTCTGGAGCTTAAACTGCCACCGAACGACGCCTATTTCAAGTTGAAACATGTGATTGAGGAGGTCAACACGGTCATCGAGAACGTTCTGCCAGGCCAAGGTGAGCAGCGCCGAGTGAGCCCGGAAAAGGGCAATGTTGCCTTTGCATCCAGCTCAATGAACTGGTGCTTCACTCTACAGTCATTCGCCCGGATGTATGCAGACACTTACCCACGGCTCGACTCGACCGAATTTGCTGCTCGGCTTTGGGGCGATATCTTCTATAACCCCCGCAGTCGGAAATTCACTCGCAAGGGTGTGGAAGAGAACTCGAAGCGTTCGTTCGTCAAGTTTGTCTTGGAGCCGATCTACAAGCTTTATTCCCATACACTCAGCGAGAGTCCCGAGGACCTCAAAGAAACCCTTGCTAGCGTGGGTGTCAGCTTAAAGCCCTCGCAATTGAAGACTGACGCGAAGGAGCTGCTAAACCTCGTTTGTGAGCAATTCTTCGGCCCTCCTACTGGCTTTGTAGACATGGTTGTCCAGCACGTTCCTTCCCCGGTTGATGGAGCCCAGAGAGTATTGGATCGGTACTACACCGGTCCATTGGACTCAAAGGTTGCGTCATCTATGGCTGCCTGTGACCAGGACGGACCCCTGGTCGTTCACGTCACCAAGCTGTTCAGCACCACTGATGCTACGGGATTCCACTCCTTTGGACGAATTCTGAGTGGTACCGCTCGACCTGGCCAGCAGGTTCGCGTTCTTGGTGAAGGCTACACACCCGAAGACGAGGAGGATATGGTCATTGCAACCATCTCAGACACCTGGATTGCGGAAACCGCTTATAACATCTCCACAGATGGTGTCCCCGCTGGCAACTGGATTCTACTTGGCGGCGTGGACAATTCCATTGTGAAAACGGCAACACTGGTGCCTCTGAAACTGGACGATGATGAAGAACCCCATATTTTCCGGCCCATTCGACACATGACCGAGTCGGTGTTCAAGGTTGCGGTAGAGCCGGTCAACCCGTCCGAACTACCTAAGATGCTGGACGGCTTACGCAAGATCAACAAGAGTTACCCCTTGATCTCGACCAAGGTGGAGGAGTCTGGTGAACATGTCGTTCTAGGTACCGGCGAGCTATACATGGACTGTGTTCTTCATGATCTTCGACGACTGTACTCTGAAATGGAGATTAAGGTCTCTGACCCTGTCACTCGGTTCTGTGAGACGGTGGTTGAAACCTCTGCCATGATGTGTTACTCAATTACCCCGAATAAAAAGAACAAGATCACAATGATCGCCGAGCCATTGGACGAAGGCATCGCAGAGGATATTGAAAGCGGCAAGGTCAATATCAAAGACCCCATCCGCAAGGTTGCTCGCTACTTCGAGGAACATTACGACTGGGACAAGCTCGCCGCTCGTAGCATTTGGGCGTTTGGCCCTGACGAGATGGGACCGAATATTCTTCAGGACGACACATTGCCTTCACAGGTAGATAAGAAGCTACTGGGGAGCGTCCGAGACTCAATTACTCAGGGCTTCAGCTGGGGCGCAAGAGAGGGTCCCTTGTGTGAAGAACGTAAGTTGTATCTCACACTCTTCCTACTTAAAATATCGATACTGACAAGACTTAGCCATTCGAAACACCAAGTTCAAGCTCACGGATGTATCTCTTGCGGATCAAGCTATCTATCGTGGTGGAGGTCAAATCATCCCCACAGCTCGCCGGGCCGTGTACTCGTCATTCTTGATGGCTTCTCCCCGGCTCATGGAGCCGATCTATTCCTGTACCATGACGGGTCCCGCCGATGCTGTCGCTTCAGTATATACCGTTTTGTCGCGTCGGCGAGGTCACGTCCTGTCTGACGGCCCCATTGCTGGAACCCCTCTCTATTCCGTGCGGGGTCTCATTCCGGTGATTGACTCGTTCGGTTTCGAGACAGATCTTCGCATCCACACCCAAGGTCAGGCCATGGTCAGTCTTGCATTTGATAAGTGGAGTGTGGTACCTGGAGACCCACTGGACCGTGATGTCAAATTGAAGCCACTGGAGATGGCCGGGGCCATGGCCACAGCTCGGGACTTTGTCCTGAAGACGAGACGGCGCAAGGGACTGGCGGAGGATGTGACGGTCAGCAAGTTCCTGGAGCCGGAACTGTGGAAGGGATTGAAGGAGAGTGGCGTTTTGGACTCATGATCCTCACCACAAAAACACGCTAACAACCAAATTTACTCTGGGAGGGGTTTCTGGGGCTACGGAGTCGTCGATTATTGAGCACGTTGCTCCCTCTGTAATTCTAATGCGCTCATCAAAAATATGCAAGTGTCATTATCAAAAACAACTGGCATTTTATCTCGTAAAATGGGGCTTGTATCAACCGGGACAGGAGAAGCTAGCTCCCCAAGGTCCCTGGGCTGAGTGCTATAATAATATTACAATCATGGAAGGGAAGGTAGTTGGGGAGAGCTTCTTATTGACAGGTCTCCATCATCTTGGTGATGACCTGCATCAAGGCGCCATTCTCCAAGGCTGCAGCAACTCTCTCTTTATCGCCCAGCTGCTTATTGACCTCATCGCCTGTGCTATGGGTGCCTTCCTTGATGCGCACATCAACCCGGAAGCGGGGCGGAAGAGACTGTTCTAACCGCACCCGAACTCCGAGACCAATGACCGTTGCTAGGCTGCAGTGGGTGATAGTTGGGGTAATCAAGACAATGACGGTCTGAAGAGGTGAATCTGGAACGTTGGGAAGGGTTGGCTTGATAAAGATATCTGGAAGGGAGACGACGGCCAGTTCTCCCAGGGACAGGGGATGTTCTGGGTCCGAGATTGACTTGATCAAGTCTAAAAGATGGATAAGTTTCACTAGATTCTTTCCAAAAAATTGAGATGGCAAACACGGTCTTACCATAGATCTCCTGCTCATCGATTGGCTCCTCCAAGAGGTCGTCATCTTCGGAGTCCGACGAGAGAAAGTCGGCGGGATTCGGGACAGCAGCAAAGATGCCAGAATGATAATCGCCTGCTTTGATAGTGGAGCGAGTCCTGGTGGGAAGATCCGCCACGTTCAGGATCGTGGGGTTGGAATTCTGTACCTCCGCCATGATTGAGAGGGGCAAAAAGCTTAGGAAGATTTCGATAAAGAAGCTTATCGAAGTCTCACGTGTCTGCCGGTAGATCCTCGGTCCATTCCCGATTTGGGGAAAGCGCGGAATGCCGATTTCCCATTTAATGGTAAGCTACGAATAACCTATGGGTAATCTCTGGGTAATGGGTAATTTATTAGTCTTTTTAGTTCTTTTTAGTCTTCGGGAACGTCCTCGGGATTTGTGGACTATTTATTTTCATGTTTATGGACTGATCAAGATGAGGGACAAGATGGTTATTTGAGCCTTGCCAGACTCCCGGACCACCGTTCATAGGCTTGGCTCATGGGAACCAGGGAAGTGGGTAGGATCGACCAAAATGAAACTGAATTAACAACCCTCTTTGGACGTTATCGAGTCATTCAGCCCAAATGAATTTGGGCTGGACTCTCTGCAAAGATAGATAACTCCACTTAGGAACCTCTGTAACCATGGCGGTTCCAGCTTAGGTCCTCTTCCGAACCCTATGTACCAGGGGGATCCACTTCTTAGTTTTGGCTATTTTGCCCCTTTAGCGCCCTAAGAGGGGGGAGATCAAAGCCACACACACAAACATGAGCACACACATATTCTCTTGGAGTACCAAGGGGGGTTGGTAAGAAAGATAAAACACGGCGGTTTCATCTAAAAAAATGTGGACAAGAAAACAAGAAATTGTAGAAGCTACGGATACCTCGGAACTTAGCCGTGAAGAAATTGAAGTGGAAGGGTTATTTCTTTTTTTTTTCTCCGATCCTGCATGGTATTTTATTTCCTTTTTCTTCCGGTGAGAATGTGATGTACTGTAGAATGGAAGCTGGAGATTACTGCACAGATGCTAGAGTGGAGACTTGCGCATGTTCCGTTGTTTTTCCGAAGTTTTTTTTCTCTTTCTCTTTCTTTTCCATTTTCTTTAATTCTTTTTCTTTGTGAGCATTGTTTAATAAAAAGTCCCTTGTTTCTATATCAGTTCCAGTCTACAGGTGCTAGTCTACAAGTGTACATTACAGCAAGTATGCATATACAGGTATACTGTTGCACAGTAGTACTATGTAACTCTACGGAGTAATACCACGTGTTGGTTAGTCATCGATACCGGTATCAATTACGTCGTAACTTCAGGAGGCAATAATCTGGATCGTCCGCCTCCACCCACCGAATCCACTGCGCCGGCGCTATTGGATGTTCATCACCACCTTGGCACCCCTCTCAGCTTTCCTCTCCGCCCTTTTCCAATCTGTTCTTCCCCCCTCCTTCGAATGCGCCCCTGATGTCTCCACCTTGATGCATCGTGATGCCCTGAGCGACTGCTGTAAGCTTGATTCCCCCCCCCCCCCCCCCTGACCCCCCGGCTCTTCGTGATGCGATCGCATGTTTCGGCATCTGACCTGAACAATTGCTTTAAGCATTCGCATCCCTGTGCCGAACCAATTTTTGGACCTTTGCGACGCCTTCAGATTCTAGGGAATTCCGCAATTTCGCTCCGGGTGGGCCGTCTTGGTTGTGTGGAAGCTATCGCACGTCTCTCTCCGAAGGTTGTGCGTTGATCGACGTGCCGGCGCGACGGCGTTGCGCTTGAACGCTACCAATCGCATCGTCTTTTACCATTCTTGAATCTATACCGGAGTCAACTACAAAGCACGGTCATACTGAGCGTTCTCCTTCGTTTTGTAATCCGCTTTTACTTTTTTTTTAACCTCCGAATTCCGCGGCCGGTCCTTGCGGATAACTACTCGTCCAATTTCGCTCTACCACATTACATCTCCCCTCTTGATTACCTCGGAAAAGAAACATCAAGGAGTGGAGCTCGAAACGAGAGAGTGAAAGAGGAAGACTTAAAACCCAGAAAAACCAAAATACAAAATGCAGGGCTACTCATTTGCACCTCCGACGGGGCCTCCCCGAGAGGGCCAGAAAAGTATATTCTTCCCGAACCCCGGCATCAAATAGGGCCAATGTTGAATGGATGTTGATCTGGTCCTGATTTAGATTACGTTTTTGTTGATGAGCATAATCGTCACAAGAGACTAAAAGGTAAAGCGTATCATTGTCTAGTGGGCCTTTCCTGGAGTTAACTGGAAGCAGTAATGCGAGCGTGCAATGGCTGCCGAAAAAGGAAGATCAAGTGCGATGCCGCAACAACAAATACTTGGCCGTGCTCGGCATGCACTCGTTTGAAACTGGTCTGTGTTCCTCCAACGATCGGACAGGAAGGCGAATTTGGCCCAGAAGGCCACGACGTGGACCCCACCGAGACAGGAAGTAGCTCCGGTCAAGAGGCTTCTCACCATTCATTCTCGGTGTCTCCTGCCTACAGAGATGGTAATCAAGCCCCCCTTGGGTCCCTACCTTCGTACGATGGGATGGGCATGTATTCCCAGTTCGTTCATGCCCCTCCGGGTCAATCTGGAATGTACAATGATCTGCGATCACCTCCCATGGTCATATCACCTCAATCTTATCAACAACCCCCAATATATCCCGGAACTCAGTCATCTTCCATTGGGACAGCAGATCGGGGAGTCTTCGTGGAACCTGAATCCACGGCAGAGAACCTAAGCGAGGTTTTAGGAGAGCTGAAAATCGATGAGTCGGGTATCGGTATGGTGTTGCTATCGTAAAAGAGTCAACAGATATGAAAATGCTAATATCCCCCCAGCTCCCTATATCCGCGGGCAGCGAACGGATCGCATCGAGCCTGATGCCCCCGTTCAAGATGACGTGGAAGAAAGGTTGCCGCCACTTAGCACAGGCGCAGGTGCCACGATTCGAATTCCACCAGAGCTCATGCCTGCAGATGAGGACGTGATGGAGTATTTCAAAATTTACTTCGATGAGATTCATCCCTATGTGCCTGTGATACCACGAGCCCATTTCTACTATCAATGGCAAAATGATCGCCGCTCTATCTCTCCCCTTCTCCTTGAGGCACTATTTGCCTGTGCTGGTCGATTATCGGAGGAGCCCGCAGAGGGCGCCCAGTGGCTTGCATTGGCGAACAGTGAGTCGGTCAGAAAATCCGCTAGGGAAGTGACTTTTTTTTGCTGATCTCGCCAACCTTCGCAGGACATGAATCGAGTTTTATGGATGTTCCACGCGTGAGCACGATCCAGGCCATGCTTCTCCTCCTTAAAGCCCGAGAGTCATTACCCAAGAAAGGATATTATTACCGGTCCTGGCAAACTGTCAAAACCATCGTCTCGATGGCCAAGGATTTGGATATCCACGAACATTATAGTAATCACGCCGAAGGAAGGCCTTGCGACTTGAGCCCAATTGAATGCCTGATCCAAACTCGGATATGGCAGGCCCTTCTGGTGGTGGAGGTGATGATCGGAGCACCCCAGGGTAAGTATCAACCAGTCTATTTTTGCATTGATCTCTCTAATCGGCTTTGCTTAGGTCGCTCGGATTATGGCGTGGACCCCCAAACCGTGGATATGCGTCCGTCGTTGGACATCAGGGGCTTGGATGCCTATGAGACTGATCGCTCGCGGCAATATGCTTACTTCGTTCGCAACGCGCATCATATCCGCATCATCACAGATATTTATCATAAGGTAAAAAAACAAAAGGACTGGGGGGCAGATCCTCGGTTCACACAGAGGAATCCCCTTTTTGCCGATTGGCTTCGCAATCTACCGCCAGATTTGCAGGTCAATTATCCACCTGATGGCTCCCCCCCATGGCTCCCGTCCCATTTTGTGGGCAATATGCATTCTCACTGTCACCTCGCGATTATCCTACTTCACCGTCCACAGCTTCAGGCATCCCAGTCCTTTACCGCTGGGGGCGAGTGGAAAATTCATTTCTCCTTGTGCTACTCATCAGCCAAAAGCCTTTGTCGCTTACAAGAAGCCATTTTGGAACGGTTTGGATTATCCGGTTTGTTGTACATGCAGCGGGGGATCAACTTCGCCATCTATTGTATTCTGACGTGTACCATGCTTCACCTGGTAAGTGTTTGAATACAAACCTACGACTAGTGAGTGTATAGAGCTATTTCTGATGTTTGCAGGTCGCTATCACCTCCCCCGATCCTGAATTTAACTCCGATGCTCGGGAGTTCTTCACCCGCCACATGCGTATTCTTGAGCGATGCTCTACCGCGTGGCCCATGCCTGAGATCCAAGCACAGATCGATTCTTTAAGGCAGGCCTTTTCCGCTGATACCAACCGGTCCTTTGAACTCAAGCCAAGTTTTCCGTACGGTAGTCCCTCGGAGGGCTACCAACCTAGTCCGCCTATGGATGCGCATTATCATCCACACCTGAGCCATGTGTCAAGCCATGTCCAATCCAGAGTGGGTTTTAACACACATCCAATTACTCCTCCGATTTCCGCTGGTGCTGAAGACTCGAAGTCCGACACATCCTCCCAGTTACAATCCCTTGGAATGGTCCCCCATCAACCACCGACCACTCATCCTCTCGACCAGCCTTTGGTTGATGAAAATAGTTGGGACCCGACCCGAATTATCAAGTAAGTGACTCGAGTGTCTCTCCCTTGCTACGGTCAATGTGCTCACCCGCTACCCTCCACAGTCAATGGGATATGGCCTTCTCCGTGAATCCCTCCACCGTCAGCACCAACTCGCCTCCGATGCCGATGAGTAACCCAGCGCAACCAATATCAAATATGGTCAATCACCAGTACCAAATTCAGTATGACTCGCCGTCCAAGGTGACCCTTCCCCCGGCGCAATCGGTCTCCCCGCCACAGTTCCAAGCACCCCCGGTTGTGTTTAGCGCTCGTGACTGGCAGCAGAGTGTAGCGAGTGTATATGATCCGCAGGGTTTGAAGCGACGGTGGAATTATTCAGTTGACATGGGCTCCGACAACATGACCAAACGTCAACGTGGGTAATCCACTTCTACCACTTTATATAAAGATTCACTCTCCGTTCTGCCACTGACGCATGCCTGTCTTCTACCTCTTCCACCTCTTCTTATGCTTCTTGATTCCCCCTTCAGTCCAACTCATTCGAAGTTTGTCTATATATTTTTTTTCCTACAGGTCTGGTATTACAGAGCATGCAGTGATGTCACGCTTACGGCTCTTTAATTTGGAACGAACCTTTTGAAGGATGACCTCAACGAAGACATCGCGGATTGAAATGACGATTGAATACATGAAATCCTTTGTACATCATACCAAGTTTTGGCTTCAAAAGCATCTTTGATTGGATGGTATCTAAAAAATCAACTTCGGAATTGTGAATCTGACGTTTGTCCTCAAGCTCCATGCGTAGACGTTTTTCCCCTTCCCAATATGATCGATGCACCTTCATCTTGCTAGTATCCGCTAGATCAGATATGCAGCAGTGCCCCTGTCCTTAATAGGGTTGGTTCTGGATTCTGTTTGGTCGACGGAGACAGTGTGAAGGTCGAGAAAATTGGAAGGGTCTTCTCGGAGTAGGTCAAATGATGTGTTGTTGTTAGATGCTCGGTGTGCTCAAGATGAGATTTCAGGATGCAAGTCGAAAGATCCAAGACCAGCCATAGTGTGAGTATAACTGGTTCACAAAGGATATGTCAACCTCGACGGCCGATACCGATTCTCTCTTCGCGAGATCGAACAATCCGGGCCTTATCCCCAGGAAGGGGTTTCAACTCATCACTCGGGTCATATTTGGTGGAGTTGTTTCCTTTCCCTTGCTCGGGGTGTTTGTTCTCCTCCTGTTGGCGAAGCTTCGCTTGTTCAAAGGCGACGATATCTTCAGATGTAACTGTGATGGCGGTGGGCTTTCGGCGCAACATGATTGCAATGTTGACTTGCTGCTGAACTGCGGTGGAGGAAAGATGGGGATGGTGTGCACACACGTGACCATTGAAAGTCCCCAGTTCCCGAATCCCAAAGTTGTGCTTTTTCACGGTTCCTAGCTTTTCCCACCACAACCCGCACCATGATTCCACTTCGGCAGATCGTTCGCCAAGGTGACCGGGTGCGATTGGGGTCAGTTATTCCTATTCGCCATTTCTCTGTTTCTCGCTCCGTCGCCGTAGAGCGCGACGGTAACCCCCGTATGTTCTTCACCAACCTTGGGAAACTTGCAATTGCATTGAAAATGGACAGAATCACCCGAAGGGCATTCTAACGTGTTTGAACTCGAATTAATTTTGCTTTCAAAAAAACAGGAAAACCCTCATTGAATCCAAAGCCGGCCGCATCAAACCCAAAATCTCCGAAGTCTGCCGCGACTCCTTCCGTCAAGCCTCGCCCTTCAAACAAGCCTCCAGGATCTGGACCGCAAAACAGACCCCGGAACGCGAAAGCTCTAGATGCGAGAGCATTTGCTGCGCCCAAAGCTGGTGGTGAACAAGCCAAAATCATTCGCAGCCCCCGGCTTCGTACCGCGCGAGGCGGAAACCAACCCCAGGGTAAGCCCAAGCCTGCGGCCAAGAAAAACCAACGAAAACCTCGAACCAGAGTCTCAAGAAAGACGGAAACCGATGAGGGTGAGGATGTCATTGCCGCTGCAATCCAACAAATTGAGCAAGAACAAGTGATCAAGGCTCGACCGACTCCGGTTCGCTACGAGCCTCAGGAGATTAATTTCTCCTCGCTTCAGGAGACCTGGCCATCTCTCCCCACCGACACAAACGCTCGATCTGCTGCGGTTCTGGAGAAACTTTCCAATCTCAGTGGTCGCTTCCCAAATGGATATGTCCCTCCCTACGAACTAGGTAGACGGATCTGGAAGGGCCAGAACGTCCTGTTCCATAGCGAGGCGGAAAGAATGGAGGCAATGGAAGAGGTCAAGCGCCTGGCTCAGGCTCGTGCGGACAAGATGTCCCAGCAAAAGGGTGATCTCGTGGAGCCTCGGACTGTCGAGTTCAATGCCATTAAGACGGAAGAATCCAAGATCTTGCTTGAAACGTATGCCCTAGGGAAATACCCGACGGTGGAGGTTGTTCAGGGCCAACCGGCGGTGCTTGGAGAGGTGGTGAAGAATCTTCGCAACAACGGAACATACCAGACTGCAGGCAAGAGGCCGCAGTTTTTGGCTAAGGTCGAGTCCCTACTGGCCTCCAGCCGTGTCAAGCGTTGAGAATTGCAAGTGGTCTGTACTATATTGGCTGAATTATCTGGGCGCTTTTTGTTCCTTTCTGCTTTTCCCCCGCAGGGTTTTTGTGGCACTTTTGCCCTGCCCCTGTATCTAGAATTACAATTGTGACTATATTACAAAAGTAGCATTTTTATGCCTGCTCCAATGTCTTCTTAGCTGCGTCAAAGAGGTCCTTGACTTCTTTCTGGCCTTTATCGGTCGCCTTTTCCATCTGGTCATGAGCCTTGCGGACGTCATCTGGTCGCGCCAACTTCTTCTTTTGCAGATCTTGTAGACGTTTGTGCATGGCCCCTCTGGAGTCTCGGACCGTGCTTGCGGCCTTCTCAAAGGCCTGCTTGGCCGCTTGGACGCTTTGGTCTCGGGATTCCTTGGTTGGTGGAGGGATCGGAAGGTTGAGCTGAAGAGCGTTATGGGGGTCCGGTTGCGGAGTCAAGGACAAGTTCGAAGAGATAATCGCCGATGTCACCGGTTTGATATGCTGTACAGGAAGCATGTTAGTGAGGTTCAGCAGCGGTGTCACCGTGTGGCACAATTCACCTCTTCTTCAGCGACCAAAATCGTCACCATCCGTCCTCCTTTGGGCACAACCTGGGCTAAATCCCGCAGTTTGACCGTTTCTTGACTGTCTTTGCTCAATTGGACTTTTAAGCCTTCGAGCAATGCGGTATTGAATCGCCCACCGGCGCGAAGCTTCGACAGGTCATCTTTTAGACGAGCAACAGCGGTTGAGATACCAGTCTGAAGTTGAGATAGATCGGATGGGTCTTCAGGAGCAAGGGGGCTAGGCTCGGTGTCTGCCGAGGCTTTCTTTGCCTTGTCCTTCTTCTTATACAAGGCGGGTGAACAGGCGAAGCTCCGATCCTGGAGGGACAGCGGAGACTTAAACGCAGGCCATGAAACCCGGGAGTTTCCAAGGCATCGTTGCCGGGAGAAGGTGAGAGACAATCGAAGGATGCGATACATGATGGAGGTAGTAGAAGGAATAAGGAGTCTGGATCCAAAGAATGCCCAGACTACGTACTACTGCTACTAGTTAAGAGGGAAAAAAAAATCAAAACCTCCCCACTTAAAAGACCCATCAATACACTCAATCACAATGTAATTCTGATTCGTCACACATTAAATTTGCAACGTCGATCTTCGTCTACATAAGAAGCATACTTTTTCAAAGTGAAAAAAAAAGACAAATAATAAAAGAAAAATCACTGCGCCCAAAGTTGCCCGGCTTTAAACACCAAAACATGGACCAACATGTGTGCCCCCATCTGATCTATATGGCGCAGATTGTCCTCCAGACGCTATCCGGAGAAAAGCGGGGAATTAGACAGACGTTGACCATCCTATGTTCATTGATCGATTTAGCGGGTGGCCATGGCCTTGGTGATCAGGCGCTTAAGGGCCAGCTCCTTCTTCTTAAGGTCCTCGGGGGTGGAGTCCTCAATCTCAAGCTGGGCCATGGCGTCGCTGAGAGCAGACTCGATCTTCTCCTTGTTGCCACGCTTCAGCTTCATGGACATGCCGGGGTCGGAGACGATCTCCTCAACACGGGAGATGTAAGACTCAAGCTGCTGGCGGGACTCGAACTTCTTGGTGAAAGCCTCGTCGCTGGACTTGAACTTGGCAGCATCCTCAACCATCTGGTCGATCTCGGTGCTGGACAGCTTGCCGACAGCGTTGGAGATGGTGATGTTGGCGGAGCGGCCGGAGGTCTTCTCAGTGGCGGTAACCTTCAGGATACCGTTGACATCAACCTCGAACACACACTCAAGAGCGGCCTCACCGGCACGCATGGGAGGGAGAGGAGCAAGGGTGAACTCGCCCAGGGAGGTGTTGTCAGCGCAGTTGGTACGCTCACCCTGGTAGACAGGGAACTGAACGGTGCTCTGGTTGTCAACGACAGTGGTGAAGGTACGCTTCTTGATGGTGGGGACAGTCTGGCCACGGTTGACGACCGGGGCGAAGATGTTACCCTCCATGGCAACACCGAGGGAAAGGGGAACAACGTCAAGGAGGAGGAGGTCCGCAGTCTCGGCGGAGGTGGCCTTTCCAGAGAGGATACCGGCCTGGACGGCAGCACCGTAGGCAACAGCCTCATCGGGGTTGATGCTCTAGAACGGAACTAGTCAGTGACTGTCATATTATAACAAAGAGAAAGGGGATATTTACCTTCTCAAGCTGCTTGCCATCGAAGAAGTCGCTCAGGAGCTTCTGGATACGGGGGATACGGGTGGAACCACCGACAAGGACGATCTCGTCGACCTTCTTCTTCTCCATACCAGAGTCCTTCAGGACCTGCTGGACGGGGTCCAGAGTGCCAGAGAAGGCCTTGGCGTTCAGGTCCTCGAAACGGGCACGAGTGATGGAGGAGTTGAAGTCCTCACCATCGAAGAGAGAGTCGATCTCAACGGTAGTCTGGGTGGCATTGGACAAAGTACGCTTGGCACGCTCGCAAGCAGTACGCAGGCGACGGAGGGCACGGGCATCACCGGAGAGGTCCTTGCCGGTCTTGCGCTGGAACTCCTTCTTGAAGAAGTCGAGCAGGTTGGTGTCGAAATCCTGACCACCAAGGTGAGTGTCACCAGCGGTGGCCTTGACAGTGAAGACACCACCCTGGATGTTCAGAAGGGAGACATCGAAAGTACCACCACCCAGATCGTAGATCAGGACGTTGCGCTCCTTCTCAGTCTTGCCGGAACCCAGACCGTAGGCGATAGCAGCGGCAGTAGGCTCGTTGATAATACGGAGGACGTTAAGACCGGCGATGGCACCAGCATCCTTAGTAGCTTGACGCTGGTTGTCGTTGAAGTAAGCGGGCACAGTGATAACGGCCTTCTCAACCTTCTTGCCGAGCTTGGTCTCGGCAACCTCCTTCATCTGTTCTCAATTGTGAGTAAGACGATCAATTCAATTATGGGACGAGCACGTACCTTCATGAGGACCATGGAGGAAATCTCCTGGGGGGTGAAGGTCTTGGTCTCACCGAGGTACTCGACCTCGACGGCAGGGCTGACACCCTGGTCGACAACCTTGAAGGGCCAAGACTCAACATCCTTCTTGACAATGGGGTCATCGAAACGACGACCGATCAGACGCCTTTGCATAACCAGTCAGATCCAACCAGAACAAACAATAAAAAACTGAATCGACACTCAGGACTCACTTGATGTCGAAGACGGTGTTGGTAGGGTTCATAGCAGCCTGGTTCTTAGCGGCCTCACCAATCAGACGCTCCTTGTCGGTGAAGGAGACGAAGAGGGGGTGGTGTAGCTACCCTGATCGTTGGCAACTGATTCATTCCCAGTCAGTACACACAGTTATCACCTAGGAGCATCGAAAGGAAGAACGCACTGATCTCGACATTGGTGCCCTCGTAGTTGGCAACGCAAGAGTAGGTGGTGCCTGCACATTTCAGTCAGAGAGATTGAGATTTGTGGGATTTTTGCAATGATCATACCAAGATCGATACCGATCGCTCCGTCGTACACCGGAAGGTCCGCCATTGTGAAATTGAGTGGTAGAGTTGGAGGAATGGAAAAAGGTGGGAAAGAGGGGTTTGGACGGGTCGAAATTTTTTTTTTATAAAAGCAATGCCCACACTATGGGCAGGGCAGAAAACTTTGCGGTGGCGGTGTATCACGTGGTGTAGGAAGAGCCGAATGATGACTGATCCTGTGTTTACATAATGTGGCAAGGGAAAACACTAGTTAGACGTAAAACTATTCCATATTGGAGGTCATCCTAGTATTACCAGGATTGGTTAAATCTATTACACGACTGCTGGGGAAAGTAGCTCCCATAGAGAAGACATTCAAAGAATTGGTGGGAAGTGCTAATAACAAGGTACATAAACAAACAGATCCCATTGCCATCATGACACCTCTCCCCCCTCATCGCAATAGATTAAAGAAAATAGTGACCCGCTCATAATCCACCTCGGAGCCCGGGGGGCCGGATTTAGGAGCTCCCCTGGCTGGTCCAGCAATTGCCTCCAAGTCAACCTTTGTAGTACCTGGATGGAGTTGGATATCGTACGCCAGCGTAGATGCATCTCCAGTCGCATGAAGGCGTTGAGTGCCCATCAGGGCAACAATTTTGACCTGCCGTTGTGCTGTACTAGCCGTTAATGTGGGTCTGACGGTCAACAAGTGGTGTGAGGGGGGTAGAGGGATAGTGATGGTTTGTTGAGACAATGTGGACGATGGAGGAACGTCCAAGCGAAAGTCCTCTTTCAGCGATAGCGAGGGATGCGTGAGGATTTGAACGTTTCGGATAAGTGCTGAGTTAGCATCTGGGTGGTTGGTCAGCGAATTGGGTCTCATGGCTCACTGAATCCATGGAGGCAGTTCCAGAGGAGGTAAAGAAGGATAAATCTACCTTGACCTGGTCGTCTCCAAAGAGAATCCATAGGAGATAGCTCAGGAAGTGGATGCATCAATGCTAATATAAACCATCAAATGTTAGCATCTAAGCCCAAGCCCAAATCTCATTTTATCGTGCAGCCTCGCCTTACCATCTTGATGGGGGATTCCACTTGTGGAGTCTAGGGGGACCCCATGTAGGCCAGCGGACGAGCGCATCTCGGTCCGTTGGAGGGATGCTACTGGCGTTTCGTCTTTCACAACACCAGTTGTGTCGCGGCCATTGGCCAGGCCGTGCGGTGGCTCCGAAGCCGACGGGGTGGTGGCCGCACTAGATTTAGGGCTTCCGATATTTCTGCGAAGAGATCTTGTTCGAGGTGACATATGATGTGTATCAACCTCTTGGCTTGTGGACCCAGTGCGGACTAGTTCTTGTTGTCGTTTGAGGGAATCGCTATCGACAGTGACCCCAGATGGTGTTTTATCGTCCCTTGGGGGTTCGGGGGTCTGTCGAGCCATCTTCAATGTTAACCTTTGCGCCCCGAGCTCCGGATTGTTCGAGACCATTTTCAACTTGATGCGAGGTAATTCGGGGTGACCATCTACCTGAATGGGATCCGGAACAAGCTTCTTGGCCTCTGCCACTCGGTGTTGGAAATAATCCTGATTGCAAGTCAGCCCTTCTTGGTCAAAGAAGAAAGGAGTCACGGTCTAGGGAAAGGTTTACCTCAAGCACACCCGCAAGAACAGAAATCTCGCTGCCATCCTCGTTGTACTCTCGGGCGTTTCGCCACAGGTAACTGACCTCCTCTTCAAAGGACAGCCACGTCGGAAAGGCAGTCATCTTAGTACCTTTCTTTCTTCCGTCGGTACCACGGACCTTTTTTTGAATACTGCGCAACGAAACTGGATGGTGGATGACTTCATAATAGTCCCGATACAGGTTGCGGTCTGGTTTACCGATAAACGGGTAAGCTACCTCTTCGCCACTACAGAGCATGATAAGTGTCACGTCAATTTCACAATGTGGGTCGCAGGATCTCACTCCGAGTCCTTGAGTCGGAATAGCTCCGATAGGATCTTGTCCTGCGCGGCTTGAAGGCTATCGCCCTCGAAATCCACCTCGGGCTCGTCCTCGTCTTCCTGTGATCCAGAGCTTAAATCTGCTTCGGCGTCGTCTACTGGCTCGGAGGATGCACGGTTTGACTCGTCGGGGTCCACAAGATCATCGTCCTAATGCATATCCACGAGGGTTAGTCCCCTCAGTGCAACACGAGGCGTAGCTGGTCGCAACTTGAGTCGCGCCGCCCGCATAGATTGAGAGGAAGGCATTCTACACGATCAAAGCACGGTGGCTATCACGAGCGCCATGCTGTAGATCCATCTTGTTCGGTGGATGGGAGGCGTCAAGAAGTACATCAAGGTGACTTACAGACAGTTTGCGACGCTTCTGACTGCGCAGCTTCAGTTCGGGGGAAGCTACTGTCGCGGCCACACGCCGTTTGGTACTCATCTCTGGAGTAGGGGAGATAGTTCAGAGAAAACACCAATGAAAAAAAATAATAATATAGCGCAAATGGGAATGCAAAGGACTCAAAGGATGCCCCAGAAACTCATACCTCGACGTGTGCAGACGCGCTGCGATCGTCCGAGTGGGCCCGCCGTCTTAGGTAAGTGGTATTCGGCGCGTCAGCGTATTGGCGGGAATGGGAATACAGTGATGACAATGTGATTGGAAATATTCTCGGAGTGAATTCTTGGAGATGATCTTGAAGATTGATTTACTAAATGAAATCAAAGAAATGACGTTTCAGTACAATATCATAAACTCGATAAAATACACATGGCTTTTCAAGCACAAAATACAAGTACTGTCGACACCTCAGGCCCCCAACCTTCCCCTCCATCTTCTGCTCTCTCTCTTCCGCGTCCCGCAAAAACAAACTGGTTCGTGTCTTCAAAACATTCACACCTCCACTTCCCCCGTTGGATCTCTTGGTGAGTTCATATCTTCTTGTTCTCGGGAATCTTTCATAAAGAGAGTGAGTGAGAGCGAGTCAAGCTTCCCTCCCCCAAAAAAAATCCAATGCCGTGCGCCGAACTTCACATATTAACCTCCGTGCCATAGAAACAGAGATTCGTCAATTTCTCCAATCACTTTTCCTCTCAGGGTGTCCTCCCTCTCCAATGGATATCGATCCGGTCAGAAGAAATAAGAAGCCCCGGCTCTTGTTAGAGTCGGAGCGCGATCGTCTAGATGAATTTATCGACTCCATCCACTACTCGGCAAGGCACGACCCCCTCACCTTCCAGCTGAAACCCGGCCAGTACTAACTCAGAAATAGATATTCGGACGACAAATTCGAATACCGTCATGTGCAGCTTCCCAAGAACATGCTTAAGAAGATTCCCTCAGACTACTTTGACAGCTCGAAAGGCACTCTGAAACTGTTGTGGGAGGAGGAATGGCGAGCATTGGGTATAACACAGGTACAGTCGGTCCAACATTCAGTCTATTCAGTCAGCGGATAGTCTTGCTAATGTAGGGATTGGTAGAGTTTGGGATGGGAACACTATGAAGTGCATGAGCCGGAGCCTCATATTCTCTTATTCAAGTCGGTATTCCCCGAATTTCCTCCCCTCGTTATTCTCTACTGATTCTTTCCAGACGGCCTCTGAATTACCAGCCGCCAATGGCACAATAGACTCATGATGAATTCGGTTGCGCAGCGGAGGTTTCCCCTCTCTTCTCTTTCTTGAGACACAAATGTGATGAATCTCTTTTCTTTTCTTTGTTTTATTACATGGACATGCATCCGACCAGTATGTTCACTAGGATCCACAACATCTTTCTCTATGGAAGTTCTGGAATGAGATATGATTCAAAATGTTCCCATTGCTCATGGACTCGGTAAAGGTGCTTGATCTACGCCCAAAAGTGAACCCACCCCGTCATAGATAAGTCTCTTTTTCTTGGTCAAATCACATTCTGAGCCAGCCATTCCGCCCATTGAGCCGCCGTGAAGCTGCTGCTGATGCTTCGCTCCTCTACTCCCTGGACTGGATGTCAATATTTTATGAGAAACGCTGCAATCAGGCTCTCTTACGTTGAAAAAGACGGTGGGCGAAACATGGACCCCAATCACTCGATCCGTCTGGCTAGCATTAGACGAATTACCAGGATTAGGGGCATCAGTTGCTTACTTTGATGATCCATTTGAGATCATTGGTGATCTGGTTTCCGATGTTCAAGTGTCCATCTTCGTCAGGTACTTCTGGGATCCTCAACAAATCCAGGAATTTTCTCTCATCCACGCCAACAGACCCGGCAATCTTGGCCAGCCGTCCGTATGTGGTATTGCGGGTTTCGTTCACCACACTGACATCAAAGAATTCGGTCTGGTGCTTAAACAAGGCGGCACTGAAATCCCAGAACTTCTCAGGGGCCAGACGAAGAACCGCCACTCCAGCTTCGTGGGTGAGTGTGGAGGAGGGGTGCCATGGCTGGATATGCTGTCTAAATAAGACCTGGAGCCGGGGACCATATTGCAGCGCAATCTGGGGCCTCATCGCATAAAAAGTGTTGAACATTTTGGCAGAGAACTGAAGACATCTTAGTCCGATGTATAACCCCCTCCTTCGAACCTAACTCACTGGGCAGACATAGTCAAGATCTGGAGATCGTCAGCTTCTCATTTCTGTTCACCTGTAGTTATACCAATTTGGACATACACAATTCCAGCGTATGCTGGCTCTCCTGGGGAGTACTAGCGGAAAGCTTGAGCCCTGCAAATTTAGGAGGGACCGACATCGTTGGGGGGATTCTGTATTCAAAGGAGCAGGGCGTGTACGAATTGTTCTTATAGTCAAGAGTGGTGCTGACATTACCCCGCCTTGGCATTACTCAAGATTATTACATCACAGAGCATCACAGAGCATCACAGAGCCTTTTGACGTTGGACTTATTCTCCTTTTGATCCACATGAAATATATATATGTACACGATTCATAGATCACATTCTGTTTGCCCAAGTTTGCTGAAATTCGAGCGATGCCGCATCTTCTGCCTACCATGGGCCTTCGTCTCTTATATACAAATCTAGTTGGAGTTAAGACATCAAACCCTAGCAGGATAATACAGGTACAGCTGGATAAACATATCAAAGCAAGCGTGGTCTATTTACCAGTCCTCATTTCCTAGCTACGTGATCTGCAATATCAATCGCTAATAATATACGGCCTGTCGTCACTAGGCGGATAGAGTCTGTGGTCTTCTCTAGTTTGCTCGGCCTTGATAAGGGACATCATAAAAAGGGGGTGTTTATTCAATCAAAGGTCAGCGGCCTCCAAGCGGTCTTTGCTTCCTTAGGTTCACATCCCGCAATGACATCTCAACCGTGCGCCATCCAGACTTGGAAGGGTCGTATTCACCGCGCACCTCAAATCGGCAGAATCCATTGGGCCCCTTGAGGCCGACAGGGCCAGATATGAAGAATGTTCCCCGAATAGGTGTTCGTGGGGTCTTGGCCTGGTATTCGTTTAGTCGCAACCGAAAGGCAAGAGATGCCAGGTGTAGATCCGACCCCGGACCTAAATCAGGCAAAGGAAGTCGTTGTAACGATGATATTATGGAAGAAGGATGAAGCTCAATATCTCCATTGGGAGGGAGGTTCCCTGATGTCTCTTCGGGCACGGCGGGCTGAAGGCTGGGCTGTTCATGACTGAGGTTTTCGTTATTTGAAAGTATGCGCCGTTCACTAAAGCTCTCCAGAGCATGAGGTGTATCGCCTCTGAAGCGAGCTAGTTGTCTTCTCAACAATAATAGATAGGCATCTTTGATAGCAAGTGCCACATGAATAGGTTTCATGAAGGTCTGTACCTTATCGCCGATTTCGGAATCGATGGGTCTCGTAACCCAAGCCACGCCATTATCTGTAACTTCGATGCTGAGTCAAACATGTCAGTACCTTCAGATTAGTCGGTTTTCAAGTATACATACCCAGATCGTAGATATTCTGGAGGAGCGCGATGCGGAAATTGATGTACAAGCCAAAACCCAGTCAGGGAGAGGGGACTCCCGAGTATCTGGGACAACTGGCCTGAGGCACTGTCTCGAACAATAGCGGCAAGTTCATCTGAGATAATCAGCCAAATAAAGACACCCCGCGGATAGTCACCTACCTCTCAGTTTCTTGAGTTTCTCCCGATCCTTGGATATTTGCACAAACTCTTGCCATTCTGGGTCCGAAGCATTATAGAGCTCGCCTTCTTCCAACCAGGACCAAGTCAGCGGGACAAACAAGGGCGCCCCAATTTCGTCCTCATTTTCCAGCAACTCTTCACCCCCGTAGGGACTCCGGCGCAAACCAGTGGCTTCCGGGGTCGACTCGGGCGACGCATCGATCTCGTGGGCATCATCGTCAAAGCGGACTAGAACGAAGGAACTCCATAACTGATAAGCGGCACCGTAAAGGAGACACTTGGAGAAGAATGATCTTAAACAACTTAATAAGCATGATCTCCACATAAATATAGACGGGGGGGTCAAAGCAACTCACCTCAGCCAAGGCCGTCTAAATCTCACATGCCGGACAGTCGGAGTTGTATGGATGGATTCACGAGGGCCAGAATGGAAGCGAAAGGGGCGGGCTTGGCTTCGGAGTAAATGCCTGAGCCGGAGCATTGAGACAATCCAGATGAGTATGCTCGAACAAGATGATGATGGAGAGAGATTTGAGGCGCGGCTCTTGTGGCGGGTGACCACGTGATATCTTATCGCAGCCGGGAGACCTCCACGTATTCGGGAACGTATTGAGGGTCCTTGTAGCTTGACTTCGGGAAGCTTTGATCCTCCCCTGAACGTGGAAACTACGCGGTTTTCAGCGCACGAAGACTTGCTACGACAACATTATCTCCCTCCAATTCTCCCTAAGGGTGTTTAAGGAGAACCGACAAGATGTACTGGGTCTCCAAGCTCCTTGCCCTCGCGGCGACAGGTGCTTTGGGGACGAATGCGATGGAGGCCTCGATCTTCAAGTTCCCCTCTGGCCTGCCCTTAGACTCAGGATCTGTGACAGTTTCTGAGGATTTTGCACAGCTCGCTTTGAAGATTCGCGTGGAATCGTCTCTAGCATCAGTTCTTCGAGGCATGGAGACTGAAGCGGATCGCCTGGACCAATTTGCCGATACCCAATTGCCTCTTTTCGGTAGCACCCACGAAGTACCTGGTAAAAGTTTAATAATCTTAGAAGGATTTGATGTTGAGACCGGTATGAGGAGCACGCTAGCTAGGATGGGAGATGTCAAAGCTAATACTCTACTTCTTCCACCAGACATGAACATGCGCAAGAAGCAATTACCCAATCTCTTCGTCCCCACTGCCTCTTATGACCTGGTCGACGGGCCATTCACTTCACTTGTGGAAGGCGACAACAAAGGAAGCCACTGCATGTACCATAAGGACGATGGCAAGACGAAGTCTACTCGGGTATGTCAATTCCACCCTATCTGAGCGCCGTTGAACGAAGGAAAAAGGCCATTCAAACAAAAACCAAATCCATTGTGCTAACAGCATAACACAGACCGCCAAAGACTGCCTTTCCAAGGATCCAGTTCTTTCTCTCGGTCAGAACTTGTTCGATCATGATCTTCTGGATCTTATCGATTCGGTGGAGACATGGGTAAGCGAGGATCAAAAGATAACCGCTTCCCGATTATCCTTCAAGGTATTTATCTTCACTCCGATTTGGAGAGACTAGTGCTCATTTGGTACCTTCTTTCTCTTGTCAACAGGCCGCATCCAGTGATAACATTATCGATATCAAACCTTTGGAGTCGATTTTCCAGTATCTGGCCAAATTATCTTCTGCCGACAACTGGGATGTCACAGCTGTGCTCCTTGCCGGCTCGGATGATGGTTCGGAAGCCCGTACTAATATCTTCCAGCGAGACGAGAATTCGTGGGCGAAAGAATTCTCATCTGCCTCCGAGGCACAGAATGACCTTCGAGACCTGCCTCTGCACTCGAACCTCGCCCCTGTCTGCCATACTTCCAACTCATCTTGTGCAGAGGCAACTAACAACTGCTCTGGGCATGGGTACTGCTACCTGAAGTATACATCTGGTGGCGAGGCTACCACCCGCAACTGTTATGCATGCCGCTGCCAACAGACTGTGGTGCGGAAAAAGGATGGTACTACTCAGAAAGTCCAGTGGGGTGGGCCAGCGTGCCAGAAAAAGGATATCAGCTCCCCTTTCTTCCTGATTGCCGGAGTCAGTGTCTTTGCTGTCATCATGGTTAGCAGCGCGATTGGAATGCTGTTCAGCATGGGTCAGCAAGAGCTGCCTAGCGTGATTGGAGCTGGAGTAGGCGGGTCAAAAGCGCAGACATGAAATCAAGTCTTCTGACCCTTGTTTCTATTTATCTCTCGGGTTCTTTTTTGTATTCCTCTGCAAGGCTCCCATTTTTTCGTGTATATTTGGCCCAGGTGTCTTGTTGCACTTTTCTTGGTCTGGGGCTGGGCTCTTTCCCGGCATATCTAGATCCCTGTCATGTGTGTATAGCTACCCATCGGTCTTGAGCGAGCCTTGGAGATGGGGCATCACAACGAAATGATGCTACTCCGATCTATGCTCGAGAATCTTGCTTGGCCGTCGAAATTGTAAGACTGATTGCTTTATATCTCAACCTAAAATAATGACATTTGGATACCCGTGGACATTGCACCCCTTTCCTCCGGGTCATCTAGCCCAATATATACAGCTTCCTACCTACACGTGGGACTACTTCCAAGTTCGCGAGGTATGTTTGAATACCATATACCCAGATGGGACAAGAAATACGGCAGGAACGGACCGTGGGTAGCTTTGCAAATAGTGACCCTTCTAAATGCCAATTGGAGGCATTGAGAAAAGTAGAATTGAGAGATATATTCATAAAGTGAATCGAGATTGGTCGAGATCATGGTTCGAAGTTTTCATCTTTGCAGACCAGGGCCAAGTCCCTGATAACCCCCTGAATACCCCACCTCTCCAAAAGAAGCGACTTGACAGGGAAGACCAAAAGAAAGAAGAGAAGAACGTTAAGTCATTAATGGCCCAGAGTGACTGGTAGCCCGCGTACGCCCGCTGGACCCCAGTGAATCAATAAATTACACGAAATCAAATATTCGACAATGAAATGGCTGTGCTGAACAAACATTCCAGATGTTGATGCAGCATGCAGGTATTTGGAGAATCAAGGAGTTGCAAATATAAATGGTGGTGCGAAATTCAAAGTCCGGCTTCAAGTTGACCAGGCGTGCGGGACTGTTCAACTGACGGTTGGTCAGTCGAGACCCCAGGAGAGGGTGTCGAGGGAGTGATGGAAGAATGCCCACGCAGACGCATCGGAATAAGCCGAGACCAATAAGACTGGCGTGGTAGGTTTTCCGTAATTCCAGGGTCTCGGTGCGTGCGACTCGAGCGGTCTTCCGTTTGTGAAGACTCCAAGTGAGGTTCGGAGTGTGAATTTTGGAACATACGACCAGGGAGGGCCATCTGCAACCGGAATAGAGGAGTCTGGTTGCTCCTGGGGTGAGTTGCACGAGGAACTCTCGGCAAGATGTCGTTACGACTTGATGCCGTGCGACGCCCTTGCCGATCCCCCGCCAATGTTCCTTCAGTTGCGTGTGCACGAGGCTTGGGGACATAGTAATCGGCTTTGCATAAGGGACAACAAGCTCTCCGACTAGTCAACCAAGGATCGACACACGAGGCATGGAAAGCATGTCCGCAGGTCAGCCCGCGGATATCATCATCGTCCTCAATTATGTCCAGACAGATCGCACAGGAATCCCCCGGGTTCGGAAGTAGCTCCGGCGGGACAGCTTTACGGATATGATCGCCTTCCTCGTCTTCTTCTAGGTCAATATCTTCATTGACCAAGTTGTGCTGCCACTTCTCTTCCGTCACGTCTGCACCCATTTCTCCCTGGGAAATGGTTGCGGGATGAGTAACCTTCTCCCTTGACTGCATGTCTGATCCGGGTTGTGGATGCGAGGACCCATGAGGAGAGCTGAGGTTACCACTCTCATGCTCTATCTCAGCGGGGGTAAGTGCAGTTATTTCTGCACCATCTGGTGCAGAGATGGCCCCCTCATGAATCAAGCTCTGCGGCCGGCTGTTAGGGGCGGTGATGCCTCCTTCGGTTGGAAGACCTTGATTGGCGCGCGATGACCTCCAGACTTTGTATTTCATCAAGGGGAATCTCGCATTGACTTCGTCCATCGTCATCAGTCTCTTTTCTCGTCGTCTCCGATGGGGCCGAGGCATGGCCACCAGGTCAATGGGTTCCCCAGTCTCCTCGCTGCGCAACTGTCGATTCCGTTGGTTGTACCGGAAACAATACTTTACCCCGACAATAATCCTAAGTCATCGTCAAAACTTCAGTTTTCTCATCATGAAAATGGACTGGAACCCGTGAAAGGAGGCATACCATAGATTGGTGAAAACAACGCCAAATCCAAGGGCCACGAAAAACAGAAGAGGGGAGCTGGTCGCAGAACCAGAGCCACTTCCACTGTTACCCGTAGTAGTCGCTGCGGGACTGGCAGCGGAGGTCGTAGTTGCATTCATTCTTTTTTTTCTTTTTCTTTTTTTTATACAGAAGGGGACGAGGAGAGTGGTAATCAAGTGGAAGATAGAGGACGTAATTCACTTATAAGGGTCTGGATTTCAACCCAGCATGCCTGAACACAATTCACGCCCAAGGTTCGGGATGGCCTCGCGGCGAGGACAGAAATTGATGAGCTGCCGCTCAGGAGAGTGGACTGGAAGTCATATAGCCAGTGACCACGACAAGGGCGGGTACAGTGGATAATCGACCACGTTAGGGTCGTATTTCTTTGTACCTAGGCAAGGGTCTCATGTCCCTATAAAAAAAAATAGTATGGGGGGTTCAAGTGGATTACCCCGAGCCAAGGAGGCTGTAGAGAGGGGGTTAGGGGGACCGAGACTTGAGGCTGGAGTCACGGGAACTCAAATTTCATTACATACCGTACAAGAACCACACCTTTTGTACTTGTGCCCATACACTAGTCATCTAGAGATTCATAAAAGAAAGAAAGATTCTGATTAATCTAAATATGCATATGACGAGAATATCATTTTTGGAAATGAAAGGATCAAATGCATTTTACCAGCCAGCTGAGGATCTTACCATAGAATACCCAAGTATACCGTAGTCTCCCTTCCGAATCTGTATCTTGATTGCAACCCTCCGACATAGTACACCAGATCATCATGGCTGAATCCGTAGCACCCAACCCCTCGAACCCAGTGGTGTTCTTCGATATCGCCCTTGCAGGTATGACACCATGATCTCACGCGAACTTGCAAATTAATTCCCACAGGTGAGCCTCTGGGCCGAGTGAAAATGGAGCTTTTCGCCCATGTGACCCCACGGACCGCTGAGAATTTCCGACAATTCTGCACGGGGGAGAGCAAGAACTCCAAAGGACAGCCCCAGGGCTACAAGGGGAGCAAATTTCACCGCGTGGTAGGTACTCTGCATTGCACTTCAATCCGCGGCGCTGACGACCATAGATCAAAGATTTCATGATTCAAGGTGGAGACTTCATCAATGGGGACGGCACCGGATCGTGTACCATCTATGGAACGCCCAAGTTTGCGGACGAAAACTTCGCATTGACCCATGATCGTGCAGGTCTCTTGAGTATGGCTGTAAGTCCTCCCGTCCCCTCTGGAGGATTCTTTGGGCTAAGAGGTTAGAACTCGGGACCCAATACCAATGGTTGCCAATTTTTTGTCACCACGACCGCAACGCCTTTCTTAAACAACAAACATGTTGTGTTTGGGCAAGTCATTGATGGGTTAGACGTGGTTCGTATGATCGAGAATACTCGAACTACCAGGGACAAGCCAAATCAAGACGTGACAATTGTGCAATGTGGAGAAATGTAGATACCAAATAGATTGATAATGCAATGACGCTACTTTGAAGATATAGAGATTGGAAAAGAGATGAGAAGTCAAGAAGAGAAAAAAGCAACATGCATTTCTCTCTGGATCGACTACACTAGATATACGGTCTTGATCCGGAAAGGGCTAAGATGCACACTCCTTCATCCAAACGGAACAATTGGCATCGGCTAGAACATGACCAATAGGTGTTTGGAGATGAGCGCCTTATGGATCCAAATCCATATCCATTGGATCATCCTGATCGGGTTGCAAAATGCTATTGTTCACGTCGGAGTGGCTCGTAGATGAGGACTGGCAGGCACGAGCCCGCGCTCTCGATTCGATGATTGCTTTGCGCACACTATCCTGCTCTTGAGGAACCGTCAGAGAAGACGGCTCGGTGTAGAGGACTAACTCTTTGCCTTCCGCTGGGTTGGATGACAACACCGACTTGGGCAGCGAGATCATTCGGGCCGCCCAAGGATGAAGCACCAGAGTCTCGGGTGGATCTGGTTCCGCCAATTCATGATCCAAATTGTAGATATAGGTGGTGTGTTTGGTGTCATCTAAGTGCATGGCCGACTCGTGGGGAGGCGTGTCATATTTGGTCCGAGCACAGGAGTCATGATCTGCCAAAGAATGGGTTAGCTTATTCCACTCCTTTCTCTCCTACTTCTTGGAGGGTGGACGATCAAAAAAGGGAGAGAAAGAGCCGAAACACAGCAGAAAAGAAAAAAGCCCTACCGATCTGAAGAAAGCCGAATCTCTTGGTTAGTGGTTGCGCGCCATCTGGATCACCATCGGCGGGACGCTTTTTGCCTTGGGACTTCTCATCACTCCGTGCCATCCACACCCCCTGTCTTGCACCGGATCCCACTGCGGAACCCCCGGGATTAGATTCTTCTGTTTGTGACTCTGTAGTTCCGATTGAGATTCCCAAGATCCCGAGAATCGAAGCGAGGGAGAGGGAGGGGCTATAGTCCCATTCGTTAATGCGGGTTCCTGGAATTCAGAGGGGGGAAGTGGCTTTGACTCATCTCTTCCGGATTCCACCTTTCTCCCCTCCTCGCTTTGTTCGCATTCGCCCACTCTTGTCTCCCCCCATTGTCAGGATGGCGTCCGATACTTCCACTTGGTCGGCTCAGCGGGTCCGAGAGACCTTTTTCGACTTTTTCAAGGAGAATGGCCACACTTTTGGTAGAAGACCCCCGCGATAAATTCTTTGCCCCTCCAAACACTGACCCCCGCCACTCTGGCTCGCATTTACAGTGCCCTCCTCTCCTGTCGTTCCACTGTCCGATCCGACCTTGCTCTTCACCAATGCTGGAATGAACCAGTTCAAGTCGATCTTCCTGGGCACCGTGGATCCTCAGTCAGACTTTGCAAAACTGCGACGCGCCGTGAATTCGCAAAAGGTATTGCCAGTTGCCTTTCAGGACCAGCAAAGATCTCGCTGCTAATCATTGGTTTTATTGCTCCGATCAATAGTGCTTGCGTGCCGGTGGAAAACACAATGTAAGTTCTCTGGAATTACCAGACGCTCCCCACCGTTACTAATGGCCTCTACGCAGGATCTCGATGATGTGGGCAAGGACAGTTATCACCATGTTAGTACCTCTTCCCTCGGTTTTGTTATGGACAATACTTATATATCGGAACCAGACCTTCTTTGAGATGCTTGGTAACTGGAGTTTCGGCGACTACTTCAAGAAAGAAGCCATCTCGTATTCATGGACCCTCCTGACGAAGGTCTATGGCCTGGACCCTGACCGTCTCTACGTCACCTATTTTGAAGGAAGCGAAGCAGGTGGCCTAGAACCAGATCTCGAGGCAAAGGAACTCTGGAAAGCAGTCGGTGTTCCGGAATCCCACATTATTCCCGGCAACATGAAGGATAATTTTTGGGAAATGGGTGACCAGGGCCCGTGTGGACCATGCAGTGAGGTGCACTACGATCGTATTGGCGGTCGTAATGCTGCTGATTTGGTTAATCAGGACGATCCAAACGTGCTGGAAATTTGGAACAACGTGTTCATCCAATATAACCGAGAGTCAGATCGGTCTCTGCACTCCCTGCCCAATAAACATGTTGATACAGGAATGGGCTTTGAGCGACTCGTGTCGATTCTTCAAGACAAGTCCTCGAACTATGACACCGACGTCTTCACCCCCATCTTCCAAGCCATTCAAGATATAACCGGCGCTAGGGAGTACCGTGGACTGTTTGGAGCCGAAGATACCGACGGTATCGATACTGCCTATCGTGTAGTGGCGGACCATGTGCGGACCTTGATGTTTGCAATTTCGGATGGTGCCATTCCCAACAATGAGGGTCGTGGCTACGTGATTCGTCGAGTGTTGCGTAGAGGAGCCCGATTCGCTCGCAAATACTTCCAGGTGGATATTGGAAACTTTTTCTCCAAGTTGGTGCCAACAGTGGTGGTCCAACTCGGCGATCTGTTCCCGGAGCTCAAGAGAAAGCAACAGGACGTGATGGAAATTCTTGACGAAGAAGAGTTATCCTTTGCCAAAACGCTGGATAGGGGCGAACGCCAATTTGAACAGTACGCCCAGCAAGCCAAGGTGAAAGGTTCTGAGAAGCTTCATGGTGCCGATGTATGGAGACTGTATGATACCTTCGGCTTCCCGGTCGACCTCACTCAGATCATGGCCGAGGAACGTGGCCTGCGGATTGACGACGTGGAGTTTGAGGAAGCACGCCTGAAGGCCAAGGAAGCTAGCAAGGGTCAGAAAAAGACTGCTGCAGATGCCGTTAAACTCGATGTTCATGACCTGGGCAAGCTGGAGAAGATGGAGGATGTTCAGAAAACAGAGGACTCTGCCAAGTTCGGACGAGGTAATATCACTGCCCACATTAAAGCCATTTATCATGGAAAGACCTTCTACGACAGTACCAAGTCTGCCCCCGATGGAGAACAGCTTGGAGTCATTCTTGACTGCACCAACTTCTATGCCGAACAGGGTGGTCAAGAAAGTGACACTGGCAAGATTGTCATTGATGGACAGGCCGAGCTCGAAGTCGGTGATGTTCAGGTGTACGCCGGATATGTCCTCCACACGGGCTTCATGAAGTACGGAACCCTCTCCGTGGGGGATACTGTGATTTGTGAATACGATGAGCTTCGTCGTTGGCCCATCCGGAACAATCATACCGGTACCCACATCCTGAACTTTGCTCTTCGGGAAATTCTGGGAGATGGAGTCGAACAAAGAGGCTCCCTTGTGGCAGCCGAGAAGCTTCGTTTTGATTTCTCCCACAAGGCAGCCATCTCGGACACTGATTTGGAGAAAATCGAAGCCAAGGCCACCGAATATATTCGTCAGAACTGTGCTGTGTACTCCCAGGACGTCCCTCTAGCGACAGCACAGCAGATCTCCGGTGTCAGAGCAGTATTTGGAGAGACATACCCTGATCCGGTTCGTGTCGTCTCTGTGGGTGTTGAGCTGGAAGAGATCTTGCGGAATGTCCAGGACCCCCGCTGGCATGAGGTCAGTATTGAGTTTTGCGGTGGCACACATGTTCAGAAGACTGGTGATATCAAAGACTTGGTTATCTTGGAAGAAAGTGGCATTGCGAAGGGAATTCGCCGTATCATCGCCGTTACCGGCGAGGATGCTCACGAAGTTCAACGGCTTGCCCAAGAATTTGAGAAGCGCCTTGATCGATTGGACTCGCTGCCTCTGGGTCCTGAGAAGGAGCGAGACGCCAAGCAGGTGCAGGTGGATCTCAACCAGCTTGTGATCTCTGCAGTCCAGAAGGCCAAACTCCGGGAACGGTTCACTGCCATTAACAAGCAGGTTCTTGATGGCCAGAAGGCCCAGCAAAAGCTAGAGATCAAAAAGGCTGTGGAGGCAATTACCACCTATTTCCAATTGCCGGAAAATGAGAACTCGTCATGTCTTGTTGTCAAGCTTCCGACGCCGGCAAGCGCCAAGGCAGTCAGTGAATCTATCAACCACGTCAAATCGAAAATGCAAGGTAAGAACGTGTATGTTCTTGCCGTGGACTCCGAACAAACCCGAGTTGCGCACGGCTGCTATGTGTCCAAGGTATGTAATCACTGCTTCCCTGCTGAGGATAGTAATATTGCGTTCAAATTTAACGCTATTCAATATAGGAACTCGGCGACCAGGGTGCCAGTGCAAACGACTGGGCTGCTGTCGTCTCTAGTGCTGTGGGTGGCAAGGCTGGAGGAAAAGGATCAACTTCTATTGGCAATGGTGTCAACACAGACAAGGTGGACGAGGCTGTTTCACTCGCTTCGGATTACTTGAGTAAATTCAAGCTCTAGTTTAGTTTGTTTGTGATTCTTCGGGTGATCATCATGATGAAATTGACTATCTAGGTCTGTTTTGTTTTTGCTGGAGACTCAAATAAATTCAAATGAATTGATAAAAAAAAGTTGGTTTTAATTATCATGTCTTTTTATGTGAACGTGGTACTACTACTGGTGGTACTTACAGTCTACAGGCAATCTAAATGCGCTTGTATAAGAGTGTGTTTGAAGAGATCAGATCTCTAGATATATAATTTATAATATTTAAACTTCAACCCAGATACTAACTACGAATTATATTTACATAAGTAGTCAAAAGTCTGTGGACACTTTCCAAATGCCCATAGTAAAGGGCGTTTTTTTGGGCGTTTTTAAACCATTATATCTCCACGAATACTTTTTATAATATCCTAAAGTAAACTCTCAATGTGAATCATATCCTAAGGATTAGATTTTATGTATAAACCTTTTCTAATAAATGTAGTCTTTAACAAAATGATAAATACTTTCTGAATGCTTCTCGAAAATTATGTCTAAAAACGTGATCTGTCTTAAGGAAAATCAAAACTCTGATATTATTTTTGAATGTCTCTTTTTAGGGAAATTATTTTAATAAAACCGATATTTATTATAAACACTTTGTATATAAAATCTAATCCCTATTATCTAATTTCGATATTAATTATTTTATAATATTATAAAGTATATTTATAGAGATATAATTCCTATAAACCTACTCTTAACTATATAAGTAGTTAAAAGTCTAAATATAATCTACTTTTAGATAAGAAGAATAGTTTTTAATTAGTTAATATCTTAACTAATATAATATAATTTAATCTAAAATTTAATATATAGATCTAGAATTAAGACTTAGTATATTAGCCCTTAGCTTTTTAAATTATAATACTCTATTAAGGTATTAATCTAATAAAGTTATTAATTTTACCCTAATTATTAAGCTAAGGCTTATATTAGTAGTTAGATAGAGTAATAAGCCTAATATATATAACTAACATAATATTAGTAGTATTAGTAATATTAATAGTATAATTACTAAAGAGCTTATATAGATCTTTTTTATAATCCTACTTATATTATATAGCTTATCTAATTAATTATCTAAATATTATAGATTAATCTTTCTCTAATCTACTTTACTCCTAGATAAGTCTTATATTAATATTAGATTCTTATATATTTATATATTTATACTTAAGCTATTTTATAGATCTTTTTATAGATATATTATAATATTATCCCTTTTTTTTATAAATTAAGACTCTTTAGTCTATCTTATAGATTATTTTAAGATTTAAATTATTTTTATTATAATAATATTTTATTTATATAGATTAAATCTTTTATAAGATATATATATTTTTTAAACTAATTTAGTTGTATCTTTATATTATATATATATATATATATATATTATTTAGGTAGATTTCTTTAATTAAATTATAATTATATTCTTTTTAGATTCTTTATCTCTAGATTTAATCTTATTAATCTTAATCTTTTATTTTTTATTATAATAATTAATAATCTTATAATTTTTATATTTATAATTTTTATATTTATAATTTTTATATTTATAATCTTTATAAATATTAATCTAGCTAATCTTATTATTATTTAATATATAAGATATATTTATAATCTAGATATTAATAATAATATTTTAATTAATTATATTCCTAATATTATAAATATTTATTATATATATTATATAAGATTAAATTAGATATATCTATAAGTTTATTCTTTTTTTATTTAGATCTTATTATATTCTTTTATTAATTAATATAAATAAATACTTATCTTAATATATATATAAATATTATTATATTAACTCTATCTAAGATTATTATAAAGAAAATAACTTAAAAGGTTTTTTATATTATCTTTAAAAATACTTATAATTATCTTCGTAGTTTTATTAAAATAAATATTATAAAAATAAAGCCTATTTATTTATTATATATATTATTTATATTTATATTTTCTTTGTTTTTTTATTCTTAAATATTTATTTTTAAGATCTTAGCTTCTTTTATTTAATAATTATATTCTTTTTTATAAGATAGATATTATTATACTCTTTTTTTTTAAATTTTTTTTAATTAATCTTTAGATTCTTTTATAATCTTTATAATAATTTATTATTATATATATAATTTATTTTTATTTTTATCTTTTTTTATAATTAGATCTTTAACTAAATATATTTATTACATTTTTTATATTAAGATTATATTTAATAATAAAATTATATATTATAAGTTTTTTTTATTAATCTTACTTATCTTTTATTTAGCTTTTTTATTATTATAAAAGATTATAGATTTATAAAATTTAATAAGACTTTAATAATATATTTATTATTTTTTAAATAATATTTTTATATCTTAAAAGCTTTAATTATAATAAATAATTCTTTATTATATATTTTATAATAAATCTTTATATCTATAAGCTTTTTTAATAAAAATATTATTAAATATTATTATTTATCTTTATATAATTAAGATAATATATTTATTATTATATATTCTAATATATTTATTTTTATATATATCTTTAAATTTATATTAAAATATATTAAAAGTAATATTTTTATAAAATATATCTTAAAATCCTTAAAGACTTTTTTTATTTTTTTTATAAATTTAAATTTTAAGATTTTCTTATTTTTATTCTTTTTATATATTCTTTTGTTATATGTTAATATATTTAATAATATTACTTTTTTAAATAATTTTTAATAAATCTTTAATAAAAGTTTATAAATCCTAAGAATTATTATATATTAAAAATATATTATAAATCTAATTAGATTATTATATTCTTTATTTAATCTAGTTTTATAAATATATCTATTATTAATATAATAATTCTTAAAAAGATTAGAATATTATTTAAGTATATTATTATATAAATATTAAATATATTATTTAAAATCTAATTAATATATATTTAAAATATAATAAATATATTTATTAATCTAAAGAATATTATCTTATATTTAAAATATTTATATTATATTCTAAATATAATCTTTTATTTATCTTTTTTTATATAGATATAATAATATATATCTTAGAGATCTAATTATATAAGGATCTTTAATTTTATTAATTTATTTAAGAATTCTATTATTAATAAAAATAAATATTTATTTTTAATTATAATCTTATTAAGTCCTTAAATAAGTTTCTAATTTATTTTTAAATCTATTTTATTTCTTAATAATATTAGTAATAAATAGTTTAATATATTTTAATATTATTAATCTTTTTTTTTAGATTTTACTTATTAAGGCCTAATTTATATTATTTTTATATTTAATATTAATATGATATCTTAATCTTAATTTTATTAAGACTATATATTTATAATTAATACTAAAAATAATATTTTAGATCTAATTAATATAATTATTAAATATTATATCTCTAATTAATCTTATTTATAAACTCTATAAATATTCTTATATATTATAGTCTTTATCTTAAAATTATTAATCTTTTTTTAGAATATTAGAAAGAAAAATCTTAATATTTTTTATTTTTTTTATTATAATAATAATTTTTAAATATTATTCTTTAATCTTTTTTAAATTCTTTATAGCTTTTTATATTTTTTATTTAAATCTATTCTTTATTATAGTAATATTCTTTAAAGATTATATTTAGACTTTAATTATCTTAAGATTTATTTATTCTAGACTAAGATTTATATTAGGGATTTCTTTAATTATATTTATATTCTTAGTTAAGAATCTTTATATTTTTAGATAAAATTCTTTTTTTACTTTAGTCTTATTTTATTATTCTTCTTCTATAAGATTATTAGATTTTTTATATAAGATCTTTAGATTACTAATCTTATTTATAAATAAGAAATAATTATAATATTAAGCTAAGACTTATATTAATAATTAGATAGAATAATAAGCTTAATATAATATAATATATATAATTAATATAATATTAGTAATATTAGTAATACTAGTAATATAATTATTAAAAGCTTATATAGATCTCTTTTATAATCCTACTTTTATTATATAACTTATCTAATTAATTACCTAAATATTATAGATTAATCTTTCTCTAATCTACTCTACTCTTAGATAAACCCTATATTAGTATTAGGTTCTTATATATTTATATACTTATACTTAAGCTATTCTATAGGCCTTCTTATAGATATATTATAATACTAATTAAGATTATTTTTAGTAATATAGATTACTTTATAGAATCTAGTCTAATCTATCTTAGCTTTTTCTTATTAGACTAGTTAGGGATAAAGCTTAAATAGTTTCTATTTTAATAGATTCTATATATTCTTAATTAGATTAAAATCTAGTAAATAGGCTAGCTAATCTATAATATAAATACTAGATTCCTTAAAATAGTCCTAAACTATATAGGCTATATAGATTAGGGTGTTATTCTATTAGAATACAGTTCTTATATTATAGAATAGGAGGAGATACTTATTAAATATATTAAGATATAAATTTAAAGTATAGCTATTCTTTTTTAAAAAAGATTCCTACTCTATTATTACTAACTTTAATTAGCTTCTTATTAAGCTAAGGCTTATACTAATTAGTTAAATAGAGTAATAAGCCTAATATAGTATAATATATATATCTATTCTATTATTAGTAGTACTAGTAATACTAGTAATATAATCACTAAAGAGTTTATATAGACCTCTTCTATAATCCTACTTAATATAATTCACCCCTAAGCGAGCTACCCCCTATCTAAGCCACCCTAATTAAAACGCGTTAATTAATTAGTCTCACCCTTCTTTAACTACCTACTATACCCCTAATTCGCTCTTAAAATTATTAAAATTTAACTTAAAAAGAGGGTCGGATTCTACTTACTATCTAGATTATTAAAAAGTAGAAAAAATTATTAATTTATTAAGTAGTACTTATATATAATATCCCTTATATAACGCTCTAATTCCGTCTTAGTAGACATTAAAATCATATTAAATCACGCGTTAAAATATTTAAATTAACTAAAATTAAGGAGAATTCGCTTAAGAAATAGATAATCTCTATAGATATATATAGAGCGGCCCTATAATCTTCTATAGTATAAGAAATAGCTAATCTCTTATTAGCGACGCGTAGAATAACCCTAATTTAAATAGTTAGTAAAAATTAGATTATAAAATTTATTAAATATTACTTAAAGCTCGTTACTAGATTCTTAAGATACTATAATTATAAGCGCGCTAAGTATAAGGACCTAGAAATTATTAAAAAATAATTTAACCTAGTTTAAAAGATAATATCTAAGTATAAGATCTATAAAGATAATATATATAACTTTAATAAGATAGGCTTTATAATAGACTTAACCACGACTATAAAGATTATAATAAAAGCTAAATATTATAGTTAACGAGCTCGTTTATAGCCTAGAAATCGTAAATAGATAATCTTAATTAAGTATATAGACGCGTCTAGATATAGCCTTTCTCTAATAATAATCTTTAAAACTAAACTCTTTAATAAAGATTAGACTATAGGTCTTCTAGATAATTAGTAATTTAAGATTAGTCTAAATAGATAAACCTTAGATAAGATTAGACTTTATTAGCTTTAAAAGATCTTTCTTCTATTAACTTTCTTAAGAATAAAAAGAAAATATTAACTTCTAGTTCTTAATAATTATAGAAGATATTAAAGTCTAAAATTTAATGAAATTTATTATTAAAATAACGTAATTCTAATTTATATACTAGTATACTCTTTATATCTTTTATAATCTCTTAATATAGATTATTTTACTATCTTAAAGTATATATATAGGAAATATATTAAAAATATTATATAAATAGGTTAAAATTATATTAATAAATTAGACTTTCTTAACGCTTTTCTAATTACTTAAATTAAGGATTTTAAAGTAAAAATAATTAGAAATAACTTTTTAGTAACTAGCTTAGTCCTATATAATCTAAATTAAGTGATTTTAAAGCTTAATATTTAACTTTATATATCTATCCTATTACTATCTTAAGAAAGCGAAAGTAGTAGTATATAAGAGTCTAAGATATTATTAAATTATAAGTAGCTTTAAAAGTAAGTTTCTTCTATTAAAAAGCTCTTAAAAAAGCGCTTTAAAAGCCTTTTAAGCCCGTTTAATTCTACTATAGATTAAGTACTAAAAGCGTGCTAAATTATAATATAATTAATTACTTTTCTTACCTAAGAAAACGAGCTTTTATATATTAATAATAAGAAAATTAAGTAAAAAAAGTAAGATCTAAGCTCTAGATAGCTTATCTAAAGGATATATATATTACTAAGCTTAAAGAGCTAGCTAAAACTACTAGAAAAGCTTAATTTAAACCTTAAAATAGTAAGCTAATCGGTTAACTAGGAGTATAAGAACGATAATCTAAGGCGCTACTAAAATACTCTAAATATAGTATTTAGGGGTATAAGATAATATATTATCTAAATTTAGCTAAATAGCTTATATATTTAATATTATATTATTTTAATTAAATTATATTAATTTAAATTATCGAAAGTTAATAGGGTAGCTTAGATAGGGGGGTAGCTTTGTGTTACGCGGTGCTAACTAGTTATAGTGAGTATCGTTCGTAGTGGTTGTATACGTACATTAAGGCTCGTCCTTAAGTCTCATTCGTAATCATACCGTTACCGCTAGGCCTTACATAGGCTCGGATCTATAGAATAGACTCTTATTAGATAGTGCTAGATAGTAGCGCCTAGTTAAGCTATACTTAGGGTCTATATTAAGTAATAAGAGACTAAGTATACCTCTCCTAGTAGGGTAGTTATCTTAAGTACGAAATAAGTGTGAAGCTAGAACTATAGGTTCTAAGTAATAATATATAATTAAACGCGAAGACTAAATATATATATAGTAGTGACTATTCTTATATACCTAGTCCTCCTAATATTCCTATCCTATTATTAGGATAGGATCCTATCCTACTAATAGGATAGGATAGTTATATATTAATAGTTACCGTGAACTAGTATTACGGTGTAATCTCTATATTAGTAATTTAGTAGCTATTTCCTAGTTCCTTACTACCTATTAGTCGTCCTAACCCGCCTACTCTAGGAGTGCTTAGGGAGCGTTTATAAGATAAGAGTAGAACGTCTTCTAGCCTAGGGGCCTATTAGGTTCTTATAGCTACACGTGACTTAGTCCTTATCTCTCCGCCTATACTTTAGTTAGTTCTTAGTTAACTCGCTTATTAGGCTAGCGTCCCTATAAGGTACTATCTTATAGGGGTCTATAATATTATCCCCTTCTTTCCCGGGTCTTTATCCCTAAAGATTCCTTAATAACCACTACCCCTCTTTAGGTAAGTACAGTCCTTACTTTTCTATTTATTATCCTTATATTCCGCTAAATATATCTTTCTCTAGTATTTCTAGTTATAAGCTTTATTAACTAATTAAGCATAAAGGCTTTAAATCCCTTATTCCTTACTACCATTATATTACTTAGAATAAAATATATATTTATTCCGACCATTCTTACTATTATATTAGTTATAATTAAGCTAGTGGCTTTATTAAGTGCGAGATACCTAAGGAGTTATTTACTAATACCAAATAGTAGCGCCTTTTATAGTCTTAGTCTTCTTTAGAAGATAAGAAAGAGGCTATTCTACTAGCCTAATAGGAGATATTAGCTAAACTAGCTCACTTACGTAAATAAAAGAAGCTATTAAAGAAGCGCGCGGGCGACTTTATTACTTATGACTATAAAGAGATTACTAAGCTAGAAGAGCTTAAGCGTTATAAAAAAGAAGAGTTAGATCGCCTTAAAAAAGAGTATATTAAGGTTAATTAAAAAGATCATAAAGCGAAGGCTACTTAGGCTATACTTAAGTATTTTAGTCTTACTACTAAGAATCCTTAGATTCTTATAACCATATTTAATAATATTACTCTGATCTAGATAATAGTATTAGTTAACCCTTTATCCCTAAGTAATTAGGTAAGCGTTAATTTTAACGCTTTCTTAGCTAGCGTCCTCTATAGGTCTTCTTCGCTATATAGTAGTATTATTAAACTAGCTAGTAGTAGCCCTTTAAATTCTTAATAGATTCCTATATATTTTCTAAGGTAGGGTATCCTTACTATTTTACTAAAAGCTATTACTAATTATTATACTATCTATCTACTAGGATTTTCTTAACTTTATATTTATCTTTACTAGCGTTCTTAATTTCTATATTTATAGCGATTTCTATATTATCTAGTGCTTTTTCTAATAGCGAAATATAAAAAACTAGGTAAATCCTATTTATACTCTCTAGTAATCTTAGTTTATAGTTTATGGGTCCTGTTTTATCTTTAATTATAAAAGGTCCTAGTCGTTTATAATTAAGTTTATCGCTTAGTCGTTTAGTTTTGATATTTTATTATAAGAGATATACTTTCTCCCCTTTTTTTAGCTTTAGTCCCTCCCTATAGTTTTTATTATAGTATCCTTTTATCTATAAGTTAGTAAACTTAATATCCTATAATATTTAGAGGTATAGTTATTTAATCTTTATAGCTAGAATCCGCGATAATTCTACTATTATATAGTTATCTATTAGCTCTCTAATAATTTTAGGATTATATCTATAATTCGCGAAGAATAGTGATTCTTTCATTATCGCGTATATTACGTTATTATACGAAAATTATATAATTAGTAGTAATTCTAACTAATTATCCTACTAGTAGTTTATATAATACTATAGGTATTACTCTATAGTCTAGTTTATTCTCTCTATCTAGCTGTTAGTTTATAGATAGTATATAGTAGAGAGTCTATACTTAATACCAATTATATCCGCGAATAAATATTATATATTTAAGATAAATAACTTATCTTAGTTAGATATAATTCGTCTAGATAATCCATAGTTAGTGAATATATTTCTAACTAGGATTAAGGCTATCTACTTAGCGTCGATTTTCTCTATAGTTAGGATTATATATATATATTTAGTTAGTTTATCTATAATTACTATAATTATATTATTTTCTTCTAACTCTAGTAGTTTTATAACGAAGTCTATTATAATCTATTCCTATAGTTTCTTAGGTATCTTAGAGATCTATATTTCTCTATATAGTAGGTGTCTTATTAGCTTATCCTATAGATATATATTATATTTTCTAATATATTTTCGGACTTTCTAGTATATTCCTAGGATAAAGAAGTAGTAAGTGATTAATTCTACTATCTTTTTAATCCTTAGATATCCCCTAGTAGGTTTATTATAATATTTCTAGATAATTTCGCTTTATATTAATCTAGGAATATAGATAAGTCTATATATAAGTAATATTCTGTTATCTAGGATTACTTTTCTATTTTTATTATTAAGTATCTACTATAAGGCTTTATCCTTAGTAGTTACTTCTTTAATTTATTATAGCTAGGTATCGTCTTATAATTCGCTAGTTATAGTAAGGGTTTAATAATTATAAATTAGGTTTCCTTATTTATCTATAGCTAATATAGCTAGTATAGCTTTTTTAACCCCTTCTTTATAATCTAGTCTACGGCTAAGTATATCTATATAGCTATTAGCTTTCCTATTATAATATTCGATCCTATAGTTATATTATATAAGGGTTTCGGCCTATCGCGCTTATCTTCTTATGAGTTCTTTTATTATCGTAAAGAACGTGAGGTTCTTATAGTCTGATTTAACTAAAACCTAATACTTTACTCCTTCTAAGTATAGTCTCTAGACTTTAAATACTAATACTATAGCTAGTAATTCTTTATTATAGATATTATAATTAAGCTTAGCTTATATTATTTTCTATAACTAAAAGGCGACTATCTTAGGTCCTTTTATATCGTTAATAGCCATATCTTAGGTTATTCTTACCCCTAGGGTATAGTCTAATATATTAGTTTCTACCACGATTAGTAGTTCTAGATTAAATATATAAAGAATAGGTCTTTCTTTAAATAGTTGCTTTAGTTTATTAAATGATTAGTCCGCTTCTTTAGTCTATTCCTATTTCTAATCTTTCTTAGTAAGTTTATTAAGTCCTATAGCTACTTTTCCAAAGCCGTCTATACTTCTTTAGTAATAGTTATATAAGCCTAAAAACTATTATACTTCCTTAAGATTCTTTAGTTATAGCTACTCTAGAACGCTTTAAACCTTCTCTTCTTTTATACTAAACTTATCGCTACTAATAACGTATCCTAGAAACCCTATTTCTTATATATAAAATTTATATTTCTTAAGCTTAAGAGTTATCTTAGCTTCTTATAGCTTTAGAAGTACTTTTTTATTATATTCTTAATACTCCTCTAGAGTCTTTAAGAATATAAGGATATTATCTAGGTATACTACTATAAATATATTAAGATATTCTTCTAATACGCTAAAGATAAAGTATTAGAATAATACTAATATATTAGTAAGCCTAAATAGTATCACTATATATTTATAGTATCCAAACTTAGTTTAGAAGGCTATTTTCTACTTATATCCTAATTTAATATAAAGGTGATTATACGCCTCTATAATATTAAACTTAGAGAAATACTTAGCTCTATAGATCCAGTCCTAGATCTCTTAGATTAGTAATAATAGATATCAGTCTTTCTTTATAATTAAGTTTAGTTATTAGTAGTCTATATATAGTTATAGACTTCTATCTTTCTTTAGTACGAATAGGATTGGGTATCCTACTAATAATATTAAGTATCTAATATATCCTTTCTTTAGGTTTATCTTAATATATTCCTTTAGCACCTAAGACTCCTTCTTAGATAACTAGTAAATCTTTATATAGGTCGGTTCCTTATCCTTTATAAGATTAATTTCGTGATTATAAGATCTATACTCTAGTAACTAGCCTATTAATAATAGTGTGAATATATCCTAGAACTCATAGTACTCTTCTAGTAGTTCTAGTACTCCTTCTCCTATTATATAAAAGACTATTAATTCTTTATATATTATAATATATTCTTTAAGCTTATCGTCCGATATATTCAGTCTCTATTCTAGATTCCCGATAACGCTTATATCTATAGGCCATCGGCCTATTATCTTCGGTAGAGGTATATTTACCTATCTTAGTATATCCTTAGGATCACTTACTCCTATACTAAGGTCCTTTATAGATTCTCTCGTTTTACCTATCTACTACCTTTCTACCTATCTATAGTTATAGCCGTTAAACTATACTATTCCTATATTCTATATAATAGTAGGGTTATAGTCCTATAACTATAGTATTCCTAATACTATATTATATCCGCCGATAGATATAATATCGAAACTAATAATTTTAAAGTAGTTTCTAATAATTATTAGTTAGGGTTAAGTTTTATACGTGATTACTAGTCTTAATAGTTCTCTATTTAATCTAATAATAGGCGTACCCTTTAGTTTCTTAGTCTATAGTGCCTATAGTCTTTAAATATATCTTAGGTCTATAAAGTTCCCGTATACTCCTAAATTAACTAATACTCTAACTATTTTAAGTAGGATACTTACTTCTACCTTTAGATATACTCCTTATTATATAGCTATAAGGCGTTATTATCTATATATCCGCGTCTTCCCTTTCCTTATAGATTAGCGGTCTTTATCGTGCGTAAATATATTATCGTTAGCACCTACGTTTCGTATAAGCTCGTTAAGGAGGTTATCTTAAAATATAACTTCGTATTTCTATTCCTTAGGAGATTCTTAGGGTATAATCTATTATATAGTTCCTAGAGCTCTATAATCGTTATTCTAGGGCTCTATAGCTCCTTAGGTTTTGATTATAGGTCCTAGATTAGTAGGGTCTATTCCTAGAAGCCGATCTACTCCTAGATTCCCGTCTATAGGTCTTAGGTGGTTATACGACCTATTCCTAATAACTATTTCCTTAGGTCCTAGCTCCTATATCACTAGATCCTAGGAGTTAGTATTATTCTAGTCTCTATACTAAGTCTATCCTTAACTCTCGATTTCTATATTGTTATTCTTCTAGTCTATTTCTAGGAATTTCTCTATAGGGCTTAGTATTTCGGCCTTATCGCTAATATTCTAGAGTTTCTCTATAATCTCGTCCTATTCGCGGATCGTATTATTAATAGCGTTTTCGTTAGTAATAGTATTAGTATATATTTTCTAGTCCTATCTATTATCTTCGCTAGGTATCTATCCTTTAGTTTCTTCTAGTTACTAGATGGCGTATAGCCGTTATAGCTCGTTATAGCCCCCTCACTCTTAAGTGGCTCTAAGTTATTACGCTAGTTACTCTTTACTTTAGTAGTCCTTAATCTAGTATCCTAGTTTCCTATATTTAAAATATAGATTACTATTTCTACGTCTTTTTTATTCTTCTTCGGGGAGTCTCGCTATATTAAGCTCTATTAGTCGTAGACTATAGTTATCTTACTTTAGTGCTCTATGATTATGGCTTCGTGGCTAGAATCTATTTCCTTAGCTAGGGTTCTTTCGCTATTACTTAACCTCTTTCTTTTCTTATTACTAATCAAAGTATCAATTATTAAATTAAGTTATTTAGTTAATAAGATCTATTATTATCTTTGGTTAATCAATTCGCGCGAGCTCGTCCTTAATATAGGATTTTAGTTCTTCCACGAACTATAGAATAAGGGCGTAATTATCCTATCCTAGCACGGCTACTATCTATATAAATTATATAATATACGCGGCTATAGAGGTAGTCTAGCGGAGTGCTACTAACTTTCGCTTAGCGTTAATAGTTACGTTAACTTCTCCGAATATCTTAGTTATATAGGTAATAAAATTACTATAGCTAGCGAAGATATCCATCATCACGGTACTCTATTCTTCTCGTGCTTTCTTATAATATTCGCGAATATAGACTTCGAACTAGTCTTATACTTATCCGCGAAGATAGATTAATATAAAGATAACTTTGCTCTCTTCGTTAGTTAACTATACTCTATTTACGTCTAGATATATTCTTATCTAAGTAAGGAACCCTTTTAGCTTAGACCTTATTCTATTAAAGGGCTTAGTCTTTAGGAGCTTAATAACTAATACTACCGAGGCGGGCGCTAAGACTATAACCTAGATATAAAGTTATTTAAGATAGTCTTTTATACTAGTGGAGTGACTATTATAGTTTCCTCTAAGGGCGTTAAGTTATACTATAATAGCTATAAGATTACGCTATAGTTTATTAATCTAGGCTTCTTTCTTATCTTCCTAGTCATCCTACTTACGCTTCGTCTTCGCTATTACTTTACTAGAAGATATAATATTAATACTATTTTTATAGGTTGATTTCACAAAGATAGGGCGTTTAATATATTACGCGGTACTAACTAGTTATAGTAAGTATCGTTCGTAGTGGTCGTATATATATATTAAGGCTTATCCTTAAGTCTTATTCATAATCGTACTATTACCGCTAGGCCTTATATAGGCTTAGATCTATAGAATAGACTCTTATTAGGTAGTACTAGATAGTAGCGCCTAGTTAAGCTATACTTAGGGTCTATATTAAGTGATAAGAGACTAAGTATACCTCTCCTAGTAGGGTAGTTATCTTAAGTACGAAATAAGTATAAAGCTAGAACTATAGGTTCTAAGTAATAATATATAATTAAACGCGAAGACTAAATATATATATAGTAGTGACTGTCCTTATATACCTAGTCCTCCTAATATTCCTATCCTATTATTAGGATAGGATCCTATCCTACTAATAGAATAGGATAGTCACGTGTTAATAGTTACCGTGAACTAGTATTACGGCGTAATCTCTATACTAGTAATTTAGTAGCTATTTCCTAGTTCCTTACTACCTATTAGTCGTCCCGACCCGCCTACTCCGGGAGTACTTAGGGAGCGTTCATAAGGTAAGAGTAGAACGTCTTCTAGCCCGGGGGCCCGTTAGGTTCTTATAGCTGTACGTGACTTAGTCCTTATCTCTCCGCCTATACTTTGGTTAGTTCTTAGTTAACCCGCTCGTTAGGCTAGCGTCCCCATAAGGTGCTATCTTATAGGGGTCTATAATACTTACTTAGGGGTAAATTACGTTATATTATACGGCTTATCTAATTAGTTACCTGAATATTATAGATTAACCTTTCTCTAACCCGCTCTACTCTTAGGCAAGCCCTATATTAATATTAGGTTCTTATATGCTTATACGCTCGTGCTTAAGCTCTTCTGCGGGCTATCTTATAGACGTGCCATAATACTTCTAAGCTATATAGATCCCTAAACTATTTAATTTATATCCTTTCTATAAATAATTAGGTTAATAAGATCCTAGTAATATTTTTTATTCTTAAATAAAAATATATACTAATAGATTAAATTTAATTTATATTATACTAAATATTTATCTAAAAGAAATATTATTAAAATAAAGAATACAACTCTACTTTTAGTAAAAGGCCTAATAATCTTTAGTATCCTTCTTATTTAAGAATATCCGCTTCTTACTTATCTATTTCTAAATATAAACTTACTCTAGTACGCGTTAAAGGGTCGATAAAGAGTATTTTAAAGCTATATCTATTTAGAGCGCTTTATAAGTTATAAGTAGATTATAGCGGACTAAATAATAAATATATTATTACTTACTAGATATAAGTCTACTAGGGTGACCTAATTAAGTACTAGATTTAAGGCTATTATTAAATCTAAAAGTAACCCTTAGTTTTATAAATAGCGCTTTAGGAAATATTTAGGTTAGTTATAACTTTAGTAGTAGGAGTACTAAGTTTAAGGGTATAAATAATAGTAGCGCGAATAGATTTCGATAATTTACCTCCTTATCTTCTATTTCTACTAATTTATTTACCAAAGGAATATATATCAAATAGAGTTATAGATAGTTAAAGATAGAGCAAATTTAGTGGGGTAGAAAATTTAAGTTTTATATCTAGACTTCTAACTACCTATATATATATATATTTATATTTATCTATAGACTTTTATTACCCCTTATATATACAGTAGTAGTTAGCTAGTAGCTACATTACTAGGGGTAGATATAATCTTTTCTTTAATATTATTTCTTATACTTTCTAGCTATCTTATACTTAATTTTCCTAGATATCAGTAGCCAGGAGCGAGTATAAGCATATCCTAACTTTAACTCTATACTATATATATCTAGGTATAGCGCATTATTACCAAAGGTAAGCTAGATTAGGTAAATTAACTCTACTACTACTACTACTATTATTATTTATACTAAGCTTAATAGTATATATAATATAAAAGCCTAAATAATAATAGAAATTATTATTTAATTTAGGTAACTATAATAATAATTCTTAGATATTTAATATATTATTAAAGAGCTAAGAACCTACACTATTAAGATTTAGATATAAGAAGGAACCCCCTTTAAAGTATATCTTATTTATCTAGAGTATCCTTTAGCTTAAGTAGGTTAATTTAAACTAAACCATATATTAGATATAGACTAATAAGGATATCTTTCAAAATAAGGGTTATTATTTTTTTATAATTATAATTCTTATAAGCTTATCCTCATTAGGCCTATTATAATCTCTATTATATAGAATTAAAACATCCTTTACTTTAGATAAGTAATAATTATATCTTAATATAATCATTTTTCAACTATATCATAAATTAAAGCTCTTTAAGCATATAGAGTAGGATAAGTTATATATAAGTCTTATAAATTAACGTTAAATTATAAACAAATATATTCTTTATATTATAGATACGATATTTATATATCTTATATTTTTATTAGTATTCTAGTTTATCTAGATAGAACTTATTTTATTAAATCATTAATATATATTTTGATTTCTAAGCTTATTTTATAGTTTATATTATAAATTATTAATATAAATTTTATATATTATATTATTATAATATATATCTACAAGGAGTTTTTTAAGATAATAAAACCTAATAAATTATTAAGATTATACTCTATATTATTATAGACCTACTTTACCTATATCTTAGAAAAGAAGATAAGGGCTAACTAATCATTAAGGAGAAGTTATAGAATAAGGTTATAACTATAAGTAGCCACTAGGGCTTACTAATTAAGGATAAGTACTTAGGTAGTAGAATAACCTAAAGCGGGCTATTAGAGATAATCTAGCATATATATAACTATATAGACTAGACCCCTAGACTTACTATCTAGGGGCCGTTTCTAGCTTATTATTCGCTATTATAATAAATACTCTAAATTACTATAGGATAGTTAGGATATATATATAATAAAAAGCGGTATACTAAAGGCTATACTAAGAGGAACTATATAATATATTAAATACTCTATTTTTATAAAATTAATCTATAAAAATAGTAAATAAATAAAATAATACTTATTATTATAATAAATACTATAGTCTAGTCTATAACTAAGATACTAGGCTAATTATTAACTAATAAATATTATTAATTAAACTATCTAAGCCTAAGTTCTTTAATAAAGAATAAACTAAACTATAATCCTTTATTATATAAATAAAGATATAATTATAAATTATCTAATATACTAATAAAATAGATAAGATAATTTATATATATATCTATTTATATAGCTAAGTCTTTGACTAATTTAAATTATTTATTTATAAATTTAATAAGAAATCTAGGAAGGATTAGAATAATATTATTAAAAAAATCTTTATCTTATATAATATATTTAAAAAGAAACTAAAGTAAATATTTAGTAATATCAATACTATCTATATTATAAAATAATAACTTAATTAATTTTAATAGATAGGATTAGCTAATATATATATTATTAAATTATCTTATCTATTTTATTAGTATATTAGATAATCATATCTATATCTAGATATTTAAATAAGGACTCAAGGAAGAAATTAAGAATAAATTAAGAATAAATTAATAAGAATTAACTAATTAAATAAACTCTTAAAACTAATTAAGATTATAATTAAGTTTAATAATTAATTATATAACAGAGTATAATAATAATAGAAATATTAATAATAAAAGAATAATATTAGATAACTATATAATAATTAATAATCTAAGAGATACTAAAAAAACTAATAAAGAACTTAAAATAATAATCTCTATAAATCCTAATTAATAAAACTTAATATAATAAGACTCCTAGATAAAGAATAGAAAAGATAAAAAATAATAATCTATATTTTAATTATAGAAAACTAAAATAATAAATTAAAGATTATAAAAGTTATAGTAATTAGCTAATTTAGTAAATTAAAGCTACTTAAGAATAAAAGGACTATAATAAATTATAATAATTATATATTATCTAATAACTATAATAAATAAAAGAATAGAATAAGCTAAAAGATATAATTAATAAATTACTCTATTAGTAAATAAGTCTTATTAAAAAATAAATCTAAGAAGTTAGAAATACTAATTAGACTAAAATACTAAGTCTTATAAGACGTAAATTCTCTAAGATTAACTAGAAAAATAATAATATTAAAATTAAAAGCTAAGAATAGGCTTAATATATAGATTAGAATAATACTAGCTCTTAAGATCTAATAATATAAAAGTAAGAATATAGAATATTAGTCCTAGAACTAATATTATATAATTCCTAAGAAGTTATAAATAAATCTTAAAGAGCTAATTAGCTTCTAAGAAGAGATACTAATAATTTAGAATATATAACTAATATCTTAAGAGCTATAGAGCCTTAGGATAATAATTATAATATCTTAGGAATTATAAGATAGATCCTAAAGAGTACTAATAATAATATATCTATATATCTAGAAAAGTAATAATATCTTATAGCTATATAATAGATAGCTTATCTAAAAATTAAAGTAAGTATCTTATTTAATATAGTTAGAGTATTAGTTAATTTAGGAATATATAGAAACTTTATAAATCTATAAAATATTTAAAGGATTAAGGTCTTATTAATATAAAAAATAAAAAATAAAATTTATTATTAGATTAAATAGAGAAAAGCTAAAACTAAATATTATTTATAAAACTAAGCTATAATCTATAATTATTAGGATCTACTTTAAAATTATAGACTTTAATATATCTTTATTAAATAAATATAATATAATATTTAGGATATTATAGATTAAGTAATATAATTAAATTATTTAATAGAATATTATTTTTATCTAGTTTAGAAACTATAATTATTAAATAATGTACTAATAATAGATAAACAAATAAATATAAAAGAATCTTAGTCTAAAGATAAGTAATCCTAAGAATACTCTATAATAAAAGAATATATATTTATTAAAAATAATAGACTAATATTAAGTCTATATATATAAATATTATTAGAAATCTAAAATAAGGACTAAATATATTAAATAATAAGCTTAAAGAATATATTATAATATATAAAGAATTAATAGCTTTTTATATAATAAGAGAAGAAGTATTAGAACTATCTAATAAATACTAGAAATTTAAGGATATATTTATATTATTATTAATAGACTAATTACTAAAGTATTGATCTTATAAAAAATAAAGAACTAATCTATATAAAGATCTATTAATTATCTAAAAAAAAGAAGTTTAATTCTAAGATATCCTATATAAATACTAGAATATCCTTAATATTATATTATCTTTCTAAAGTAGTCTAATACTAAGAATTCTACTAATTATTTTTATATAATAGATTTTATCTAGTTTTTCTATTTATTTTTATTTATATTATTCTTATTTTATTACATATTATTATATTCTAATTCTTATATTAAAATCTATATATTTTAAATAAATTAAGTTATTATTAAATAATTTTATATTATATAATCCTTTAAAAATAAATTAGCTAATTCTTTTAAGTAATTAGAGTCTTTTTATATAATATTTTATTTATCTTATCTATTATAGTCTTTATAAATATAAATATAATTATATAAAGTCTTTATTAGAGATCTCTTTATATTTTATTTATAAAACTAAATATAATCTTCTTATTTATCTTATTTATTAATTAGTTTCTTAATAATATACCTAAATCTTAATATTTTTATTATATTAATTTTTTAAAGATAATTATAATAATAACTAAAGGATTTTCTAAGAATTAAAGATTTTATTAAATATTTTATTTAAAAATAGATAATTCTTATAAAATAATTATTTATATATTATATATTTAAATAAATAATATTTAGCTTAAGAATACTTAGGTTTTTATTATCTCTTATAATTATTTATATTATTAAATTAATAAAGGATTAATTAATTAATAAAACAAGATTAAGAAGTAATATATTATTATTCTTATATAAATATATAAATATTAATATAAATAAAATTATTCTAATACTAGACTTTTATTCTTATTCTTAAATTATTTTATTTTTAAATATTTAATTATTAAAGTTAAATTATAAATATATTTCTTAAAAATTAATAGTTTTTTTTTTTTTTTTTAAAAAAATAATAATTATATATCTTTTTTATATAATTAATATAAGATTTAAATTTATATTTATTATTTAATCTTTATAATAATAGTTAATTAATTTAAGAATTAATATTAAATAATAATATATTAAATTAGTTAATCTTATAAATATAATTTATATTAATTATTTATAGATTAGTCTTTAATATCTAATAATTATATTAATATATTTTAAAGAGATTAAATATATAATTCTAAGTATTAAACTAATACTAAAATATTTATTAATTATCTTTAAATACTTAAATACTTAGAATCTATATATAAATAAAATTATTAATATTATTAATATAAAAATAATAAAATCTATAAATATAATAGGACTATTAGGGTTACCTAAGAATATTAAATATAATACTTTAGCTAAATAAAGTATTATAAATATAAATCACCTAGAATATTAATATAAATAATTAGTATAATTATAGTTATTTTAATAATAGCTATAGCTTTCTTAGGTCGTATATATTAATATAATACTATTTAGGATATATTTATCTAGATCCTTCTCTAGATATACTAAGGTATTCTTTTTAAAATTTAAATTCAAAATTTAAACTACCTAGAGAGGGATTTCTTTTTTAAAAACTATAAAAATCAAAATTAAATAATTATTTATATTTATAATAAATATAAAAAAGGGTATAATAATAATATTATATTAAGGATCTAATAAAGATCTAATTTAATAAAAACTTTATTATAAAAAGATAATAATATTATATAAAATAATATAATACTTTAATATCTAAAGATAAATAAGCGTAAGAGTATATAATATATATAGCTAATATAATAAATCTTTAGAAACTCTTATAAAAATACTTAAATACTTATATAATTAATAAGAAAAGTTTTATAAATACATTAATATTAATTATTAACATATTAATTAATAAGATAAGAATTTAGATCTCTCTTATAAATATTATCAATAATATAATAGATTTATATATATTATTTAATTAATAAATTAAGATATCTAAAAATAAATATATATATATTATATTTTAATACTTAAGTCTTTAGATATTACAATCTTTTTATAAATAAAAAATAATAAAGAATAAATAATTAATTATAAATATAATAAATATAATAAATATTTAATATTAAGATAGTAATTCTTTTAAAAATAATAATCTTTCTTAGATATAATACTTATTTAACTAATTCTAATTATATTCTTAATTATAGTTAATATAGATTATATTTATATTTATATTTTACTTATTATACTTTAATTAATATTTTAATATAATATAATTATATTATTATATAAATATATTTATTATATTAATTATAAGCTCTAAGATATTATATAATTTATTCTCTAATATAACTATAAATTACTATTAGAGAATATTTGATATAAAAAAAGAGAAATTAATATAATACCTTAGCTTAAGAAAATAAGATTTAAAGAGATAATTTATATATTAGATTTATTAAATTTATATGATCTAAAGTATAATTAAATATACTTAGGATTAATATATTAGATAGTAGATCTAGTAATTAGTAAGATATAAATAAAGATATTACTCTATAAAAAAAAGATAATAAGAATAGTAATAAAAATAATAATAATTAGAGATTAATTTAAATATTTTATAGATATACTAAACTACTTTAGGAAGATAATATATAATATTAGAGATATTCTAGTATTTAAATAGGATATCTTAGAATTAAACTCTAAAGAAAATATTAAATATTAAAAGAATATATTAAGATAAACCTAAAGAAAGATTATATCTAATACTTAATCTTTTTAATAAGATATCTAATCTTATTTATATTAAAGAGGAAAAGAAGCCTATAATTATATATTAATTTATAGATAATTAATCTTAATTATAAAAAAGAATTAATATTTATTAATCTAAGAGTTTTTTAAGATTAAATTTATAAAACTTAATATTTTTTAAAATTTAATATTATAGAAATATATAATTATTTTCATATAAAAGATAGATATAAATAAACAATAGTATTTAGAACTATATTTAGATATTATAAATATATTTATAGTAATATATCTAGATAATATTCTAATATTCTTCAAGATACCAAAAAAATAAGATATATAATTAAAAGATATTTTAGAAGCTATAATAAACTAGAATAATTCTTAAACTAAAAAAGTATAAATTCTATATATAAAAGATAGGATTCTTAAGATATATTATTAATAATAATAAGTTTAGTATAAAAAAGAAAAGATTTAAAATATTCTAAAGTAGCTATAACTAAAAAGTCTTAGGAAAGTTTAATAATTTTAAGCACTCTATAATTATTTATTAAAAAATATAAATAACTTTAGAAAAATAGCTATAAGATTTACTAACCTTATAAAAGAAATTAGAAATAAGAATAAAATTAAGAAATAAAGAAATTATTTAATAATCTAAAATAACTATTTAAAGAAAGATCTATTCTTTATATATTTAATATAGATCTTTTAATAATAATAAAAATAGATATATTAGACTATATCTTAGATTATTTTTTAATTTTAGATATAATAACTAATTAGAATTATATTTATAATTTATAAAGAATAATAATTCTTTTATTATTATATATAAATTATATAATTATAAGAAAACTATTTAATAATTATATAATAATAAAAATATTAAGGATTCTAGCTATAGAAATTAAATAGCTATATCTCTAGATATTATAAAATATTATACTAAAGAATATTAGAAAAGTCTAAAACTATAAAAAAGAAAAAAAGGTTATTTCTTATATTAGAATATTAAAATAGGAGTTTAATTCTAAGATATCCTATTTAAATACTAAGATATCTCTAATATTATATTATCTTCCTAAAGTAATCTAATATATTTATAAAATATTTAAACTAATCTCTAATTATTATTATTCTTATTATTATCCTTATTACTTTTTTTTTTATAAAATAATACTTTTATTTATATTTTACTAGTTATTAGATCTATTATCTAGGATCTATTATTTAATATATTAATCCTAGATATACTTAATTATACTTTAGATAATAAGAATTTAATAATTCTAATATCTAAAATTATCTCCTTAAATCCTATTCTTTTAAACTATAATACAATATTAATTTCTCTTTCTCTTATATTAATTATAGTATTTTTTATATTAAATATCTCTTAATAATAACTTATAATTATATTAAAGAATAAGCTATATAATACTCTAAAGCTTATAATTAAGATAATAAATATATCTATATAATAATATTAAAATATTAATTAAAATATAATAAATGAAATATAATAAATAAAATATAAATATAAATATAGTTAGTCTATATTAGCTATAATTAAGAATATAATTAAGAATATAATTAAGATTAATTAAATAAGTCTAATATTTACAAAAGATTACTATTTTTAAGCTTACTATTTTAGTATTAAATATCTATTATATTTATAGTTAGCTATTCATTCTTTATTATTCTTTATTTATAAAGAGATTATAATATCTAGAGACTTAAGTATTAAAATATAATATAAGAAGAGCGCTATTCTAGCGATCTCTATATTTATAGAAAAGACTAGGCATCTTAGATAGTTCCATACTATTAATTAAGACGCTATAGGACTAGAACTAGAGTAATAAGAATAGTAAATTTAACCTAGTAAGATAATATAGTAGTAGTAGATAAAATATAGATTATAGGAAGAAGGGCCAAGTCCCCTTCCTTCCCTTAAGAGATAGGAAAATAATATAGGAGTGGCTAACTAGCTAGGGATAGCGTATTATAGAGGAAGTAAGATAGAAGTAAGGGCGAAGTAAGATAAATTAAGGATATAATAATATAAGGGATAAGATATAGTAGTTAGAGATATAGAGATATAGGAATATAATAAAATTACAGAGGTACTATAGAACGGGCTAGAAAAACAAAGTAATAGATATAATAGATATAATAATCTCACGGGGAGTTTATTAAAAGTTATATTAATTATTTAATCTTTATAATAATAACTAATTATATAAAGAAAATATATAATTATTATTTTTTAAAAGATAAAAAAGATTTATTAATTCTTAAAAAATATATTTATAATTTAACTCTAATAATTAAATATTTATAAAATAAAATAATTTAAGAATAAAAATAAAGATTTAATATAAGAATAATAATATATTATTTTTTAGTCTTATTTTATTAATTAATAATCCTTTATTAATTTAATAATATAAATAATTATAAAAGATAATAAAGACCTAAATATCTTTAAGCTAGATATTATTTATTTAAATATATAATATATAAATAACTATTTAATAAAAAGTATTTATTTTTAAGAAAGATATCTAATAAAATCTATAATTCTTTAAAAATCTCTTAATTATTATTATAATTATTTTTAAAAGATTAATATAATAAAAATTACTAAGATTTAAATTTATTATTAAAAGACTAACTAATAAATAAGATAGATAAGAAGATTATATTTAATTTTATAAATAAGATATATAAAGACCTCTAGAAAAGACTTTATTAGATTATATTTATATTTATAATTATATTTATAATTATAATTATATTTATAAAGATTATAATAGATATAATAGATAAAATATTATATAAAAAGACTTTAATTACTTAAAGAAATTAGCTAATTTATCTCTAAAGGATTATATAATATAAAATTATATAATAGTAGCTTAATTTATCTAAAATATAATAATTTTAATTATATAAAATATATAGATTTTAATATAAGAATTAGAATATAATAATATATAATAAAATAAGAATAATATAAATAAAAATAGATAGAAAAACTAGATAAAATCTATTATATAAAACTAATCAGTAGAATTCTTAGTATTATACTATTTTAGGAAGATAATATAATATTAAGGGTATTCTAATATTTAAATAAAATATCTTACAATTAAACTCCTTAAAATTAAATAATTAAATAATAAACTTAATTATAAATTATAAATTAAGATTATTATAAAATATAAAAGGGTTTATTTAGTATTTTATATTTTATTATTAAAAAAAGTATTAAATAATATAGAAATTACTATTAATATAGAAATTAAAGATATTAATAAAAAAAGAATATAAAATTAAGGAAATTCTAATAGATTAATAATATAATAATTAATAATAAACAGCTCTTAGTAAAATAACATATATATCTTATCCTAAATAATATATAAGAATCTACTAAGAATTTAAGAAGTTACTATTAGTTAATTAAATAATAACATTAGAAAATAAAAAAGACTCTTAAAGAATAAAGATATTAAAACTAATATTATCTTAGAAGAATAAGAGATATTAGTCTAATAATTAGATTATCTTTAATAAATTAGTATTTTTAGAAATCATAGCTAGCTATTATATATTATATTAAATAATTAAATAATTAAATTTAAAAAGTTTAATTATAATTTAATATTTAATTATTATAATCTTTAAGGAATTTCTAGTATTATTATAAATAAAATATTTTTAATATTATATTAATTATTTTTTAAGAAAACTAAAAAGACTATTTCTAAGTTACTAATAATTTAGTAAAAATCTTTTTTTATTATATTAAAGATTATTCTATTTCTTATCTAAATAGAAATAGTATTTATAGATCTAGTCTTTAATAATATAAATAAAATACTTTTTTAAGTTAAGAAAAGACCTTATAATATAATACTTATTATAAATTAAATAATAATTATAAAAAGAAAAAGAAAAGATATTAGAATATTTAATTTTATTAGCTAAATAATAATTATTAATATATTTATTATATTAGGATTTCTAAATAAAATTAGGAAATATAATAAATAAGAAAAAATTAAAGAACTATACTTATTTAAGAAGAGTAAGTAATTATAAAGGATTTTTTTAAAAATAAATAGCTAAAAAAGAAAAAAGTAATATTATAGATCTACTTTATCTATATCTTAGAAGAGAAGATAAGAGCTAACTAGTCTTTAAGAGAGAGTTATAGAATAAGATTATATAAATAGCTATTAAAGCTTATTAATTAAGAATAAGTACTTAGATAATAGAATAATCTAAAATAGATTATTAGAGATAATCTAGTATATATATAATAATATAGATTAGACTCTTAGACTTATTACTTAGGGGCTATTTTTAGTTTACTATTTATTATTATAATAAATACTCTAAATTATTATAGAATAATTAGAATATATATATAATAGAAAGTAATATATTAGAAGATATACTAAAAGGAACTATATAGTATATTAAAGAGTATATTAAGATTATAGGAATTAGAATATATAAGAATAATTATTATTATATATATATTTAATTCTTTATATTTAATTATATATTATTACTTAGAATCTATAATTCTAGCTTTATATTTATTTTTATACTTAAGATAACTATCTTACTAGAAGAAGATATACTTAATCTCTTATTATTTAATATAGATCCTAAATATAGCCTAACTAGGTATATTATCTAGTATTATCTAATAAGAGTCTATTCTCTAGATCTAAGTCTATATAAAGCTAACTAGTAATAGTATAATTATAAGTAAGACTTAAGAATAAGCCTTAATATATATATAGTATTACTATAAGCGATATTTACTATAACTAATTAGCTATATATAATATATATAAGAAAGTTATAAATTAGAAAGTTAGGATATATTATTTTTAATACTAAGAAGAGGAAATTTCTTAATATATATTATATCTAATTCTAAGACATTTATTTATATAAATATAGTAATTAGTTTAGTTTATTATATAAGTTTTTAAAAGATTAAAAATAGTTAATATTATTAATAAACTATAGTTATTATTATTATTAAAGAGTCTAATCTAAGCGTATAATATTAGTAATCTTAAATATAATTAATAGATACTAAAACCTTACTAAGATTATATATAAGATATTTTAGCTTTTCTTTTAAAGGAGTTCTATCATCTATATATATATATTATTAAGCAAAATTAATATTATAGTCTATATTTAAATTTAAAGATAATCATCAAAACTTATAATATTATAGGATTTTTATATTTATTATTTATATTTAGTCTATGATTTTTATTATTAAGAGTAATTTTTTATAGTAAATTAATTATTATCAAATTATAAGCTTTTTTAAATTTCTTTTTATATAATTAATATAATATAAGATTCTTTAATAAAGCTTTCTTATTAATAAATAATATTTTATAGTAATTATTAATAAGATAGTTAGGTAGCTCTTCATAATTAGGTTATTCTTTATTAATGGATTTTTTAATAGTATAATATAACGAAATACAATAATAGATATATTATTTTCCTCCTATCTTTTATAATAAAAAGAATAATCTATATCCTATAAATTTAAATTACTATATTTTAAAATTATCATTTATATAAGCGATAATCTCTCTTTAGATAAGTAGATAAGTATATAAATATATATAAAATTAACAAAATTAAGTAATATATCTTAATATATTATATTTATAGTGAGTATCTATTTTATTAGGTTTTAATAATAAATAGATTATAGAATTTCTAAATCTAGAATCTTCTTAATTAATTTAAATTTTAAAATTACGATCTTTTAGATTTTATATAAAATCTATCTTTTTAGCTTATTACTATTAATACTTCTTATCTAAATTATATATATCTTTTCTATATTTATTAAAGAAATAATTAAAAAATAATATATCTCGTTATATATTCTTTAAAAGTTTAGTCTTTATAATACTACTTAAATATAAAGATCTAATTATAATTTAATAATAAATTTTCTATCCTTAAAATTTTTATTATTATTAGCTTCCCTATTTATTATAAAATATTTATTAAGACTATTTAAATAAATATAAAAATTTAAAGATTTCTTATCTATTATATATAGGGTTATCTAATATTATTTATATTTAATCTAGACTTCGTTTATCAGATTAAATAATATTTAATATATCTAGGATAAAGATTTCTTCTATATTCTATCCTATTCGAGCTATATAGCTTAGTATTATTTTAAATACTATATATATAAAATATAGATCTTTTATATATTCTTACTATAAAGATTCTAGATATTCCTTTTATTATAATACTAGCGTAAGAGTCTATAGAATTTTTAATTTTAAACCTATCTCTATTAAATATATATATCTATATTATACTATATTATACTATACTATAATACTTTATCTACTATATATATTAGAATAAGACTATTAGTTATAGCTTAATCTAATTACCTCTATTATTTTAAAGAGATACAAAGTTATATATTATCTTACTAAAATATTATCCCTAGTTTATAATAAAAAAGAAACCTTTCTTTAAGCGCTTTAAGATAAGGATTAGTTATATAATCTCTTCCTAAAGATAAATCTAGCTCCCTCTTTATTATTACTAACTCTATTTAATTACTAAGCTAAATTCTTATCTAAACTATTTAGATAATATTTTTATATAAGCGTTTATATTAATAAAATCCCTCTAATAAGTCTTAGATTTAAATTAGAAGATCTAATAGATACTAGAATTTAGAATATACTATACTAAGTACTTATCTAAAAAGATCTATCTTTATTAATCTAATATTCTATTCTTTAACTATTATTCCTAAGTAAATTTCTTATATTTTAAGACTAGAGAAGGCCTAATTAGTATTTTCTTTTTCTTTTTATATTTCTAGATTCCCTATTTTAATAAAATATATTAAAGTATACTATAATATAGATTTCTAGATATAAAGATAGTAAGTTATTTATAGTTATTATTAGGATTTTAATAGACTAGTAATCTAATATATTAGCTAGCTTAATTACTAAACTTTTAAGAGTAACTATTTTATTTTCATAATTTAGTAGTTCCTAGCTTATTAAAATATTTAATTATATTAGTAATTATTATTAGAATATATCTATAATTAAATACTATTTTTAAGAGCTTAGTTTTTAATACTATCCTTATATAAAATATTACTACTTAAGCTAAATTAGATAATTTAACCCCTTTATAATATTTTCTAATAATTTTAATATTCTTAGGAATTACAGTTAAAGAAAGAGAGAGAAAAGAAAATAGTAATTATTAGGGGTAATCTAAAAGTAGGTTTAAAATTCTATAGACTTTTACTAGGGATTATAATAAGAATTATTAAGAATTATTTATATATTATAACAGATATAATAAAGTTAAGTAGATTAGCTAGAGTTTCTTATCATAAATATTCTTATATCCTTTATTAAGTAAACTTAAGAAATTAAAGTTATAATAAAGAGGATTAATTAAATTAAAACTAGAAAATTTATATATAATAAAATTAATTATATATAGCTAGTATAATAGATATTATTAAACTATACTAGGCGAAAACATTATCTCTATTTAAGAATATTAATAATAGAATTCTTTTAGTAAAAATAGAAAGCTATAATATCCTAAATAGACTAATATAGTCTCTCTTTTTAACTAAGCTTAGAGTTTATAAGGGTTTTATATTAATAAGAATATAACTAGATTAAATTTTATCTTTTATTAATCCCTTAAGAGTATTATATTAATCCTCTTTATATATAAAGAAAATATTTAATCCTATTCTTATATTAAATTTATTATAAAGTAAGCTATATCTTAATTAAGAATTAATAACTACTATTATTAACCTTAGAAATCTTAGATTAATTAATAAAAATAAAAAAGCTCTTTAATATTATTATCTAGGATATATTATTATATTAGAATAATAGAAGATATAAAATAGAAAGAAGTCTTTAAAATTAGATATAAATATTTAAAATAATAACTAATACTCTTATAATACCCTTAAGCTATATCTATATTTCTTTTTATAGTCTTTTAGAAACTATTTATAATTACTAGATATTTAAATTAAAAGAATAAATAGAAAAATTAGGGTGTTAGTTTAATATCTAAAAATAGTCAAGAGAAATATATAAATTAAAATATAAAGATACTAAAAAGTAGGAAATATAAAGAAATCTAAAATAGTAGAGCTATAAAGTCAATTTTATTAATATAAATATAGCTTATTTAATTAAAGATCTTATAATTATATACCTTAGTAGTCTATATATTTTTAGTAAATATATATTCTTAATAATAGTAGAACTAACTTTTTATTATTAATTTATAAAGCTTATTTTATATTCTTAAATATCATATGTATCTTTAATATTAATACAAATTAAATACTTTATAATAATAAGATATATCCTAGCTTAATCCTATAATTAATATTAAGTTCTATTTTATCATCTTATAATTTAAGAGCTTCTCTTCGTCGATAAATAAAAAAGATATATTTTAATTATATATACTTTATATAAATCTAATACTATAAAATTTCTAACAATTTTTTTTAGTAATCTAGATAAAGCTTAAAAATATTAATATATATCTATATATTAATAGTCTACTATAAACGTAATTTATTATAATTATAGCTATAATTCTAGTAGAATTAATTATTTATATTAAAAATAATAGATACTAATATTATATTTACTTTATATAGTAGAATCTAATACTATAAAGATATCTTATTAGTATTAAATATATATTTAAGACTACTCTAGATTAAAGATAGAGATTATAAGTCCTTATTAAAACTAGAACTATTTAGATTATATCTAATAGACTATTTTATTATATAATAATAAAATAGAGATAATTATTTAGATTATACTATAGAGGTCTTTTATACTCTCTATAAAAGTAAGCTTATTAAGACTTAGGTTACAATAAAACTTATCTAGCTTAATATAAATAGATAGAAAGGAATAATATAATTATATTAAGTAAGAATTTAAGATTACTATATATTTATATAAATATATAATTTTTGATATAATTATTTTAGGATACTTATAAGATTTAGATTAGATTTATTAGTCTAAAGAAATTTAAATTTTATAATATATTTATTATATATAAATAAAATAGTAAGTCTATAGTAATTAATTAAATTCTTAAATCTTATACTCTTAAATTTATTTAAATTAAGAAGATAGTAGTTCTAAAATAAGTAACTTATGCTATTTTTAATCTAGTAGAGCGTAGGGTATTAAGGTAGTACTATTAATAGAATATTAAGGAAGGGATAATAGAAAAGATAAGAAAGTAAGAGAAAGAATAGTAGATATTATTAATATAAAAGGAATTATAGAAGATTAATTAATCTAAATAAAATATCTTATATCTTATATTTATAGCTTCTATTAAGATATAGAGATCTTATAATTAAAATAAAGTATTTTTTATAGATTAGAAGTAAAAATCTTAATATTTATTAATTATAATATTCCTTTACTAGTATTATAGAGCTTAAATTAATTTTAGTATTTTAGATATCTATTATATTATATTTTTTATATATTAACTCCTTATGTATTTTTTATTAATAATAAATTATTATAGTTATATAACTTAGGCTTTATATATATTATTATATACTAGTAATATACTCCTATAGCTAGAAGAAGGGTTTTTTTATAATATATTAGCAGCTAATTATAATAGATATAATAAAGAGCCCTTTTTATCTAATAAATAATCTAATAATTATTTATTATAGTATTAATAAATTATAACTAACTAGATTTAGTCTTCTTTCTTAAGGATTAATAGATATAGAAGACTTTTATAATTATAATATAAGAGCTATAAAAAATATTATACTAAAAAATCTAACTTATATATATTATTAGAGCCTAGTAATTAGATAATCTTAGTTCTAGAGATAGAATAGCGCTTCTATCTCTTATATTCTCCTTTATTTCTCTATATTATTATAATATTATTATATTCTACTATCTATTCTATTCTATTAAAGTAGTAAGGTCTATTAGCTTATACTTCTTCTCTTCTTCTCTAATCCTTAACTAATATATAATACTAATAGATTATAAGCCCTTATTTATAAAGCTTTCTAAAAAAGTCTTTATATTCTAATTATTATAGATAACTAGACCCTTATTTTAAAGAAGACTTCTAATAGAGAGTCCTATTATATATATATATAGAGAGAGTATATATTAAGATATATTTTTTATTTAATATTTTAAGTATTTATACTCTAAGATATACTATCTTAGATTTTTATTAATATTTCTTAGAGGAATATAATTATCTCTTTAATTATATTTCTTTTTTAATCTTATTAAATAGATTATTCTATATATATAATAATATATTATTATTTATTAATAGATCTAATTATAATAATTTAGTAATTATATTTAGTAATTATTAAGATTTATATCCTATAAATAATAATCTATCTAATAAAGCTATAATCTTATATTATATAAGAATAAATTTAAAGAAACTAGATTAGTATAATATATAAAAGAGTTAGATATAAATATTATTAAAGAATTATAATATAAAAGTCTTATTAGATTTATTTATTCTTTACCTATTTATAAATAATCTTAATATAAAGAGATAATATAAGCTATTAATTAGTATTAATATATAATTATTATTTATTATTTCTAAAGAGCTAAATCTTAAGTTACAAATATATAATACTAAACTAATCTTTAAAGATAAGATCTTTATTATTATATAAGAAAAGATATATAGATTTAGTATTTATTAGAATATAAAGATATAATATAAATATAATAATATAAGAGCTTCTAATTATCTTAATATATTAATATATCTAAAAGAATTTATTATTATATAGACTAACTAAAAAAAGAAAGGGAATATTAAGAATACTAAGGATATTAAAGACCTATTTAAAGAGCTCTTAATTAATAAATAATAAGATTATCTAGCTCTAGAGATATCTAATAATATATACTATTAGTAATAATATAAAAAAGATATAATTAATAATATATATATATCTATTATTAAAATATATTATATAAGATATATAATTATTATTATTTATAATCTAGTACTTAATAGAAATAATAGAAATCTTATATTAATATATAAATATATAAGCGCTTAGTAATATTAAAATATAGATTAAAATAACTAGATTAGATCTTACTAATATCTATAGCTATAATTACTATAATAATATTATTATTACCTAATATAATAAATAACCTTTATATAAATAATATTATATCTATAGATTTTAATAGTATAAGAATATCTATTTTTAGCTAAAAAGACCTCTAGATTAATATTCTTAGTCTTTATAAGAAGATTAAGATAATAAAAGACTAGATAATAAATTAAAAAGAATTCAATACTAAAAATAATCTTAACTTAAATTATAAAATCTATAAAATAAGTAAATTAAAAAGGATTATATTAAGAAAATATTTATAAGTATAAAAAATAAATAAAAATAAGGAATATCTTACATTTAATAACTAAATAATCTTATCTAATTAATTAATATAGATCTTAGTTTTATATATATATAAATAAAATAGTCTTAGTAAATAGAATAATAAATATTTAATTTAAATTATAAGAATTATAATTATAAATATTATTATAATTAAAGAGATATAATCTAAGATAATCTATAATTCTTTATATTATTAATTAGTTAAAATTATCTAAAAAAGACTTAAAATTATTTATAAAGCTTTAAAAGACTAGAATAGATTAATATAATTAATCTATATTATTAGTATATTTATAAATATAGTATTTAAAGATATATATAAATATCTTTTAAAAAAGTATATTAAAGCTTAAAAAATAAAACTATAAGCTTAAATAGATTATTTAATATAATATAAAAGAGAAAATAATTATTTTTATTATATTTATAATCTAAATATAAATAAGATATATATAAGTTATAATATTATCTTTTAAAAAGATAAAGATAGTATTAGATTTAATAATATTATATATAATTCTAAATTAACTATCTTAGATAAGAAAGAATTATTAATTCTAAAAGATAAAAAAGAAGATATATTAAATATTTCTTAAAAAACTATTTTTATATAAAATATCTTTAAAAATTAGATTAGCCCTTATATATTATTTCTTAATATTTATTTATTATATAATAAATTATAAAATATTACTATCTTAAAATAATAGCTATAATAATAATAAGAACAATTTCTAAAAAATAAAATAAAGCTTTTTATCTAAGCTAAAAAAAAATTAGAGATTTATAAAAATAAAGAAATATCTAATATTATTAAAAGATATCTAATTATTCTAAGACTATATTATATTCTCTTTTTATCTTCTTTTATATAAGAAATTCTTATTATAAATAATAGATATCTTATTAATAAAGATTTATATATAAATAAATTATTAAATAATATTATTCTAATCCTTTCTTAATAAACTAATCCTCTTTTATATATTAAATTATTATAAGAATAATATAAATAATTTTATAATAAAAATAAATAAAATATATAAGATAGATTACTATAATCCTTAAGTTTTAATCTATTAATCTATAATTTAATTAATATAATAATTATAAAAATAGAAGATATTATAATTAATTAAATTAATAAAAATTATATATATATTAATTATATAATTATAATAATAGTATTTTCTAATCTACTTAATAAGTCTATTTTAATATATAATAAATTAAAAATAATTAATAATATTATAAAATAAAAGATTAATATTCTAAAATTATATAAATAAATAATTATATTATTAAAAATAGATTTTTAATAATCTATATATAATAATAATAAAAACTAACATTTAATTTTAATTAGAATTATATATTAATTATAATTAGTTAAATAATAAAAGAAAATAACTAAAAAATATATTAATTTAATATTATTTCTATATATTCTAATATAAAAATTAATAATTAAGAGATATATATATAAATATTAATAAGATTTAATATAAAAACTTATCTTATTAAATAAGCTTTATATAAATTATAATAAATAGTTTATTTATACTATAGAGCCTATCACTATAAAAACTAACTTATTTAGAGTAGATTAGATAGGGCTTATTAAAAATATATATATAAGATAACTAAGGATAGTCTCTAATATTTAAAAAAGCTTATAATATATATATAATTTATATTTATAAAAATAGACTTAAATTAGTATTATAGATCTTTAAAAGTTTAATAATAGAGATAAGATTATAGAGCAAATAATACATATTCTTTATAATATTTTCTTTTAAAATTCTAAAAGACTAATATAAGTAAATTTAAGGATTTAAGTATTTAGAAAATATTAGTTTATATTAAAATATATTATATAATAATTATCTCTTTCTCTTATTCTATATCTTTTATATAATATAGATTTACTTAAAGATAACTAAATATATAATCTTATTATAATTAAATAGATTAATATCATAGGCTTTATATTAATTAGTATATTACTAACCTAAATCTAAGGAGGTATAATATAAAATAATTATATTTATTAAAGTAGTAGAGTAAGCCTTACTTTATACTAATATATAGACTAAGGAATATTTATTATAATTATAAAAATTAGTAGATTATCTTTAGCTTCTAGCTTATTACTAGATTAATACTTAACTAGTCCTATTATAAAATAGTAATTAAAGATAATATATTAAAATATATATATATATATTAATAGTATTAAATTTTAACTAAATAATATTTATATATTATATATAATTTAAGAAAAGTAAATATAGGTATATAATTACTAAATTTACTATAATTTAGAAGTAAGTAGTATATCTTATTTATATAATCTTTAAAATAAGTTAAATACTACTTAATACTAATCTCTATCTCTTATTAAGTAATCTTTTAATAGAATATATATAATATTATTATATCTTTATATCTCTAATACCTATCTAAGATAGTTTATTATATTATTATATTCTAATATTCCTATTACTTTCTTAGATACCTCTAAGTTTTATTTTAATTTCTTAATATGATAATATCTTTAATATATAACTCTTTTTAAATTAATTAGCTACTCTTCTTTTAATTTTCTAACTAATAAAGAAAAACAAGATTTTATTCTACCTCTTATAATCTATATTTCATTATTAATAATAATTAAGTATATTATATTAACTATTTATAATATTTAAGATTACACTTACATCATATAATATTAGGATTAGAAATATAAAACTATCTAAGAAGCCTAGTCTTATTATAAATATAATGATTATTAAAGTAATATTCTTCTTTTTTATAAATAAATTTAATTATATAAATAGATATTTATTATATATCTTAGAAGAATATAGATTATTAATAATAAGTTAGATAATAATTATATCTAAATAAATTAATAACCTTAATCTATTAAATTTTCTATAATCTTTTAAATATTCTTATATCTATAATATTATAATAAGAAGTAGATATTTATTATACTTTTATTATTTCTTAAGTTAATTCTAATATAATCCCTATTTACTTTTAAATACCTTATAGGTATATATATACTTATTATTTATTTTTCTATTATACTTTATGATTTATTATATAATATATCTAGACTTTAAATTAGTTATACTTAAAAACTATCTTTTATTTCTTTTAGTCTATTTATTATTTATAAACTTATTATTATTAACTTAATCTTAAGCTTACTAATCTTTTTTTAAATTAATTAATAAGCTTTATAGGCCTAATCTAAAGATAGATTATAATTACTTTAGCTTTTAATTTTAATAATCTAATATAATAGGTATATTATATAGTTATATTATATAATAAATCTATAATATTAATTATAATATAGAACTTATTTTTTTTATATATATTTATTAAGATCTAGGATAAATTATTATTATATTAAATAACTAGAATTACTAATTATAAGATAAAAAATTTAATAAAAGATTCTTATTAATTAATCTATTTAAGAGTATATAAAAAAGTAAACTAATATAATTACTAAGTAAGTTAGCTATATAAATAGCCTAGCTACCCTATTAAAATTTAATAATCTAATTTAACGTTAATTAACTAAAATAACTTAATATTATATTAGCGAGACTAGTTAATATATTAATTAGAATTAGATTAAGTTAGCTAATTTAAGCTTAGAGGATATCTTCTTATATTATTATGGCTATAAGACTTTAAAAAGAGGGGTAAATAACATATATAAGGAGAATAAGTATAATAGGTTATTTATAGAGTAAGATATATATAAGATAAGTAAGATATGCTTATAAAGGAGGTTTTCTTAGGAGATTAGAAGAGTACTAAAATAAAATAGAAAAAGACTTAAGATTTAAACTATTCTACCGAAAAACTAGTACTTTTTATATATATTTTTAGGTATATAAATAGTATAAAATCATAGGAAATTTAAGTATAACTAATCAAGAATTAATAAGTAAATACTTAAATATAATATATCTCTTATATATTATATTTATATAAAAGATATATATAGAATAGAATAGAAATATAGATAATAATAATCTATATAAAAAAGGGGATAGAAAAGCGGGCTTCTATATATAAATAGTAAGCACCCTTAAAGACCCTAATCGCTAAAATTTATAAGCTATTTAATTAGATATAAATAATATATTCTCTTATATCCTTAAATATTATATTCTAAGTATATTAGCAAAGCTTAAAATTATAATTCTTAAGCTTATAATTATATAGTTAACTCAATATTTTAAGGTTAAAACCTAGATATTATAATATTTTAAGTTAATTAGTTAAGCTTATCTTTACTTAGATCTTTTAAATTATACTATTTACTACTTAGATTAAGTCTCTTTTTACTTCTACTTTTAGTTTATAGCTTATAGATTATTATATTATATATTATAATTAAATAAACTTTAGGAACTCTTTAAATACTATTTTAAGAGCTTTTTATTTAAGGTAGCTTATTAATAGAGTTACTTAAGTTATTAAAGGGTTTTAAGATTAAACTTGGTTTTTAATCTAATTTTTTAACTTACTAATAGAGATATTAAGTGTTAAAATTCTTTAAATTAGAATATATAGATATAAACTAGTTACTATAAAGCTACTTTTAGATATTTTAATATAAATATTTTAGGATAAATAAATATATATATAATAAAAAAGTTAAACTTATTACTATAATTATAATTATATTTTACTTATATTCTAATAAGTTAACTATATATAATTTTTTTCTTAACAAATAGAATAATTTATATTAAGAAATTATAAAAGATATATATATAAGTTATAATATTATCTTTTAGAAAAATAGAAATAATACTAGATTTAATAATATTATATATAATTCTATATTTAACTATTCTACATAAAAAAGAATTATTAATTCTAAGTAATAAAAAAGTAAATATACTAAATATTCCTTTAAAAACTACTTTTATATATAAATTATTATAATATATTTATAAGAAGGTCTATATAAGAGCTTAAGTATAAATATATAAATATATAAGAATAATCTAATATTAATATAGGGCTTATCTAAGAGTAGAGTAGATTAGAGAAAGATTAATCTATAATATTTAGATAATTAATTAGATAAGCTATATAATATAAGTAGGATTATAAAAGAGGTCTATAAAAGCTCTCTAATAATTATATTATTAATAATATTAATATTATAATAGATATATATTATATTATATTAGATTATTATTCTATTTATCTAACTAATAATAAGCCTTAGCTTAATATAAACTATCTTTATATATAATTAGACTAGATCTTATATATTATTTCTTAATATTAATTTACTATATATTAAATTATAGAATATTATTATCTTAAGATTATAACTATAATAATAATAAAGATTATCTTTAAAGAATAAAATAAAGTTTTTTATCTAAGTTAAAAAAATCAGAGTTTTATAAAAATAAGAAATATCTTATAAATAAAGATTTATATCTAAATAAATTATTAGATAATATTATTTTATTTCTTTTTTTATAAGCTAATTATTTTTTATATATTAAATTATTAGATATATTATTACTAAGATACTTTATATATAATAAATAAAAATAATATAAGAGATTCTATAATAAAAACGAGATAGAATATATATATTAATTATATAATTATAATAATAGTATTTTCTAGTCTATTTAATAAGTCTATTCTAATATATAATAAATCTAAAATAATTAATAAGATTATAAAATAAAAGATTAATATTTTATAATTATATAAATAAATAATTATATTATTAAAAATAGATTTCTAATAATTTATTATAGAAGAATAGTTATAGAAATTAATAATTATAAAAGCTTAAAATAAGATATTATTATTATTATCTAAAATATAAGTTTATTAAGAAAATAATTATTTAATTTAAAACTTAATAAAATAATATATATTATATATAATAACTAATAGAAATTAATATTTAACTTTAATAAAAATTATATATTAATTATTATTAAATATATAATAAAACTTATATTTATTATAATAGAAAAGAATAGATAAAAAATATATTAATTTAATATTATTTATATATATTTTAATACTAAATTAATAATTAAAATATATATATATAAATACTAATTAGAGTTAATATTAGAACTTATTTTATTAAATAAACTTTATATAAATTATAATAATTAATTTATTTATAATAAGAAAAACTAAAGTCTATTTTATAAAAGCTTAATTTTAATAATATTAAAGAAAATTATATTCTTAAAAATTAATATTCATTAAGAAATATATTATATATTAAGATATATAAATAATAATTAAAATAATAAGATTTTATATATTATACTAGAGTACATAAAAATTAAAGGTTTAGATAAATTAATATATTTTTTAAGATATTTTAGTTTTATTCAAAAAATATAATATTAGATTTAATTAAATTTAATATATTAAAGTTTAATGTTTTTCCTTTATTTTAACGCTCTTTCTCTATTTTTTATACCTAAATTCTTAGATTATAGATAACTAGGAATAAGTAGATAAGCCCTAACTTTAACTTTAGGTATATATCCTAGATATAGCGTACCTTTATCTTATTACTAGATAGGCCTAATAGTACCCCTATATAGCGGCTATTACTAGAGATAAGCTAGATTAGATAAATAAATTCTACTACTACTACTACTATATTAAAGATTTATTTATAATAAAAAATATAATTTATTTAAATCTTATTAAATTATTTTTATTAATTTCTTAGTTTTTATATTATTTATTAGTTTATTAATATAAATTATATAAGATCTAATCTACGCTTTATTATAAAGATATTTTAATATATAAGCTTATAAAATATATATTTTAATATTAAATAAATTAACTAATATTAGATATTATTATATAAAATTATATTAATATTAAAAAAATATATATAAAAGTTCTTATTAAATATATTAAGATATCTTATATAAGTAATCTTAATTTAAGAAAATTAATAAATAATTTCTTTTTTTATAATAAAAGATTATTATATTATTATTTATATATACAAAATAATATATTTTATATATAATTATTTCAAAGCTTTATTTCTTAAAAAACTTATCTTTTAAATAGATCTTTAAGACTATAAAAAAAATAATAAAATAAAACTAATTAGGCTTTAAATTAATAATAATAATATTATTATATTAATAAAAGAAAATACCTATAAGTCTTTAACTAAATAATTTAATATTATATATTACTTTATATATAACATAGTTCGCTAAAGATAGATTAAATTAACTATTATTTAAAGTAAAAAAAATCCTATAGATATATTTACTAAAATATTATTAATTAATATATTTAATTATTATAAGAACTTAATAGCCCTTAATTAAGATCTAATTAGATTAACAAATAAACGCTATTTTAAAAGACTATAGATTTAATAGTTTTAGATCTTAGTATATTAAATTATTATAGATAATATATATATATAATTCGAGATATAAATTTTATATAATTTTATATTATAGGGGTATATTAGAGTTTAACAATTAAATAATCTTAGTTTTAGAGATGGAATAACGCTTCTATCTCTTATATTCTTCTTTTTTTTTATATCTTATTATAATATTATTATATTCTATTATTTATTCTATTCTCTTAAAGTAATAAGCTCTATAAGCTTATATTTTTTTTTTCTTTAGTCCTTAACTAATATATAATATTAATATATATTAACTTATAATAATAATTATTAGCTATTTCTTTAATAAGCTATATTTATATAATTTTATATATAAATAAGTCTATTAATAATATAAAAGATATATTATTCTAATTACTTCTTTATATAATAAGATTAAAGACTAAATAAGAAAATAATAAAGAAGGTATAAGTTAGATATAAAATATTACTAAAATATAGTAAAGTTTAAAACTATAAATTAATAAAATTTATATTAATTATAAGACTAATTCTTAAATAAAATATAGATTATTTCCTTTTCTTAAATATTAGAATTTCTATAACTTACTTTTATAGCGTTCTTAATAATTCTATAGACCCTCTTTTTAATTTATATACTAGATTAATTATATCTTAGAACTAATTTAATACTTTTACTAATTAGATATATATAAGCTTAGATTCTATATTATTTAGTATTTTAAAATTTATATAAAATATATAATAATTTAAGATCGTAAGTAAAGTATACTCTATTCTTATATAAAGATTAGGTCTATTAATATAAATTTCTTTTAACATTTTTACTAAGATTTTATTCTATATAATACTCTAATTTTAATATTCTAATAGCCTAAATAGTAATATAATTATATTTACGCTTATATATATTAGATATTAATTATATTAATATTTAAAATTAACTATCTTTAATTAATTAACTAACTAATAAGCTTTTTATTAATTTAGATTAAATAATTAATTAAACTTAGATATTTATATTTATTTTATATAGGCTTATTTATTCCTATAAATATCTTTAGGTTTATATTAATCTATTATTAATAGGAAATCTTTTAAATTTATTTTCAGAAAAGTTCTTAATATATTTTATATTTATTAGCTAACCAATCTAATTTTTTATTTAATCTAATCTTTTATTAATATATTTAATAGATTTATTTTTTATATATACTTATATACTTAAGTTTTTTAATCTTTTAAAAAATTACTTTAATAAATTACCTTATCTAAGCTTAAAGAATAGTTTTTTATAATATTATAATAATTTAACTTTAAAAAGCGCTATAAAAGATATATAAAAAGAATAAGTATAATATATAATATATAAATTAAGATATACTAAAGATAAATAAGATATATTAAATAAGATATATTTAGAAATAATTCTTTTTAAAGGAATAGATATATATTAAAATAAAGAAATAAAAAAATATAAGATTTAAATATTTTACTAAATTAGTCCTTTAGATATATATATTCTAAATATTTGGATTATATAAAATGATTAAAAGTTTTAGTATAATTAAAGAATATTAATTAATAAATACTTAAATATAAAATATAAAAACTATATATAAAGTAGAATATAAATATAGAATATAAATATAGAATAATAATAATCTATATAAAAGAGAAGATATAAAACTAATCTTTTATATATAAGTAAAATCCTTAAAGATCTTAATCTCTAATATTTTTATATAATATTCTATAATCCCTTAAAATATTTTTTAGTAATCTTTATATATTTAAAATAAGACTATTAATTATTATTTAATCTAATTTTTTTTATATCTTTATTATATGTTCCTTAAGATAATCTTAATTAGTCTTATATTTTCTTATAAATATAAATTAGACTAATTTTATAAGATTTAAATTAAAAAGTATAATAAATATTATAATTTAAAGTTTATTATATCTAGTATTTATCTAAAAGAATATATCTCTCTTAATCTAATATTCTATTCTCTAATTATTATTTTTAAATAAAAATCTTATATTTTATAATAATTATAATAAAAGAAGACTTAATTAAGATTTTTTTTAAATATTTTTAAATATTCTATTTTAAATATAAAGATATTAGATTATTTATAGCTATTAGGTTTTTATAAATTAATAATCTAATATATTAATTAGCTTAATTATTCTAATTTAAGATATAAATATTTTATTTTTATAATTTAATAATCTTTATTTAATTAAAATATCTTATTATATTAGTAATTATAATAAGAATATATCTAAGATTAAATATTATTTTTAAGAACTTAAATTTTAGTATTAGTCTTTTAGGAAGAATTATTATTTAAGTTAGATTAAATACTTTTATCTTTTTTATAATATTTTTTAATAATTTTAGTATATCTAATAACTATAAATAATAAATTAAACCTTACTAAATAATTTATATATTAAATTAACAGAAAGATAATTATAAATAACATAAATATAATTATTAATATAATATATATATAAATAAAAAGAAAAATTAAATAGATAAATCTATTAAAATTTTATAAGTTTATAAGATAAATTTATTTTTATTTTAAATATTTATTTATTATATTAAATTTTAGATTTTATAAAAGATTAGATTTTAAAAAATATTAAGAAAATCTTATTCTTTAAAATATAGTATCTTAATTTTTAAATATCTATAATATATAATAAAGATATTATTAACTTTTAATAATATAGTTAATCTAAGTTATTTAAAATATAAAGAGGATTTTTAGAAAATATATTGTAAATATATATAATTTTAATATAATATCTAATACTCTAATTTTTAAATATTATAATTAAATATATATATATATATATAAATAATTATTAATAATTGTTTAAATATTTAAAATAAGTATTTAATCTTCTTTAGCTAAATGGAATTAATATAACTATAATATATATTATATATAAAGCTTTTTAATAGTTTAAAGATAAGAAATAATTTAATTTTATTATATTAAATATAAGTATAGTTTTATAGGTATATTTCCTTAATAAGATTTATTTTAAAATAAAGGTATTAAATATATATATAATTTCTAAAATATATAGTATAAAGATGTAGAAATTTAAAATTTCTTTAAAATAAAACTAAGATATAATAAGATATTAGATTTTATTAATTAAATTGATTAATACTAGCTTTAAGATATAAAGAAAAGAACTCTTATATAATTAAGATACTAAGTATTATTTATTATAAAGACTTTTATTAAATTATAAAATAAATAATTCTATATAAGACTTCTAAATAAATTTATTAATAATTATTTACTATAGAAAACCTTTATAATATATAATTTTATAAATAAGATTTATTAAAAATAAAAAAAGGATAAGTAATATATTAAGTAATCTAATAATCTATATATATCTAAGAGAATAAGTATTATATAAATTTAATCCTATCGTATTTTAATAAATCTTTAATTACTAAAATAATCTATCTAATATCTTCTAAAAAAATATTTTTAAATATAAGAAGAGTTTATAAATAAAAAGAGATTTAAATTAGAGAATATATATATTATAATTATCTAGTTTAAGTAGTTAATATAATTAGTAAGCGAGCTAGCTAGCTAACCTAAAATATATAGTAAAAATGAGTTTATATTTTAGTAAGAATATATATATAATTTATTAAATTCTTAGAACTCTTTATATAGGTAAGAATAAAGTAATCTAGAGTTATAGTATAATTTAATATAGCTTTATATAATATTACTATAAAATACACTATAATCTTTAACTCTTTTCTTCTTCTTTTCTAAATTTTAATTATATATTATTAATTTAATATTTATATATTTCACTAGTTACTTTATAGATTATAATAAACTTTTTTTAGACTTATTAGAATATTATATATATTATCTTAAGTTTAAAATATTAATAATAATATATCTTATTAACTAATTAATCTCTAATTATAGAATTTTCTAATAAGAGATATAGTAGCTCTAACTTTTAAATTATACTCTATTCCTTTATAATAAGAAACTTAAGATATAGATAAAAAGTTTTATTTTTAAATAGAAAATTATCTATTATCTTTTAGCTTATTAATATATTTATAAAAATTTAGTAATTACGTATCCTTATTTAACTAATATTAAATATAGTATATACTAAAATAAAACAATAATATTATTTAGTTTTATTATAAAGTCTAGAATCATTATTACTTTAAGTCTTTATTATTATTATATATATATTTTACTAAACTATTCCTTAATTACTTAGTATTTTCCTTTTTTATCCTAATCTACCTAGGGATAAGATAATCCTAATCTAATAAATTAGGGTTAGGGTAACTTTCTTTAAATAATATTTAAGAAAAGAAAAAGAAAATATAAGTATAATAAGTATAATAATTAATAAATTTATATATTATCTATATTCCCCTATAAAACCTATGTTAAATCTATAATTAAAGCCTATCTATATTTTAATATATTATCTTTATACCAATCTTTAAATTATAGATATGCCTAGTAACTAATCATGAGAATCTATAATTTATATATTGTCTCTTTTATCTTTTTTTCTTTTATCTTGCTATTATAAAGGATTTAGCTCTAGATACCTAATATAAAAAAGTTTATTATTATTAATTAATTAAAATAGTCCATTAGAAAATAAATAATCCATAAAATAAATGGTTTATAATTAATAATTCATATAATATAAACCATTTCTTAAAATTATTTTAAAACAACCTCTAGGAAAATAATTTAGAAACTTAATTAAAGAGATAATATAAATCTTAATATTAAAGAATAGTTTCTTAAGGATAAATATTTATGATATAAATCAGAATTTAAAAAGATAAAGTAATCAAAGTTTGAACTACTGATGTTAATATAAGAAATAAATATTTAAACATTTTTTTATAGATATACTATACTATTCTTAATTTGAATTTTTAAAAAATTTAATCAATATATAATTCTTATTATTTTATAAATAGTATCTTATATTTAATTTTAAATTAAATCAATTAGTGGTAGCTTTTCATATTAATAGAAATATTATTAATCTTTAATTATTTTAACTAGAATCCTAGAAATCAACGAAAACTATCTATAATTGTAAGAAAAACCAATAATTAGAATAATTACCCTATTGATCAATCAAAACTAATTAAGAAAACTATGAATACTATAAAAATATATTATTTATTAATGTATAAACTTTTGATTAATATCACTTATCTATTATATCCAAACTCTTATCTATTATATTAGTGTATTCTATATGAAAATATATTATATCATATATAATAAGCGCTAATATATAACTATCTTATCTATAAAATTGAATATTCATATAAACCTTACATAGCTTAATTAGATCATATTTAATTTTTAATTTTCAACTCCTTTATTTATAGGGACTTACATCTTATAGGGATTTTGATCTTAAAATATATGAAAATGAAGGTCTTATAGCTTATTTATAATCTACTTTTATACCTACTAACATGTTATTGAACCTTGGACTAAATCTAATAGATCCTTATTCAAAAGAACCTATATATATCTTATCTAATGATCATTATAATCTTTTTGTTTATAACTAATGAGATATATTTCTAATATTCCCCTTATAATCCTCTTGATATTCATTATATAAATCATCTATACTAATATTATAAGTATAAACATAAAAAGAACTATACCTTTTAGTAATTCTTAGAATTAGATACTTACATTTCTTTATAATATATTAACTTTATTAGTCTATAAATAGATAAAATATAGATTTAGATATAATATAAATATAATAAGATAAAATAATGTCTAAATAAAAAACTAAACCCTCTGTTAAAGGAAGTAAAAAAGTATAATTTTAAAGGAATTTTAGGTAATAATAGGTAATAATAGGTAATAATAGGTAATAATAGGTAATAATAGGTAATAATAGGTAATAATAGGTATATTTATTCCTAAAAGAGCTACAGAATACTATTATATATTATGAAATATTTCTATCTAAAATACTTAGTTAGGTATATAATAATAAATTAATAATAAATGATAATAATATACTACTATAATAAGTACTAGGATATTATAAGGAGGTTAAGGAAGAAATAGACTAGATAAGAAAATAGTAAAAGAGGAGTAAACTAGATATAAAATAATACTAAAATAAAGTAGAATTAAACTATGATTAATATAACCTATATTAATTATAAAACTAATTCTTAAGGAAGGAAAGATATAGATTATTTCCCTTCCTTAAATATTAGAGTATTTAGAGCTTATCTCCTAGTGAGCTAATTAGAATAAGCTTACTTTTAGTAAGCTCTAGATACTTCTAGAGAGCTCTGGATTTCTATAATCCTAGTTCTAACTAAGGTACTAAATCAGTCATCTCTTAGTACCAATTCAGCACTTCCTCAGATTAGATATAAGCCTAGATCTTATTTATATTAGTTCTACCTTAGAAATAAGGAAGCATAATTTCTTTCTTAATAGACATCAACTAGTCCTATATAAATAAGCATAAACCATTGAATAGTTGATAATAGCTAATTAGGCTATTTATAATATAAGATTAGTATATAGCTTAATTATTTTCTTTTATATATTAAATATAGTAGGGGTATGTTATAAAGTCGTGATAAGATATTCAAAATATGGATAAACAAGATATAGTGAAGAATATACCTATAAAGCCCTTATCCTATTGCTACTAGCCTAGGTAAAAAAATCTTCACATTCTCATACACCAAAAAGGTCACCCAAGTGCTTGGTAATACACGTAAGAGATTAGGGCCTAAACCTTTGTAGAAGCCAGATATGCCCTCACGAGCCCAGACCTGACCAATAGCATCGGTGGCACCACGATACATTAGGTGGGCTTCATAGGTTTGTAACCGAGACCTTATCACCTGGTATGGATAAGTGGCACAGCCAGCGAAGAGCTTTGAGAGGCTGGACAGGGCGAGGAAGTCCACGTTGTTGAGTTCCCGTGTCTTATTTTCATGTCCCATGCCCAGAGGCGGAGAATCCTGAGTTGGATGAGACCGTAGGACTTTCAATCGCTCATAAGCCATGAACTGAAGAGCGCCGTGGCTGACTCCGAACAAAGCAGGGACAAGGCCGCGATAGAAACCGGGTATGCCCTCGGTACGGTAAATGTGTCTTACTCCAGATGTGAAGGAGGAATAGGCACCGGGAAATTGGGAGCCCGTTGAAAGCATGCGGGTTTTAATAACCCAGATTGGGTTCGTCAGAAGCGATGTAAGAGCACCTGGAAATCATGCTGGTCAGAACTGGAAAAAAGCTTCCTTAAACTTTGGACTACCAACCTGCTGTTCCTGAAGCCAAAAAGTAATCGAAAGATGTGAGCGCCCAAGAATTGCCTCGGTATATGCCCATGCCATTCTTAAGGCTGCCGTAAAAGAGGAAATACAAAGCCCAGCTTGTGGAATTGCCAACGAGGTTTGGAGCTAGTCCGCGGTAGAAGGCAGCAAAGCCGCCTTCGTGCCTTGAGATGTCACGGACAATCTGCAATGAACTGCCGAGACGAGACGTAGCATTGCGATCAACTAAAAAACCCGAAAATGTCAGCTGAAGCAAAGCAAAAGGGACCAAGAACGCGAGTTATACCCTGGAGTCTGGTCTTCACCAGATCGAGTGGATGGAGGCAGAGCGTTGAGACCACCCCTGCAGTGAAACCCGCTACGGTCTCCACAAAGGATGACGACAAGCCATCTTGGCCCGTCATGAACCTTGTTACCTCGAAGGATTAGGGGGTAGCGTAGTAGTAAGTGAAGTTTGTAGTTGTTGAAATGTGCAAAATATTTTGGTTGGATGTTTCTGCCGGTTTTCTGCCACGGATGCGGAGAGTTAAGAGAAGAAGGATAAATCGTCATAAGATGGTCCAGACGCAAGATTGACGTGGGTTTCTACGGGAGACATATTGAATTGTATAAGTCGATTTGATCATCTTAAAAATACAGGGGGTTACGGCCGGATGATTAGCCGGCCATATTATAGCTTCGGAGTCAGCGGAGGACTGCAAGTTCTCTCGGGATTTGTGAAATCCAGTCTAGAGGCCCTCCTCTCGGCATCAAGGCTTGTAAGTTTAAGCCAAGGGTGAGAACAACCTAATATCCGGGTTAGATTGATGCATGTAGGGATATTGGTTGAGGGAGCATTCGAGCATAGCCAGGGATTTCAGCAGTGCACAACATACTTGAACAGAGATGGCTTGGGTTCGCTGTAGGAGTAGCCTGTTTCCTTCAAGTCAGTTGAGTCCCTCTAGACATAGGATGGCGAAACTTACCCAGGTAGATAATAAGAGGCAGGTAGCCGCTGGTGGATCACCAGATTAGTTCGGTCGCCGAAGAAGTGAACAGGTCAAGTTGGGTGAAAGACTCACTAGTGAATCGCAACGCGGGAGATATCAATGACCTTGGAAACGCGTTCCTATAGTGACGAAATCAGCACGTTAGTATCTTTGGAAAGGAGTCATCTTGAGGTTCTTTGATTATAACCAACCTTGGTCTCTTCGGAAAATTGAACCATATTGGCGGTAGTTGTAAGGTGACGAATCAAAAAAGAATCAAAGGAGTGAAAAAAAGACACGATCCAAGAGTGTTTGGCAAAGTCTTTCAATTCAGACCCGATGGATAAGGTGGATGGAAGAGGAGAGTGAAGAGAGACGGACGTGGTTGCGGGAGAGAGAGAGAGTTCAGAAGTTTTCGGCGCGGAACATGATTCAAGATTGAGCTTCCTCTCCTCCTTTCAACCACCTCAATCCCCTACCTCACCACTCCACCAAGTCCCCAATCCTATTTCTCCAACTCGCTTTTCTTTTCAGAATACTTGCAGCAGGGGTTTTTAAATACTCTTGTCTCTCTGACGGCCTCTTCCTGACTCGTTAGCGCTATGTCCGGCGCAAGGCATTGGTAAGATCGCCCTAGGCCCTCCGGCGTTGGAATCTCGCGGCTAACTAAGCACAGGGAACAGGACAAGGAGGCTACTGTATACATTGGAAATCTCGATGAACGCGCCTCGGATAGTCTAGTATGGGAGCTCATGCTCCAAGCTGGGCGCATCGTGAACGTTCACTTGCCCAAAGACCGTGTCACCCAGTCGCATCAAGGGTACGGCTTCGTGGAATTCATTAGTGAAGAAGATGCAGAGTACGCCTCAAGAATAATGAATGGAATCCGTCTCTTTGGAAAACCAATTCGCGTGAATAAGGCGTCAGCCGACAAACAGAAGTCTGTGGAGATTGGCGCGGAGCTCTTCGTTGGCAACCTCGATCCCATGGTCACCGAGCAAGTTCTTTATGATACATTCAGCCGATTTGGCAACCTCATCAATCTTCCCAAGGTTAGATCAATGCTTCTGCTTCGAGTGAATGTATGTTCTGAGCAAGCTAACTGGGTTCATAGATCGCGCGCGACGACAACAATTTGTCCAAAGGTTATGGCTTTGTGTCATTCGCCGATTTTGAGTCTTCTGATGCCGCGATTGCCAATATGAACGGCCAATATCTGATGAACAAGCAAGTCTCGGCGCAATACGCTTACAAGAAGGATGGTAAAGGGGAGAGACATGGCGATGAGGCAGAACGAATGTTGGCCGCGCAGGCCCGAAAGCACAATGTTCGACCGCCAACCCAGCAGGCTCCATCGGCCTTCCCCGGGGCTGGTCCAGGTGCTGCACCGCCCACAATTCTAAATGGCGATGGTCCTCGACCGGTGAGCACCGTGCCCCAGGTGTCTGATCCTGGAATGAGTCGAACTATGCCTATGGGTTACCAAAGCGTACCTCCTCCACAAACCCGGCCCAGCCCGTCCCCTTCATCACTGACTACCCCGCCGCCGGGTTTACCTGCCCGCCCGCCGCCATCTCAAGCTGGATATGGAGGTCCTCAATCCTTCCTCCCCCCTGGGTTCAATGGCACAGGCCAGCAGCCATCCTTTGCACCACAGAGCGCGCCGCCGCCTGGATTTGCCCCACCAGGCTTTGGACCCCCAGCAGGTGCATCTGGTGCACCGCCTCCACTGCCGCCAGGGTTTCAGCAATCAGGGTATGGAGGAGGCCGATGAGCACCATCGGTTTGATCAGCATAAATCCCTTTCTTAATATTGTTTTTTTTCTCCAACATGGCATCTATCCACTTTACAGTGGCTCTTGGGAATACGATCCAATGGTCCACACAAGAACGAGAGCGAGAAGAACTTCCTTGATCCCTTGATGGAATGGTTCCTTTCCTTTCGGCTGATGGCAACCAGGCTGCACCTTTACCCTAGAGTTATGGGCTGTGGGAATTAAGCTAGGAGAGATAGATGGATCTCCTTCAAAGTGGTATACAGTACACACGATCAACATTCACCACGCTAGCAGTTGTTTTATCTAATAGTCGAGCGAATCGCAAAGGGAAAAAAAGGGAGACAAAGTGACGGAGAGCTTAGTGAATGAAAACAGATATGTCACGCCCTGGTGCAAGCCTGAATGCAGTTAAACAAAGAGTGTTGAGACCACCATGATCTCCTCGCTGGGGAATGTAGGCTTGGACAGGGGAAGCATGGAACCAGGAAAACGGGGAAACAAACAAAAAAAACTAGTCAAATTTGACTTGCAGTAGATGCGCCGTGCGACTCATGAAAACGAAACGAATTTAGGATCCCGGGGGCGACCGTCCGGTCCGATGTTATTACGTGCGAATCGCTGTTCGGTATAGATGCGCCGGGCTTCATCAAAATCCACCTTGCGGTGTTTCATGATCCTTCGGACTTCTTGCTTTGCTCTTTGGTCTAGGCCTGCTCTGGAGTCCCCGTCGGCGAGATTAGCTGTGATATCGAAATGCGACGAGCTCAGGCCTGCCTCCAGATCCCCGGTGAAGCTGGAAGGGAGGCGATCATAGATGTAATCTGGGACCGGCAGTAGAGGGATCCATCGGGATCTGGTGAGGTATAGCGCTGGAGAGGTCAGTTACCCTGAACCAAGTCAGGACTGGGCCGAGCTTACCTGTGCCCGAGATGATTACGGAGAATAAGAGCGCATAGAAAAGAGTGTAGGTCATGGTGGGCAAGGTGGATCGCGCAGTTGCCCTGATCTACGCTTCAGAGAGAGAGGATCACAATCGACCACGGATCCGAAAAAGGGAAGTTGCATTCGTCATCGTTGGATGTTGGCCTATTCTATCAGGCCGCGTTGCAGTGACCACGTCACGTCATGCCTGATATGTGAGGCATGGAGTCTATACCCAAAGTAGCGGGCTTAGCGAGGCTCATGGGAAGTGCTTCACACACCAAAAATCACGGGCCTCGAAATCATTATCAATCCCTTTTGAATCCCAATCCGTCATCATGGCCGCCGAACGTACCAATGTCTCTAACGATCTGATCTGGCAGATCGTCCGTATGTTTTTCTCCCCTGGAAATTTTGTCGGAGGCTGATCCGCTGGAGAACAGGCAACCAGAACGCTTATCTGGTCCGCCGCAACACCGGTGGTGGCTCCCAGTTCTCCCGGGATCCCCTCAACCTGGTCAACAAGCACTCTTTCAAGGTATGGAGTGGAGCTTTTTATGTGCCACCTTTTTCTGGTAGCTATTTCGGTGGAATTGCGGACTGACCCAAGCTTTTCATGGTTATTTTTAGTATGCTGGCTTTGTCAACAACAAGGTATCCATTTCTACGACCCTTTAAGCTACCTTGCAAGCTCTAATCCATCTTCTCAGGCTATCGGTGTCCAGGCCGCTGAGAACGGTGGTGTTGATGTGATCACCAAGAAGCCCGGCAACCCCCAGCAGCCCCGCCAGACCGAGGTCACCGTCAACTACGGCCCCAAGACCTCCACCCGCAAGTAAGCAGACCACATGCGTGAGATCATTCATCTTCCATGGAGGTGATGCTGATTAGATACAGGATTTACAAGGGTGTTGCCGCCAAGACCGCCCTGAACGGTTACCGTGCCGACATTCGTGAGGAGGCCGTTTCCCGTGTCAGCGCCGTCCGCCGCTCGCAGAAGCCCAAGAAGGAGACCCCTGCCCGCAAGCCCCGCAGCGTCAAGGCCCGCCGGGCTGCCGAGAAGGACGAGTAAATCCGTCCTCCCAAAAAGCAAATGGGTGAATGACTGGGAGAGCGCGGGTTGGAACGGATCCAATTGGCGTTTGGAGACCGCCATCATGCTGGGTATACCCAGCGGAGGCGTGTAAACTAGCGACTTTTCCCGGGAAAGGAGTACTGTTCTCTAATCCTTCTTTTCTACCTTGTAAAAAGTGAGAAGCGGGAGAAAGAGAGCCAATCCGATGAAAGACCTATAAATCCTCCCATCATCATCCCCAGTAGGAAGATTAATCCCCGAGATACGGCGGAAAAGGTCTCAACCTTCGGAACGGGTAGAATGTGTAGATGCAATCCGACTCCGGTAGACTAACCGACGGGCCGACTGTATAGCATTTGAGCCTCGGGTCTGGACCAGTGGGGAAGAGGAATGATGTCGTTCTGTGACGTATGAACAGCCCCAGCCAGTCCCGCCTTTTCCCGATACTGGAACCCGGAGAAGAATTCACGGGCAAAGACGAGAATCATCGGATAATAAATCGGGTGTGAATAGGATGAAGATGATACCTGGAGAAATACAATCATGTATATGAGTTACGTGGTACGTAAATCCAAGTCCAGTCTAAGCCTACTTGAGGCACCGGTATAGAGAGAGTGGGAAGGAGAAAGGAGAAATCTTACAATGAAACACCTTTATCTTCGAACAAATCCAACATTGAATAACGGAGTATTAGTATATGGTATATAGTTGGCCTACAATGGTTTCAAATCTGAGTTGTTTTCAACTCATATACGAATAATACACAGTCAATACTTCATGCTAAGCTTGGGTCCCACTTGGTCAATTCCGGGGTTTCTGACCTTCGTACCTTGCCCCTCTTTCCCTTTCCCCCCCACCATATTAAACCAACCTTCCCCCCTTCCATTATCTCTTCTTTTTTGTTAAATCTTCTCATACTCACTCTCACACATATCCTCCATAATGGTTAAAGCTGGTAAGTTTCTCAGTGGGTGTTTGATCTTTTCATCATCATCTCTAATCCTATCTAGTTGTTCTTGGTGCCGCTGGTGGCATTGGCCAGGTAAGTCCATTCCTTTGCTTTCGGAAACCTCCATCAAGCTTGCTAATCATTGTCAAACAGCCTCTCTCCCTTCTCCTGAAGGCATCCCCCCTGATTGACGAACTTGCCCTGTACGATGTCGTCAACACCCCCGGTGTTGCTGCCGACCTTTCTCACATCTCTTCGGTGGCCGTATGTTTTCCCGCTATGAATACCCCTCTCCTCGGAAAACACTGATGCTGACCCAACCGTTTTGCCATCCCAACAGAAAATCACCGGCTACCTCCCCAAGGACGACGGTCTGAAGAACGCTCTGACCGGCGCTGACATTGTGGTTATCCCGGCTGGCATTCCCCGTAAGTTATCTCTCCCCTGTTGACATGAAGCAAATGGTAGCTAACAATCTTGCAGGCAAGCCCGGTATGACCCGTGATGACCTTTTCAAGATTAACGCCGGAATTGTTCGTGAACTGGTGAAGGGCATTGCTGAGCACAGCCCCAAGGCGTTCACTCTGGTTATCTCCAACCCCGTTAACTCCACCGTCCCTATTGCCGCTGAGGTCCTCAAGGCCGCTGGTGTCTTTGACCCCAAGCGCCTCTTCGGTGTGACCACTCTGGATGTGGTTCGTGCCGAGACCTTCACTCAGGAGTTCTCGGGCCACAAGGACCCCTCCAAGGCTACCGTGCCGGTCATTGGTGGCCACTCTGGCGAGACCATTGTCCCCTTGTTCAGCAAGGTTTCCCCAAGCTTCCAGATCCCCGCGGACCGTTATGAGAAGCTGGTCCACCGTACGTGCATACCCTACTTGATTGCGTAGTGCAGTCACTAACCTGTCCTACAGGCGTTCAGTTTGGTGGTGACGAGGTTGTTCAGGCTAAGGATGGTGCCGGTTCCGCCACCCTCTCCATGGCTTTTGCTGGCTTCAGGTACAGTCTAACCCTCTCCCTTCACAAATTACACCTCTAACTCCAATGCAGATTTGCCGAGGCTGTGATCAAGGCCTCCAAGGGTGAGAAGGGCATTGTCGAGCCTACTTTCGTCTACCTGCCCGGTGTGGCCGGTGGTGAGGCCATTGCCAAAGCTACTGGCGTTGACTTCTTCTCTACCCCCGTGGAATTGGGCGTAAGTTTTTGCCTATTCGCTAGCACCCCAAAACGTTCTTCCTAACACATCTTTAATAGGTCTCTGGCGCCGAGAAGGCTATCAACGTCCTGGACGGTGTTACCGAGCGGGAGCAGGAGCTTCTTAAGGCCTGTATTGCGGGACTGAAGGGAAACATCGAGAAGGGTGTCGAATTCGCCAAGAACCCACCCCCAAAGTAATGCTGCCCCCTTTCTCCCCTTCCCAACCCTATGTTGCCGAATCCCCATCGGCTTCCCACGTCACCATTGGAAAAGCATTGCTAATTATGGTCATCCTGGAAAGATAGGCTTTAATCGTGAGGTCATGACATTATGAAAGAGCAGACATGAGAGTCGTCCTGGTGTGGCTAGACTAGGGATTCACGCGCAATAATAGCACAGGTCAAACAATGAACTAAGGCTCAGCCAACCGCATTTATCTATTGTCCTTAGTCTTACAAGGGGGCTCGTAGGAGGGAAACCTCCCTGGCGTTGATAGAGATTTGCCCTGTGCCCAGTCCAGCTGGGGCAAGGAATTAAAAGGGTTTCAAGAGAATTCGATCATGGTCGAGTCTGGATCGTTTTGATCTGAAATGTTGCCCCTGGAAGATCTGATGTCTCCGCTTGTACCGTGGTATTGATACCCAGGTTCGCCAATGCACCACGAATAATCCCACAGGGGAACCATAAATACTGGAACTCGGGTCAGCTAAGTCTATGTGATCAAGGGAAGGTCGTCATACCGCCTGTGCCATTGATATGGCCTCGCCTCGCGCCGCCATGCTCATCCGAGCAAAAGGCCGGAAGGCGCTATCGGTCAAAACGTAGACTCCCTGCGCGACATTAGTGTTTCTGCGTAAGCCCCGATGATCCTGCGTTCGAACATACTCGGTGGTTGGTTTTTAGATTATCCACCTGTTTTCTGAATAGCACTGTCCATAAATCCTTGCAAAGAAACTTGATGACATCGAGATTATCGGTAAAGCGAGGGCGATCACGGGAGAACCTGTAGCCAAGATTAGTGACCGAACATTCCCATCTGCGCGCGCATCCTTTGCCTCTAGACATCGGGACTGAGAGAATTTACCTTTCTGCCAGACCCTGTCCTACTCGATACCCTAAAGATTCCAGGCGAAAGTATGTGGTCTCCCGAACCTCCTCCTCCTCGGGTTCGTTCTCATCCGTTGACAGCTCCTTGGCTAGACGTTCGGCCATTGGGACCAGCTCAATGAGAAGAAAGTCGAAACAGGAGGAACTTAGCGCGCGAGCATTGGGATCGGAGACACTCAGCGAAGCTGATGCGTCAAATGACATGGTGACGGTGAAGATGAGGATTGTGAAATTGGGGGGAAGTGGGTGAGGGGTGGGTTTGGCCAAGAATGGAGAAGGCGGAGTGTTTTCTTTTCCTTCATTCAAAGTCGATTTAAACTAAAACTTGACTTCCCCCTACGCATTTGTTTGAAGAGTGGAATCATTACATGTAATAAGAATATGGTATCATGGTATTCAAACCAATGTATTCCTGAAATCCCTAAAAAATAAGGTCTTTCCGAATAAGAATCCCCTAAGACCACGCCAGAAACACCAGGCATGCATGCGAAAATATTCGGGGTAAATAGAAACTAAAAGAAAAGAGGGAATCATATGACGATGCAGCTAGTGCGATGGAGGATAAGACCGGCCACTGAGGGGACTGCTGGCCACGGGTTGGTGAGGATCTTGAGATGAAATTCCGCGAACTGCAAAGCTCAATGCTGGTCGTTTCAGCGGTGGGACAGGAGATTCGTCATCGTCGTCGTCGCTACCAGTCAGATCGATGAATTCTGTTGCAGAGCGTTTCTTGCTGGACACACGAGCCATCGAGGACGGGGTTGACGTTTCTCGGGACTGAGCGGGTGTCCGCTCCAGTAGAGTACTGGAAGGCATCGGTTCCTGCTTCACGGCACCATTACCAGACTCGCTGATCTCGATCAGATCATCATCGTCATAATCATCCGTTCCCGGAGTCACTCCACCCAGTTTCACGGTCTCCGAGTTATCTAGCTTGGACCATGCACCGCTTGGCTCCACAACGACTTGGTCCACTTCTGAGTCGGTGGATTGAAGGATTTCGTCCACATATCTGTCCAGGGTCAGTACACGAACCATCTAGTATGCCAAATTCAGGGCTGTATCTTACTGATCTACCTGTAGAGACTCGAAACTGGTGGACTTGGCACACACGGGGCAGGTCCAGGTCGGTGCTTGTTTCTGCAATTGGAGAAAAGAGGATGCATCGAAGCATTGATTGTGAGTGCATATCACGGAGCGACAAGGGACCTGGATGCGTAGGGTTGATAGAGGGCATTTCAGAGACATGATGCTTGAGGTGGCAACGATGTCAGAATCATCCGCGCGGTTTTTCACTGCAGTATCAATTAGAAACAAAGCCCTTGTGGAAGATCACACTCTGACAAACACCACTTACTCTCTCGTAGCACCTGCTCTTTGGAAATAAGCTTGCGTGATTTTAATTTGGCGACAAGCTCCTCTACTGGATGTTGCTTAACCATGTTGGCGAGCACGAAGAATTTCTGACCACACGGTTAGCAATCAGATATTTCCTCGATCTACAGCAAGCTGTCATCACCCCCCCCCCCCCCCCCCCCCCCACACACCCAAGCAGGCTTACCTTTTGGGTCAGCGCATAAGTCATCACAATGTTATTTGGGTAATTGGCTTTCTTGCGTAAATAGTTCGTCACGTCTGCCGGCTGGGTGGTGCCGGGTTTGTTCTTCAGCCCCCGCAGATTGGCTTTGACTTCGTCAAGATTCGCTTTTAGCTCCACTTGGTGGGGGAAGGCGATATCCGACTTAGTGTACTGTTTGAGCCCCGAGTCGGCTGTACAGTAGACCATCACCCGAATATTGGCATCTTTCTCCAAGTCGGCAATGTGGGATTGAGAAAGAAAAATCTTGAGTTCTACACTATCCCTGGTTTGCTCGCGAACTAGTCGATATGAGAAGCCAAGTCTAAATCAAAGGGCATGGTGGGACTTACTCTTGCATTCCACGACCGGTGTGAGAGATTTGAGGACTGTGAAAAAGGGACTCTCTTTGAAGCCAATCGGACCTGAGTGAGCCGTCAGTTGCTAGACAAATCACGGCAGGCGTTCTTGACCGCACCAGAAGGATGGGGATGAGGTGACATGGAGCCACCCAATGCAGTTTGAGGTTGGGAGGCTGATGGCTGCGAGATAGGCGGATGTTGAAACTGGGGATTGGGGTTGGCCTGGAAAACCGTAGATCCAGGTAGGCCGGTTTGAAGAATGCGATGTCTTAAGGTATCATATCGGATGCTGTTTCCTTCTGAATGACAGAGACGCTCGAGATCTAGAATTTTGTTGGCGATAGTCAGTACCTGCAAATGGAATATTCGATTTTGAAGTAGATGAGGTAATCTTAGAAAGTAAATGATATTCTCTCACACAAACAGATTAAATGGAAATAGGGAGGAGGAGAGAGAGAGAGAGAGAGAGAGAGAGAGAGAGAGAGAGAGCGCGCGCGCGTGTGTTAGGTGGGGGAAGAAGATAGAAGAGAGGCAGAAGCAGAGGAACAAACTGACAATCGATAATGCGCACTTGTACTGCCGCCTTCAACCCAGATACTGGGAGACCCTCATTCCGTAGTAGATCCTTCAATTGCGGCAGTGTCAGAGTCTTGATGAGATTCACCAGGTTGGGAAGCTCGGAGGACTGGCCGGACGCCATCGCGTCCTAAAGGAGAGAAAGGCCTCAGGTAAAATGTACCAGACCAGATATAAGCGATATACTGAGATGCATGTCAATCGACTCTCAGGCTGCAGACCTGCAGAGAGAATCGAGTCGCGAACCTTTGTCGCAACTTGGGAGGTTTGTGAGGAGATGACATAAGACGGGGAGGAAAGGTATCGGCGATAAGGAAAACGGGAAAAAAAAAGAAAAAAAAACTGAACCATTTTACCCCAGTTCCCTTATCAATCCTTCACTTTCTCTTCACTCGCCGTCATCATTCTTCAACATGGCCAAGAGCATCCGAGCCAGTGTCTCCAAGCGCAATCGTGCCACTCTGCGCAAAAAGGTGTTTGGCCCCATCGTTGACGCCCGCACCGAGCGACTTGCCGCCAAACTCCAAGAACTTGCATCCCAACCTCGCCCCAAGGCCCCCGAAAAGTCAAATAAGGAGCTGGAATCAGATGAAACTGGTATGTTGAACGGCTTCAATGTAGCCCGCGCTTTCGAACATCTTTCCTAATGTTTCTTACAGCCGATCAAAGCTCGGGTGCTAAATCAGCCCCGGCTGGCGAAGGTAAGCTACACAGACCCTGAGGCTTTCAATGTAAATTGGAAAACATGGAGATCACTAACGTTGCATTCCTGTCTAGCCATGGATATTGACACCAAATCCTCCAAGAGACACCAGAAAGGACGGGTGCAGAAAACCAAGAAGCCCCGCAACAACATCGTGTTTAAAGCTCACCCGTCCAAGGCGAAGAAAGGCCCGAAGAGGAAGTGAAACAATCTTCATAAGCATGCACAACAAAAAGATGAAGATATTTAGTGGGAGACCTGCGACATAAGAGCTACCAAGGGACAGAATTGGGTGAAAATCGGAGTTGGGGGAGTCTTCAATTCATTGACCGTCGGATTTATTCTTATTTTTTATTTTTTATTTTTTATTCTCTTTCCCCTCCTGTTCCCCTTCTTATGTCTTTCTTCTCTCTATCCAAAATACATCAAAATATACACACCCACATGCACATACACACCAGTATACATGTCCTGATGATTCGTCCGATCACATGTTTGGTGGCGATAGAATCCCATATCGATAACCCAAAGGCGGTGTAGTCGCCATTGTAAACATCACCGCGTTCTCCTTTCCGGATGCGCCTACGAAACCCCTCGAGTGTGTGCAATGGCAATCTTTCCAGGTCGATGGGTAACTATACTCGCCAATATCCTGGTGCCGGTGGGCATTCTCACTTTTTCCACCGGGTTTTTCCCCTATAAACCCCTCCTCCCGGGTCTAGCTATCTTCGATGAGACCGATTCGGATGTCTCGCCGGTCTTTGACAAGGTGATCTTTATGGTGGTGGATGCGCTGCGGAGGTATGAGTTGAACTTCAACATAATGCAAGACCCGCGTGCTAAACGGCTATTTTAGTGATTTTGTCTACGCAAATGATTCCGGGTTCTTGTTCACTCAAAGGTTAGACGTGTGATGTCTCCAAAGAAGCTGAAAGTTGACTCTTGGAGCAGCCTGATTCGAGCTGGCGCCGTGCTACCTTTTACTGCCCATGCGAGTTCTCCGACAGTGACAATGCCGCGGTTGAAAGCAATGACCACAGGGTCTGTTCCTTCGTTCTTGGACGTGATCCTAAACATCGCCGAGTCAGATACCACATCGACTCTCGCATATCAAGACACCTGGCTTGCCCAGCTGAGGGCTCGAGGAGATCGGCTTGTCATGTATGGGGATGATACGTGGCTCAAACTATTCCCAGGGATGTTTGAGCGATCGGATGGAACCACGAGCTTCTTTGTCTCCGTCAGTAAACCCCTCCATGGCACACCACCGAAGCCTTCAGACTGAGATCCGTCCCGCAGGACTTTGTGGAAGTAGATCGAAATGTGACGCGGCATGTTCCCACCGAGCTTGCTGAAAGCGATTGGTCCGCCCTGATTATGCATTACTTGGGTCTCGATCACATTGGCCACAAGGCAGGCCCGAGAAGGTAACTCCCCCCTATGCTTGTCATCTTTATCCTCCAATCGAGGTGTCTGACACTCGAGTAGCCCATTCATGCCATCCAAGCAGCAGGAAATGGATGCTGTCGTGAAGGACATCTATACGGCGATGCAGCAAGAGCCACATCTCCAGTCCACACTTTTGGTCTTGTGTGGCGATCATGGCATGAATGATGCTGGAAACCATGGAGGCTCATCCGCGGGTGAAACCTCCCCAGCATTATTGTTCGTCTCGCCAAAGTTTGAAGCATTGGGTAATGCGTTGGAAAGTCCCGTGGAAGCCTCCGACGATTTCCAGTACTACCGGTCGGTTGAACAGGCAGATATTACTCCAACTCTAGCTGGACTTCTCGGTCTACCTATTCCGTTAAATAGCCTGGGGGTATTTATTCCCGAGTTTCTGAACTTGTGGGATTCCGGTACGTATCTTCTGCTCCATGGCGGAGACAAATTGGCGGTCTGACTGTGCTGAATACATTTTCATGTCAGGGTCACAAAAACTGGACATCTTAAATCGCAATGCTCGACAACTACTAAACACGGTTAAAGCTACATTTCCGGGCGTCTCATTCGAACCGGAGGACATTGCCTCGAGCTGTTCATCTGGTGCAGTCTCTGGTATTGAAGGCGCTCAGTGTGCGTGGTCCCAAATCCACCAGCTTTCCCGTGATACACCGGTGGAGGACGCATTCGCCATTGTGGGTCCCGCTCTCCAACAATTTTCGCGGATTGCACAAGATGTGATGAGCAGCACCGCTAGTGACTACAATGTATCCCGACTTGGTCTAGGCCTGTTGATCACAGGCATCGCGGCGTTGATTGTTTTCCCGGTTGTGTACCAAGACTGTGCCCAATCCACTTACACGGGCGGGTTTCTAGCATTCCTAGTGGTGGGTTATGGGAGTATGATGTTTGCGAGTAGTTACGTTGAAGAAGAGCAGCACTTTTGGTATTGGATCTGCTCGGGGTGGATTTTTTATCTACACATCAGATCGACACGCTCCCAGCGCACTCACCGCAGTGCATTCAATTGGAGCAGCATAGCCTCGCTGGGATTGATCGTGTCCCAGCGGATCCTCCGACGGTGGAATCAAACCGGCCAAAAGTTTACGGCCGAGCCAGATATCGCTCGTAACTTCTTACCTAGTCATCCTCTGTGTCTGTGGGCGTTGGTGATCCTCACATACGTCGATGCCGGCAGGGGTCTGTTTCTCAGCTTGCCGACAGGGTTCCCACGAGTGGTTGTATTGGTTCTGCCAGCCTTGGCTTTCATGTTCAAATTGAACTTTGTGGCAAATGACTCGCCTGAACTGCTGGTCGACTCCTTTCTATCATGGATGGAAAAGTCGCTAGATATCGTGCCATTGGTCTCACAGGCTAGACTCATCTTTGGCGGGGTTTTATGTTGTATCGTTTTGGCAATTGCCATGTCAAGTCGGTCGAAGACAGCACCCGGTAAGATCTCAAGTCTCCTCTATTTTCCCCGTTGCACTCATCGAGAGCATTCCGACTGACCTGAATCACCAGCTTCTAACAATCTTGTCCATGAGGCGCTTAATCTGTTTCTGATGACGCAGTCCAGAGTCACCAACATTCCAGTCTTTCTTGTGTTTCGTGTCCAAGCCCTCATTTTGACTCCGATGGATTTGACTGGGCTCGAGGTGACCATCGTGACGCTAATGATGCAGTACATGACTTTCTTTGCGTTTGGAGGATCGAACGCAATTTCTTCTGTGGACTTGTCCAGCGCCTACAACGGAGTCGGCAGCTATAGCGTGGTCATGGTGGGAATTCTGACATTTGTGAGCAACTGGGCAGGCCCCATCTGGTGGGTTTCGATGGGTCATCTACTTCGATCGCATGAGGCCGACGGATCTCATAGTCCTGCCGCGTTGCTGACCTTTCACACTGCTATGTCCCTGGTCTCGGTGATGGCGGCCTGTACGGCTTTGAGAACCCATCTGTTCATCTGGACTGTCTTTTCACCGAAATATCTGTACTCCATAGCGTGGGCGACGGCCAACCATGTTCTGGTAAATCTGCTCGGTGGGGTTGGGTTTCCTGCTCTTCGGAAGCGACCATAAGCCTGTCATTTAGATCCATCAATCCATAGACATCAGAAATCATAGACTCCATGGCCACAACCGCTACGCCATATAGGCTAGATCTAGAAGAGACCGCTGAAAAGATCATCGATCGCATTTTTCTTGCGTTTGGTGGTCTTGGGCTTGGCAGGCTTCTTTCCTTTCAAAGACCGTTCCGTGGGGGGTTGACTCGGTCCAGGCAGCACGTCGCGACGGATGCGCTCTCCCCGATCCTCGACGGGGGTCGGAGCAACCACTTTTTTGCTTGTCAACCGAGATCGTGATTTGAGTTTCCGGTCGGCTCCAGTGGCCTTGGCCAGACGTGCCAGCGCGGCCAGAAGTGTGATCCCCAGGGTCGCGAACTGGTTCTCAGCGACCACCGTGGAGAATGCGCTGTTCCGGTTAGCTTCTGTCTCGTGCAGGTCTAGCAAGGCACATACAGGTAACATCGGGGTATGAGATGCATGGCCAGATGCCGCTGGTAGCGCTCGACTGCGGCCGAGTCCAACGATCCCAGATCCAACGTGATACGCTTTAGAGTTGCCAGCCATTTCCACCATTTAGCTCTCTGGTGTTGATTCTTGTTGCGATGATAAATGAGATGCAGTACAGAATGAATTGCCGATATTTCCTGGTGATCCATGACGGTGAAAAGGTTGAAAGGTTTTGAAGGTTGAAGTCCGGGGAAATTTAAATTTGCGGGCTCCACAATGGGAATGTACTCATTCATTAACACTGCTTATTAACATCTGAAGTGTTAAGAGATAAAAAACAAAAACAAAACAAACAAAAAACAAAAAAAACGCGGTCATTGAAACAGCAAATGCCCACTCATAAGTAAGGCCCTTCAACCCATTATGTATCGCGTATGGACGACTCTCCAGAGATAGTAGCCCCAAGGGTCTAGCTGAAAACGAGAATCCGCTCAAAGAACAACACGATAGGTTGATCGCTGGTAAATGTTGAGATATCCTGAAGAGTAAGAGGCTGGAAGGCAACTGGGATTAAGAGTAAAATGGTGAAAAGTAAAATCCTGAAGAGTAAAATTAAAATGGGGTAAAGTTGTGAAGCTTCGATGCAAAAGTTGTCCGAGTGGGGTTGAAATGCAGAGGCTTCGATGCAGATGGAAGCAAACCGTCTAATCCTGGCGATATCGAGGCGAATCGGGAAATCCCCATTTGGTGCGCTCTCGCTCTCGACCGCGGCGCCGATTGCTTCGGATGGGTGTATCGAGGGCCGTCTCGGGCTGGAAATTGTCGGAACGTCGTCGATCGCCAGGCATGGGCCGAGGACCACCTTTGTACAGCCCTATCGCCCGTTATTTCAGCACGCATGCAGATATCACAAGGTCCTTACCAGTCTGCTTGCTCCGTTCAACGCCCTTGGCAAGCGTCCAGAAGTTGTTCACGGGCGGGAAGGGTGCTTCTTCACCAGCATGGGGTCCACCGATATAGAACAACTCGTTCGGATTTAGTATATCTCACTTCTTGTCGAGACTAACACTCACCTTGGGGCGGTTATCCGGGAAATCCAACATGACCGGACTGTTCCGAAACTTCTCAACCAGCAAGGCGTAGCTTTGGGTGGCTAGGTTCCAATGTCAATACTACATGGAGATATTGGGAGAAGCAGAAGCGACTGACTTGCGTAAGAGATTTCGGCCACTTTGGGTCGGCCCTCATTGAAGCCCGGCCTAGAGATCATGGATTAGCAATACGGTCCGGTCCATCAAAAGAATGATTCAACTCACCATTGCGTTCCATTACGCCGGGTGAAAAACTAAGTCAAAGATGAGCAATTGGGACAACTCCAAATAGATGTGATAGCATACCGGAAGGATGTCCAGGGGCTAAAGAAAAAAGAAATGGTTAGCAAATGACTGGAAACTAGGAGACCATCGGACCAACCGAAGCAAAATTAATGAACGCATAACCCACGCTAAGGAGACATTTTGATTAGTGTCGGACGCGAGTCAATCGTGGCTTTGCTTGCACGAACTTTAAACGTTGCTCAAAATCTATTTCCAAAGACAATAAGTCGATAGCCATTCAGAATAAGAAGTGGATCACACGTACCCATGCGCAAATACAAGAAATCAAACGCTCCCGCCGAGGTCACGTCCATATATGCTTTGAGCTGCTCCTGTGAGATCGGTCAGTGTATACTCAAAGTCGGGAGGGAAAACGTGTAAGTACCCATGTCTGCGCATTGGGGATGTTCTTGAGCATGACCTTTTAGGAGAAACATCAGCGATCATAAGTCAAAGTAAACCAAGGGTTGTTATACTGCTTACAGTGCACCGAGAGTCTTTGCCTTGAGCAATCCTCTGTGGGCTAATGGCTTGCTCATCATTGTCAACCTGCCGGCCAGGGGTCCGAGGAGACCGATCTCGGTTGTCATCAGGGGACAAGTAATAATCGTTGTTCAGATGATGGCTGACCCGGCCCTCCCTGCCTTGTTCCTGACAAGTCCAGTGGCGAATCTTCTGGTGCTCCATGTCTCGATGATAGACGAGGACCTCGATGATAAAGTGCTGAGTAGAAATGAGTAACTGCCATTAAATGAAAGGGAGGATTGGGGAGAGACATACCGAAGTTGCGATGGTATTGATAGCCCGGGTCGCATTGGCGGCATGTAGAGTATCGTAGTAACGCACAACAAACCCATGCATACTGAATCGAGGCGCCTCGGCGGGGCTTTCAAGGGTAACTGCCCGAATGTCGGCGACAGGTCCCACTAGCTCGAGTACACCTCGTAAAGTCGGTACAAGGCTGGGAAGAGGGACGGTCCTTCCAGGTCCGCAGTACACAATTACCAAGACTTGGTCCTCAAAAATAGAGTGAGTGGGTCCAATCTTCGCGTGATGCTTAAAGTGCCCTTCACCGACAGGCTCAATGAGCCAATCCGGATGATCATGGGCAATATGATTGATGGCTCGTTGACTCTGGCGCATGTCGGAGAAACCGATCCAGAACTGACCTCTGTTGCGTACATCGTGTAAAGTAGGACCAAAAGTGGTTTGAAACTCCTTTTTCCCCTTGTTAGTCCTGGGTTTTGTTGTTGCATCGAGTGGATGAGTGGGAGATAGGAGTAGAGGTAGGGGTGGGTTAGTATATATAGCCAACTGACCTCATGGTGGCAATAGTTCAGAATATAAATTCCAGGAGTATTGGTATCCACATTTTTGACAATGAATCGACGATCATAGGGCCGCATGTCCTTTAGAGATGGCACGCGAGGCATAGAAGGCGCCTGCGCAGTAGCTCCCGCATAGGTAGACCTGTTGCCCCGAAAGATATTATGCATGGTTGGAGTAGGCCATCTAGTCGGTGAAACTGGATTACCGGAATTGATCAAGTTACTTCCAAAGCCCGGGCTGGGGTTGGCAGCGTGGAAGTTGCGTACATCGTTGCGGCTCTGTGGAGTGACCGTGACTGTAAAGGGGTGGTTGGGATATGCCAGGTAGTCAATCGTCTGATCTGGAAGGACTGGATCAGAGTAACGGGTCTGAGCATGATGAATGTGGTGATCAGGGTTAACAAGGTGCGCCTCCGGGTGCACGGGTGCCGTAAGAGCAGGGTAGATGCGGTCCTGGCGCTGTAAAGGATTCACTTGGCGAGAATTGAAATTGGTTGCCGCAGCATTTGCAGGGATGGGACCGAAGGTTTGAGACTCATAGTGTGTTCCAGCCGGGAAATCCTGCAACATATCAAAATCATCCTGCTTGGTCTGTCGAGGAAACGTCACTTGATTAAAGCCATTTCCCGGATAGGGGTGTTCAGGGTAAGGACCACTATTTATGTTAGTAGGAATTTTTTAAATTTTTGGTTCATGTCTTACGGAGTTCCACAGTCCATACGATCCAGGCGAGACAAAACCATAGGCAGATTGTTGGACGCCGAGTCTGTGAAACTCGAGCCAAAAGTGGCCAGTTGAGTACCAGGAGATCTCAATGAGCCGGACCGGGCCGATGACGAGCTCCCACGGGGGGAGGGGGATCAGCCGACATAGTTTCCTCGTAAAGCGTGTCGCGTTACTTTGCGTTAAGGTTAGGAACCTGACGTCCGCGTCACACGAACTCGATTAGTCGCAAGGAGTGTTGCGACGTAAACGTGTTGCGTCGAAAAAAGTATGGACACGGATATCTTATTTTTGGAACAGAGAAATCGAGGGAGAAGGGAGAAGGGAGAGGGGAGCTGAGATTCAAAAGGAAGGTGAATGAAGGAGCGAAGAAGAAATCCAAGTCAGAGATCCAATTGAAGAAATCATAACGAAACAACATCGCTTAGTCGGCGGTAAGGCGGGGTGATCTTTTAGGGACGGCTTTGAGGCTCGAGTATACATCATACAAAGATGATCCACCCTCCCTGCATCAATCCTCGTTTTACTCAGCGATCTACCAGCGCTGCATAAAATTGGCTTGTACATTCCTGCAACAACAACCTGTTAACTTTTAAATTTTGAAAAGAGAGCTACACAATGTCTTTTTTTGGGGGGGGATTCGATGGCAATCCAGTTGTGCATTGGGGGGCTGTTAACCATACTAACAATAAAGGGGTGCGTGAGGTGAGCACATTTTAGTATTATAGTACTTCCATCCGATACGTCCGTGCACGGGCGCTAGCAACTAGCGTAAAATGCTTAATTAAACCACAAAGGCGGTAAGCCAGGCGGTCACACGTGCCGGACTTATCACGTCCACCCGGGCCATATCACCTGGCAGCACTGGGAGCACAGCTCTAAACAACACAATGCCCTCCATGCCGCCTACCCTAGCAGAGCCCCATGTTCTGAACCAGGTGAGAATTCGAACCCTAATTGCTTAATATAACCCTACTTATGGCATCCACACAGATCATCATATCGCCTTCCGACACCGATTACCTAGATCAGCTGATCCCCTCCATTCGCGAGTACAGCGTGGGGAATCGGACCCCCCAGCTACTCCAATCGTTGTCCAGATTTGCAAGTGACAAGGAGGCAGAGATTGAGAGGATATGCAACACAAATCATCAGGAGTTCGTCTCGTCGGTCAACTCGTTACTTCGAATTCGGGAAGGTACGGTATCCTTGACGGCGGAGATCTTGGACCTCAATCAATCGATTCAGACAAGCACCGAGCGACTGGCTGAACAAAAAAAGGCCTTGGTAGAATCACGGGGTCACCGCCAGAATATCGATGAGACTTCGAGGGCGATTCAAGATTGCCTAGAGGTCCTACGTCTCGCAAATCAAGTACATGACCTACTAGCTAAGAAGAACCATTATGCGGCCTTGCGCGCTCTCGAAGAACTGCAGAATGTCCATCTAAAGGGGGTGACCCAATACAAGATCGCCGTCATGATTCAGCGCTCGGTGCCGGCCACCCAGCGCGCAATCGCCGAGGCCGTCATGTCGGATTTAAATACCTGGCTTTATCGTATCCGCGAGATGTCACAATACCTGGGGGAGATTGCGCTATTCCACACTGATCAACGCAAGTCACGGCTCAAGCAGAGAGCGGAGAAGGTTCCGTACCTCGAACACTTCAACTTGAACTCTGCCATCGAACTGGTAGCCGACGAGGACGAAGAATATGATCTACTCGAGAACGAAGATTTACAGGTGGAGTTCACTCCATTATTTGAGTGTCTGCATATCCATCAATCTTTGGGGCAAATGGACAAATTTCGAATCGAGTATGCCAACACTCGCCGCCGCCAAAAGGATCTTTTAACTCCACCATCCATTACTCTCATAGATGAAGATGGGGCCAGCCTCCACAATCTTCTAGAGGAAATGGCAGGATTTGCCATTGTCGAACGAGCCACGATGAAAAGAGTGCCTGATTTGAGATCGTCAGTTGATGTATGCCCGTTAACCTTCCTCTTGACCCAATTCGTGTGACATTGACCTAACCAACCTACTTGGGGAATAGATCGACGAGCTCTGGGACTCCATGTGCCAGGCCGCAGTGGGCGTGATATCCAAGGCTCTTCCCGAAGTGGACAATGCTGAAAATATTCTAAAAATCAAGAACCTGATTGCTTTGTTCATGCAAACCATGAATGTTGGTCCCTCTAATCCTACTCTATGCTTTAAATACTGATCTTCTGCGCAGACTTGGAATTTTCCGGTCCGAGTTTTTGACGACTTCCTCTTAAGACTATTTGAGAAATATGCAGAGCTCTTGAAGAGGAGGTTTAGCGATGACTTTCAAGAAGTACGGTTACCCTTGATACCTTGGTACCCCCTTATTGTCACACCACGAGAGCTACTCGCTGACATGCGTAGATTGTATCAACGGACGACTACATGCCTATGCCAATTCAGACTTTGGAAGAATATGACAAGGTGCTCAATGTGAGCTGGTATAGTCCCGACAAGCCTCGTGAGGAGCAAGTGTAGGTTCACTCCCTCCCTTCTGGTCTGATCTTCTCTCGGCTAACCATAGGGTTAGCTTCCCCTGTATCCTGCCATTCTCAAGAATGTATCCACTGTGCTGCATCGACATCCGAAACTTTTTGAATCAATTCTATTTCTTCGCAAATGATGACTTTTCGCACCCCAACGTCATTGACGAGACTTTAAAGGATGTGGGTTCCTTCCGCCGTAACTTGACCTTTTTACTTGATGCTAAGTTCACAATAGGCGCTGGATGATCTCCTTTCACGCAAGGTCTGCGATACTTTAGTCGAGCGTCTTTCCTCGCAGTACCTCGGACAGATTGTTCAAATTCTTATCAACCTGGAGCACTTCGAGTCGGCTTGTCGTGAGCTCGAATTGCTTCTTGCGGCTGCGAGGTCTCAAAACTCCACGGGCACATCTATTACTCTAATGGCAACTGAAAAGTTCCGGAGCAATAAAAAATCGGCTGAAAAACGCATTTTTGAGGTCGTTAACTCCAAAATTGACGATCTCATCGAAACAGCAGAATACGAATGGATGTCTCCCACTCCCCCAAGCGAACCCAGTAACTACATGCAGACCTTGACTCGGTTCCTCTCTAATATCATGAACTCTACGCTGCTAGGACTACCGACGGAAATTAAGGAGCTCATATACTTTGACGCCCTCAGCCATGCGGCGAACATGATTTTGGTATGCGCCTTATGCTATCCAATTTCCTAAGATCCGTTTTCGAGATCAAGCTAACTAGGTACAAACAGGCGCAACCGCTGGCGCCGGAAGTCAGGACCATCAACCCCAATGGCGTGATGGCATTGGCTAAGGACGTGGAATACTTGGCTCAGTTTGTGGACAGTCTTAATGTCCCTATCCTGCGTGAAAATCTCGATGAGCTTCAGCAGACCGTGCAGTTGATGCAAGCAGATAATGCGGATGAATTCTATGATATCTCGACTCGGAATAAGAAATACGGACGAGTGGACGCCATGCAGGGGCCCCTTTTGCTTGAGAAGTATGTTTCCTTTGAGGTTTACCCCGCCATGCGACAGATACTGACCCATGGTAGGCTTACGAGGACGGTTCAAGCCCCCAGCAAGGTGGATAAATTCACCACGCTTTCTTCTCGTTTCAAGAAGAATTGAGAGTCTTGTTGCTTACATCATTTCTACTGGGAGTCGCCTTCGGGAGTGTTTTTTTTATTGGGTTCGCTGGCCATAGAGCTTCCAGCATTGAGAGACGTATGTCCATCCCTCTACGATCATTAAAACAATCATGAGGCAATAATCAAAAATTACGAGAGGCTTCAAAGTGGAGTAGTCTATCCTTTCAATAGAGACTCTTTATGAAGGGGTACGTACACCTCCTAGCTAGAATGTTCGAGAGATCATACAATCCATACAAGTACGTTTTTCATACCAGGAGTGTCCCTTGACCATGTATATGTACTAGGGCTGTATTGTATATACAATGCTATAAAATATCAAAGGAAACCGTGTCACCCTTTAGCCAAGTGCTGGTTCCCACTCTAGTCGCAGTGTGGCCCTAGTCTTGCATATAACATATATTTGGATAGCGGATGTAACAGAAATTCAGAAAGAGACAACTATTAGGCACAGGATTCGCCAGGAAACGCGCGCAAGCCCTTGAAACAATGGAAAAAACTACGACTGTCCCCACAGGAGTTCAACTCACTACGCCTGGTTAGCTCCGCGGGAAACCTGTGACAGGGCAATATCACGTACCTGCTGGGGAGGGAGATGCGGATATGGAGCATACATCCCCTCAAACATTTGGGATTGAGGCTGGCCATATGCTGCAGTGGGGTCCGATTGAACGGGGCCAGGATACATCGCGGGCTGTGGCCGATATTCCTGCTCTTGGGGCATTCCATGCTGACCGAGGGAGCCATAATCCGCAGGACCCATGTGTGTCGGAACACCATGCTGGGATGGTGGAAGCTGACCCGGGGCAACAGACGGTCCTGGAGCACCTGCCTGGCTCGATCGCTTGGCGTGTGAGGCTGCTTCTTCACGGGGAACAATGTCAATCAGAAAGTCGAACATGTCAGACTTTGAAAGAGCGGCAGCGATGTCTGAGCGCTGTAAAGTGCGGCGCTTGTTGTCTTCGGCATGAATCCATGCGCGCATAGTCAGCTCCGTGATGAAGATATCACATCCCTTCGCGAACAAAATCGGAGCCTCCGCAGAGATCATCTTGACTTCCGGGTCGGCTTTCATCACCTTCTTGATGCGAGCAAGCGGCAGCTGATGGATCTTGTAATCATGATTTTCGCCCTCCAAGTGGTTGATGACATGCTGCCAGTAGGTCGTCAAGATATCACGGGCGGTCCCTTGCAGACCTTGATTCACCTAATTTTGTGTGAGCTGGATAAAACTTGGGTCGCGGCAGGAAATTTACATTGGCCCAGGTTCCTGTGTACAATTCGGCTAGCGGTGCATAGCCTTGCGCGGAGAGCTGATTGAATTCGGGTTTGATTAGCAGCGACTCCAAGACCTCCCACGCGGCTATTCGAGGGACCGAATAGGGTTCGGTTCACTCTCCGAAGCATACCTGTGCGCTGGCACCTGCGAAAAATATTAGCCTATATTCACGCGACGAGTTGCAAGATGGACGCCTCGGTTGCGCGCCAGAGGCCATGCGCGCCCATAGCTACGAAGCCGACACGCATCCTTTAGAAAGGTCCAACGGTGCTCATTTACCATAGTGTCCACCATTCCTGGTATCATAAACAGGTGCTTGCTGTTGCCCCTGTTGCTGTCTGCCCTGCTGACCGGTGCCCTGAGGAGCTGGTTCCATAGCGAATCGCGTTTCGCGCCCGACGAGGTTGAGATGAGATAGGAGAGAAATTCAGGAACCCTCAGAATTATGTCGCGGAAAATTGACGCAAAGAAGAAGCTGTAGTAAGTTTTTGACTTTGGAAGGCGTCCGATAACTCTTGGGAGGGAAAGGAAGCGCGTGTGCCAAGGGTGCCCTCAGCTGTTCTGACGTTTTCGGATTTCCCAACCCCCGCTTCCTGAATGTCTGGTATTGATTTACCAGCGAGAATCAGTGATTATGTCACGGTTTGAAATTACATTATATACAATTGGTTACAAACGATTTCTCTTAAATACAAATACAAAATCTGTCGCACAGAACAAGAAAACCGCAATTGTTGCGGACTATAAGTTCCTGATACTTAATTTTACGCATCAGTAACATGTAATTTCAAGTACTCGGTACTTTCTCGTCGTAGGCAGGTATCGTATCACGTGAGCTGAACGCGGTACAACGTTTGTCCGTTCCGAGCAAAGCAACAACAGGAAAAAAAAAAAACCTATAAAATCCACTTTTCACTCAGCTCTTCTGAACTCTTTAATACCTCCCCCCTTTTACCCACATTGGAAGGGATGGCTCCAACTCATATGGAGGTCAAGGTCCAACCTCAAGATGAGGTAGACTTGACTGATGATCAAATTCAACAGCTATTGCTTGAAGCTGAAGGCCGCCTCCGCGGCTCTGATGTACAAGTCGCTCAGGTTTCGGACGTTGCGTCTTTAAGGTAATTTTTGTGCCCTCCACTGATGAATGTAGTTTTTATCAAGACTGACATCTTTGACAGGATTCCCAAATTATCCTCAGGCACCACCCTTGAACCCTATGTCCGCCAGGGCGATGAAGTTGCAACGGTCGATTCGGCACAGCTTGTCGATCCCAAACAGAAGGAGTTGGCCAATTCCTTACACTTGATTCAGCAAGCCAAGAAACCCAGTAAAGTATGTCTCCCTTGTCTTCTTTTTTTTTACGGTCGATTTGTCCGGCCTTTCCAACTTGCTATGAGGAAAATTTTCCCAACGCATAAGCGCTTGATGCAGCGTAACCAGCCCGTCTTGGGCTGTGCTGCACCAGTGAGAGCTTCATTTTTCATAGTTACTCTGAGCAACCCCCACAAATCCTATATGATTCCTGGAGCATACAGTTACGAACTCGGACTAATTGTTCACCTCCTTAGGAAAAGGCCACCGCTGGACCCCAGTGGTTCGACCTCCCCAAGACGGAGTTGACTACCGAACTGAAAAGAGATCTGCAGTTGTTGCGAATGCGCTCTGTCCTGGATCCCAAGCGGCACTACAAGAAGGAGAATGGCAAGGCGAAATTGCCTGAGTTCTCTCAGGTCGGAACCATCATCGAGGGTCCCACCGAATTCTTCAGCGGCCGCATTGCCAAGAAAGACCGCAAGAAGACCTTTGTTGCAGAGGCCATGGGCCAGGAACGGGACACCAGACGCTTCGAATCCAAGTATCGCGACATTCAGAGCACCAAGCAGAGCGGGAAAAAGGCCTTTTACAACAATCTACGGGCTCAGCGAAACCGGAAGAGCAAGTGATCCTGATGCTTCAGACCTAAAGGAAGATGAAATATTTAACCATGATCACTACTCTTGCCGGTCACCGTCTGGCTTGCAGTCCACTGGCACGGGTTTATATTCAAAACTATTTGAATATATCCTTTCAATGTCTATGACTAACCGAATACTCTCAGAAGAGTTCGCGTCACCAGTTGCTATTGCCCAATTTAGCTGCAGATCTTCTGGTTGGGGTATGCAAAGAGAACTTCTTACCTGCATATCCAAAGCCGCGGTGCGGCCAGCTTCCAGGACCTCCTCGTGTGTTGCTTTGCCCTCCTCCAACATTGCACTGAGTTCACTGGCATCCTTGCCTTGAAGCAATTGCTCATCCCCCCGAGGAACAGGAGCCAACACCGCACTATTTGTGACCAAGGTGAATGCGAGCACACGAAGGCCGCAGTGCCTTGCCACCACAATTTCGGGCACAGTGGACATTCCCACCACATCAGCACCAAGCATTTGAAGCATGCGGCTCTCGGCCCTTGTCTCGTAACTACACATCGTCAGGAACCCGGGGGCTAGGGAGAGGGTGCTTTTTCTGCTTACGTTGGGCCTCCGACAAAAGCGTAAACCCCCTCGTGTAATCTCCTGCTGGTTTGCGAAGGAATGATTTCTTTCCACACTTGGTGGACATGACGACGCAGGTCGAGATCATATGCGTCCGACAGAGGTGGAAAGCGGACACCGAAATCATCGATATTGGGCCCTCTTAGAGGATGTACTCCTGCGAGGCCTGCCAGGAAGATATGCTAGACAGGATGTCAGTCAGATCTAGTCTTGTCGGTGGGCAAAGATCAACTTGCATCATTTAGTAGCATAATATCACCCACGCTATAATCTTGATTAAGCCCCCCGGCCGCGTTGGTCACTGTTTCTCCTCATTAGTAGTTGTAGATAGATATCTTGATTCGTGCGACTCACGCACGACCGTGTCCACTCCAAGGAGCTTGAACACGCGAATAGGAAATGTCACTTGATCCATCGAGTTTCCTTCGTAGTAGCTGATATGGCCATGAGCCGTGGAACCTCGACAGATTTGGATTGAACTCACTGGGCGCGGCCAACCATGAATACCGCGGGAATCTTCTGGCCCAAGAGGCCAAACACCAGCTTGCCCGCATGTCCCGCAACTGGTGTTGTTAGTCTCTCGGGTCATTTTATCTGAATTAGCTGACTTTACCGGTTGGACGAGGGAAGTGAGGAATAGAAGCGTAGTCGTATTCCACGCGAGGCCCTGCTTGGACTGTGTCCGCCAGGCCACTCAGGCCAGAGCCACAAACGACTGCAACCTTGGGTTTTTGCAGACCCTTGGGAAGTTGGCTCTTCAGAAGCTCCACCGCCTCGTGGGCCTGCTCGAGGACAGACAGGTTGGTTGGCGCCATATTGGGAGTAATCATAGTAGAATTCGAATGCTGCAGAGGGAAAGATAGGAAAGAAAAGTCCAAGCGGAAGGGTGGATCTCGACAAATCTCATGATACTGCGGAGTCGACACGGTCTCATTGGTCAATCGAGTTTGTGTCTGATACAAACACAGATTCATCTTTCATGTTCAATAAAGAAGCATCATTCAGTCATGTTTACCCTTGGAATTAGATAAGCCATGTAGAATAAGCTACACTAAGAAAAGTGGAATTAATTCTGTGTTGACAAATCATATATATATATATACGGGAGGTTCACCATAGTTGCGGAGTCGACTTCTCAGGCTGCTCTACGGCTCCTCTCAAGATATCGAAACCTTTCTTGGCTTGGTCTTTACAAGTCCATAAATCTATAAATCCACGAACATCTCCATGAATCTAAAGAAAGGAGATGATCCCTGGATCAAACCATGTTAGCCGGGGGATGTTGCCGTATGGTCCATGGTCCCCAAAGGCGGTCAAGCCGCATCTCCAACCGCGAAAAAACTGAAACCCGCCAAACACTCCAGTAGGGACCCCAATTGACACAATGTTCACAAACACAACACGCTCCTTATTGGGAGCTGGAAAGCGTCTGCGAGTATGTTATATCACAACCCTTCTATCTTACCTTGCGCTAACCAAGTCGGCGTGAAGCTACCCGTGCCTATTCGCTCGCTATCATCCCCGAGCCAACCTAGTCCGCCAACCCCAACCGCAACCCAGGAGACAGCACCCCAGCCTGCCGCGACCCCAGCTCCCGGACCTGTGTAAGATTTCACCAAACATCTCGGACAGTCCCAATTGAGTCGAGCAGGATGACTGATGGCTTTCAAATCTAGATCGACGTCAACCCCGGAGCAGCCATCCGAGCCACTAGTCAAAGAATGGTCAGTAGAGCGCGCCCAGTGCTTATCCCGATAGCAGATGGAGGCCAAGACCGAGTGATGGAGATCAAGCAGGATGCTTACTGGTGATTAGGTCCGAGCGACTGGGAGCTCTGGGCAAGGGCACCAGACTGCCACGCAGCGTGCAAGCCATTTATATGCGACCCCTCCGGAGAAAGGCGGAATATGGCCTCCCTGTTTGTGATCTGCAGCTTCGATCCTACAGCGTCGAGAATGTGGAGTTCTTCGCCGACTTTGCCATCCGTGCTGCCTATTACCTCAACCTCCCCGTCTCCGGTCCCGTCCCTCTCCCACGCATCATCGAACGCTGGACCGTCCCACGAAGCAACTTCGTTCACAAGAAGAGTCAGGAGAACTTTGAGCGGATCACCCTCCGCCGGCTAATCCAGATTAAGGATGGAAACCCGAAGGCAGTACAAGCCTGGCTTGCCTTCCTGCGGAAACACGCATTTTATGGCGTTGGCATGAAGGCCAATGTCTGGGAGCATGACAGCCTTGGTACGACTCCTCAAACCCATCCGTTACCAGCTCAATGCACTAATCTTTCACAGATGTTGGCAAATCGATGGATGAAACTCTTCCAGAGATTGAGAAGGCCCTGGGCTCGCACCTCGCCCAGTTCGGTCAGCGCAAAGATAATTCCGTGGAGCGCTCTATCTTCGACACTTTGGACAGTGACCGGTTTGCTGAGCGCACAAGCCGATAGAGGAACAGTAGTTCCAGAGTTGGACTCGTGCTTGAGCTTTGCATTTTGGAGAAACCCTTGGCGTCTTGTAGTTTTATTATCATATCGTGTTCATCTTTGTGGGGCCCTCTCAGCCCCCGTGTATTGTATACTTTCCCATCATATCCAATCCCAAGTCAAGAAGCTGGGGGATTTATCTCGACCACTTCAACGTCCCGATCCGATTTGACCGCAGTAAAGACCTAAGCTGTATTCCTGTGTAACAAGAAAGGACTGACTCGACGCTTATTGCCTTGAATTATGTTCCTTTTGGACAATATCACGTCTCCAGCCATTTCGTCACGTGATTACATGAGATGTTTTCTGCGCGGAGACACGGAAAGAAGATGATCCTTCCTCCCCATTTGGTGACAACTGCCGTGGTATATACTCCGTTCAAGATGCGTACTTTAATCTGTCATCATGGACATTTAAGATCGGTGGGGGGGCAGTTGCTCCGTATGCGTCGGCAACCCTTCCAATGGCATCGATCAATCAGTTCGACCACTTCGACCACCTCGACCACCACTCCGGAGCCCGTTATCTTTTCTGGAATTCAACCGACAGGGGTTCCCCACCTAGGCAACTATTTGGGTGCTCTTCATCAATGGGTAAAGTTACAGAATGATGCGAAACCAGGGGCCAAGCTATTGTTTTCCATCGTCGATTTACATGCATTGACCGTTCCGCAAGACGCCGCTCAATTGAGACGATGGAGACGGGAGGCTTTTGCAACTTTACTTGCGGTGGGACTGGATCCTAAGCGTTCCACCATCTTCTATCAATCGGCCGTAAGGGGCCCAATCTGTGATATAGGAGAACAGGAAGCTAATCATACCCTGGATTAGGTACCGGCTCATGCGGAATTGATGTGGATTCTCAGTACTGTAGCCTCCATGGGATATCTCTCGAGAATGACCCAGTGGAAGGTAAGGCGGCGTTGGCTCGTATTGACCATTACGCAGCGGCTAATGCGCTTCTAGAGCAAGCTTCAGTTGCCCGAGGATATTACCCTGGAGCATTCGGAAGCCCGGGCCCAGCTACGTCTGGGTCTGTTCTCATACCCTGTGCTTCAAGCGGCCGATATCCTTGTCCATAAGTAAATCCTTTCTTCCTGGCTACGAGCGAATCCCCCACAGCTAATATCCCACTAGAGCCACTCATGTCCCCGTTGGTGAAGATCAAAGACAACATCTGGAGTTTTCCAGGTATACTGCAAATAGCTTCAACCATCTCTATGGGCCCATCTTCCCCATCCCAGAGGCCCTCATCTGTAAATGACCCTTCACCCAGCCTTGTCTACCGCAGCTAACCCCATCCAGCTCCCGCCAAGCGAGTGATGTCACTTAAGGAGCCTACTGCCAAGATGTCCAAATCCCATGCGGATGAGCGGTCCCGTATTCTGTTGACCGATTCTCCCTCGGAGATTCATAAGAAGGTCAAGGTTGCTCTGACGGACTCGGAGCCGATGGTCACCTATGATCCCGCCCGTCGACCTGGGGTCTCCAACTTGATTGAGATCCTTAGCCACTTTGAAGGGGTGCCCTGCGCGGCCCTGGCAGCAGAGTACCAGTCCGCCGGTCTCCGCACATTAAAGGAGCACGTTGCGAGTCGGATTGCGCATCATCTTCAAGAAGTCCGAGAACGGTACATGGAGATTATGGAGGATCAGAGTGGGTACCTGGACACAGTGGCCCAGGAGGGGGCGGCGGTAGCTCAGGCCAATGCGAGCCAGACCATGCGACAGGTCCGGGATGTCATGGGTCTATGAGAAACATCCCGATATACGAGAGAGGTGCATTTGTATGATAGAGCACGGGTTGTTTTCTTGCTTCTTGCTTCTTGCTTCTTGCTTCTTTTTTTTTTTCTTTTTCTTGGCTTGGACCCTTGGCCGATCTGTATATTATCTTCCCTCAATGATTGGGTTATTTTCCTTGAGCCTCACGGGGCAAGAGTCCAAACCCGGTACTGTCTCCTCATGGCCCTATTAGGAAAATGGGGCAATCGACTGTATCGTATTCCAAGGGTACCGATTTGGCGCGGCATTTGGAATCGTTTGAGTCTGGATTTGGTAATTGATCCATGACTTTTGACGCCACACCTGGTATTGGAACCGGTCTATACCGTACATGATGACCTATGGTCCCGTATCAATGTCGATGAATATTATGTACATGATGTATATCATTGTTTCTATATAGATATGAATCAATCGATATAATATCATCTTATACGCTCGATTCTTGGCACGTGGCGTTAAAAAGCTTCTTCCACCCGCTAAACCCGAAACAGGACAAGTGGGAGCGTCATCCGTCCGCGTCATCAGTTTTCCACTCAACCACGTACGGTGCATACGTATGCTTTTGATCTTTTTCTTCTTTTTTCTTCTCTTTCTTCACTCGGATACCTTAGTAGATCGGCGATATTGGCGATATGACATGTGGCAGGTGGCATCCAGCCCCCCTGCCCACGTGAGTCAAGGTCAATGACGCTCGATACCGAGACTGTAACCGACGTGGCTGGTGACGCGCCCACTTAGTGGGGCTCAGCGCTTTTCAAGTTGATACCCTCAAGGCAGCATTGATCCACACCAATCAGCGTCTATGGTGGTGGCCTTGGGGGCGATAATTCCCCCCGATTTCCCTGGAACCGAGAAAAGGAGGTACCTGATGTACGTTTATACATAGTAATCAAAACGCCATCACGGCTTAGCGGCATCGTCGCATCCACTTCTCTTCCCCAAAGACCCTGATTATTCTCTTCTTTCTCTCTCTCTTTCTCCTTTATACTCTTTGCATGTTCTTTCCCTATAATTAACGGTTTCGTCGCATTTTCATTCGCGACCCCTGAAAGGGTTTTTATTAAAAGAATAAAAACCTCCGCACTAAAGTTAAAAAAATCCCCGTCGATCGCATACCGGTTGAACAAAAGCCAAAATGAAGAATGTTTGGGTTCTATTGGCGACATGCGCCCTCCCGGCCCTGGGTTTAACGCTACATGAGCGAGACACTCCGGCCGTGGTTGGCTTCGATATTAAACGCAGAGATGTTTCGAATCCTGTCCTTAGAGATCGTGCGAGGCGGAAGCGTGCGGGTACGGTCAGCGTGGGTTTGGATAACGAGGTATGCGAGGAAAAGCAAAAAACCCCCCAAACAATGAACCGCTACAAGACTTGAAAACTCATCAATGTATAGGAACTCCTCTATTTGGTCAATGTCACTCTCGGTACCCCCGAACAAAGCTTGCGCCTGGTCATCGACACCGGCAGCAGTGATCTATGGGTGAATGCTCCCAATTCAACCTTCTGTGAACAGTATTCGAAATACTGTGATTATTTCGGTACCTATGATTCCAGTGCATCATCCACCTACTCCTTTGTCTCGTCGGATTTCAATATCTCCTATGCCGATGGCTCCGGGGCCGCTGGCGTCTACGCTACCGAGACCCTCCACATCGGCGACACTACACTGAAAGACTTTCAATTCGGCATTGGCGATACCTCAACTTCGGAAGGTGAGTGGCCCCAAGAAGCTCATGGATTGGAAACTCGACACTAATGTATTTGCAGAGGGCGTGTTGGGAATTGGATACGTCACAAATGAAGCCGAGGTGGGCACCGCCGGGGAACAATCCTACGCCAACCTACCCAAGGCCATGGTGAATAAGGGATTGATCAACTCCAATGCCTACAGTCTGTGGTTGAACGATCTGGATGCCAACGAGGGCTCGATTCTGTTCGGCGGTGTGAACACTGACAAGTATCACGGAAACCTCGAAACCTTGCCGATCGAGAAAACCGGCGACGAATATACCGCCTTTTACATTGCCCTGACCGGGGTCGCTTTGACGAACTCCTCTGGAACCACCAATTACTCCTCCTCAAGCTCGCTTCCTGCCGCCGTTCTGCTCGATTCCGGTAGCTCCCTGACCTATCTCCCGGATAGCATCGTCGAGAAGATCTTTGATGATCTAGATGTCACCTACGAAGAGGCCGACGGGTACGGCTTCGTCCCCTGCAGCATGGCCAAGAAGGATTACAATATCTCCTACACCTTCTCGTCTCCGACCATCACCGTGGGGATCGCCGAGCTGGTCCTCGAATTGGAAGAGTCGTACTACAGCAATGGCGAAGCTGCCTGCACCTTTGGCATTGTCCCATCTGGAGGTAGCACCTCGGTGCTGGGAGATACCTTCCTGCGCAGCGCATACGTGGTGTACGATCTGGCCAACAATGAGATCTCGTTGGCCAACACCAACTTTGACTCTACGAGCAATAACATCAAGGAGATTGGCACCGGTTCGGACTCGGTGCCGGGAGCCTCTTCGGTCACCAATGCAGTGACCACTGCAGCCACTGGGTCCGACGGGGCACGCATTGGAGGCCCAACTGGTGATAGCACCGCCGTCATCACACCGGGCGACGGAAAGACCAGTAATCCTGCTGCCCCAGGTCCCACCAGGATGCCCAACCACATGGCTTGGGGTCTGGCTGGAGCGGCTCTCCTGGCTCTGTGAGTGGAAGGGAACATGTCATGACTCCATTTTTACTTGTCTATATATTTTGCATGTTTTCTACGGTGTATTGGTGTCGGCTTGAAGTACATACCTGGGTCTTTTTGCTTGATAGTTTTTTCTCATGTGCCATGATGAATTTTATATATACCTATTCCTTTTTTTATAATCTATATCCGTCCATACAATCATCCATTTCCAATCGGTGAGGAGTAGAATTACAGACAGCAAACTTGTTGGAGGGTGAAGAAAATCAGTTCTAATTCGTGATTGGATAATTCCCGTCAAGCTTGGCATTGTCATCCCCCAACATCTCACGACACCAGAATGCCGCGTATCCCAACCTCGGTTCTTATTAGGGCTTATCAAGAAACTCCGCTTCTGCCGTTGCTGCTCCAAGAATGTCGTACGCTATCCTCCGCTCGCAATGAGCTACGGTGGCTCCGTGAACGCGCACTACGTGATAGCCAGTCACCGCGACGGGGATCGCGAGGATGGCGAACGCGTCTAAGATCTATGTGTCAACAGCGCTCACGAGGGGTGCCACTCCAGTATATCCTGGGAGATCAACCCTTTGGAGATCTAGAGATTCTTTGCCAACGGGGTGTATTAATCCCAAGGTTTGATGCTTCTCCGACCCTGTTTCAATGCAAGATTGCTGAACGTTGCCTACCAGGTCTGATACTGAATCCTTCACCTTTCAAGCCGCCAATTTAATCCGCCAAATGGCTCTAGAAAGCAAGAGTGACACCCTGTCACCGCGCAGGCGGAGGCCTCTCCGGGTATTGGACCTGTGCACCGGCACGGGCTGCATCGCGCTTTTGCTGCATGCGCTTCTCGCTCCGAACTTCGAAGACATGCAAATTTTGGGAGTTGACATTAGTCCAACGGCTTTGAGACTAGCCCAAAAGAATTTGGCACATAATATGCAGCTGGACTTGTTAACGGACCGCGCCCTTACTCAAGTCCACTTCCATCGTGCCGACGTCCTGGGCGTGGGAGACGAATCTGAATCAATACCGACGATACAGGAGACCCTGCGTGAATACTTTCCTCGGCTCCAAAATTCCGGTGGACCAACATCGGAATTTGAATGTGATTTACTGATTTCCAATCCGCCCTACATCTCTACCGCGGATTTCCGCAATGGCACCACATCTCGCAGTGTTCGACGTTTTGAACCGCAATTGGCATTGGTGCCGCCTAATACTCCTCAGTCGGAAATGCCTGACGGTTGCAATGTGGAGGATGTTTTCTACCATCGGATTCTCACTCTTTCCCTTCAATCACAAGCAAAGCTTACCGTACTTGAGTGCGGGGATATCATGCAGGCGCGTCGAGTGGTCGCCATGTACCAAGCAATGACTACGGATCTGGCCAAAGGGTTTACCATGGAAGTTTGGCCAAACTCGGAGCAGGAGTTGGCGGCGAACGGCTTTCACCCTCAAGATGGATCACGATGTGTGATCATTCAAAGGGTGAGATAGTGTAAGCATCAAATTTGGGAATCGTTGTTTCTCTGCCTGTAAAAAGCTAGCCAATATATAAACGAGCCACATAACCACAAGCTCTTGAACAAACTACCCTTTAGAGTAGCTTCCGAGTTAATAATCTTCCTATGCTCCACTTGCCACGCTGGTTAGATTGCTGTTCCACTGGACTGATTGAAATTGAACATGCGGCCTAATAAGTCCAGATCGTTATCCATCATAAATTCACCGAGGTCCACATTGGGCCATATAGGGTAATCCGTATCGTGCGTGGGAAGTACATCCGGGGCAGGCAACGGCAGATGAGGGCCGACAAAAGCAGGGTTGCTCTGTTCGCCGGAAGCTACATTGGGTCAGTATCAATGAATGAAGGTTCCATTCGATGAGCATAGGAAACTCACTGGTGGCTTTGAGGATCATAGACAACTGGGCCAAATATTCGACACAGCGCTCAATCACTAGATTTCCTGAATCTAGATGACGTAAAGCGTCTGCAGCAAGATCAAGGTATGGTCGTGCATTTTCAACCACTCGCCATTGGTCTGGGCTGTGCTGACGCTCCTTTGATGAGACAAGAAGAGCTCCAAAAATGACAAGGCCGGCATTAAAAGCTGGGAAAGAGGTCAGCGATAGGAGCCGTGGAAGAGCGTATATGTAGACCTACTATAATAAAGCGAATAATTCCAGGCCCCAAGGAGGCCTCGATGCCAGCCACCTGATGAGGTGATGGTATGGACGGTAGAAATGATTGACTTGGCAGACTCGATGCAGTTTTGCACGCCCGTGAAGCCCATTTGGTGGACAAGGTTGTTTTCTTGGGAAGCCGAATCATCGGCACAGTATGCATCCAAAAAACACTCTAGGAACTTTCGATAGAGGAGAATGCGTAGGTTATGATACCGAACTGAGAGAACAATGCCAAATCGATGGCGAATCGTGGATTCTGGGTCCAATTGCACTAGATCCTCGGCAAGTAAAGGTTCATGCCAGAGTCGGATACCGAGAGAGGGCACAATTGAAAAACGCCATTCCTCGAGCTGACGCTCGCCCTCGAAGATTTGAGGCACCGCGTTTGCTGGGCTCAACGGGTGTTCAAAGCCCAAGTTCTGACAGTAGCAATTGTCAAGGACGTTGAACATCACAACATATAGTTTTCTGAGCCATTAATTAGTCTGGGCGGTTGTATGGTTTTATATCTGAACTAACATTGCTGCTGTAAAGAACAAGCCATCCAATTGAGGATAGGATTCGGATTTTGGTGTGCTAGTCAAAACCTGCATATCTTTGACAGGCATCTCTAGCTTAACGTATGTTTCCGGGATGGTACAAGGCCGGCCAAATGTCATACTCAACGTTCTGGTTTGACAAATTAGTGCTTCTGCACAGGTATATATGATACAGATCCTTACCTGTCTAGTAGAATGCAACCGTACCAGGTTCGCTTGCGGATCTCACTTTCCACAGGCGAAAAACGTCGGTTGGCCTCGGGTGAATGTAAACCAAGTTGAAAAGCCGCCGAAATAGCCAGGCCGTGCGTAGTCCACGCTTGCACGGATTTCTGGGTTCCCTGGAGATATTGACCCTGGACTAACAGATACTGTACTATTATACCTCCGTTAGTACATATATGCTAGAGTCCGCAAGAAGTTACTCACCCATCTCTAGACTTGCATTCCGTTTGGAGTCTCTTTCACAGAGCCCATTCGCCCTCTGGAAGTATATATCCGACTCCTGGATCCTTCTACCGGTAGGAAGGTCACCCTCTGTATGAAGACTCGTGGCAATAGCCAGGACAATATTAAGCAACCCGAGCCATGTCCGGCGCACTTGTTTGAAGTTCTCCTCTCGCATCCGAAAATAAGTCTCACAAAATGACGCCTCGTGGATGAAGGGCAGCAGCTGGCCTGTCTTTTCAAAATAAGCCTGAATCAAACTCCAAGTGCGTTCCTCAGAAGGTAAAGCAAAAATATTAATCCCATTTTCACTGGACATTTGCATTCTACCCCGAGAATCGTCTAGGGAGGGACGCGATCTCGACACGTTCAACATCCCACCGCCAGCTTGTGCCGGGGAGGATATAGACGGAACACGGCCACCCTGTGGGTTTCCTCTTGCAATAGCTCGAGAAATATGACGCATGAATGCAATATTGGATGACGGGCCTGACAAGGGTTAGTCAAATTCATTCGTATACACATACGAGGGAAGCCCCTACCAAAAAATCCACAATCTTCTTCATCTGCAAAATTGATAGCGCCCATTCCATCAATTGAGTTCTCCGAAGCATCTATCTCTCCAAACTCGGCCCTCCCCGAAGGATCCATCGCGTGAGAGGAGAGTGGGAGGTCCGACTTGGGGACCGGAGATGATTCAATTCCATGCCCTCCCCCATGATTGACCACCGGAGATCCCTCAGCTGGTGCTGAAGGGGTAACAGTCCCTTGATTATGCTCCAGTCTACGGATGGATGCCTCAATGTCTAGGATTCGGTGTTCGAGTCGAGCCAAGTAACTGTTCTGCCAGTCAGAATCAAGCGTATCTTCCCGAATGATTATTCCCCACTGTCTGGAGGGTGGATCACCTTTTTTCCACAGTCAGATTGTATGATGTGCCCACATCCTGATAAACACAATCACATTCGAGCTCCTTGCACTGGGTGCACGGTCGGCCTCCGTCGCACTGTCCACGCGTTAGGCTTGAGCGGCAAATAAACCGGGACACTTACTCGGGATTTCCGGTGACGACAGGAATTGCAGGCTAAGACTGCACGCCGGCGTTTAGGGGGATGGGCCGACTGTGACATGGCGCATAGAACGGGGAGGAAAGAAAGAGCGGGGAGTTAAACATCATTAGAGGTTGCTCCACTTCGACCTCGGCAGCGGTGAAGCTTTGAACATCAGTGTCCTCTCCTTTCGCCCATGAGGAACCCTGGAAAGACTACCATTGGAAGTCAACCACGAGTCGGGTTTCGAATGCTTGGCAGATCCCCGCAATCTTGGTGGCTGCGCTAGATGGAAATCCGGAGTTGCGAACCAAACCAATCTTCCCGAAGTCCCCGATCATCCATCTCTCCTATACAGTACGTGAGGAGGGACATCCTATTTCCCCGAACCGTGCCGGGCAGTTATGCACCATGGGCCCCACTCATATGCATGTCGGTAACTGTAAGATGAATTCATTTAAAATGCCATTGACGTCCCATCCTGGCATAGGCCTACGCCACGATTTGGATACAGTATATCGACCGTATATCGACAATCTATCGACAATCTATCGACTGTGATCCTTCATTATGGTTGGTTCTGCACTTTTTTTTTCACTTCTACTTGGGAAACAAAGATCACTTACTATGAACAGACTTCTCGTCCAGTACATGTCGGCATTATTGGTGCAGGTATTGGTGGGCTGGCTGCTGCAATTGCAATGAGCCAAGCCGGCGCCCAAGTCACCGTGTTGGAAGCGGCTGAAGAGCTAGGCGAAGTGTGTCCCAACCTTTGATTTCATGATGATCCCAAGCTTATACAAGCGACCTTTCCAATCAGATTGGCGCAGGAATCCAGATGACGCCGAATGTTTCTGTGCTTCTTCAGAGGTGGGGCGTGGACAAGGTTATTGGAGAGAACTTGGTGCAGTTTGAAGAATTGAACATGCGGCGCAAGGATGGTACACCCGTCGGGTATACCAAAATCGACACGATCGAACGAGATCTGCAAAGACCGTGGTGGGTGGTCCATCGGGCGCATCTTCACGAGGGCTTGGCCTCGATTGCTGCAAAGTCCGGGGCCACGATCAAGATTGACTCACGCGTCGTCAAGATCGACCATCAAGCTGATGAGGTCGCTGTGACTACTCAGAAAGGGGATTCATACACATTTAACCTCTGCGTTGGTGCAGATGGAATCAATAGTGTTGTCCGTCGAACATTGTTTCCAGACGTGCGGCCGGAACCTCCCACCACCAACTGTGCATACCGAGCCATTGTGCCATACGACCAAATTCGCCGGGACCCGATTGCCAAAGAGCTCATCGAAAAGCTGACCATGGAAGTGTGGATGGCTCCTCAGTCCTATATCATTACATACCCAATCTCGGCGGGCAAAATGTTCAACTTGGTCCTTTCACACCATCGACCAGAAAAGCTGCGTGCTACCGAAGACGATGTACCCCTTGAGGAAATGCGAGAGGAATATAAGGATTATGATCCCCGGATCAAGCGCATTGTAGATATGATCCCGGAAGTGGTGAGTACCTAACTAAAGAGACATGGCATACGCATATACTCATTTTTGTGCTAGTCACGCTGGCCACTCATGGTGACTGGGCCCTTGAAGTCTTGGTCGTCACCGCAGAAGAATGTGGTTCTTATGGGCGATGCGGCACATTCCATGGTGAATCACATGGCACAAGGGGCGGCCACTTCGATGGAAGATGGTGCTTTCCTCGCCAAGTGCGTCGAGGCCGTTGTTCAGGGCAAGATTGGTATCCAAGAGGCCGTCGAAATCTACGAGACTGAGCGCATGCCCAAAGCATATGCTAAACAACAAGTCTCCTACATCAACGGAGCCATCTGGCAACTGCCCGACGGGCCGTTACAGCAAGGACGTGACGCAGCCATGGCCCCCGAGTTGGAAGGCACGTACTTTGTGCGCAGCAGCAACCTGTATGGGGACCCACAGACCGTGATGGACGTTTATGGGTATGATGTTCAGGCTCATGCCGAAGATGCGGTACGGAAGTATTGTAACGGAGGTAAAGAGCCAGCTCATCCCGTCACGGGTGTCACTCCTTCATTGCAGCGCAAGTATATGGACTGGTTCTTGCCAAACAAAGCCAGACAAGCCGGGAAGCTATAACTGCATAGGAGTCCTCTACGTATATAAGCCATGTTAGCAGTGTAAATGTGAGAATTTCCAAAGACTAGCCAAGACATGGAACATTGGGCTGAAATTTCAAGATTTGTGGTCATCAACGTGCATTCTAGTTTGATAAAAAAAATATGTACAGAAAGCAGGACAACAGGCTACTCTTGGCCCATATCCCTTTCTTTTGAGGAAGTATTAAAAACAAATATACAACACAATATTAAGAATAATGTAGTTGGAACAGAAGGTTCGCCCGGATGAAAAGAATTTTCGGGGACCCCAAATGAACCTATGCAAGCAGAGCCCAAAACTCCAGAAAAAATCCCCAGATTCAACCTCGAGACGCAATGGTCATATCAACACGTGTTTCTTGTTCCTTCAAAGGTTTTTCTTCTGCTCGGCGGAGTAGTGGCGGTCATCATCTCCCTCCACAGTCTTCAGAATGGCTTCCATCTCCTTGGCCTGGCGTTTCCATTCCTGATCACCCATCTTGGTCTCCCGTCGGAAGAGTTCCTCATTGGGTTTGCGATAGCTACCACCCAGACGATCCCACAGGGTAGTGAACTGCCCGTAGTTGTAGTTAAAGTAGAGGTGATGCATGGTATGACAAGCGGCTCCGTTCACAACCGGGCTGTTGGCGACATACTCGCCATCATGAATGAAGACAGTCCAGAGGTTGATGAAGGCAAAGAGGAAGACATAGGCCACTTTCTGCAAGGGGAAGAGGAAGGGGAACACATGGTATGGCACACTTTGGGACCAGCCGTCCAAGGGGTGGAAAGCGTGGGAGGCGTAAGGGCTCGGCATGATCCATTTGTGATGCGGCTTGTGGAGGGTTTTGTAGACGCGCGGGTGGTGAAGGCCACGGTGGATCCAGTAGATGAAGAAATCGGTGAAGAAGATGAAGAAGGGGAACTGCAGGATGCTGTAATACGGGAAGGGCTCCTCGGCAACGGTGTCATAGAGCTTGGCGTAGCCCCGGACTTCCAGAACAAAGAAAGGCGCAGTCAACAAGGCCATTGGGGGCATGGCGCCCATGGCTTGCTTCATTTCCATGGAGATCTGGTTTCGCAGGAACTTGGGGTGGTTGTAGGTGGTTTTGTCCCAGATGAAGATATACGAGAGCGTCGCAACCACGAAGTAGACCAAGAGTCCAAAGATCCTGGACTTGTGTTAATGAAGAACCACAACAGGTGGTGTCAAGGGGGTCGGCGCATACCAAGTGATCAAGAAGAAGCTGGTGAATTGGCGGTAGATGTTATTTCGCGGCCACGCACTGAGATAGGCATATTTGGAGGGTTCGAGATGAATCAACTGGGTGGCTGGCTCGTAGATAAAAGGTTCAGCTGCCCCGAACAAGGCTAGGGAGCTGTTGGCGGCATTGACGAAGCCTGGAAAGGAGACGGAGGAGGCAATTGAGTTGGGGAGAAGACCGGAATACAGTCGATCACCAATGAAGGTGTCCCACAATTCGAGAATAATATCCATGATCGACTCACACCGGGGGGTAGTAAGAAGAATGGGAGAGGAGGTAATTGGTGAAGAGAGAAATCTTTAAAAGGGAGAAGTGTACATTAAGTCCGAGGGGCGAATGATAAATTCTGCCCGCATCACACCAGCTCGGAACGGCATCTGCCGCTGGGCCCCTTAATAATCTAATAAGAGATTACCAACTAACTAACTTATAAGAAGAACGAAGTAGTGATAAGACCTAAACTTTTACATTGCTATATTTACGACATCGGATAACATTTCACAGTGATAATATTATATTACAATACATCATGCCACTTTACCGAAGTGGTGGTACAACGCAGTAGACTTTACCCCTTTTTGGATTCTGCAGGAACCGGCAGCTGATGCCATGGGACCAAGGCACCCAGGCATCAAGGCTAGCGGTCGTTCCCCGTACTCAGAGGTACCAACCGCGCAGCTCTTGGTGTAAATCCAAGTCTTGTTCTGCAAACAGGAAATGGCTTTAGCATAGTCATTATTATTATTCCAGAGCTATAGGAATATGTTATGATCTTGATGAATGAATTATTCTATTCAATTGGACTTTACTCAACACAATGTCAAATCAATTCACTTTGATTCAATTCAATTCGATGATGTATTTAGTTCCCGTCTAGACCCCAGTCTTTGCGCTCGCCTATTGCGTCGCTTCTAGCGCCAACGGCAGTAGCCGCCCAATTCTGCCCCCAAACTTCAACCCAGCCTCTTCTCCCCCTCTCTAACCACACCTTATCCATCCACGCCGCCTCATCCACGAAACCCACCCGGGTCTTTCTCTGTTCTCCCCTGACCCAACTTCTTTTTCTTGGTTCCTCATTATTGCCGTGGCTAGCTGCCTGGTGTCGCTCACCAAGCAGCAATTGCCTAGTGATCGGCTTCGTGACCCTGTCCCCAGCTGCGATTCGTTGTCGCAAAAGCTGTCGCTGATCCGACGTCCCTCCTACCAGCTCCGAGTATAGCTCACGTTCATATCCCCGCCGAAATACGCCCTTTTAACACCATCCAATCACCATGTATAACGCTCATCGCGGGATGGTGCCCGCTCCCAACTCCCGTCTGACGGAGTTGTTGGATCAGCTGCGCCAGGAATTCGAGAGCCAATCTCGTAGCACCGGTGAATTTGAGCACCAGTGTATGTGTTCCATCTGCCATCTGCCATCTGCCATCTGCCATCTACCATCACCTATCTACCTGCCCCCTCTTCGACCTACGCTTTGCTTAGCTTCTTAAATGCGCAACGTTGGAGCGACCCCTATCTCTTTAAAGTCGCTAGTCTATTCATGGCTGCGACTTCTAGGTCACGAAATGCGCTGAATGGTTTTCTAACTGATAGATCATGCAGTTACCGGCCAACTCCAGGAGATGGAGATGATCCGTCAGAAGGTGTATCAACTGGAGCAAACCCAGGTTAAGATGAAGCAAGAGTGAGTGAGACTCTGTCCTTTTTCCCGCTTTTTATCGCTCTTCTGCGCAAATCAATCCTGGTACTGACCATTCCCTCTGCCTAATAGCTACGAAGCCGAGATCCGCATGCTGCGACACGAGCTCGAGTCGCGCGGTGTCCAAACCGTCTCCCACATCGCACCTACGGCGCATACAGCTCCCCCGGGCCAGCCACCACAGGTCGGCCACGGTCCGAGCAACCTGTTTAGCGGTATTATGGCCAACGCCAACCAAGGAGGTAGTGGTCCCGGTCTTGCTCCTCCCCCCCCCCAGGATCAGCAGCCTCCCCCGCATGCCCTTCAACAGCCTGTGGCGGCCGCCCAGCCTGGACAGCCCCTGCAGAGCTCCTTTGGAGGATATCCACCGGGCGCTGCTGTGACCGGTATGTGAGAGTTTTGAGGGAATTGACGCCGAGTTGCTGACCTATTTTTTTTGGTGCCAATAGGCTATGGCGGCCCCCCACCGCCCCCCACCGCCTCTCCGGGTCCCGGTAAACCCCCCCGCCGTGCAGCCCCCGGCCCAGCCACCCCTCAGCCGACTCAGCTCGCCTACCCTGACCCCCGTGCCTCTCCTCAGATTCGTCCGACCCCTCCAGGTACTCAAGCGACCGCCCCTGGTCGCCCGGATCGTCCAGGCAACATGTTGGCCAACTGGAACCCGGAGGACCTGCCTCCGTCCCAGAAGCGCGAAGGCACAGACTGGTATGCAGTGTTCAATCCTGAGGTTCAGCGTGTGCTGGATGTCGAGCTGGTGCACCATCTTAGCCACGACAGTGTCGTTTGCTGTGTTCGGTTCAGCCGTGATGGCAAGTATCTGGCGACGGGCTGCAACCGGTCTGCGCAGATCTTTGATGTGACCACAGGACAGAATGTGGCAACTCTGCAGGATGAGAACGTCGACAAGGATGGTGACCTTTACATCCGCAGTGTCTGCTTCAGTCCCGATGGAAAGTACCTCGCAACTGGTGCCGAGGACAAGCAGATTCGCGTAAGTAATCCATCTGCACTCCCACGGAAGTGGGTTGCCCCGGGCATTCACGAGTTTACTCACATTCGACTTTTAGGTCTGGGATATTGCCTCCCGCACCATCAAGAACATCTTCACCGGTCACGAACAAGACATCTACTCGCTGGATTTCGCCGGCAATGGCCGCTATATCGCCTCGGGCAGTGGTGATAAGACCGTGCGTCTCTGGGACATCCTCGACGGCAAGCTGGTCTACACTCTCAGCATTGAGGATGGAGTCACGACGGTGGCTATGTCCCCCGATGGCCACTACGTGGCAGCTGGATCGCTGGACAAGAGCGTGCGAGTGTGGGACACCACCACTGGTTACCTGGTGGAGCGACTAGAGAACCCTGACGGACACAAAGACAGCGTATACTCGGTTGCCTTCGCACCCAATGGCCGCGACTTGGTCAGCGGCAGTTTGGATAAGACCATCAAGCTGTGGGAATTGACTGTCCCTCGAGGCCTGCATCCCCACAGTGGCGTCAAGGGCGGCAAGTGTGTGCGGACGTTTGAAGGCCATAAGGTTGGTGCCCTTTTTCTTTCACTTTCACTTTTCTTCTTTTCTTTTTCTTTACCGTTTCTTTTTTCTTCCTACCCGCTCTCCACTGTCCTCTCCACTGTCACTTGTCATTTCCCCACTAACCTTCTTCTAGGACTTTGTCCTTAGCGTGTGCCTGACGCCCGATGGCCAGTGGGTCATGAGTGGTTCTAAGGATCGTGGCGTTCAATTCTGGGACCCGGTCACTGGTAATGCCCAGATGATGTTGCAGGGCCACAAGAACTCCGGTGAGTGAGATTTGCATATCTTATCAACGCTTGTGTCATGGCTTTTCTAACTCTGGAGTCTTCTCCGCGGAATGTAGTTATCTCCGTCGCCCCAGCCCCGACTGGCAACCTGTTCGCAACTGGCAGTGGAGACATGCGTGCACGCATCTGGCGGTAAGTCCTACAACTCGATCTCCCCGTGCAGTACCAGGCTGACCTTTCTAGATACTCCAACTATACTGGACGGTAAAAGGGGGATTAGGGGATGTCTTGGCGCAATGTGACATCTTTTATTATGTTGTCTTATCTTTTACATTCGGACTCCTTTTTTTATTGCTTGGATTTTGGATTCCACTTGCAAGCCGGGTTGGGCTCTTCGAATTTGCCGGTGTCTTTGTTATTGTCCCCCTTTTTTTTTTCGTGTTTCATTGGAATAATGCCGCAAACAAAAATGCAAATATCTTTTACTGCAAAGAGTAACACCAGAGCCAAGTGGATGGGTCTGTAGTACAATAGGACATGTCGAGTGCCGTGAGTGGATCCCAGGTACGAGAAGGTCCGTGTGTTTTGACTGGTAAAGGAGTTGGTTGATTTATCCTGTTTTTGATTTTCTCTTTCGTTTGATCTTTTCGCCTCTCTGCTTTTTCATGCCTGCAGGAACACTCGACGTGCAGGGCAGCGTATGAGCGAATCAAGAAAGAAAAGGGAAAAAGAAAAGAGAAAAGCCCATTGGAGGGGAACACGAGGTGGGAGGATCGACGATCTGGAGCTGAGAGATCGAATGAATTTCCCAGGCCATGGGCGGCTAGCTGGGATATTCGCTGGACGAAGATCGGACGCTATTGGCGACTATCGGACGGGCGCATCCGGGTTCCCCAATCAGCGAAGGCTTACTCGTCGCCGATCCTTGGTCCACTTTGAAAGCCCGAAGGCCCGGGCCGCCCTCGAGGTGATGGATTTGTTTTTTTTCTTTCTGAGGGATCGTGTATTGTCATGGAATTCAAAGCCCAGACGTTGAGGGAAAGAAAAGTAGGAACAAGAAAGGAAGAAAAAGGAAAAAAGAGAGAGAGAGAGGGAGAGAAAGAGAAAGAGCAAGAGACAAACATGGTGCAAAGTCATGTGTCGTGTGGAGTGAAGGATTAGTAGTCGCCAGTCGCGGCTGTCAACATTTATGCTACACCGTGTTTTTTGATTTGGTTTTGATTATTTTATTACATTCTCTTTCCATTATTACACTAGTCCCTCGGTACTAAAGTCTCGCCAAATCAATATTAATTCAGATGTGTCCCATTATGCGGGCTTTCAGGTCTCCACGGATCCCTGGACGATCGACCATGCACGTCTAGCCTCGAACTACTCCCCCCCCTCTGAACGTCATATATAACTGTGATCCACTAGTGGGCAACCATACAGATCTATGCACTTAGCCGGACTTATATAGATCAAACCCTGACCCGTGCTCATTCCCTGGTCGATTTCTTATATCCCAGACCCTTTCTTCTCTTTTTTAACCTTCCAGACAGAACCCAAATTGCAAAAAGAAAGGGACTTCTTTAGGGTGTGATTGTGACTGCCGAGAGCACGCGTCAAGTTCCCATAAAGAAAGGGAAAGAAAAAAAAAAAAAGAAAGAAAGACACAAAGTCAACAAAGACAAAGACATGGAGACCCCCGAGCCAGTGTCGTCCTATGAGTTCTCGGGCCACAGCCATATGGGCTCTTATGCCCATCGCCGGATGGACTCCCCCCTGTTCCCTTATTATGCCCATCATCCCACATCGACACCATACTCCCTCCCATACCATGCTCCAACCTCGAATTCGTACAACTTTGGCCAGCTCACTCAGCCTGCCCACCCATATGGTCATTATTTCGGAGCCAGTCAGCCCCCACTCGCATCTCCAATTCGCCTGACCGAACAACCACTGCATTCGCTTCCGGAGATTCGACCGGCAAAGAATGCCATCAACCAGGCAGCCAAGGGAACCGATTCCCGGGGCCTTGGAGCCGTGGCTGTGAAGAAGGGAGGCGCTAACTTCGAGTTCTCGACCGAAGTTGATGTCTTGATGAAAGCCATCCAAGCTAAGCCGGAGACTGGCACATCCCCTGTGCAGCAACCGGGCCAGCACGTCCAGCAGGTCCAGCAAGTTCAGCAAGTCCAACAGGTTCAACAGATCCCACAGATCCCACAGGCCCAGCAGTCCCTGCCACCACTGCAGCAGCTGGCACCGCCAGGTTACCCAACCTACCCCATGTCGCCTCCGCGTTGTATTCTGAACAATGACGGCCAGTTGTCGCGATCTGGCAAGAAGCGCAAGTATACTTGCACCTTGCCGAACTGTGGCAAGAGTTTTGCGCAGAAAACACATCTGGACATCCATACGCGAGCGCATACAGGCGATAAACCCTTTGTGAGTAGCGCGTTATCGATCATGGCGGAATAATTTCAGCTGATGCGGTGCAGATATGCAAGGAGCCTTCATGCGGACAACGATTCTCGCAGCTGGGCAACCTAAAGGTGAGTTCTGCGACCCCTCGTCCCAACACTAGAGAGCCTAGCCTGACTGGATTCGTTCCACTAGACTCATGAACGCCGCCACACGGGTGAGAAACCGTACTCCTGTGATATCTGCCATAAAAGATTCGCCCAGCGGGGCAATGTCCGGGCCCACAAGACGACCCATCTCCAGAACAAGCCATTCACTTGCCTACTGGATGACTGTGGGAAGAAATTTACGCAGCTTGGGAACCTGAAGGTAAAAGATCCATCGATTTATGAGCCCCCGGTCCACGGGCAAGTTCCGGTTCAACAGGCTCACATCCATCTTTCTTGATCTAGTCCCACCAGAATAAGTTCCACGCATCCACCCTCCGTTCCTTAACGATGCGATTCTCCCAAATCGGCGACCAAGGATCCGTCAATCCGCAGGACCGCGAACTATGGGAGTACTTTGCTTCCCTCTACAAGAACAGTAACAAGGGCATCAAAGGCCGAGGCAAGGACCGACGGATCCTAACCACCAAGCGGTCCATGACAGGCGACTCGATGCACCGCATGCTATCCATGGAATCGGATGAGGATCCTTCCCAGATCCGCCGAGGTAGCTATGAAGATACTCTGTCCATGTACACGGGCGGGTCCAGCAGTGATGGAGACGAGCCCGGTCCATTTTTGATGAACCGACGGTAAATTCTATATTTTTTTTTAACAATTTCTTCGGTTTTCTTTTGGGAATTGTCTATTTTCTTTTTCGTTTTATTCTCTCTTTCATCCTGTGAGAATTAATGGCGCGATTCGGATCCTTTGATCTGGATCTATATACCCGGGGTTTTTCTTGGAAGGCTTTGTATGGTTTCATGGGCTTTCTTCTGTTGACTTCTGTATTTCAAGATGTATATGATTTATGAGTTTTGTTGTATTTTCTCTGTATTCTATTTGAACGCTATGTACACGAAGCAAAGTTTAAAAAGGTTTCGGGGAGAGCCGTGATCCTAAGGTTTATTATTCTTATTATTAAGATCAGTCTGATTAGTTACTATTATCCATCTAGATTTAGATACTCAATTTAACAAGCAAATAGCCTGACTTCGTCTGTGTTTGCCTCTTCTAGTTAATGGATTCTTTAGTGTTTGCCTTGACAGCTGCCTGACCACGCTACCACCGCACGAGGTGGAGCATTAGGCAGATCGAGTCCCCCAGTGTTGACAGGATTCAACTAGTCCAGAGGTGCGTGCACAACGTGCCACCGATAAGAATGTTAGCACAAACCTGGATCTCTTATGGTATATGGCATGCATAAGAATTATATAGATCTATATGTTTTGTCTTGCTGCAGTGGAATGGGTTGGGAGCACGAACTGGTGTACAACCTGTTCATGTAGGACAGGAGATTAAGATCTTCTCCTTTTTTCTCCACAATAGTCCGTGCAGTGACACTCGATTATAAAAAGCAAAAAAGAGATCAATAGAAATGTGGGACGTAAAATCAAATAAGGAAAAAAAAAATGTAAATGTGACAGGCTGGGTGTGCTCCATCGTGACAGGCCCACTCCTCTCTGCATCCTGCACCCCTGTCATACCTAAGAACACACTATTGCCCATCTGCATCAGTAATCTTAATGTCCCCATCATTTCCATCATGAGCCTGCATGGGGGCTACTGTACCCACCGGAGTGGCGTTTGCTAGAGAATCCATGATAAAGGCTTCTTCCACAGCAACCTTACGTCTAAACACACGAAGCCAGCGACGACCCCATTGGCGGATAATAGCATCTTCAGGCAGATCGCCGCTACCATCCCCACGCTCCATCAACTCGTCGTTGCTGCCTGCAGCCACTGACACAATCTGGTCCTCAATGAACTTGAATAGCGTCTGCATCTCACTCCGCTCACGGGACAATGTCTCCTCCAGTACACTCAGCTGTGGTTCGTATAAGCCGGGTTGGGTACGAGCCACGACGATCTGGCGCATGCGGTTGGTAACCTTGCCGACGGTAGCGGAGATCATTTCAAAAATATGGGCCTTGGCTAGCACCGTCCCGGCCTTCAGGGACTCGGAAAGCGCCCATTCAAGGACGGAATAGGGGGTGATGATGGTGTAATTGAGGAGTTTGTCGATGATGTTGATGGCGATACCGGGCTGATCAGCCCAGTACTCCATCACGGAGGCAATGATCTGGCATCGGGCCCGCTGCGATGCCGGTCCGATGGCCAGTAGCCGCTCCTTGTTCCGTTCAATGCACGAGAGAACGTGAGAGAGGGATTTGGACCCCACAAAACAGATGGAGGTCATCAAGGCATCCGTTGAAGGGACCTTCGGGTCCTCCACTCCCAAACTTTGCGCCTGTTCCTCGATTGCGGTAATCAGTGGCTCGATTTCTTCGTCACCCGCTTTCTTTCGAATGAGTTGCATAATCTCCTGTCCCTCTTTGGAGTACGGGGTCACTATAATTTCGTGGTTAGTGTCAAGGTCTTTGTGTGTAATCGTTCACCAAAGGGGGTCACTTACTTTCGGAAAGATATTTGAACTCAGGGGTGTCCTTCTCCTTCCCCTCAGTGATCAAAGGAATATAGGGCTCCAGCAATGTGCCCTTAATGCGCTGTGCAAAGCTGAGTCGAATCTCCTTGTCCAAAGCACCATGAATGAAGGCCAGCTTGGGATGAATCGCAGGAAGATCAAGATCATCCACCCTAGATCTAGGTTAGCATTCACCACTCTCCGTGAGTAAAATCCATTACTTACCATTCGCTCCATTTCCATGTGAAGCCAAAGTTGCTCAGATGGTGAGCAAACCAATCTAAGAACCGGTTGCTCAGTTCCAGGTCCATGGTCTCCAGGTTGTTATACAAAAATCGAATAGCACGACCCAGGCTAGGCGCGATGGCGGCAGGGCCAATTTTGCAGCACTCGGTCAAGAGAGCATGGTAATAAACGAGCTTATGCTCAGGGGTGGGAAGCTGATACAGTTGGGAGAACACGGCATCAACTGCAACGTCCTCGGGCTTCCACGACTGACCCTGACCCGCAAGATCACGCATTCGGTCGAAGGGCGTGGCACGCTTGACGAAGGTGTCCGGGGTAAAGTAGCAATCCACGTCAATCAAATACTTGGCCGTAGCCACGCGGTTAAAGTCGAGAAGATTGATGGTATCCACCAACGCGTCTCTCAAGAGCAATGACGTGACATCCGAAGGTGGAGGCACAGTGTCGATTTCTTGGTTGGCAAACACTGAAATGTAAACCTCGGGGAAGAGAGGACGGGCACCATTCTGGACAGGGTTGGGAACATTGATCTGCGGGAAAGAGACCTTGTTCACTGGTTCGAAGAACTTTTGACCAAGATCCTGTTCATCCTGCTCAATTTCCTGAACGCCCTTCCAGGGACGGGGGAGGCACTTCAACTCCCAGCCCCGGCTAGCCTCACCTTGTAGTTGACTTTGAAGAAGACTGATCACACTTGGCCCAGCAGCTTCCTTGTTCTCCTCGGGGCTGAACGTATTCACCAGATCCACCAATGCGTGCGGCGTAGATGCAATAATGTCCGTTTTCTCAAGGAGTCCCATGGCCTGAGTCTCGAATCCCGTGGCAGGAGAGGACATCACATAGGGAATAGTGAACAGAATGACCTTGACAAGCTCCAGACCGAGCAGCTGTAGCCCAATTGTTAGTTTCGAGCGCTCCACCTGGGGACAGAGCCTACTTACGTCTTCCGAGGATGCCGTTTGAAGATCAACCGCACGGGCGAATAGCTCCTCCAGCAGCGGGAAGATACCATCCCCCTCAAAGAGAGGTTGCAAGCCTCCCAAAAAGCGAAGGACAAGCTTCACCTCTCGCCATGACCCCGAATCAATATGTTTCTGCAGGATCTCGCCTGCTTTCTTCAGCACCTCCGCGCCCAATTCAGCCTTGAGGTTGTAGGCAACCAAAGTTGTTGCTGCCACAAATGGGATTTTCATCGGTTGCTCCTGGACACTGCATTGAGGTTGTGATGTCAGTCTAATCTTCACGAGCTTCCGAGTATTGGTGTAGGTAGGCACACGTACAGGTCCAAGGAAATGTTAACAAAGGTGTCGCGCAGCTCCTCATCATCATAGTTTTCCGCGACCGACTTCGCGATTCCGATAATATCATCTTCCACTTTCCGGGCAGCCTATCCAATGAGTCTTGCGCATCAGTATCCAAGTTCCATAGCTCTCGTAGGCAGAAAACACGCAATGCAAGGGCAGTGGGTTCATACGGATTCGGCGATAGTCAGCAGCTGGCGGCGGACCTGGACAAACAAAGGCTCTTCGTATCTGCGTCTTTGAGGGCGGCGATCAAAATCATCATCATCTGCCAACTTGTCAGTGAACGTCACAGGGAAGCTTGATCGTGTCGCTTACCTCTGTAGCGGCGCTTGCGCCCACCACCACCACCCCGGGGACCATGATTCCGGCGCTCGTAATCAGCCATGAAGTGCAAAGTTTGGATTGGACAATGGGTTTCGAGAGAGAAGAATGGTGATCAGAAGATCCGGAGCTCCTAGTAAATGCAAATGGCAGCTCGGAAGTGGGGAAAATCCGACCCGAGCGACCATCCAAACAAATCAAGTCAGACTACAGTACTCGCGACCAAGTGAGTTGATAGATGATAGTCACCCAAGGGTATCAGATGAGAGGAATTACCATTTTCAATCTGAAGTGATATCATTCTTCCAAAGTGATCACTCATAGAACTTATCCTAGTCTATAGTGGTTTCCCTTTACTTTTTACTCGAAGAGCGTTCTTTCAACTGCAACCAAACATAGGTCCTCAAGTTATACAAAGTCATATATGGTGATTCATTACCTCGAAAGGTTGGTATGGTTAGATAAACACGTCAACTGGTCTGGGGAGTAATCAATGCTTCGTGGTCGGACACTTATATCAAAATGCTAACAAAGGATGCCTTTCTTACATGACCGAATCCGAACAGGGAATCCCCCTGCGATACAACGGCACATCTCTACGGGCCGCATAGAACAAGAAGCCCATCCGATTCAGATCTGGAACGTGTAGCTTCATCACCGGTCAGGGGAGGAATCACAAAGAAGCCGAGCCAAGCTTCAAGAAGCCGGGCAATGACATTTGCAAAAGAGAAACGTAGGATCAAAAACATGACACAGCAAGGGAAGAAAAGAACAGGGGAAAGAGAGAAAAAGGGAGGAGGAAATAGAACAAAAAAAAAACGGGGTTTCTAGCGCTGCAAAGTCGAAGGAATTGCGTGGTAAATTGGAGGGACCACGGTCCCGGGTAAAATTGAACGAAAGGCCTCCGAAACCCACGGTGATGCATATCGAATGTCCCGGGATCAGGGCCTTCTGCATAGGGGTTTGCTTTCCCTCTCCCCGAATGAAGCTATGCAGTCTTCAAACCCGGCAGACTTGCACAGAAAGGGTATCACTTTTTCCTCCCAAGTGTCGCAGACACAAAAAATAAGAACTCCAGGCCATGACCTTACCACCATTGCGTGACAATCATCAGCCTCCCATGCCCCTCCCCAAATGAATCAGATCCAGTTTTCTGCTCAGCCATGAAAAAGGACATTTTCCACTTTTCCCATCGCTCCCCCACCACAAAACTCCCTGACAGATGTTGCAGTCCCGTCAATGGCCCGCTGGTTCAATAAGAGGTATGGAAACTCAGCAAAGCCTAAGCTCTCTCAAGTGTAGAGCGCCACTCGAAACATGATGGTACTCGGTCGATAGGTCCTCGAGAATCTCTCACGCGCTGTGCGGAAAGCACTACGAACAGACATGTCTCTCGTTGAGGTATTTCTCCCCTCAGTCGAGATGAGCCATCATCTCCTCCTTGGAAAGGGGCTTGAAGTTGTTGATGTCAAGGCCGCGCGCTTCCAGGGCCGGACGGGCATGAGGAGGAACAATTTGTTCATTCAGTTCGGGCGCGATCGAGAGTTCTGGATATAGTTTAGCAAAAGAGAGGGGAAAAGAGACCCACTATCAGGTCATAGTCATGGAACTTACCATGTCGCGAGAAATCAAAGAGAACGGGCAAGTCCTTAGCTGGATTGTTGTGATGGCGCGAATCGGGGAAGCGGGTGGCCGGATCCCGGAGTTCGTCGAAGAAGGGGTGGCACATGGCCTCGATGGCCGACAAGCGCTCCGTGGGAGTGTACTCCAGAAGTGCCGAAATCAGGTCGATAGCCTCCGGGGGAGCTTTCCGGAATACCTAGGGTTGAATAATCAGCACCCGAGACGTTGGGCTATTGGGAGTGATAGTTACCTTATTGAAGGGATGCGGCTTGATTTGAGGGAATTTGTGCTCCATGTAATTGGGGTTCATGGTCCGGATCTGCTCGCGGGTGGGAGTGCCAAGAACCTTGATGATTTCCACTAGCTGGTCAATTCCCGATTCACCAGGGAAGAGGGGTTGTCCCAGCATCAACTCCGCCATAACACAACCAGTCGACCATACGTCTAAATGGAGAGAGAGAAAAATAAGTCATGGGTTCAGGATCGTTGGAGGGAAATCGAATCATGGGGAAGGGAACGCACCAATCTTGGTTGTGTAGTTGGTCGCACCGAAGATCAACTCCGGCGCCCGGTAGTAGCGAGAGCAGATGTAGGAGACATTGGGTTCGTTTTCAATCAGAATCTTGGCAGATCCGAAATCGCACAGCTTCAAAATTCCAGTGTTAGGGTCTAGCAGGAGGTTCTGGGGCTTGATGTCGCGATGGCAGATTCCTTGAGAGTGGATGTAGGCCAGCGACCGGAACAGCTGGTAGATGTAGAGCTTGACCTCGAGCATGGGCATGGTGGTCTTGAGTTTGTTGAAGTAGCGCGAGGCACGATACACGGTTTCGGGGACATACTCGAGAACCAGGTTGAGGTACACTTCATCTTTCTACAATGGAGGGGGCAAAGGTCAGTAGGAGCACCGGGCGGGAGGGCGATTTCAACACCTACTCGGTCGCCGTTGGAGTAGTAAAAGGCCTTCAGCTCGACGATATTAGGATGGCGCACAATCCTCATAATTTGGAGCTCACGGTTCTACAAGATCATCAGTATCCTTCTGGCAGCCGTTTCCGGGTAAATCCGCCCTTACCTTGAACCGCTTGTCCTGGAGGACTCTCTTGATGGCAGCATCCTCGCCGCTGGGGGCCATCTTGGTCTGGAAAACCACACCAAAGGATCCATTGCCCACGATCTTGCACTGGGTGTACGAGATCTCTTTGTGCTCGCCGGTAAGGCCATCTTGGACCTTTTCACGAATAACCTCTGTAGCGGGGAGGGAAGAGCGAACATTAGTTTGGGGAGGGGGGATGAGTTCCAACGCAATTGAGGGAAGACTTACCACCCATGCGCAAACTTGGGAATAACCCAGGCCGACTCTGTGACATGGCGGGGAGTGCTATGGAGGAAGAGGAAAGGAACCCGTTTTGGGCGTGGTAATCGGTGGAGTCAAGCTGGGAGGGGAGGGAGGGGGTGGGCGGAAGGTCCGAACGGGGCGAGATGAGAAGAATAGGCGGTCGAATGCCAAGAATGCAGGAAAGAGGGAAAGGAAATCCCCAAAGGTGGAATGAATTGGTGTGTAGGAGGAAGGGAGGGAGGGGCCAATAACGTCGAATTGAGGAAAATCCAAAGGGTTAGACTGGAGTAAGAAAATTGGGTAAATTGGGTATTGGGGGTGTTAAGGTGTTAAGGATCCAGGGCCACTTCGGAAAAGGTGACGTTGACGCTTGGAAAGTTCAAAGGGAAACAACGTTAAGGGCCAAAGAGGGGAAGAAAAAAACAAGGAAAAGAGAAAAAATAATAACAAAAACTAGGGAATTTTTTCAAGGTTTATTCTTTCAAACCAAAAGGAAGTTCCCCCTAATAAAGGAAAGAAGAATAGGGCCTGGAGAAGAAAAAAGAGAGGGGGCGGGAGAGTCCAATGTTCAATACCAGCGCCATATTACTAGGAGGGAAAAGAATCCTTATAACTAGTACAGATCTATAGGGCTTAGAAAGAATGGGAACTATCGTTTTGTTGTTTTTGTATATTTTTAACATCAAAATATCCAGATATGTCCTTCGAGAGAACGACAGGCCCTCTCTTCCTCGTTTTTTTCTCCGCCTACTCTGTAGGAATCTCGATTATCCATTTATTACTTGAAATACCGAATAACCATTACCACACCAATCTTACGGGAATGATCTCATCGACAATACGGATGTTTTGGGTTTGGGTTACCCGGTAATGATACACATCCGACTCCAGGGCGCATCTCCAAAGTGGATATAAGTTACTTGATGACAGCCAGAGTCCAGAACATGAACACTTTCCATCCTACCTACTCTCTCTCTCTTCTCTCTCTCTCTCTCTCTCTCTCTTCTATTTTAGGGCTCTTTTCTGGGAAAGGTCACGTTGAACGGAGATACTAATGTTCCGCGAGCCCCGTGTCGGCTGACCATCCGTGATTTTCCCAGGAACGACGCTGATTGGCTGTCCGAGGTACGACCTCGTGACCATCATGTCATCGAGTCCAGCTGACTACTGCATACAGGTGCGAAGAGGCGAGAATAGAAAGAAACCCAGAAAGAGCTTGGGCCAAGTGGAGCTTAGACACTTATTAGTCTCAACTAGTTAAAGTTCTATGTATACCTGGGTGCTTGATCATCTGATAGATTTCCATGACTTGGGGAGTGGGTACTTCCTTCATACCTACTGTAGATAACCTACATGCCTTTCACTATGTATTCACTACCTAGGTAGATGTCTCTCCTTTTGTCTTTACCATTTAGTCCAACATATATTACTTTTTCGGTCGATCTAGGTTCAAAGCTTGAGCCATGCCATGCGAGATACGGCATGTACGGGACCCGGCAGCTCTACACCGAACTGTCGATCTCCGACTCATTGGAGTCTCCCAGCGTGCAGGGATTCCCTTGGCATGTGAGGTAGAAAGGCTCATCCAGCCGACGTCCGGCTCCGAGTGATTGGGATTCCGGCCGGCGATGAGAAAATCCAAAATCTCCAAAGTCAAACCCTCTTGTGCCTCATATTTCCAGGCACATAGTGATGGCGTTACAGAATTATACATAGTATAGGGGGTGGAAAAAAGCAAAAGGGGAGCTAAGAGGTTAGGAAGCTAGGGAGATCTATAGAATGGGCTGCAGAACCCGAAAGACTGGGCTAGAAGCCTTCTTGCTTTTTTTTCTTGTCTCCTTTCGGGATAAGGATGGTTCACTGGGCTCAAGTGGATGCTCTAGATTTCTAGATCTAAATTTCCCTTTTTTTTTTTTTTTTTGAATGTGGGAACCATTGAAAGGGCGTCTAGGAATGTTTCGGTTCCTGACACTTGCCCCCTGATGCCATGGCCATTGCACACAACAGATCGAGTGTTCGATACACCTCTGAGATCCACCAATCATGACGGATGGCAGAAGGCACCGCAATTCCAGGCCCAACGCACCCGTTGAGGACCAACCATTCGCTCGATGCAGAACCCGCAGATGGTAATGCACCTGGCTGAAAAGGTTCAAGGTTGAGAAGCTTACAAGCTCTGCGGTACACATACCAGGTGTACCAACAATACCCGGCAGAACAGGTCTTTTGCGGCATACCGGTATTTACGCAAATTATCCCGACCCCAAGCAAAATTACCGCAGTAGTAGCACGGAGAGCATCACACATCACCAGATCAATCTGGGGCTGTGGCATATTAACTCGCCACAACTTTGTCAGGCGACGCCGCTATCATCCGGAAGTGACGTAGGCAAAATGGTGAGACGGTGGCACGGCCCAAAGGTCGACTCGGAAGAGATATTCTCTCGGAAGATCTCTTTGCGCTCTCTCTCGCTGGTTCGGGACCCAGTACCAGATTCTAGCCGTGAACCAGTCTGCCTGTACTCCGTACATTCAGTACCTAATCTCGCCAATGGCTCGGAGTGGAACTCGCAATTCCACCCAATTTACCAACCTCTTGGTCCACATACCTGTACCTGGCAGGCCCGTCTCGGCACTTCCTGCTACATGGTCTCTCCTGCAGATGGAACCCATGGAAAGGGGCGGGAATGGTCCGATGTCCAAGGGCAAGCAAGGGCCATGACATTCCATATCTCTGTCAGACACGTGGATAACATCATGAAACTCGCTTTGTGAGAGCAAAAAATAATAATAAAAAAAAAAACCAAATTCAACCAAACAAATCACGGGTCACAACGTGAGAGGATCCTAGGGATTTAGGAATGCACTGAACTATGCGAATCATGATATCCTCTCTTGACCAGGGTGATGATGTTATTCCTGAGTGATCTACCCTTTCGCGACGATCCAAATTTATACCCTTGGTCTGATCTCTCCCTAACGCGTCTATTGACACTATTCCAGACACGGGAAGGAATCCATGTCCTAGGGAAATAATCGTCCGTTAGTGCGAGAACTAAGGATTAGTTCGTCTCTCAACGTGACTCTTGTACTAATTTAACCATTTCCCAACCCATAGGGCGACTCCTCATGCATGAAATTGGAAGCAAAGAGGAAAACCCCCCCCACAGGCGACTTGACCTAGTCTTTTTTTTTTTTTTTCATTTGCTTTTTCAAGGAACTTAAATGTAAAAAAAAAAAAATCCATCGACTAATCTCATGGCCGACCCAGTCCCAAGTGCAACCAGTTCGGGTACGCGCCCATGTGGATATGGATTCCCCTCCTTAGCCCCCCATAAAACCCATCTCATTTTACCCAGCCAATTTCGAGGAGAAACGAACAATTACCGCGCAAACGAACAGGATCCAGCCCTGATTGGATGAACCCCGAGGGGGAGGGTCTCGGGCCCCCGCCCTCAAACTGTAAATGTTGAGACCTTCGGTTCATTTGGTCCCCGCAACGCCTTTGTGTCCGGCCCTGTCATTGTTCCGATGCATGTTGACTAACCCGGGAACCGTTGGGGAATGATATCAACTTGATTTCAAGGGCACTCCCGAGAGGCTGAGAGAGAGAGAGAGAGAGAGAGATATCAATGCCGGAAAGGCCTGTCCACGGTGCATGTGTTACCTAGGGCTCGGAACGAAAATAGAGGTTCTCACTACGGACTTTCATAGCAAGAGACTAGTATGATAATCTAAATGAGCCTACAACCTGAGAAACCTACCGCATGGGTGTAGATGCATGTTCAATATTGGAAGACCTGTGACCTGATCCTGCCATGCCACACCTCTGGCTTATACAGTAGAAGGTCTCCAGTGGAACCCACGTCCAAAAAGCAGGGAATTGGCCATGGTATTTCGCCGAGACATAAGTGGGGACTAATGGGGTTGAACGGTTTGCTCCCACAAAAGGTGCATAAGTCCAAGCCCACATCTGCACTCCGGAGTCTCTTCGTTGGAGGGCGCGGTTGAAGTTCTCCAGTCCGCCCACACACTAGTGGATCCCATTTTCTCGGTTGCCTTTTGGTCCCAAATATTACGAATTACAATACAAAACATAAACCATCTGGGCACATGGGCACCTGATGATCAATGCATACTGAGTTTGGTACATAGACTTTCCATATATGGGTCTAATACCATAGTAGAGAGGTCAAGCTCGTGAATATCCTTTCTCAATCTGTTGGAGTGGCATCAGTTTGCTCAGGTACTCGGGCATCTTCTCGGGTATGTTTCGGCACATGGCCCTCGGAAATGACTTGCTACTCATTTCTGGGCCAAGCAGGGGGAGATGTCTCTCGGTGCATCGAGGTTATATTCCATTGAGCTGACAATATACTCTCTCTACAACCCATCAATTGTACTATACACGCAAAGGCTCGACAATAGTGTTTTACATTGGTCCGTCTATGATGCGACAAAATAACCACTCTCCAGTGCAGGCACCTCCCACCGCACAACCCCTCGCCATCCCGACTATCCAGGTCATGGAAGAAAATCAAACCCAAGAAAAACAAGACATGAAACCACGGACCAAAACAAAGGACATTAGCCGAAGATGCGGGCATCAGATGTGGGTGGAGAAGAAAGTTATCGGAAAAGGGAAACGGAGTGTGAATCTATACAACAAAGAACAGGGGAAACAAATCAAATGGAATATCCATGGCGCCAAACTGCCGCCTGCACTAGCAACCCGTGTTCAGAAGGATATACCGAGGGGGAAGTGATATGCCATGTCAATCCAGACATTGGGGGGGAGGGGAGCGAGAAGACTACTAAAACAGAGGATGAAGGGTGATTAACCCAAGAAACGCGACTTGTCACGAGACTTGAGGGATGAGTGAAGAGTTAAGGAGTTTAGAAAGGAGGGGGGATCATGCTGGCAGGGTCAGCATTCTCCTGTTGCTCCATCAACTCCTCACCAGCGATCTCAAGAGACACGGCAAGGCCAACCTTGGCGGTTTGCTATAGAAGAGTTAGTATCAAAGGGTCATGACATTGTTGTTATGGACAGAGGGGTAATAACATACCTTGGACTGGTCAATCTCACCAGCGAAGCTGAGGGAGATGGGCATAGCAATGCGCTTCTCAAGAAGACAGCTGACCTTGCCGGCGCTGTCGACCTGGGCACGGAACGAAGAGGCGCGGAAGTCGTACTTGGCACCAATGGCAGTGGTACCTTCGCGGCTGGGACCACCCATCATCATGGCAGCAGCGTTGGGGGCGAACTGGAGGTTCATGTCGACACCGGCCTCCACACGCTCAGAGAGCTTGCGCCAGTAGGTAGCAGCAAAGGTGCCCTGAGCCTGGAGCTGAGCAGTGCCGATCCAGTCGTCACCCTTGTACTTAGCGCAGTAGGACAGAGCAGTCTCCGGGCGAGCGTTCATGGCCTGGCGCTGCCAGATGGCCTCGAAACCAAGGGCCAGGGCGGGTGTGATGGACTGGAGGTAGCTTCCAACAAAGATACCGGTGAGGCCACCCTCAAGGGTAGAGGGGTTGAAGGCCTTCAGGGATGCAGAGAAATCAGCGCCAGTGTAGTCGTTGTCGATCTGAAGCAGACCCTGGGAGCCGCCAGCCATGATCTGCGCGTTGGTCTTGGTGACCAGCGCTGGGTTCCAACGGTAGTTGAAGACCGCGGCGAGGGTACCGTCGTTTCCGAGGTTACCTTGCATGAAAACCTATTGACAGATAAAACATCAGAATTAGCAGCTGATCCCAAATAGACTCGTAGATGAAGCCTCGAAGGAAGAATGAATCGATGGTTCTTACCTTGGGGCTTCCGTACATGGTGGAGAAGTTGTAGGGAGGCAGATTGCCGGATCCGCCCATCGCGAACGCGTGCGACACACGGAACAGAGGGGACATGCCGAAGACCTTGGTCAAGTCGGCACGGAGACCAGTGAACATGAAGTTGGTCAACAGCACGTCCTTCTGGACCTCACGGGCGAGGCCATCCACGGTACCCGGGTTGGGCAGGTTGAGCAACGCCCTCCGGTCAGAGAACGAGTTGTATGCATCCTTAATCGCCGCGGCCGCGGGGTTTTCCGTCAGGAAGGAGAGGGATGATGTGATATCGGACATTTTGAAGGTTGGAGATGTGGAATTATAACCGGTGTCGTCACGCGATGCCGGTCAATGGGATTTCGTTGCGGACAAGGGCAATGGGTAAAAAGAAAAGATGAAAACCAGCCCGGAAGATCTGGGACGAGTGAACGACACAGATCAAGATGTGGGAGATGGGAGGGCTGTATGGACTTTTGATGATTCACCGGGGAATCGGGGGTTGACTATGAAGGAAACGGAGCTGAAGACTTGACCGTGAAAAATGCCAGTTCCGTCGGCGTCTTTGGCGGCTGCCGTCCGCCCTTGTTTATGTCAGCACCGCGGCCAATTGGACCGTGTTTTTTGTTGCCTTGTAGAACAATCGAGTCAATTTAAATGTGCATGTCGAAATGGTTTTTATAATGGCTAGTCTGGTCTTTGCATATTGATGGCGCTTGTCAGATGGTAGGGAAATATAGTCTTTCTCGAGGAGGTTTAGGTTAAGCAAGTGTTTACTTGGGGAATACATTCAAAGACCAAAAAAGGGTTCCACCCGATATCTACTCTCACCGTTATCATATACCGCTTCTGCCCGAGTCCAGACTCAGCTTCCAACTTTCTCCTTCCCAAAACTTCATTTCCTGGGAATATCTTTGGTATAGTTTCCATTCACTCCCATTGGAGGATTTCAAAAGCAATCCTCTCGAGTTGCCAAGTTCCAAAGTGAATATTTGCGTCATTTAGGTGCAGCCCCGCGATCATGGACACCTTACTGTAAGTCTCCTTACCCTGGAGTTTGAGGGTTTGCTGGCCATGAGAAAACATCATGCTGCTGCCACTTTAAGATCTGAGAGACGAACATATTTCCATACCTTGATCATGGTTGATCCTTCTGAAAGTCGGCTTGCAGGAGATCTCTCATCCTTGGAATTCCAAAACTGACGTCAACCAGCACAGCAGAGATCGTGGCCAACTCGCCCCAGTTCCGGCGAAAGTCCTCGATTTTCGTCGATGCAATTCATGATCTACCTGAAAAGGCCGATCTTGCTCCGGCACAGCTCTACAGCACGGAATCCGGTCGGCTTTTCCACTCGGGCCGGATCGTCATCATCACCGTGGGTTTACCCGCCAGAGGCAAGACGTATGTCAATCCTAACCAACCACCCAATCCTCTGATTTGGGGTTGAAATGCTAATATCTTATTTTAAAGACACATCTCTGTTGCATTAGCACGGTACCTTCGATGGTCGGTTCTCCGTGTGCTATAAAGTGCTAGTGCCCCGACTTCTCGCAGGAACATGCTAACAAGGATCAACAGGCTTGGAGTCAAAACCAGAATCTTCCATCTGGGTGACTACCGACGTGCCACGATTCCATTTGGTGAAGACATGCCTGATGATTACTTCTATGTGAACGGTAAAGACAGTAATTCATAACAGAATTCCAGTGATGCTCACAAGGTCCTTAGCAACCGCCTCGTCTGTCCTTCTCCGCCAAAAGATTGTCAGAAAATGCCGAGAAGATATCTATCATTTCCTGAACCATGAGAATGGTCAGATTGCAATTTACGACTCCGTAAACCCGTTAGCCTCGGGGCGGCGGTCACTTGCTAAGGAGTTTGCCAAACATGACATCGAGGTAAATCAAGCCCACTTCCATCCGACGTGGATGCCGAAATACTAATAAATTATCGTTTTTTAGACGCTGTTCATTGAGTCTTGGTGCGATGATGAACGGATTATCGAGGAGAACGTCCGCAGGGTCAAAATTTCTTCTCCAGATGTGAGTCTGATATCTAGCATTTATACATTCAATTTCTAACTGTACTCTAGTATGTTTCATGGAGTCCAGAGGATGCAGTTAAGCATTATCTTACTAGAATATCCTCTCGAATCCCCCAGTTCCAGACTATGGAGGAGAAGGACCTGAACTACATCAAGGTTAGCATTCTTATCTTGCACTTACTACTGGACCCCCTACTGATCATTATAGATGATTAATGCGGGAGAGCGATTGATAGTCAACAACCGCAGCTTCGGATACCTGTCTAACCGTATTGTGTTCTACTTGCTGAACCTGCACATCAAGTCTAGACGCACGTACTTTGCGCGGGTACGTGACTTCCCTCTATCCATTAGGGTCATCAAACCGACTAAATATACACATAGGCTGGCGTCTCATTAGAGGCAGACTCCTACAAAGCCGATGCCTCTCTTTCCGAACAAGGAGAAGATTATGCTAAGAAAATGACTGAATGCTTGCTTGCTCACCGTGAGGCTGAGAACCAGACAAAAATTTCCCAGGGTGAGTCTGGGAACGAACCGCGGCCCTTGAAGGTTTGGACGTCGACGAGACGCCGTACTGTGGAGACCGCGAGATACCTACATGAGAAAGGATACAAGGTCCGCCAGCGGTCTCAAATGAGCCAGCTCAACCCGGGAGTCTGTGAGAAAATGTCAGAAAGGCGCATCCGAGCCGAATTCTCGGATGAGGTCTCCAAGCACGAACTGGATCCCTACCACCACCGCTATCCTCGTGCCGAGGTAAATGCGACCCCCCCCCAAATCCCACCAAAGGAAAGACCTTATAATGATACTGACACTCATTAGTCTTACCATGACCTCGCTGTCCGCCTGGAGCCAATCATTCTAGAATTGGAGCGAGAGCAAAACGATCTGCTAATTATTGCCCACGAAAGCGTTCTCAGAGTCCTATATGGGTACCTCATGGCTTGTAACGCTGCTGATATTCCCTTCCTAGAATTCCCACGTGATGAGATTATTGAGGTATTTGATGGAAGACCTGACTCATATTTTATGCAGCTAACTTATTATAATTCAGATCATCCCGGAGAGCTACCAAAACGAAGCACAACGAATTCATATTCCCGATCTCCCTGAAGAAATCATTCCTGCCTCCCCTGAAGACCTGAAGATTCCAGTGCCTCCAAGTGGGGTTGTCTCTCCGATGCAAGGATTGGGAAGTCCACAGGATGGTCTGGCGACTCCCCAGAGTGGTTACCGAACCCCCAGTGGGATCCGCACCCCCCGTGAACCCGAGAGGCTCTCCCAGCAACACGTCGAAGATGTTGTTTAGGGCCAGCAATGCCCCTCTGCTCAATTTGACTTGACTTAGTTGTCTGGCCCTTTTCGGTCGCCACAAAATTCCATGATTACCCCTATTGGTTTAACCGTTCATTCTCTAGCCTCCATGCAACGTCGATACAAACACAATATTATCTCCTGGCTGTAATTCGTACGCTTCTTCGCCTTCCAGCTCCCAGTCGGCGTCGTTGATCAAAACAAGGATTCCTGGCCGGCTGCCCCGAAAATTAGTCTCAACTTTATGAATATTGAAGAGCCAGGACGTAAATTTTACGTACACATTGTCCTCCATGATGAATAGTTCCTTCCTCTGGTCTTTCATCAGGTTGTCGACCAGGTATCGAAGTAGATATGAGATATTTGGCTGACTTCCATCATTCAGGCGGCCAGGCACTGTAATTTTATGCTTGCGCTCATTGGAAAACAAAATCTCCAATCCGCCGCTGTAAATAGCAATCAGTACCGAGGGAGTCAATCTGGGGATGCGGATGTTAAGTACGTAAACTCGACAGTGATGGGGATCGGAGCTACGCCCCCATTTGTGGAATCAGCCATAGTTTCTGCGGTGATTAAGCCTTAGGAACAAACTCGGCTTCCAGGATGGTGATCTTGTTTCCTCAAATGAAATTGACGAAGCTCGACAAAGGATTGGAAAGAAAAGAAGAAGACAAGGAGGGGCTTGAGGCGGTAGCCTCTTATCGATAAGCTACTTCGCAATTTATCTTTTGCGACAGCTCTTTCCTCCGCCAGTGTCCACGTTTAAAGCACATAACCTGGGTCATTCGAATCGTTGCTAGCTATGGCTTCTGTCGTATCTGACTACATCAGTGTGGGTGGAAACCGCCACCCAGGAGCTGCAGATTGGGATGTCCAGACAGGCGTGCTCGCCTTTGGAGCGGACAACAATGTCGCCTTGTGGGAGCCTCTAGTAAGTCCATTGCGGCTCAATGTACCTGTCAATACACACGTTCGCATACTGACAGTCATTCAAGGATAACTCTCACCGTGGTGTGTATGCGCTTCTCGTTGGGCATTCCGACAAAGTCAGCGTGGTCAGATTTTACACCTGCCCCTCATCGGGGACGAGATTGCTTCTCACCGGTTCCGTCGATCGCACAATTCGAGTTTGGCACCAGGATACCACCGAACCTCACAATTACAGACATGCCTTTACTCTCGAGGGCCACACCGGGTCGGTCAATGCGGTAGCCGTGGCTGACGGGACGAATATCGTGGCATCTGGAGCCGCAGATGGGACTGTCCGGATCTGGAGAATCAATGCACTGGAATTGAAGGGCGAGATGATGGAAACCATTACTATGACACCTCGCTTCTTTCCACTGTGTTTGTCTCTACGAGTACTCGAAGGCGAAAACCGCCCACTAGTACTAGCTGTCGCAGGAACTACAACAAAAGTGCAAATATACGTTGCCGAAGAGTCTGTCAATAAACCAAACTTCCAACGCCGTGCCGTCCTTGCGGGCCACGAAGCATGGGTCCGGTCTCTCTCCTTTACGGTGGATAAGCAGAGCAAAACCAACGATATCCTGCTTGCATCCGCCAGTCAGGACAGATACATCCGTCTGTGGAGACTGCGTCAAGGTGAAGCAAATGCTCCTGCGCCTATTGACGATGCCGACCCTTTGCTGGGTGGCATGGAGCCTACACTTTCGAACAAAGCTCATGAATTTGAGGCAGCTGGCTTGAAGTATTCCATTACCTTTGAGGCTCTTCTTTTTGGCAACGAGGACTGGATTTACACCACTGCATGGAATCCCGATCCAAATCGATCACAGCTTCTTTCTGCCTCTGCAGATAACACAGTCACTATTTGGGAGCAAGACTCGATATCGGGAGTCTGGATGTCAATTGAAAGAATGGGAGAAATTAGTGTACAAAAGGGATCAACTACCGCGACTGGAAGCGCTGGCGGTTTTTGGATTGGACTTTGGTCACCAGATGGCAAGCAAGTGGTGAGCCTGGGCCGCACAGGAAGCTGGCGAGTGTGGCAGCATGACTCTGAAGCAGATGTTTGGGTGCAAAAGTTCGGCATTTCGGGACACGTACGTGCAGCCAATGGCGTACAGTGGGATCCCAGCGGTGGCTATTTGCTCTCAACCAGTGCAGACCAGACTACGCGTCTTCATGCAGAATGGTTGCGTGATGACAAATGCTCGTGGCATGAGTTTTCTCGCCCTCAGATTCATGGGTATGACTTGAACTGCATTGACACCTTGGGGCCCTCCCAATTTGTCTCTGGTGCTGACGAAAAGCTTCTGCGGGTTTTCAACGAACCAAAGCAGATTGCGGATCTTCTTGGGAAGCTCACAGGGTTTCAACAAACCATTGAGGGCGACCTCCCAGACACGGCCGAAATTCCAGTTCTAGGCCTGTCGAACAAAGCACAAGGAGATGAGGCGCCAGTGGATGAGGATGAAGCTAATGGGGGGATACCATCTGCACCCGCTGTCAATCTAAACACTGACACCCCGCCATTGGAAGATCAACTAGCTCGATACACACTGTGGCCGGAGCACGAAAAGCTTTATGGCCATGGATATGAAATTTCAGCGGTTGCAGTAAGCCACGACCGCAGGCTCATTGCCACTGCCTGCAAAGCTACTAGTATCGACCATGCAGTGATTCGACTATATGATACATCAGACTGGCATGAGATCAAGCCTTCTCTCACCGCACACTCCTTGACCATCGCCGACCTTTCATTTTCCGACAACGACCAATATCTCCTCAGTGTGGGTCGAGACCGACAATGGGCCGTTTTTGCACGGAGTGAACAAGACCCAACTGTATTCACCAACTTTGTCTCGAACCCCAAGGGTCACTCTCGGATGATTCTGGGAGCTGCTTGGGCACCAGTGACTACAAACTACGTCTTTGCCACGGCAGGACGTGACAAATCAGTTAAGATTTGGCAAAAGACAGACAATACTTTCACCTGCAAGGCCACCATTACTTTGACATCCGCTGTTTCAGCGATCGCGTTCCTGGCTGCTCCATACAAAAACTCATTCATTCTGGCTGCGGGAGAGGATAGTGGTGCCATTTCAATCCACCGAATCAACATCGATACTCTTGAAGCACAGCTTGTCGTGGCTGTTGACCAGACCATGGCACCTTCCAGAGCCATCACACAGCTGTCATGGCGACCAGTGTTAGCCGAAGAGACAGACAGCAAACCCCAGTTTGATCTTGCAGTGGGCAGCGAAGACACCTCTACACGGATCTATGCCATTTCGAACCTGGCAGCGTGATCAGCCTATGATAAGATTTGATCACTGAATAATGCCCATTGAATGTGTAGAATTGTACATAGATTTGAGGACTCGTGAAGTCTAAAATACAGAATCGAATTAAGTGTATGGAGAGTTACATGGTTGATCGCCATTCTGTGAATGCTGGTGAAAGTATGCCACCATGCCCTGACTCTTCAACCTTGATCACCTCAATGACCGGAGACTTCTCCCGTTTCCGAATCTTCCAAACTCCATCCTGCTGAATAGTCTGCTTGAGCCCTAGGAAATATCTATTAGCTTCATGAACGGGGAAAGGGAGGAAATAAGCCCATACAGTCCAAGAATGCAGCAGCAAAGTTGATACAGATGTTCCCATCCCAGGAACCTCTGCCAATTTTCTTGACCTTGCCAGGAATACTGGCCGTATCGAGCTCTTCTAAACGATGCACGATGCCATTCTGATCTCGAAAGCCGACGATGATTGTGGGTACACCGAGCAAGAAAGATTGTGCCCAGAATTTCAACAACTTTCGCTCGTATTTGAGCATATCGCGCTCGTTGCGGATCTCGGCCGATGTTTTCAGCTCGACCCAGTGGATAGGATCCTCCTTTCTCTCTGGTTTACAGTCCCACACTAAAACGGTCACATCAGTTGGATATTCCCACCTTTTGCCCTGGCCGTCTGATTACGACTCACCGGCATCGACTTCACCCCCAAGGATCATGCGTGTGTTTCCAATTCCGGTCTTGACCACCGAACAATACTGCGCACTATTATTGACAACCTGATTTGGCCGGGCTTCGATTTCTTCACGGGTCATGGGATCCCATGGCTTGGGAAGAACCGACAGGACCTCGAATTTATAACCTGATGTTCTCAGCGACCATTATTGAAAAACCTTGAAAGGTGAGCCCTACCCCAATACATCATCATTTCCTGTGATGCCATGCCTGGTGGCATTCTTTGATTTTTCTGGATTTCTTTCTGTTCATTCTTGTACGCGTTGTTCTCTTCGATGAAGCTAAGATTGTTATATCAATATCGGTGGTCTCAAAAACAACCCTAACTTGAACATACGCACATTGTACCCTAAGCCAATGTTAGACACCATGAATATGTTCAGGGAGCAATCAATCATACCTGAAAGCATGTCGCATTCATCTCAAAGCTAGATATCGAATGATCAGTATGGGGCATGAGTCTTGATCGACCTCTACCAGGAAAACGTACCCATTCATCATATCGTAGGGGGCCGCCAAGATCTAAAAAGTATTAAAGCCATGCAATTGAATACAAACCTCATATCCAAGGATTTCGTGAGATCCATGTAACTTATTCATGGCACTTACCTTGGTCATCATTCCGCGCCAGGTGACGATATCAGCCTCGCATCTCTTTTGCGTGTCCTTCTCTAAGGCAGTGATGGTATCTAGCAATGCATCTAGATGCTCATCACCAGCATCATTGAGCTTTTGGAACGTGTCAAATCCAAGATTCAGATCAGCTGGCAGACTGGGCGGATAGTAGTATGACAGGGATGATTCCCCCAGTGAGAAGCGACGCTCATTGTCGTAGGAGAAGCAAGTGATTTCCTGTCAAGTCATCAGTTACTTGGCTTCTGACATAGAAGACTATCGTAAACTTACTTTGGGTCGTCGAATAGTAGTATTTGAACCGACGAAGCGGTTCACTGGCTGGATGTCAAAAGTGAATTGGCTCATGGTGATAGATCCAGTCAGTTTGCAAGAATGACACGTCTGTTTTGTATCATATTCAAGTGCAAGAGAGGCAATTTGCCCTTGGTAAAGGGGTCAACTGGTCAAGTAATATCAGACTCGTGTGGCCCTGTCAGGGTTACAAGGAACCTTTTCACCACCAGGTAGAGGTAGATGAAAAACACCAGTAAGTAATCCCAAACTTCAAGTGTATGGAAATGCCAACAAAAAGAAGCCTGAGGAATTGATAGACAAGCTTCAGCAAAGAGAGAGTTGTGAGGAGGAAAATGGATTGAGGATCCCCAGTCACGGAGCCGCGTTCCCCACCAAACTGGGAAGTTTGGACTGCGAACAGCTTTCCCGTTCCCCATCGTTAAGCTTGGATCCTGCACTCCTTTTCCTTGCTTTCCACTGGAATTTACCCCGAAAATGACTTCGAAGATTGATAAGACTATTGCCCGCCAGCAAGAAAAGTGAGACTTGAGACTGATTCACTCCCCAGAACTCGAATGGATCTGTATGCTGACAGCCCACTTTCTGCACAGAATCGCGGCCGGCGCCTATTATGAAGCCCACCAACAACTGCGTGTGATCGCGGCTCGCTATATCAAAGCTTCCAACTGGGAAGCCGCCGCGGAGATTCTAGCTGGTGGTGCGACCGCTCTACTGAAGGCTGGAGCTCAGCAGGGTGCCTCGGCGAGTGGTGGAGACCTGGCAATCATGCTGGTGGTCGAGGTCTACAAGAAGGCGGAATGGGAGATCTCAGGACGTGCCGATGATGCAGAGAGCCGTACCCGAAAGAGTGAGTCGTCTACTGAGTACTTGCATTTCCATGGGAGTGTCACCGAAGAGATGACTGACTGGTTGTGATGATAGAGCGCCTTATCGAGATTCTGCGCGAGTTCCCTTCGGAAGAGCCTACAAGAAAGCGGTTTATTCAGGAGATTATTGGATGGAGTGGGCAATACGGGCCCCTGGAGCGTGGAGACCCGGACCTGCATCATGCAGCTGGCTCAGTCTACGCGGAAGGTCGGTTCTTCGGATCTTGGTCTTGGACAATCCTATCTAACCTGGCGCCTTGTAGATAACGAGCCATACGAGGCCGAAAAACACTTGATCCTAGGAACTTCGGAATCGGCGGAGACTCTAGCGAAACTTGAATATGAGTGGTACACTCATGACGAACCACACACCGCAGCGCTATATGCGTCGCGCGCTATCTTCCCATACCTCACGACAGGCAACCTCCGCAGTGCTAACAAGGCGTTGCTCATCTTCACCACTCGGCTGTCAACATCGAATCCGTCCCTTGGTGTGCAAGAGGTGAGCAGCGCCAGCTCCGATGTTCGGGTGTATCCTGCCCTCCCATTACTCAACTTCCTGAGCATGTTGCTTCTGACGATTCAGCGAGGAAGTGCCGATCTGTTCCGACAGCTGACCGCGCACTATGCGGCACAGATTCGGGATGTGGGCATTTGGGACGAGACTCTGGCCCAAATTGGTGAGCAGTACTTTGGGATCAAGATCCCTCGGCAGGGCAACCCCCTGTTTGACATGATGAGCGGCATGTTGTTCGGTGGAGGTCAAGGCAACGCAGGCCCATCTCGGCCCGCTGTGAAGAAGGTTGAGGCACCGCCGTCGAATATGGACCTTGACTAGCGGGTCCAAGTGGAGTGCTCAAAGACCGATTTCTCTCACGTTGTGCATGTCCAAGTGACCGTGTAATGAAAAATGAAAGTACATGTAGCGCATTTTTGCATTGATCTTCTAGACTCGTGTCTGGGTCTCTGGCTCGAACATCCAGTTGTCGTCGTCCAATGAACTGGCCTTTTTGAGCAAACTCTGATGAACAATATTGAGAATTTCTGTACAATCTGTCATGACTTGATCAGGAGAGGTAAAATCACTGCAACTTACCGTCAGGCTCACCACTCGACTGTCTGTTGCGATGGCGGATCATCATCTCGACCAGCGCAGCCTCGTAATCTAAACAAATGTCAGTTGACAGCCAATAGACACTACATATCAACAAGCCAACATACTTTCTTTCTCCCGTTCCATGTCCGATGACTCAAAGCTTGTTTCGCCGGCCTCGAGCTCTTCCAGCTCTTCCCCATTATCACCAACGATGCTTCTGCTCGGTAAAGCAGGCATGTCAAGCTTGTAGCCTCCATTCTTATCGCGTACCACAATGTCCTTATTTTCTGCCAACTTCGTGCTTCGAGTAAAGGAAGGGTCAGAGACAGTTGGCTTCAGCCTGTTGGAGGGGCGGTTTGAGAGGCCATTATGCCCGGGGGGTACGGCCCCATTGGGAGGTCCTGCAGATGCAGGTCGACGGCTCAGGTTCTGGTGGAAGAGATTCCGTCGCACCGATGTTCCCATATTCATTATTGTGTATTGCGCCGAGGAATGAGGTTGTATTCGCGGTCGTTTGTTTTGAGGGTGTTGCAGGTTGTCTCTCACAGAGAGCGTAGGGAATTTGAAGAGAGGGGGGTCGTGTAGATAGGTTACTCGTGTCGCATCAAGTCCGAAGGGAGTGTGTAAAATAAAGACTATGCCCAGCTGTAGACCGAGTCCGCGTCAAGCTAAAAATGAGAGCGTTGGAGAATGCAAATGCGGTGGACGCCGAAGACGGACAGTAATGCGGCTTAAAGTGCTAAAGTACATACCAAATAAAATTGACAAACTAAACAGAGAGGAAGCAATCACAAGAGATATTTGACTAGTTACACTAAAACTCTTATTGATTTGGATTAATATACTTTATACTTGATAAATCAATTCTCTTAACTAAGCTGACCCTCCTAAGCTAGAGGTTTGGTGCACAGGCCAGTAGAAGATAAGTTATCGCGGAACGCGTTCACCTTTCGCGTCTTCAACTTCCACCCCACGAATTACCTACCAACCCACTCGCCCAACATGGTTCAAGCCGAATCTTCCTCAAGTGCTGCACGCAATGGTGCTAAACCCTCTACAGCAGGTGCTCCTGCAGACTACGAACTCCCTTGGTCAGGATTCTATCTATTTTTCATCAGGCCTAGTCGCTGACTTTTCTAACTACAGGGTCGAGAAGTACCGCCCCGTCTTCCTGGATGATATTGTCGGCAACACCGAGACCATTGAACGTTTAAAAATCATCGCCAAGGATGGAAATATGCCTCACGTTATCATTTCTGGCATGCCAGGAATTGGAAAGACAACCTCCGTGCTTTGCCTAGCTCGACAATTGCTTGGAGACTCGTATAAGGAGGCCGTCTTGGAGCTTAATGCAAGTGACGAGCGAGGTCAGTGATATTGTGTCTTGCTTATCAGCTTCGATAGTAGGTGCTGATGGAAATCTATTCCAGGTATCGACGTAGTGCGCAACCGGATCAAGGGTTTTGCCCAGAAGAAGGTCACATTGCCCCCAGGTCGTCACAAGCTGGTCATCCTTGATGAAGCGGATAGGTACTTGCTGCTCATATTCTCACTGTCCAAGAAAATTCTTCGCTGACCTCGTGTAGCATGACTCCCGGTGCTCAACAAGCACTGCGACGTACAATGGAGATCTACTCGACTACCACTCGATTCGCCTTTGCCTGCAACCAATCGAACAAAATTATCGAGCCACTGCAATCGCGTTGTGCTATCCTCCGTTATGCGCGATTGACCGATGCCCAAGTTGTCAAGCGACTGATGCAGATCTGTGAAGCTGAAAAGGTCGAGCACTCCGAAGATGGTATTGCGGCCTTAGTGTTCAGCGCCGAGGGTGATATGCGTCAAGCGATCAATAATGTTCAGAGTACATGGTCTGGATTCGGCTTTGTGAGCGGAGACAACGTGTTCCGTGTCGTTGATAGCCCGCACCCCGTCAAGGTTCAGGCCATGATCAAGGCCTGCTGGGAAGGCAAGGTGGATGCTGCCCTAGAAGTGCTGAACGAACTATGGTAAGTTGACACTTCGTTCTCGTATGCGGTACGCACGTAATTAATGCTCTATAGGACACTGGGATATTCCTCCCACGACATTATTAGCACTATGTTCCGAGTCACGAAGACCATTCCTACCCTCTCGGAGCATTCGAAGCTGGAATTTATCCGAGAGATTGGGTTCACACACATGCGCATTCTCGACGGCGTGCAATCCTTGCTGCAGCTGAGCGGATGCGTCTCGAAACTCTGCAAGATCAACATGAAACCCGAGCTCTTCGAACCCCCCAAGGCTTGATCTAAAAAGCAATTTGATATTCCACTGCATAAATTATGGCGTTGACGGTGTCTACTAGTTAATTAGAGGGAATCGAGCGCTGGGCTTGCCTGGCTACGAATTACGCTTTCTTTACTTGCTCCAAGAAAACAATATCCTTAGTATATACTTCGTTCACGGATTCCCATAAATCTTTCTTTTCAGGCGTGGCTTGCACTGTTGTTCTTCCATATATGCTCGATGGCAGTAGCGGCTCCCAGCACCCTCTCTTCTTCCAATTTCTTGCCGATGATTTGGAGATTCACGGGATACCCATCTACCTTCTCTGCATCGTAAAGTTTCCAATTCCACTCATCCAATGCATTCCTCGGTATGTAGGGTTCTGTCGCCAATTGATCTCGATCTACCCTTGCCTTGTCAACCGGAAAGGTCACGGCTGGATAGTCCAGAAAGTTCCAGATCTTGGTATATCCCACCCATCGAAACTTCCGGTGCGGGACAGCTGTATGTGGCAGCGTCGGACCCAACAGAACATCGACAGGCTTCCCAGATGGAGATCTGACAGACATCCACTTATCGAGATATTTCTTCTGGGCAGCAAATTTACGCTTATTCAGTTGCCAATAGTCGTATACCGAAATTGGCTTACCCCGGTTGACCAGAGCTTCCACATGGGGAATATAGGGTTCACCGGCAGCTGCGACGTCTCGACGAATATCTTCTCCCCCATCGGCTGTATAATAGAGATCCATCAGTTCAATACACGCTGCATGATCCGATGTATCCCAGGCCAGAACTTCGTGGCCGGCAGACTTCAATTTCGCCGCTAACTCTTCTAAAGCCCGAGCAATTGGCGGATGAACTTTGACGACACCGTCATCCATGATCAGCCCAATGACCATGGGGCGAGTCTGAATCTCATCGAATGTAGTCTCATTCCAAGAGAGAGGGGTACATCGAGGGTCCAAGTCCCAGGGCCGGGCATTCGTCACGAGTCGGGTGACATAGTTGAGGGACTGGAGATCCCGAGTCATTGGACCTACGGCAGATGGGACATGCTCTTGACCTTCTGTCGACACTGGGACGCCTTCGTAAGGAAACCGACTACTCTACGCGTGGGTTAGCGGTTGAAATAGCTGGTTGTTTAGTCCCGTCTGCTTACCGTGGGTTTCAACCCATATAGACCAGCTATGCTTTGAGGAATCCGTATGCTCCCTCCAATATCCGTACCAAAGCCCAGTAAAGACCCATGCAAGGCTAAAAGCGAGCCCTCACCTCCAGTGGAGCCACCTGGGGAGAAAACAGGGTTCCGAGGGTTTGTAGTCAGTCCCCACAGCGGGTTTTCAGTTTCAGCCCACTAGTATATGAATTCATTAATTAGAACCATGCAGAAAGCCACGATAAGGGGGTATAATATTTACCATGATACTCTGAGGCAAATTGGTCTTTGCAATGACAATTGCACCCATGTCCTTCAAGATCCGAACCAGGACCGCATCTTGTTGCGCTGGATTGAAGGATCGGCCCACATAGCCCAAAGTTGTGTCGACATCTTTGATGTTGAACTGGTCTTTCACCGTAAAGGGAATCCCATGTAGAGGGCCCTTGATCTTACGCGTTGCCTGGAACTCTACATCCAGTTCCTTGGCTTGTTGCAAGGCATCCTGGAACACCACCTCGGTGAGACAGTTCGTCTGTTGTTTATTAGGGATCAACTTGCTCAAGGAGAATATTATTGAGCTTACCAATTGATGTGCCACTACAGCGCTGTTTAGAAAAGTCAGTTGAGTCGAGAGGCTTTGATCTTGGGAAGTAGATGCGGATCCCACCGTTGGATATATGCTTGGACAACTTGCTCGGCAGACAAGTCACCATTTTGAATCCTTTGTAGCAACGCCTCCACATTGTCAATATCAGTGATCGCTTGAACTTCGTCATTCACACGACTGCGTTCATGAACGTTATCATGAACGTTATCCCGAGTCGCTCGATCTTCTACATTGATCAGATATGGAGTCAGCAGCTTATCTCGGATCGCGCGTTTCTGGGAGACAATCTGCTCCCACTGTTCAATGGTCATCGTGATGATTCTCGGCCATCCGAACCCCTCACGCGGGTTTGGTCCTTTATATACGTCGACACAACAGCATGTGGTTCGGCAAGATGGCCGTGATCGTTATCATTGAGTGGGGACGGGGAAAGCGGAGTGCAGTCTAATCGAATAGCTGCATTTCGAGTAATCGGAGACCCCGACTGTTTCTTTCTTTCTTTTCTTTTTTTTTTTTTTTTCGGAGACTTAATAAAGTTGGAGTCGTTGGGGTCATTGATGCCATTCCCCTCAAAATCTATCCTCGTACTTTGAGGCTGACCTGGGCAGATTGCACCATTATCCGTTCACGGCAGCTTAAGCGGGGAAAGATTCCTAACTGAATGTGGGTCGCGGATCCTCAACCTCGACCCATTCAGAACCACCAACCAGCCTTTCCCTTCCCCCCCCCCCATTATCTCCAAGCTTGATGGCGCGACCGAGGCATCCTGGCCATGGATTCCACAACAAGGTCGCCGAGCTCTGGTGCACCTGGTGCCATTCGCACACGCAATAAACCGCTCGCTAACATCACCAAGCGGGCGTGTGACCAATGCAAGTTCCGCAAGATTAAGGTAAATGGAATTTCCAATTCCTGGGCCCCTCTACCGCGCAGGGAAAAACGGGCGCTAACCCGCCACAGTGCAGCTTGTCTCAACCCTGCAAGGCCTGTCAGTCTATGGGATTTGATTGTACATTTCTGCAACCGCAAAAGAAGCGCGGCCCAACTGGACAGTAAGTCCCGACCGATGATGGTATCACTGGAAGTGGTCTGACCAATGCTCAGTCGCGTGTCGCAAATTCGACAGCAACAAACTCATCTCGTCCCGAACAGTCCACAGGACCAAATTGGCAAACCCGATGCCTTCCAATATCACATCCCCACCTCTTCGGTTGAACCTGGCCAGCCCGGTCCTTTGGCGGGATCATCCTGGGCGCCGACTCCCGACGTCCCGATACCGGTGAACGGCGCCGCTGGCCTGGCGCCATCACCAGTCGTCGACGCTTGGGGCTCTGAGAACACATCATTGGAATCTCATGGCAGTAGTGCGGTGGGCTGGAATGACCACCAGGATGTGGAATACTGGCTCCCCGACAATTTGGGCGCTCAGGTGCCCGTCTTTGAATTCCCAGGAAGCAACATATATCTCAAGCCATCCCTGCCATCGATCATCCAGCCAGTACCGGATGTCCCGGCGATGAACATACATCCACATGAACACCAGAACATATATTCCCCAGCGGTGGGGTCCGCTGGGTCATTGCCCTCGGAGAACCCGGAAGGAGAAGACTTCTGGCCTGCCTCAATCAACGAAGCGAACATGATTCCTTGGATAGATGTGTACTTTGACCGATTGCATCCAACTGTCCCAGTGTTAAGCCGGGCTTCCTTATTCACGCGCATGATGTCCCAAGAGCATCGCAAAAACCCTCAATTCGGCGCGATGATTCTATCCCTTTGCGCATTTTCTCTCACCCAGCCAATTGAAATCAACGAGCGCCCGACTGCGTCCCGCGCCACCCAAGCGCGATTGATGATGCACGAAGCCACCAAGATGCGGAGCTGTTCTGATTTTGGCGAAAACCCCACGATCGAGGCCGTTCTGACAAGCTTCTTCCTTTTCGGCTGTCTATTTGGAAGCAATCAGCATAATGCCGCTTGGCTTCGGATGCGGGAAGCCTTAGATCTTGCCTCCACCCTGGGTTTAAATGACCCGAACTCATATCGTGATCTTCCTGGTGAAGAGAAAGGCCAACATTTAAGGACTTATCTTGTGTTGTCCATTACAGAAAGGTAGGATTCGAGTCTCCATCAAAGCTTGTTTTTTTGGTGCTAATTAATGTTTTACAGAGCGTATGCCCTTCAAAGGCTCCACCCAGTGACGTTTTCAGGGAAGCCTGGGTTCAGCATGCGTTCTGTGCACGAATTCCTTCATAATGCGACCCATAGTCTTGTTTCAGGCATCATTGTCCACAACGAGAAAGATGCCGAAGGGATGATGGGTCTTGCGAGGATGATGGAATTGTTCGACTCCATTGATGAAGATTTCATTTATTGCTGGAATAGACGGTGCGACATCAATTCCGGCTTTTGTCAAAAATTTACCGAAGCCAAGGCGCTATCTATGCATGAAAGTCTTGCGCGAGTTAGCCAGGCGGAGAGATATAAGGGATATGACTGGTTCGAAAGAGCAAAAGGAGATGCTAATGACAGCAATGCTCTCTTGGCAATTGGTTTGCGGGAAACCCAAGCTGCAGATGTTTTCATCACACAGAAATGGATCCATAACCGTGTTTGGCTTCTATGCCTCTATCACGGCCTACTCAGAGCGAACCCAGAGCGACCAGAAATGAGCTTCGGCTACGCAGTCACCATCGCAGAATCGGCGCTTCAAACATGTCGATCATTAAGACTTAGTTCTATGGAAGCCCATGGAATCGGCCTTGTATGTGCAGCCGGCCCTTGTTAGGAAAACGTGATGGATTTTGCTAATGACCCTCAGACCGAGAAATTGTATGATATCGCTATTGGGGCCACCGACATCCTTTGTAACATCAGCCCTCCCTTTGGTACAGGAATGACGCCCCTCGGAGCCTACCCTGAATCAATATCCCCCACCTCAACACCGCAATCTTTGGCAGAAGACTTTCTACTCCTCTTCAGGACCTTCAGAGGTGGGAACCATCCGTTCTTGGAGAAGTACCAAGCCCACCTACACTCGTTACACATACCTGCGAGCAAGGTCACAGGCTGGGCTCAGCAATGAGACTGAGACCTTTCAATTGTTATTTTTTTCTTTCTATCTTGTGTAAATAAGGGAACTGATTTGTAGACATGTTACGATAAACTTCAAGATTCTGATATTATTTATTCTCTGTATTAATGATAAATAGTTTCTAAAGCCACAGCCACGGTGGCACGATGTCTAACATTAGTTTATCCCAAGTCCATCCCAAATATCGGCCCCCAGAAGTACAGCAGAGGATTTGCTGCCTTGATCGTCGGGCTCGGCAAAGAACCTGACACCGAAACATCGGTCCGAAGGGTGATAGACTCGGGTTGTGATGACCGTTCTGTCGTTCACGAACACTTCCAATACGTTGTGATCAAAGAAGGCATGAACTTTGAGAGTTTCCTCGACCTCTGTTCTATCATCCAGAACTGTGAAAAGAGTGTGTGGAGCTAATTCTTGCCCATGATTGATTTCTTGGCCGACTGGGGGTCGGTCAATGGTGAACGTCTCACTGTAAGAGTCCCAAGCAAGCGTTGTACAGTGTTCGAAATCTAGGTCGGTGCATTGTTAGTAAGTTGACGGAATCAAAAAGAAAAAGAAACTTTCACTCACCAGCGCTGTGTGCAATCTCAATACCCACCCGTTTACATGACTGGCCAACAGAAAACTCAGCCTGAAGCTCCCATCTATTTGTGCTCAGCGACAAGCAGGTCGTAGGAGTGGAGGCAGCTCGGGCTGTCAAGGCTGTTTTCGCAAGATGGCCATTCGTAGCTTTTCGTCGAAGACGAGAGAGTCGCAAGTCTGGGCTGATTCCCAGTGTATGAATGGTGAATCCGCTTCCCGAAGATTTGACTGTATCAATTGATGTTATTGACGCCAGCGGCGAGCAGCGTGCTCTCGTGACATTATGTATTGTCATAAGTGTCGTCACTCGAGGCAACGAGGTCACACCGCTCCATCCCTGGCGATGACGGAGACCGTCAGGAAGATCATCCTCGGTCACCCAACCAAAAACAATCCGCTGGGAGGTCTCAGGATCCCAGAAAGAGTTCGCTGCATATAAGCATCCATGATCAAAAAATCCAGCGAAACCATAGGTTGTGAGCGCATCACTGGCGTTTGCGTTTGCCAATGATTTGACAGACATCCACATCAGACCTCTAGGGTCACGTTTATGGCGAGCTTCCCCGGCATTGTGACTTGTTATCTCTGGGCGCAAACAACCTTCAACCCCCATCACGGCGAAGTCACGGGAATCGCCGGAATCGTTTGTCAATGTCATTAGATTAGCAACCTCCCAGTTGACCCCGAAATCACCCGACCATCGTGAAGGCCGGAAATTGAGGCCGACATCGACCAAGGAACCGATATACTTCCACTGCCGAAGATCATCGGGCTGCACAGTATAAACGAACACGGCGGGGTATTGACCCTTCACACCACCTGAAATAAATCCATGCAGATGAGACCGTGAGTCTGAGTCATTTGCATGTCCTCTTGCCCAGGTGGTAAGATAGGGGTCTCTCCAGCCGGTGACGGGAAGGTTTTCAGGTGGTCCCGGGAGAATCGGATTGCAGTCCTGGCGTTCCCACGTCTTCCCGCCATTCGTTGAGACGGCCAGACTCAGAGACTCGCAGCCCGTGGTATAGGGTAGCGTGTGATGAATGGGAAGATGACTGACGGACGTGTAGAGGATTGTCAAAGCCCCGGGCTTCCCATGAATATTGGTTGCCTGGAAACAACCAGTGAAAATACCACGCTTGTCATACTTCGCCGACGGCGCTAAGGCAGGCGTTGGGGATGTATCCCACGAAACAAGATCGGCTGAAGTAGCATGACCCCAGGACATGTTGCCCCAATCATTGCCAAATGGATTCCATTGGAAGAAGGCGTGGTAGAGACCTGTGGCAGGGTCGTATCCCAAACCACAAGGATCATTCATCCAGCCACTCGGGGCGCTCAGATGATAAGATGGCTTCAATGATGCCCTTGAAATCTGCTGCTCATAGTTCCCTAGAGACGACTGCAAATGTCTCTCTCGAAGGAGTTGATCGATCTCTGGCGAGCTCAGAACAGCAGACATACTGAATCCGTTTGGCTGTAATGTTGGGGGAAGTGGTGCACTTTGGTCGAATCTTAAGTACCCGGCACTGATATCACCACTTGAGTCAATACGCTTGAGCTTCGCACTGGGGAGACTATTCGGAGAAATCCATTGCACTATCGCCAATTAATTGATTAAAATGGATTTGACTGGATGAAGAGGTCATGGAGTTTTTCCCGTTCCGGAAGTTAGTCGGGGATGTGCTCGGCATCATTCCAACGGATTATCGTCGGCGAAATTCGAAATTGACAATTGACTAAAACCCCATGATCGGCACGATTTCGATTGCGGGGCCCCGCTATTATGCATCTTCAAAATGCACTGTACTGTTAACATTAAAATATTTCTACCGTCGATACGTGGTGGAATCACTTGGTTGCTGCACTGGGAAACCTCGGCGAAACTTGTCTTAGTAACCTGCATCTCAAACCTTGTGGCGAAAAAAAAGAAAACATGGGGAAATTCCAACATCTCAACCTGCGGGGACATTCTACCACCCCCTGTCATGACATTAAAAACAATTGGACTGGGTGTGTACATATAAACCCGCCGTGAAGGCGGAGTCCATGGTGTCAATATCTTCTCCAATTGCCCTGCTCTTGCACTGGATTTCCACACTTCGCAGGGCCATGTCTACCGACAAAGATGAAATCGGCTCAGCCGAGATCGAACATGTCGATCGCTCCAAGCATCACCAGAAAGGCACAGTCAATACGCTTCTGGTGGTGGCCTGTGTAGTATTTGGTGCTGCGTCGTTTATGTTTGGATATGACGATAAAGTCATCTCGCCCATGATTGCATTGCCAGCATTTGTGAGTCAAGCATTGCCTCAGTCAGGCAGCTTGTTCTGAGACTAATTATCTTCCAGATTGAAAAGTTTCAAGGTGGTGATAATCTCGCCGGTAGCCTTGTTCTGACAGCTCGCAACCAGAACCTGGTGATTTCCGTTCCATTGGTGGGCGATGTCATTGGAAGTCTTTGTGCCCCTTTTTTGACCTTTCACTTGGGACGAAAATGGCCCTTGGTCGCATCCTACACACTATCTCTGGGTGGCAGCTTACTCCAAGTCTTCGCACCGAACCTTGGGGCCTTTGTAGCTGGCCGAGCTGTGAATGGGGTCGCGATTGGCATTGCTATTGCCACCGCCCCTCTATATCTCTCCGAGGTAAGAAACCGTCCACAAATATACCTGGAATCACAATATTAATTCTAGCAGGTGGTTCCCGCCTCTATTCGAGGTAGATGTGTCAGCTCTATCAATATTCTGAATCTTATAGCCGGAGTGATCGGCACCGTTGTGGTCTGGGGCACCAAGAAAATCGGTGGCCATCTATCCTATCAAATCCCGCTAGCTATACAGTGTGTCATTCCCGTCATTCTGGTTGTTCTGACTATACCACTCCCTGAAAGCCCGGAATGGCTTGTATCAAAGGGGAATTTGGAACAAGCACGATATAATCTACGAAAACTGCGCGGATTCAGTGATGAGCAGGTGGACGAAGAGCTCCAACTCATGGAGCTGTGCGAAAAGAATAATCGTGAGATGCGAGCTAATGTCAAATTCTGGCATATCTTCCGTCGAGATCACCTCCGACGAACTTTGGTGGCAGGATCATTCTATTCCCTGAACCAGATCTCCGGCATCATCCTATCCACGACCTATACAACCGTTTTCCTCACCGAAATCGGAGCTTCCAATACATTTACATTGACTATCGTTGCATCCTGCTGTACCTTGGCCGGTACCCTTGCAGCCCCACTGGTGATCGATCGTGCGGGCCGACGCCCCACGGCATTTGTCGGCATGGGTGTTCTCTTCGTCATTGATGTCATAGCTGGTGGCCTTGCCTTTGACACTAGAAACACGAACTCCATTGTTGCCATTGCAGTGTTGGGTTTCATTTTCAACTTTTTCTGGGCCTCATCTTTCTACTCCTTATCCAACGTGATGCCTTCTGAGATGGCCACTACCAAGCTCCGTCACTACGTTATGTCCTACACCATTGCCTGCCAGGGGATTACAGCTGTAATCACCACTCTCGTCGTCCCTCGGCTTACATCTGCCGATGCGGCGGATCTTGGAGCCAAGACGTATCTCGTCTTTGCAGGGTGCATGGCCGCCATCATCGTCTTTACGTACTTCCTTATGCCAGAGACACGAGGCCGCACCTTTGCAGAAATTGATGAGATGTACGCAGCCAAGGTTCCTGCGTGGAAGTGGCGGTCGTACCAGACTACTCTTGAAGCCAGAACAGGGGTATCGAACGTATCCAGTGAGAAGGTGTTGAAAAGGGAGAAGAGTTAGACCTGTATCAGGCTGTACATATATCATAGGAGCAAACACAACAAACATGATTCGACGGCACGTGATGATACGGTGTCCGATGTCGGCTTTGATGAACATTTGACAGCGCAATTATCAGTACAAGCATTGACACAAGTCCAAGATCTATGTACAATTCAATGTGAATGACAGCAATTTTGAAGGAAGTATGAGATTAACAAGCTATCACTATCATCTGTGGTAGTTGCAGTTGGCTGTTCACTTTCGTATACTTGAGGATCCACCCCGCCATGAGCTCATACCTAGAGATGATCTTTATACATTACATACAACCAATAGACTTGACTATAGGCCATATAGAGCACAAGAATAAATCTTATATCATGATATATGGCCTATTTCCAGATTTTACCAATATTGAAACCCCGCAATGATTTTCAATGCATACCTAGAGACTTAGGCATACCCCGCCATTGCCGCCAAAAATGTATGTAAAGACTACACAGTAACAAAAGCGAACGATTCAAGAAGACCCAGGGGATTCCAAGCAGGGAGAGAAAAATTATAATTGTATATACGAAGAACAATTAATTTAGGAAAAAAAAAATGGGGGCTACTCAGTAACTATGACTCTGACTCGACGGCGATGACTCTTAAGGTTGATCCACCCTGTGGTCCACTCGCGAATCTTTTTTCTCTTCCGTTTCCTTTCCTTTAGATACACTTACCCTCACACTCCAAAACTGATCATACAAAATGCCTTCTCGGCAAGAAGTCTCCTACTTTGGAGCTGGTCCAGCTCCCCTGCCGACCTCCGTCGTGGAGGCTGGTGCAAAGGCCTTCGTCAACTTCAACGATTGCGGTCTCGGTCTCGGTGAGATCTCCCACCGTTCCTCCGCCGCCAACAAGATCCTCGATGACGCCAAGGCCAACCTCACTACCCTCCTCGATATCCCCGATAACTATGAGATTCTCTTCATGCAAGCGGGTGGCAGTGGTGAATTCAGTGCCGTTGTTCAGAACCTCGTCCCCGTCTGGATTGAGCGCCGCCGTCGCCGCGCCGAAGCCGATGTTTTGAAGACCAACCCCGGTGCCGAGAAGTCTCAGGTGGATGAATTGGTGTTCCAGAGACTGCAGAAGGAGGTTGACGAGGAGTTGAAGCTGGATTACCTGGTCACCGGTTCTTGGTCGCTAAAGGCTTCGCAGGAAGCTGCCCGCCTGCTGGGTTCCAAGTACGTCAATGTTGCTCTGGACGCCCGGAAAGCCAACGGTGGAAAGTTTGGTACTATCCCTGCGGAGGAGACTTGGTCATTGACCCCCACCAAGAAGGAAGGTGGAAAGGGCTCCGCATTTGTCTACTTCTGTGACAACGAGACCGTGGATGGAGTGGAGTTCCAGCAGTTCCCCAAGTCATTGGAGGCTCAGGGCCAGGATGAGGAAGATGAGCGTCTGGTCGTTGCCGACATGAGCTCTAATTTTATCAGCCGAAAGGTTGATGTTAGCAAATATGCCGTGATCTTCGTGAGTGCACCCAAAGTGGAAAACAGACAGGGCAAGCTTGACTAACCAATCCTATAGGGTGGTGCGCAAAAGAATATCGGTGTCACTGGCATCACTCTCGCCATTGTTCGCAAGGATCTGCTCCCTCCTCACACTGCCACTCCTCCTCCTGCTCTCCTGCACCGTTTGAACATCGGTGGTCTGCCCGGCCCTATCGTGCTGGACTACGCTACTATCGCTAAGAACAACTCCCTTTACAACACCCTCCCCATCTTCAATCTCTGGATCGCTGGCCAGGTGATGGCCGACTTGGTGGGCGCCTTCGGTGCCCAAAAAGTTAGCGGACAGGAAGAGGTCGCCAAGCAGAAGGCAGACCTCATCTATGGAGCCCTGGACAAGTACCCGCAAGTGTACCAGGTTGTTCCCGACAAGAGCATTCGCAGCCGCATGAACATCTGCTTCCGTGTTCACGGTGGAGATGATGCCAAGGAGAAGGAGTTCCTGGCTGGTGCCGAGAAGCGACTGCTCCAGGGCCTGAAGGGTCACCGCAGCGTTGGCGGTATGCGGGCCAGCAACTACAATGCTGTTCCCCTCGAGAATGTGCAGAAGCTGGCCAAGTACCTTGGGGATTTCGCCACTGGCAACTAGACCACCCTGGTGCCATTTTTATTGACGTGTGAACCGATTCAACCTGAGCATTCGAAGCGGAAAAATAATGGGTCATTGGAGTGAGACGCCCAAGCATCATGGAAAAGCTTTTCACTATTCAACATAACTCCCCAATGTATGGTATATAATTATATGCCAGAAACAAAACATAATGATACAGATGATGAAACCTTGAACAAGTACTCATAGCTTCCATACGGCCCATTCCTTTAGATCGAGTTCTTTAATCACTCCCTGGACTGGACCCTGGAGTTCCTGTCCTTGAGCCCAAACCTTTGGACCTGCCATATAGCCGATAAATCCCTCGGGACCTGATACCAAGATCAGTTTCTTCTGAAGCGAGTCGTCCGAGCCACTAGACTTCACAGCTTCGGAAATGTCATCCTTCCTGATGAATCGGTTTTCCTCGTCTAGATAATAATCCACTTTAACCTGGCCCGGATACTGCGCTTTGAGAGCCTCAAGCTCTTTCACAATGAGAGAGGCCGTCTCCTCGAGTGGTGCTGCCACTGCCTGCTCAGGGGCGACGGTCTTGGAACCAAACCATGGGAACCAGGATCTGCGAGACGGCAAAGTTCTGGGTGTATCACTCACGCCCCCAAGGCAGTCTTCCTTCAATCGATTAGCCCAGAGAATGTGGATTTTTGGCCGGGATTCATCATTGCGGCGGCTCAGAAGCGAGTGTCCAGCCTGCAACGCAGGTGCGATTCCAGTCCCTCCAGCAATGAAGATGATCTCCTTCGTCTCTTCAGGGATAACACACTCGATTTGTGGCCCTCGCAGTTCAATATCCGCTCCTATACTCAGGGTATGCAGGTATCGGGAGACCTCTCCGAACGGATCCTTCCGTATGAAGAATTGCAGATACCCTTCATTCTCCTCGTCCACGGTCAACGTTGTCGCCGATGTCGTAGGTAGAGGTGTATAATCGCGGCCGATTTGTAGTTGGGGTTGCTTGAACATCACACTCCATACACCAATGCGCCATGCATTTTCGTAGACGTCGTAGTTGCTACCACTGGGGTATCGAGGTCGGAGGGTGAACAGGCTGCTTGTCGACGAAACCGGTTCTCTGGAGACAAGGCTATATTTGGTGAATGTTTCTTCATTCAGCGTTGTCGATCCAGGGCCTTGGGATCGAACATAGGCGCCAGCGCCAGCAGCTGCGGCGGTCACGAAGAGAACCCCCAACCAGCGATTTTTCCGAGAAGCGGTCGCGGAGGTGTTCGAAGAGGCAGTAGAAGCATAACGGCGAGGTCGACTTGCATGCTGAATGGCTCTGCAGCTGCAGCGCTGAGAGGGGAGTAACGACTTCATGGGTGGTTTAGATCTCAACAAGAGAAAAGCGCGGGGATTTGGCGCAAAGGGGAATCCGATTGGGCGATCGTTTCCCCGAATGAACTGCACCCCTTGGCAACTCTTGCAATCTCCGACACCCACTCGCTCTCCCTTTTTTCCATAGACACATTCGAGACGTTCTTTCGCGGGGGATATGGAGAGATTTGTCTTTTGACCAACTCAGTCGAATAGCGTTCGGCTTTGAAATCGGATCGCATTACGCCTTCCCATCCACAACAAAGGAAAGAGAGAGAGAGAGAGAGAGAGAGAGAGAGAGAGAGAGAGAGAGAGAGAGGATGTCGAACACATTCGCCCACGAGTCCAGAAATGGCAACCTCACCGCTCCACGAGATTCACTAGAACTGGCTTCACTCGCTTCGTCCTCCCCCGGCTCGGTAGGCGGTTCCTCCCGATCATCGTCCCCCGATGGCATCTCGTCATCGCGCAAGCTCTCGCTCGAGGACGAGGATCCTCTGGCCGGCCCTGCAGGAGATGGGTACCTCGAATCAGGCCATCAACGGGGCCTCCGGTCGTATTCGATTTCCTCCGCATTCGATTTCGGTGGCAACCTCTTCCCACTCTCGCAAACACAAGGTGGCTATGCTCCGTTAGGCACCCCGGCGTTGGATCGCCACGGCCAGGATGGGTCATTGGAGCGCAATAAGACATTAACGTACCTGAATGGTCTGTCACTCATTGTTGGTCTGATTATTGGCTCTGGAATCTTCTCGTCTCCGAGTCAGGTCAACGCCAACGCTGGGTCTCCGGGCGCCGCACTCATTGTTTGGGCCGTGGCGGGTGTGCTCGCCTGGACGGGGGCTGCTAGCTATGCGGAGCTAGGAGGCGCAATTCCATTGAATGGTGGTGCTCAGGTCTACTTGTCGAAGATCTTTGGAGATCTCATGGGCTTCCTCTTCACTTGGTGCGCCGTCTTGGTTCTGAAACCAGGGTCCGCAGCAATCATTGCTATCATCTTTGGGGAATATGTCGTGCGAGGCTTTGTCGGTGCGGATGTGGTCATGGGCAACCCGTGGGTCAACAAGGGTGTTGCGCTTGGAGGATTGATGCTTGTGACGCTATTCAACTGCATCTCGACCAAAATCGCAACTCGTATCGGCGATCTCCTTATGTTCTTCAAGTTTGTCGCTCTGCTGTTCGTGACCGTGACCGGAATTGTGGTCGCTATTACGGGCTTTTCCGCCAAAGGAGAGGCCAACGAAGAATGGAAAACACACGGCTGGTTCGAGGGCACCAACACCGAGATCTCTGATTTTGCCGTGGCGTTGTATGCGGGCCTGTGGGCTTTTGACGGCTGGGACAATGTAAGATGCCCTTTTCCTACCGAAGTGACCTGTTCGCTAACCCATTGAAGACCAACTATGTGACTGGCGAGTTCAAGAACCCGAATCGGGATCTTCCCCGGGTTATACATACCGCCATGCCATTGGTCATTGTGTCGTACTTGATGGCCAACGTCGCCTATTTCCTCGTCCTTCCCCATGACACCATTGAAGCCAGCAACACCGTTGCGGTTCAGTTTGGTAGTCAAGTGTTCGGTTCCGTTGGAGGTCTCGTGCTGGCGCTCGTGGTGTCAGCCAGTTGTTTCGGTGCCCTCAATGCAACCACCTTCACCAGCGGTCGACTGGTCTATGCGGCCGGAAAGGAGGGCTATCTTCCCTCGATCTTTGGCCGCATCGGCTTCTCCAGCTCCGCTTCCCAGGGACCTTCCGCAGGCAGCCGTCTCCGCACCCGCTCCTGGGCCCGCAAGTCGATTTCCCGTGTCCTGGGAGATGATGCTCGCCTCGGCTTCACCCCCATCAATGCCATGGCCTTCAATGCGGTCTTGACTGGAATTTACATTGTTGTGGGCGAGTTCGGTACACTGGTCACCTTCTATGGGGTTGCCGGATATACATTCTATTTCCTGACTGTGTTGGGCCTGATCGTATTGCGCATTCGTGAACCGCATCTGGAGCGCCCTTACCGTACCTGGATCACCACGCCCCTGATCTTCTGCTGTGTTAGTCTGTTCCTCCTCAGCCGTGCCGTCATTGCCGAGCCTCTCCAAACCCTCATTGTGGTGGGATTCATCATCACCGGTATTCCTGTCTACTATTGGCGCATCTACCAGCGTGATGGACGAACCGGGATCTCATGGAAGTTTTGGAAGTGGCGCTCTCGGTAAATGTCCCCTTGGTCCGCTCTTATGATATTTTGATACCTTATGCATATACATCCGGGTGTATGGTGACCGATGGATTGTTGTATTATTTTTTGTCTTGACGCAATTCCTGGATCCTTGCACAGCCTGTGAATGGCGTACGACGTGATGACGGTGGTTCCTGAGAATCTTCTTCTTATTTGTTTTATTACTGTGCATCCTGGTAGCAGGAACCAGACCCCCATAGATCCCCCAATATAATCATTAATCTGGATAAATTTGGCCATATTGACCTCACGCTCTGATCCAATCACGACTTAGGCGACCAGCTTCTCCTTGGAATGTTCCAAGCTCCCCAGTGCACAGGATCCAGCCATCTCCGGAACAATGTCTCACCCAATCATTCTCGATCATTCGGTTACACTATCATTCCATTCAGCTCCCTTGGCCAGGTCAGGCGTCTACCTCTCTACGATATTCCTAGGAAGTACGCTGTGTCTCCCGAGATCGACCAGGCAACAAGGAAGGCCTGAGTTATAATTATAACCAGTTCGAGATTGGATCCTTCATTTGACAAAATGACCATGATTCTAGAAGACTCAGAGTCAGTATACTACCTCGTATTGACTCGTGTTCGAACCAGCATCTAGAATACCCCCCGGCTTGTGTGACCCGGTCCACTTTCCACTTTAGGCTATAGGTTGATTTGTATAGTATATGATCCATTCCGTATAGTGTCCATTTGGAGGTAGACACTAATATACGACTCCATACCTTCGTGGATGCCAGTGGTGGGAGATTAACCCAGCGACCCAAGCAATGCACATCAGCAATCTATCTCAAGCCTCAACGTGGAACTAAACATAGATCACTTGATTGAAAAACGTGGCAGAAGCAGCCATGTGGCTTCCAAACGGCCCCCACGCTATATTGTGGCGGCGGTTAGCAGCACCGTTGGGCCTTCACAAGGAATCAAACCCTCTCTCGCCCCCAACCCGCAGAACCATCTTAAAGACACATGGAAGATGCAGGGGCGCAACGTGGAAAATATCTTATTTTTATTTATAGTTGCGGCTGTAGTTTATCCTACGATGACATCGTTTTCGAAGCTCCAATACCGAGGTGTCCCTCGCGGAGTGTCTATTCTTAGCTATAATCTGACTGGTCTTCCACTTAATATTACGCTAGTCAACTCTCGCCCCGACGGTCACTAATCAAGAATGATTCACAGAACTATTCGTTGATAAGCTGTAATGGAAAAACCCGGTACGGGCCCCTCAGCCGAATCATGTTTCATGTTTCAAAGCCAAGCAGTTCCAGCTGAACAATCATGAATCATACTACCTCCCTCCGCGAGCATGTCACCTACCATTAATAATGCGGGAAAAAAGGCCAAAAAGGCCCCGATCCACTAAGATGGGGTCGTCTCGGCCATTTACGCGCTCAGCTTGAAGGTAGTAGATACTTTGTCGTTGATTATACGTCTGACTTCTTCACACTCTGAATCCTGGTTTCTGACTCCCGCACCCGGGTACTTGCTACATCGGCATAGATCTGACTCGGGTTCCTATCTATCTAATATTCACAAAGAATCCAAATAATAGATGATTCTAATTAAAAAGCCCTCGTGAGACTCCCTGCCCTGAGTCAGACATCTTGCCAGGGGTTCGTCTAGAACATTGCCCGAATGGGGGTTCAGAAGATTCTGGCCTGGACGATTCATGGAAGAGGAAAAAATTATAAATATAAGGCCATGGGATCGACCTGAGCTATGGTCTCTACTCTATCCACAGCTCAGATCCGTACGATCAAGCCTAACTTGGTCGCATCCAAACTATATATCTACATATCTATATACTCGCATCCTCCAACCATACCACACATCCACAACATTTGAAAGCCTCTCTGAGATTCGCATCACCTCTGCGTCTTACCTCAACCATCTATTTATCAATCTCAATCTCAGTATCAACCTCAATAATGGGTCGTGGTGGATACAACTCGCCTGCTGGCAAGTCCGATGAGACTCCCACGCCCCCAGCCAAATGAACCTCGCTACGTTCTATCAACAAGAAAACGGTCATCGCAACTCCTCAACGCAACATAAACGGTCGCAAGCAACACATGGCTCACTACTGAGTCGGCATACCCATGAACAATGTCTCAACACAGCAACGAATCTTAATCTCCGGCCGTCCGCTGTCGACGTAGAACCGGCAAAAGAATGGTCCAGCCCGCCGCCCACCCGGAGATAAGAGACAATAGGGCCAGAACTATGGACATCCTCGCTCTTGTCTTGTCCACCGCAATCGGGCGGGCAGATCATCTTACGAAGGAACTGTACAGCCAATGAATCATGTTAGAGTCTGCAGGGCAACCTTGAAAGTTGGAAATGGTATAGAATCGGTGGACTGTATTATAGATTGCACGGGAGAAGTCAATTTATAGTTAGAATGTTTGTATAAAGTTAGATTGTTTTGTCGTTCCCGGAATCTAAACCTTTTCTGCAGCTACATGAGCTTTGTCTAGCGTGTAAAATCTCAAGTGCTCGACTAAAGTAGGAGACATTGGAACAACCCAGGAAGAGAATATGCGCAGATATATACATCTATCGGTGCTCTCCGATGGGTAAGCATGAGAATGAGAACATAGGTATAGAGTGCGGAATATCGAACACAAGATGCGATTCGGTGGGTCTATCGATCATGAACCATGCCGCATGTTCATGACCAATAGAGCGTGACAGGGGGAAAAAAAGGGAATTATTTACAAGGAGAGAGCCCACAAGTCCACAAGTCAGGCGGGTATGCGAAGGTGCCCTCGACCGAGCCAAAAAAGGAAGAAAAAAAGAAGAGGGGCAAAAAATGACACATGAGAACAGATGGAAAAGAAAAGACAATGGTAATCATGATACCACGCTTGGCTCATCACAGATAAGTAAAAGAAAATGTGAAGGAGTGGGAAAGGGTATTATACAGTCGAGGGTGTGGGAGGGTTTGATGCAAAGTATGGGGGTGAGAAGAGAAGAAAAAGATTCTGTGACGGCATGAAGAATCTATCAAACATTAGATTATGGGGAGTAATGAGACGAGGTCTCAATCCGACAATTCAATCGGGTGTTCGGGAGAACCATCATGGGGTTCTGGTGATGAGGGTTCATTCTGCTCTGAGATCACAATAGAAGGTGGTTCTGCGGGAGGGCTTGGTAGTGGATCTTCGGGGCCGATAGAATCCGTTTGTGAGGGTGATGAAGGTTCAGGGACTGTTGATAGACCGCCATCTGCGCTGTCTTTGCTTCCAGTGGTGGCTCCGTTACGTCGTCGCATGCGACGGTTGCGCCGCTCCTCGTCGGCACTTTCTCTTCGTCGTCGTTGGCGTTCGCCACTGGCATCAGAGTTGCTTCTCAACCCCATGAGCATGCTAGCTGCACGGTCCGCAACGTCTTCGCCTTCAGATATCTGGGCCTCCTTGGATCCCTCTTCTCCATCGACAATCGGAGGGCTCAAAAGACCGTTTTCATCAGTCTTAGTTTCGCCATCGGCAGGCTGATCAGTGGCCGCATCGCCTTCATCGGCACCAGATGTACTAGGCGGGTGTTGGCCAGAAGCCACCCGAACCTGGTGGCGTTCCTTGAGACGAGCACGGCGGCGACGATCGCGCTGATCTTTGGCCTGGGGTGCAGCAGCGCGCAACTTCTCCAGCAACGAGTCCATCGCACCACTTGTGGCGGGGGAGTTCGGAATTTCGGCGGGAGCAGCGCCATTGGCAAGATTGACATTGATCCGCTTGCGAGCGAGAGACGCTTCGGTGCGCTTCCGAGACTCCTCGAGACCAATGTTCTTTTCTCGCGATTTCTTCCACTCGAGCAAGAATGAAGCCAATTTAGCGAAGAAGTCTCGTCGCGCGTTTTCGTCGGTGTTGTCTTCGCCGTAGAAGACCATGATATCATCATAGGATTTGACCATCTCGTCTAGGTAAATCTGCATTTGTTCTGCCTTGCGACGAGCGTCCTTCATGCTTCGCTGAACGACCTGGCTGACGCGGTCCTGGGGATGGAACTTCTTCGGATCACTCAGGTTGCCCGCATCCAAACTGGATTGGACGTTCTTGATATTGCTGATGTACTTCTTGGCATCGGTGCACAGTTGGTCCACGCTGACCTTTTGAAGGCCAACCACGCCGCTGATTTCCTCGAAGAAGCTCTCCCATTCGGGATACTGGTTGCGAACGATACGCTCGACCAGGTCGGCAAAGGTGGTCTCGTTTTTGTCATCCTTGACCATACCCAAGCGAGCGAGCGAACTGAGCTTGAAACCCTGGGCCTGTTTGTTGGCGTCATTCATGAAATTTCCAATATCCAAGATCAGACCAAGAACGTTCATCAGAGCAACGGAATCCCGCAAAGATTCGCTGGCATTGACAACATCCTGCAGCCTAGTCGAGATGTATTCATACTCGTGCTCAAAGGTCCGCGTCAGCGCAAGAGCCCGCATTCTCGCCTTCCAATAGTGGTTCAGCTCATAGGAAGTGGCCAGATAAATCTGGTCCTCACGCGTGAGCTCAGTAGGATCTTGCTCACGCTCAGAACTGGCAGCACCCGGGACAGTCCAGTCCTGACTATACGGCGCCATCAACTTTGCAACGTTCTCTGGGATACTGCACATCTCTTCTCTTTGCAGGAAATCCATGACCACCATGTTATCCAATATATCTCGGTCACAATGGATGATCATGCGAACCACATCCTCGGGAGGGAATTGGGAGAATTTCGAGAGAGCAATCTGGAAATTCTTGGACAGGTCGTTGGAAATGATCTGCTTCTTGTCCTTGCGTTTTTTGGCTGCAGTGCTGGCCCCGAAGATCTTGGTTTCTTTCGCCATGAAAAGCCGCTCAACCTCGTCCAATACACCTTTCTTGGCTAGATCGGTATACTTCTCTTCTTTATCCTCGGCTGTTGGCGCGTGGCCGGCCCAGACAGTCACTTGGGGAGTATCCACCTTATCCCAATGCAATGCCTTGAGCTTCTTCTTAGGACGAATAAACGGCATATGAGTGGCACCAGGAACCGAGTCTCCAGCCATGTAGTTGGGTCTCCAGCCAGCACCCAGGGGAGCACTGGGCGGCGGAGGAGGGGGAGGTGCAAAGCCCTTGGCTCCGGGAGCTGGGGGAGGCGGCGGCGGACCACCGATAGCGCCTCCTGGGGGAGGTGGAGGAGGAAGTCCAGAGAATCCGCCTGGAGGGGGCGGAGGAGGCAGTCCAGAGAACCCCCCGGGGGGAGGCGGAGGAGGGATACCAGATGCACCTCCTGGAGGAGGGGGAGGGGGGGAAGTCCTGCTTTGGCACCGCCGGGAGGAGGCGGCGGCGGCGGGACGGAAATTCCTTTGGCGCCACCAGGCGGGGGTGGGGGTGGTATAGAAATGCCTCCTGGGGGTGGTGGAGGTGGAGGAACTGCAATTGCTGCGCCACCAGGGGGAGGAGGTGGAGGAGGCGGGGGCATTGCCTTTCTGTCTGAGTCCGCCTTGTCCTCGGATCTGGGTGCTTCTGTCGGGGTGATATCGCCGGCGGTGGCATCCTCGATGTCTGCAGTACCTGTTGCCTCGGGATCCTCATCGTACTTGGGCACCTTGAGAGCTAGCTCGCCCAATAAACCAGTTGCCTGTGCAGGGTTCAAACGTCGCTGGAAACCCATCATACCATGAGACTGGTCTTGCGAGGTCTCGTCACCTTCCTCCACGATTGTCGGCACTGCACCATTGGGATGCTGATCCATCTCAGGCACATGGCTTCGCTTGCGGTAGACAGATCCCAGGGAGCCCGAATCCATGGTGCGACGGGTTTGCTCAGCAAATTCCTCGCTAGCATCCGCACTACCATCCATCCGCTCACGGAGCTCACGCAGTCGGTCCGACGGGCCGTTATCAAGTTGACCCCAAACCTTGCCCTCAAGCTTGAACTGGGTCTTGGTTCTCTCCAGCTGGCGCTCCAGGCGTTCCATGAGACGTTCCCGATCCATAATTCCGGGCATTTGCGATGGATCGGCTTCGCCTGCCTGGTTAAGCTTCCGAGCGTTTGACGCTGCGATGTCTTGGGCATCTCGAAGCATCAGATACAGCTCTCGAGTCTCTAGTTCATTGCGTTGTAATTCTTGTGCACGTAGCCGCTGAACCTCTCCAACTTCGGCTTTCATCGACTCATTTTGGCGTGTCTGAAGCTCGATAATACCAGTCTGCTCCTCAATCTGCTTCTGCAGTTTCTTGACGAGACCATCCGCACCGAGCTCTATCTGCGCTCTCATCTCATCGCGCTCGGCGATGGCTGCCTCGGCGATTTGGCGAGCCTCCAGCGACTCATCATACACTCGCCTTGCCTCAGCATCTGTATGGAGTCGATCTAAAAGGCTTTGCACGGTGAAATTCAGTCCCTGCCGTAAGTCAAGGTCGGGAAGCCTGCGGTCCATAGCGACATAGCTCATCATGGCATCTACGAGTTGGAACATGCGTAGGCCCTCTTCACCAGAATTCTCCCGAATAAGAAGCATATGCTGCATAGCCGACAAGAAGTAGTCATGAGACCGAGTACCGTTGATCTTTGTTGCGATGGCATCCGCAATCTGAAGAGGATCGCTCATGTCCTTGACCTCGCCCTCAACACTGTCTTTCATACTGCTCCCCTCCCGTTGGAGCAGATCTTCGTAGTCGATAGCCTCATTTTCACGGAATCGATCGATCTGCTTATCAATTGCCTCATATTGGAAACCTTCCATCTTCGTCAAAAGACGTACGATTCCACATGATGTGAATTGGGCACGAATATGACATCGCAATTGCAGGTCAGTCTCAGCGCCATCCACCAGCATGTTGATGAGCATCATCGTCGAGACAGCGTACTCCATCAGGAGATTCTCCATGCCAATGCCTCCACTGCGGTACTCCTCGCTGGCGCCGACCAAACTTCCCATTTTACCACGGCCATCGATGGTGACCTCGACGATTCGCATCCAGGCATCGAAACGGCCGGTTTCGTTGTGATCGTGTTTCACCTTGTCCATGGCCTGAAGGACCTTCTGGTGGCCTTCCCCATCGGCCCAGTGGGACAGGAAGGTGAGGACTTCGCTGACAAGCTTCCGAGTGTTGAGGCGAGGGGACGATAGAGAGCTGACAAGAGCAACAAGCACACCCTGGTGCACAAGCGCATCATCCGCACCATACTTGTTGTTCATGAGACCCTTCAAACATTTGGCGATATCGTATTCCCGATCAAGATCCTTGTCACCCGTTGGGGGAGCTGGAACCGGACCAGATGCTTTTCGTCGATTAATTTTTTGGAGAACATTTGTCAGGGCTACTTGACCCTGAGCTTCGACAAAAGCTTTCACCCAGCTAATCGGTTGGGTTCGCAGACTGACACTCAAACTTGCAAGCTGCTTGGAAGTAATTGTGTCGTCCATAACCTTCTTCACATACCACTCCGGGCTTCCTTCTTCGTCAGCACGCTCCAAGAGACCCGATAATCCATCATGGCCGTGAGTTTGACGGGCATTTTGCCTTCTCTTCTGTTCTCCTTGCAACTCCGTCAATCGATCCTGGTGAACCAAGGTCCACTTTTTCGAGGCAGGATAAGACAGCATTTGCCGCTTGGCCTGCTCAGGAAGATTCTGCCAGCCTCGTTTATTCATAAGTTCCAGAAACAGCTGGTCCACTATACGATCGTCTCTTGGTCGAGTCAGGTACTGATCAGATGGCCGGGGTACGGCTGCGGGAATATTCTGCGAGGCTTGCGAAGCTTGCCAGGCAGACTGTGCATTAGACAATCGGCCAGCACTTCCGCTGGGGGTAATCGCATTGCGATCACTTGAATGCGACGGCGTGAGCGTGCGGCCAGAGGCATCGGAATTAGAGAAGTAGTTGGAACCGCGGGTATTAGAAGAGTGAGATGAATATAAGCTGGCCTGATCGAGTGATGTTCGGGAGTTCGAGGAAGAATCAATGGATGAGTTGTGACTCATGCCATTATTGGCACTTGAGCTGCCTGGGCGTCCCCATTGTTGATATCTAGTCCCGCGATCGCCTGACGCACTGCTTGTCATAGTCGTGTTCGACCCATGTGGAGGCGGGCGAGGGCCAGAGGGATGCGATGACGAGCCATTTGGCGCAGAAGTCGAGGCCCATACGGGATATTGATGATAGTCGCTGCCAGTCTTGCCAATGTGGTTGGGTGAGGGCTCCTGACGGGATTCAGGTCGGGTGTTGTCGATGGGGATAGGCGTTCTCGTGTCGGAGGGAAGACTTTCGAAAGGGATAGAAGTGATGACACCAGCAGTGGACGACATAATGCTTGGGTCAAGATCATGGGTCATGTCGACAGACTGGATTGAAGAGCGCTTTGAATAGCGGGACGAGCGAGAGCCGGCGGCGCTGGCCGGCGGGGCCAGGCTGTCGTAGGAACCTCCATACCCATCGTAGCGATCATCCGGTGCCTTGTCTTTGTACAGTTTCCTCCCAAAAAAGCTTTTTCCGGCCGAGGTCTGCCTGGACTTGTCGGCATTCGCGGGCATGTTGGTGAGAGTGTGAAGTGGCAGAGCGCAGCATCAAGGGCGCCCCTCGCACACTATCCAGAGGTCACGCGCAGTTGTTTCAAGTCGAATATGTAGCGTCGTCGCGGGGGCGGGTCGCCGAAAATCTGGTGAGCGAAGACGAGGACATTCACAAAAGTTCGAGGTGGTTTCTGTTTTTGTCCCTCCCTTGGGCTTCCGTTAGTATACCCGCTTTGGTTGTTATGGAGCTCGCGCCGATACGGATTGTTGGAAATAAAGTAACCGTGGGGTGGGGGGAGGTATCTCACTGGAGAAGAGTAAAAGGGGAGGGGAAACCGAAACTTGCAGGTATGCACCAGGCGAGTCCAGGGTCGATCAAAGCACGGGCACCTTTAATTGCAGATTAGGGGATTCATCCCATTAGGCATATTAGGGGCTTAGTTAGGGGCTTAGTCACCTGTCACTTCGGACAAACTCCCCGACCGGAGGTCACGTGCAATCAGGTGATGGTTGTGGGGAAAGTCGATATTCATACGCGTCACGCGTAGTCGGATTCCTTTTGATAGAATTTCTGATACTTTTTATTTTCCGTGAAAATATAACAACCGAATGATATCTCGCCTCATTCTGATTGGTTATTGAGGGGGATTGAGTCTTTTGTTTCGCGGGGTTTCTTCGATCTTCGGGAGGATCTACTTAGGCCCCCTGATACCAAACCGTTCGGTAAACATCTCCGCTCTCTTATCCCCGAGGCCAAGTGAGGGCTCAACAAGGATTCCTCGCAGTGCCAGAACACACAAGACAGCTCCGAGGGGACTGTTGGTTAACCACCATGGGCTCTGCATCAAGGTTCGCAAAGGTTAGTATTGTATCTGATATCCCCGGGGCTCTTTCCCGTCGACCTGCGGCGTCGTCATCTCTCTGAAGGCAACCACTGGAACAAATTGATTGACCACACTGCTTCTTCACAGACCATTATTGTGCCTGCATCAATTGCGTTGTCGGTTTACCTGCTTTTCTCATTCCTCATTATTCCGTTCTTCCGACGCTACCACCAACGCTACTCCCAATACCTCCCCCTACATACTATCTCTGCGCACACCCTTTCGCTCCGGGATCGCGTGGCCGACGCAGTTATGCGCTTTTTTCTTCCATCGTCATGGCGACGTGGAGCGCAGTTGGATGACCATGAGAATATCGACATTGACGACGACGAAGGGGAGCTCATGATTGGCATGGGCATGGACGCGGCCCGACGGGAAGCCTTGGATCGGCATCGCAGTACCACTACAGATACCCAATCTCGGCTCAGTCGAGAGCTAGAGGAAGGGTTTATGGATGACAGTGACAATGAAGACAGTGAGGGCCGAAACGGTGCAGAAAATCGACATTAAATCTTCATTCCAGGCCTATTGGGGTTTCCACGGTTCTCCGGTCATAGGCGGCGTTTCCTTCTCCTTTCGTATAACCAGCGATTCTTGAAAACTTCAAGACATGCATATAGCCTCTCATATAGATTTGAAATCATTCTCCTGTCTTAGACTATAGACAATTGGTCCTTTCAGCTTGCAGGCTGGTGGATTGTCTTTTACTTAGCAAGAGACAGGCAACACCAATTGATAGTAAGTAGGAAGGCAGTGAGAGCCACTGAAATTCCAAGGGAAAATTGAAGCCAAATGTGAAATCGGTGTACAAAATAGAAAGCATTCAAGGGATCCACCACCCTTCTAGCCCACTTTGCCCTAGGAGCTGTCAATCCGTTGAGATCGACAGTGTCGCAGGCCCCACTCGATGATCACTGGAGGCGGCTGATTTTTTCTTACGTGAGCAAATAAGATTTAAGGATCCTACAAAGTGAAGGAGATCTGATAAGATATCTGTAATTTCATTGGTATCGTAAATGCTATATTTTAAGCATTACCTATGCCTTCAGAAGGGCAAGGTGGAAAAGATATGAACAATCGAAGAGAAGAAACTATTGGGCGTCAAACCGAAGGGGTCCTTTTTGTTCCCATGCAAGCACAGTTAAACAATTTACTTGCGCTGACCGTAAGCCTTGGTGGCGTAGTCACCCTTGTGGACGATCAAGTCCTGAGGGCGGTAGTCCTCACGACCGGAGAAGTAGCTGTCCAGGATGTCCTTGGTACCGTTGGCGTAACGGACCTGGGCATCGATGGAGGTACCGGACATGTGGGGAACCATGGCGTTACCACCGCCCCAGGGGTGCTCGGCGTAGCGAAGAGGGTGGTCCTTGGGGGCGGGCTGGGGGAACCAGACGTCACCACCGTATCCGCGGAGGTGGCCGGACTTGAGGGCCTCGGCAACATCCTCCTTGACAACAATAGCACCACGGGCGGTGTTGACGAGCCAAGCACCTGATTATGCGTTAGCGATCTTGAACTATGACCGGCATTATCTCATTGGCAACTTACCAGGCTTCATCTTGGAGATCAGCTCCTTGTTGAACAGACCACGGGTCTTCTCGTGCAGAGGGCAGTTGATGGTGACAACATCACACTGAGCGAGCATCTCCTCAAGGCTGTCAACGCGACGGCAGCCAATCTCCTTCTCGACCTCAGCGCTCAGGGGCTGGTAGTCGTAGTAGAGCAGCTCCTTGCAGTCGAAGGGCTTCAGGCGGCGGAGCACACGCTCACCGATACGGCCAACAGCGACAGTACCGACAACCTTGCCCTCCAGGTCGTACTCATTCTTGGCGACAGCAGCGACATCCCAGTCACCGTTGCGGATCTGGTCGTGAGCGGGGACGAAGTTGCGGACCAAGAGGAGGATGGTCATGACGACGTGCTCAGCGACGGAAACAACGTTGGAACCGGTGACCTCGGCCACGGTAATGCCACCGTTGGTCTTGTTGGCGGCATTGAGATCAACGTGGTCGGAGCCAATACCGGCAGTGACAGCAAGCTTCAGCTTCTTGGCCTTGGCCAGACGCTCAGCGGTGAGGTATCCAGGGTGGAAGCTATTCAGGTATTAGCGGATATAGCACAACTGCAAAGATTGCGGGATGGCGAACGGAGTAGTGATGATGACCTCGGCGTCAACCAGCTCCTTGTCGAAGGTAGAGTTCTCGCCCTCCTTGTCGGAGGTGGTCACCAGGGTGTGACCGGCGTCCTCGAGCCACTTGCGAATACCGAGCTCATTCTCAGTGGTACCCAGAAGACCGGGCTGCTGCTTGGAGTGCTCGCCGCCCTGGAAAATGAATCAGCAATCTGAATTTGAGAAAGGGAAAGATCATCGATGACTTACGTCGTACAGAACCAAAAGAACTTTACCCTGAAGGGAGGCAGATGCGGTTAGCGTACGTGCATTGGCAAAAGCACCAGTCGGCCTCGCAAAGGTATTGGTGGCGGTAGGCTTAATAGCCCCCGAGAGCAATTGGGTGGCAGGCCGTCGCAATTGACGGGAAAGGGATTGAATAAATACCATTTTGAAGAGTGGTTAAATCAAGATTAATTGAAATATGTGAAGAAATAAAATCTGTTGAGGAAGTCAGCGACTGCATTTTATATAATTAACGGCCAAGGTTGAGTCGATGAAGTCAGAGTGGTTGTTGGAGTAAACCGGCTCTTGGGAAGCGGGGAGAGTGGGGAAGTGATGCAGGAAACATCCCTCACACTTGGACTGATCCTTACCCGAGTATGAGAAGTACCGGATTGGGAGAGAGAAGGTGAGAAGGTTTGAAGTGATAGAAGAAAGACAAACTATGCTGGGTTTGGACAGTATTATATAGATTTCACCTTTCTCCAATTGAGCCCCTCTTTCTTTTGTACAAATCAAGCTGGGAAGCCACAATCCAAAACACGCCGTGTTGCAAGCGGGACGCGGGACGGGAGAGTAGCCGGATGGGGTACTCAACCACTCACGGTCCAAATCTCTCCGCATGAGGGACAAGGAGGGGGAGGAAATTCTGTGGTTCGAGCTCTGGCTGAACTGTAACAGTAGTGATTCTCGTGTTCCGGGTCATTCGTGCATTAGTGTGATACCATCTTAGTTGTACTCCCGTAGTCTCCTCATTAGTTTGTTTGATAAGCGCGACTGGTGGAGCCCAGTTGATCTGTGATCCTATAACAGTGGGCGTGCGGGGAACCTCAGTTTTGGGACTACAAGCTGTCAAGACTACACTGTGGGCTTATCATGAAAAAAAGGACCGGACGGAAGCACGTCCGGGAACCGTGTTGATAGCGACCGGTAACACTACAATAGTACAATTGTGTGTATACATACCGAAGTACCTCCAAGGGTCAGCCCACGCTCACAAGGTTCACAAGGTTGTTCTTCCGTGATGGCGCTAACCTTGAGGTTCCCCGCAGCGGGGTAGCTGATGTAATGAGGGGTAGCTCTTACCTTCTCAAAAAAAAGAGCACAATCGAGCAGTCCGGATGTGTACAGATGACCCTGGTTCAAGCTAAGCATAAACTCCAATTATGACCAAGCTTCAATCCGGTGGAGCTACTAAAGATGCGGTGTTTCCCATGGGGCTAAACCGATTCCCGAGCCATATCCGCCCTTCTGCCGAATTTCGGCCTTTTACCTTTTCTCCAACTCCCGACCCGCCCACAGCGACACGTATTCCCTGCTTTGGTGAGGAGAGTGGTTTCGTTGGGGATTTCGCCCTCACGGATCCACCATCCGTTGCGAGGCTGTGTCTGCGGAATACATAACCTGATGGAGAATTTGGAGTCGCTCAATGGGAGTTTCCAATCTCTCCGCAAAAGGAATTGGGCACCCGTACATTGTCGTGATCCCTTTCCCCTTTCCCCTTACACTAGCACTCCATTGAGTGACATTCATCATAGCTATGATCAGCGCTTGAATGAGACAAAACTTCAAGTTGCAAGAAAAGCATCGCCACCTCAATCGTTACCATGGGCGTGGGAACGAGAGAGATCTCGATCAGTCAACCAGGCATGTGCGACAACCACAAGCATCTGCGAGTCTGTTCTAAATGTGGAAATGATTGAAGTCTGAGTCAATTGCTGCAAAACATACAACTCAAGCAACCCTGGAACATGTGACTGTGAAGCTCAGAAGCTGAATGAGTTTTTCAGGTCAGCATTCACATTGGGTCGAAAGCTGCATAGCGCAGGTTGAGCATTTCTCGCAGAAATGGCGCTATCTGCCCAAGTTACGATATTCAATCGCTAGAGAGAATTATTGCGCAGGCTTTCTCCAAAGAGGACCATAGCTAATCTTTGATGATTGACCTTCAGCTACCTACTCAGGTATTATTACCCCGCTAGCAACCTCCGATCGGCAAGCTTTCAGATCGCGCGATCGCTCTACCCCATCGTAACAGGACCGACGCTCTCCAATAATCGCATGCACAGGATCCGGTAGCGCCGCTATCAATTGATGTTGAACCAAGCAGCCAAATGAATTGTACAGAGTCCACTGAAGCACAGGAACTTCTTATACATACCAGGGACGGTTTATCTTGTCTTGATGCTCTCGGCGTGAAAACAGTCATTCCATGGTTGCCAGTGGCAAAATACGTACATCACTAATCTTGGGGATAAAGAGATGGTTATATGGGCTTCTTGGTCAAAAATCTCATGATTAAATGCCATGAAATACCAATTAGTCGTGTGCAGGAATATGCGGGCGTTGAAACATTGAAGGATACCTGGGGCAGCAAATCAGGCACGGGGATTGCTAATCCCGCTAATCTCCGCTCCGTGCGCTCGGAGATGTTGTTTTCGGGTATTTCATTTCTGGTCGCGTTCCTCTCTTACCTCAGATTGTACCTACCTTTTCCTTTCAATCCATGTGTTATCTTACCTTGAGTCCATGATTCCCACCAATTCAATGAGATTGCGGCCAATAGCTCCTGTGCAGTCGCTTTTGCGCGGCTGCAGTGGGCGCGCCCATCAAAATCCCAACTTCACCCGCCTTTTGTCAAGCACCTCATGCCGTCCAAGCAGGCTCCGCACTCGCCTCGAGATTCCTCCTCCGTTTCCTGTCACAAAAACATGCCCTGAATCGACATGCGATTGCCCGTCGACGCCATCCATGCCGGAAGGATCGCCGATTGACCATGAGCAAGTGCTGAACGGGACAATGGTGGCATATGCGCAGCAGCTTTTAATCTGTACTGGACAGAAAGACTGGACAAGTCGGATTGAAGACGATGGAGAAAATCATGGCTGGGGTGATCTTGTAAGGGGCCTTAAGCGCCTGCTTGGTCGCGGAGGCCCGTATCTGGATGTATGCGAACATCCTGATCTGCTTGCTTGAACTATTCGCTAACCTTGGTCCCTCTCAATACAGCCCTTCAACAATGTCCTTGTCACTAACTCTTCCATTACACCTGCTGCAAGTAGCCGCGCCACCGCCTCCGCATTTCTCTTCCCCAGCTTCAAATACATTCCTTCCATCCCAGTCGAAAGCCTCTCCTCTTCGAACACCACCGACTTGACCACCTTCGTTCGCGCATTTCTTCTCCCCGAACAGCTAAATCGCATGCACTCGTCTCTACCTAAGGCCAAGCAAGCCGAAATGACCCGGGTCCCGGATTTGGCCTCAAAATTTACGGGCATTATTGACATTGAACATTCGCCTACCGTCTTAATCTGTGGACATGGAGGCCGCGATATGCGCTGTGGTGTCATGGCACCTGTACTTGAGACAGAGTTCCAGCGCGTGCTTCAAGCACAAGGATTTACCTCCACGGATAGCGATGGTACGACTATCGACGACCCCAAGCATGCCCACATTGGTCTGATCAGCCACATTGGCGGTCACAAATACGCAGGCAATGTTATTGTATATATCCCACCAAAGATGACGGTGGGAGGCTCAGAGCCTCACCCGCTGGCGGGCAAGGGAATCTGGTATGGTCGCGTGGAGCCTAAGCATGTGCAAGGTATAGTGGATGAAACTATTCTTGGAGGCAGAGTAGTTGCGGACCACTTTCGTGGTGGAATTGACCGGAATGGGGACATTCTGCGGTTATAGCGTTGGTCGAGGGGTCCAGTACCTGTACCGTTTGTATTGCTATTTGCATAAGATGAGTGGATATCACAATAGACAATCGCATCTCCGGAAGGTCTTTCCATGGTAGCTCTGTAGGATGTTGAAAAATGATCGACTTTATGTGCACCTGGCGCTAGTCCCGATTGGGTTTAAAGCTGTGCGGGCTCCGGGGAAGTTTTGAAGACGAAGAGTACCGACACGGCGACACCCACTCCCAACATTGCAGTGGTGCTGGAGCACCTGATCTCATACGACCGTTAATATAGCATGATGAGATATCTATCATTATGCAAACTCTTTCCCGAATTCGATTGACGCCGTTAGCCGCACAGGCGCGGCGGTGCGCCCGTCCTAGCCTGCGCCCATTCGCTCTCTCCCCGAATACCTTCGTTCGCCTCGCCACGAACACTGCAAGCCCCCGAAAGCTTGACCTTCCCGCGCTAGACAAGAAATGGCAGGCTCAGTGGAAATCGGACGCGAGTTCAGCGCTATCCAATACCGAACAGACATCCGAGCCCAAACCAAAGTCATATATTTTGTCGATGTTCCCCTACCCCTCTGGCACACTTCATATGGGTCATCTTCGCGTATATACGATTTCAGATGTGCTGTCAAGGTTCTATAAGATGCGTGGACACGACGTCCTGCATCCGATGGGGTGGGATGCTTTTGGACTGCCTGCAGAAAACGCGGCGATTGAACGCGGCGTGGATCCTGCAGAATGGACGCAGCAAAATATTACGAAGATGAAGGCTCAGTTAGATAGTATATCTGCTGGATTTGACTGGGATCGGGTATGTTGGGGAATCCCAAGCGGGACTTGGTGACTTCTCATGCGACCAACTAACTCTTGAGCTCTTTGTAGGAAGTTGCTACCTGTGCACCCGATTTCTACGAGCACACCCAACGGATATTCTTGATGCTACATGAGAAAGGATTGGCGTACCAAGCTGAGGCTCTGGTCAACTATGACCCTGTCGACAAGACCGTGCTCGCCAATGAGCAGGTGGATGCCAATGGCTTCTCATGGCGATCTGGGGCCAAAGTGGAGAAATTGAATCTTAAACAGTGGTTCTTCCGGATCACGGACTTTAAAGAAATGCTATTGAAGGATCTAGACTCACTCGCTGGGGGCTGGCCAGAGCGTGTTCTATCCATGCAACGGAACTGGCTTGGAAAATCGAACGGCGCCAAGATCAGATTCCCTGTGGCCGTTGACGGGACAAATGTACACGTTGATGTCTTTACCACGCGGCCAGACACCCTTTACGGTGTTGAGTATGTGGCTCTATCGCTAGACCATCCCATTGTCTTGAATGCCGCGCAGAAAGACGCCTCGCTTCGCAAGTTCCTGGATGAAGCATCTTTACTTCCACCCGACTCCAAGGCCGGCTACCGCCTGAATGATATTGCAGCAATTCACCCTTTGCTGAAAATTGACAATGAAAGCCCTCAATTGGCGAGGGATCTCCCCGTCTTCGTTGCGCCCTATGTTCTCAGTGATTATGGCGAGGGTGCAGTTATGGGTGTGCCAGGTCATGACGCCAGAGACATGGCATTCTTTAAGGAAAATGCGGACCCCGAGTCAATTCCTATTGTAATTGAGTCGGAACCATCTCAAGAAAACGTCATTGCGGTTTCTACCCAAGAAGCGAAGGCTTTTACGCAGGAAGGCTTCCTCACCTCGCAGTGTGGAAAATACCGAGGCCTGCACTCCAAGGAGGCTGGAAAGCAGATTGTGAACGATCTCAGCAAAGAAGGACAAGCTAAATTTATGGAAACCTGGCGGCTACGAGACTGGTTGATCAGCCGGCAACGATACTGGGGTGCACCTATTCCCATCATCCACTGTGGTGAGTGTGGCCCGGTTCCTGTGCCGAAAGAAGATCTCCCCGTCAAATTGCCTAAGATTCAAGGAGAATGGTTGAAGGGGAAGAAGGGAAATCCCCTTGAATCATCCGAGGAATGGCTTCATACAAACTGCCCCAGCTGTGGAGGGCCCGCAAAGCGTGACACAGATACCATGGATACTTTTGTGGACTCTTCTTGGTATTTCCTCCGCTTCTTGGACGCGGCAAACAAAGATGCCCCATTCTCGGCTTCCGTCGCACGACCTGTGGATGTCTACATTGGAGGTGTGGAGCATGCTATTCTGCATCTGCTCTATGCCCGATTCATTTACAAGTTCCTTGCCCAGTCAGAATTATTCCCAGCGGCCGCACCTGGTGAGCAAGCGCTAGCAGAGCCTTTTAAGATGCTTTTGTCCCAGGGTATGGTTCACGGCAAGACTTTTACGGAGCCATCAACAGGTCGATTCTTACTCCCGCACGAAGTCGATCTCACAAAACCTGACAAGCCCTTGATCACGGGCACCCAAATCACCCCTAATATTTCATTTGAGAAAATGTCAAAGAGCAAGCACAATGGCGTTGATCCTACGACGTGTGCGTCCAAGTATGGTGCTGACGCCACCCGTGCGCACGTTCTCTTCTCGGCACCTGTTAGCGAAGTCCTGGAGTGGGACGAATCCAAGATTGTCGGTGTCGAACGCTGGTTTGGCCGGCTTTGGAAGCTCGTCCTTGATACACAGCAAACATTGGCTGGGGCATCCTTCGCTATTCCCGCGACCGATTTGAAGAGCCCTGCCGGTCACGCCATGTCCCTGCCTCCGTCACTACAAGATCTGAGCAACTCCGATGCGGATGCTGTCCTAGCAACCCACAATACCATCTCCTCTGTCACTAGCTGCATTGAGAGCAACCCCTACGGTCTAAATACCGTCATCTCGGATCTGACCAAATTGACCAACGCCCTATCTTCGGCATCTCCTTCCTCTCCCCTCGCCCTCTACTTATCCGTCTCTTCTCTCCTCCGCCTTCTAGCACCGATTGCCCCTGCGCTAGCCTCCGAGTCTTGGGAGGTACTGCATGACTCTGTCATGAAGCAATCCGACCCTGCAACTCCCGTGCCATCGATCTTTTCGTCTCCCTGGCCTACCGCCCTGCTCACCCCCGAACAAGCCGAGGCTCTATCCTCCCGTGGTGGCCAGACGGTAGCTGTCCAGATTAACGGAAAGCTCCGCTGTGCCGTTACCATTCCACGCTGGCCGTCTGCTGAAGAGGCCCCTCCGGCTAAGGGCAAAGCCTCGGCTGCTTCCAAGGAAGAACAAGACTGGATTATCGATCGAGTCTTGGAGACTACCGAAGGCAAGCTGTGGCTGCGCGAAAAGAACGACTGGGAGAAGAGACGGCGAGTCATCGTTGTCAAGGGCAAATTGATGAACGTTGTGTTCTGATTTAGTCGTTAGATTCGACGTGATCATTCTCCATTCTAAACTGTATTTATCAATTCGATAGACCTGTATAATAGCATTGTTCCATCTTCAAACTTCAATAATATCAATATCGTCTAGTCTCAGAACAATGTTACACATGGTACAGGAATCTGGGGAACTAAGCCTCTGGATTGTAACAGCTACCTATGGAAAATAAAGAGGTGCCGAGCAATGCGCGGTTGGCGCTGTCAATAGCTACTTAGAATCCTCATCAGCATAGCAATAACAATAACTCTCACGGACTCGAACAGAGGGCCGGCTTGATCTATTGATAAATCGGCGTATAGCTTCTATGTAAGATCAAAGTTAGCCAATAATTGCCATTTTAGTAGCTAACATCAGCGACTGGAGGCTTTTACCTTTGCCAATTATAATCCGATACTTCGTCAAGATCGAAATCGTTTTCTCGGGCTCGGGCACCAGACCTGAGATGTAACAGGCCATAGTGTTAGTCGACATGGAATAGTTGAAGGATCTATGGGGAGGGAAAGATTATCCCCAGTTTAAGGAATCACGTCAGCATGACTTCTTGAAACAAGTAGAAGATGACGTTTATTTCATTTAATTATAGTTTGATCAGAGCCACAAAATAAGCTTCAATATTAATTTGACATCAATCACAGCAGAAATGTTGGTGGTAAATCGGGACCTGTCAAACAACATTAGATCGGCACTTACATGGATGGATTGCTATACTTACCCCACACATGCAAAGAGTCGGGAGAAGCTAACGACCGATGGGTTGGATACTCATCATTCACCAAGTCGCCATCCACATAGTGCTCGAGAATGAAACGTGAGGGATCAAACCTAATCCAGTCAGCGAACTTCCCAATCACTATTTAGACCTTCGAGGTCCATACCAATAATCGAAAATCTGGGAGCCCATGACGTGTCTGCCCACGCCCCAGCAATTCTCATAGCCTTTGTGACGAAGCCAGTCATGTCCCAACTTTTGAATATCAAAATCGTGCGTCTCAAAGGACGAGTGATGAACATGAGACTTGGGACCTTCGAAAAAGAAAAAGCAGTGGTGATCCACCTTTTCAGATCCACGGGCGAGATGGAGGAAGGTGGTGATATCACGCCCGCTTTCGTCATACACCAGCTATTGGGACCATAACATATTAGTGCACGCAAAGATAGGATGTCACACGCCAGATTACAACTCACATCGCTGGGCTTGAAGTTGAAACGCGTGGTATAAAACTCAAAGGTCTTTGCAAAATCCGTCACACACATGCCGAAGTGCCCCATCTTATGAACAGGTGCAGGCCCTATAGAGATTAATGAGGCTTCCTTACCCCGCGTGATATCAACTCACCTTTCTCAAATCTCTGGAAATGGTTCACAGATCGATATTTCTCGGTTGGCTATGAGAAATGGCATGTTAATGCTATCGAACTGAGAGAACCTCCGATCAAAGTCTACTTACCATGTTGTAATCCAATTCAGGAAGTTTCTTGACATCATCCGACAGCTCCTGTCCCCAGACAAGATGAAACGGGAAGTTGTCAACCGGGTCCCTGAAGGTCACACGGTAACCCCCACCAGGCGCATCAGTCACTGCAGTGACCTTGCTGGCACCAGGCAATGTCTGGGAAGCATATTCAAGGTCCGCTTGAGACTCAACAGCAAATGCAGCACCTCCAAACTCATCCTCGTCGCCGTGTCTAGCGCAATAAACAAATGGCTCGGGGCCAGTGCCGTGATAGTAGATGTTCTTCCCTACTCGCTTCGCTTCCTGAAAGCCAAAGTCCTCAAGAAATTGGCTCGCTTTTTCAATGTCCTTGTGAGTATAGTAGACATGCGCGATGCGAGTTAAATTGATGCGGCGAGAGCCCTGGTTGCTGCTGTTCATGTTGGCGGGAGTGGTGTCTCGTGGATACATGACCCGCGTATAGATGAGTTGGCAATAAGTCAATTACTTTACAAACGGCTCTTTCTCATGTTTTGTGTACTTGATTCGCGGAAATTCTCGGACCCTCAGGTAGATTCGGAGTCGGACCATCTTCGGTCAGATTCCCCGCATGATCCTGAGCAGCAAACCTTAAGACGTACGCGCCACTGATAATCAGCCCGAAATCGTCACGAAGCAGTGGGATTTTCCCCAAGTTAGATTTTAAAGACTGACGGCAAACTTCCTTCTCATGAGATACTTCTTTTCTACGAAAGATTTCTTTGTTCACCCCTTCTTGACCTCAACACATCTCCAACATGGCACCTACTTGGACGCACCTCATCCGATTCATCGCCGAAGAGGATGGACAGGTGCATATTGGACAGGTGGACGAAACAACATTTCCTGATGTGGGCCTTTCTATACTGAATGGGGAGAAAGTCACAGCCAAAGAGATTAAGGGCTCTATCTTTGACGGGGTGGTTCAAGACAAAGTCCTCACTGTCGCGCGGGTACTATCGAATCAATGATCCATCCATAAAGAGAATGTTTATTAATGATTTTCTCTTCAGATCTTGGCTCCTGTCAGCATGGAGGAAGTCCCTATCATTCGCTGCATGGGGCTCAACTACCGCGATCACGCATTGGAAGCCAATATGCCAATCCCGGATGTGCCTGTGCTGTTCATCAAGCCACGCACAGCGCTGAACGGCCCTTATCCAGCGAAAATCAACGTCCCAAAGATCGCACAGGATGGTACCAGCGATTATGAGGCGGAATTGACCATCATCCTCTCCAAGGATGGAAAAGACATTCCTGAAGAAGACGCTATGGATTACGTGCTCGGTTATACTTCCAGTAACGATGTCAGTGCCAGGGCGCAACAGTGGAAGAACAGTCAATGGTCGTTCGCCAAAGGTATGTCATCGGTTCTTTCATAAGTGCCTCCAGACTGATGGCCATAGGGTTTGATTTCTCCTGTCCAATTGGCCCGATCTTGGTCTCTCCATCAGCCATCAAGGACCCACACCAGCTCTCGATCAAAGCCATTCATAATGGAAACACGGTGCAAGATTCTAACACACGGTAAGTATTTGATTCTCGATCTCTGGCTCATATGTTCCCTAGAGCTAATAACTGGATTGAAATAGGGAGATGATTTTCACTATTCCCCAAATCATATCGTTCCTTTCCCAAGGAACAACGCTGGAGAAGGGAACCATCATTATGACTGGCACAGGGCCGGGAATTGGTGCCATGCGTGATCCAAAGGTGGTGCTGAATCATGGGGATGATATTCGCGTGGAGATTGAGAAGATTGGGACGCTGGTGAATACGGTCCACTATGAATAGATCGGTCATTTAGAAACAAGTATCTGAGATAAATATCGAATTCTTGTTGGATAGACGGAAGGCTCTCGACTGTGTTTGGGATGCGGAGTTAGATTTAAACCAATCAAAATGACCGAAGAGCATTGCACCCCCGATTCTGATTTCATTTTTCTCTCTCTACCTTATCAGCAGATGAAAAACACGCTGGGCCATGATGAGAGCAGTTCTTCCCTCTTTTTCGTTCCCGACTCGCCGAATGTTAAGGAGTTATGGGGCATTTCGTATGTTTGGACTTCGCACTCACAAAGAAAGACTACTTTAATCAATACAATTTCTATCATCAATAAAATGATTGCACAGCAGCGTCGGCCCAGAGCTTTACATTCAATATTTTCTCCCTTTCAGCAACCCAGAGTGTATCCGGTCGGATTTTGAATCGATCAATGTACAGTAATCCAGTTGATGCGTAATGGCCTCTCCTTTGCTAGATGACCCGAAATTGGTCCGAAAAGGGAGCTCGCATAAAGATGTCATGCCGGCAGATCAGCGTAGCCATGCCCATGGGGAACTCAATCTCGGAAATAGGATGTGTGGGGCATTGTCTAATATCACAAGCCTTGAAGCAGCCACTTTCGACACCTAAGCCTCACGGATATATGCAAGGCTCACGCCAATGCCGAGAAAAGCCAATGCCGAGAAGTGCGTCCGGCTTGCCGAAACAATTTCGGTCGAATTACCTCATACATTTCTGTGTACTAAGCGTGTTACACTTGGATAAGTCGATCGTAGCTATCCACAGGTCGGCCTGTCTTCGGTCAGTTTGCCGGGATCTCCAGATTCCCCCACACTTACAGGCGCGGCCACAACTCCTTTACACGGACTAAAACCATGGTACCACGCGAGCTTTACACTATTTTCAAGAGGCCAATGTTGGAAAGTTTTCTATATCATTGGACTTGGACGATCAATATAAGGCAAGCAGCGGCAGCTGAGGACGCACCAAAGCATCAAAGGATGGTGAACTCTAGACCATTCCTTTTGAATTCTCTCAAGATCAAGATTCCACTACTTCAACCTTCTCGGTCCGTTGCGTCTCAACTTCTGCTGTCACTTGCTTCAGATAGAGCTTGCTACAGTAACGCAAGCAACCGCCTCATGACTAGGTCTTCGCTTCCAGAAGGGGCTCCTTCGCCTTTCAATAAAAGCTTCCTGTCAAACGGCAGCGATGGAGCTTCCATGTCCACTCAGGCTCCTGGCAACGAGACCGAATTCTTGATCGTCGGTGCAGGGCCAGCTGGGGCATCGCTAGCATGCTTCCTTACTTCATACGGTACCTTCAACGGCCATACTACAGTTTGAGACAAGACTAACAAATGTCTAGGTCTGAAAGGGCTCATGGTCAGCGCTGCACCTGGTACGGCTCATACCCCCCGGGCGCATATTACCAACATGGCGGCGCAGGGTATGTATCTAACCCTCCCAGTTAAACAAGGATGCAAAGCTGAGCATTGATGACCAGAATGTCTCCGGGATATCGGTCTTGATCAGGAGTTGGAGAACCTTGCATCAAAAGGGAACCATATGGTACATACCAGATGGTGTCACAGCATGGCTGGCGAGGAATACGCTCGCATTCACTCGTGGGGAAATGATCCAAAGCGCAAGGTATGTTTCTTCGCTGGTCATTCGTACCTGATGTTAGATTAATGAATGAGTATAGGGAGACTATGAGTCTGCCAGTCCATGCACGCCCCTCGACCTTCCACAAACACTCCTGGAGCCTATTCTCGTTCGCCATGCTACGGCTAATGGTTTCAAAACTCGCTTCGACACAACCTTACTAGACTTCACCCAAGATGCAGACGGCCTCTACACTGTAAATTTGCGGGACAGTATCTCGAAAAGTGAATATCGAGTTAGAACAAAGTATATCTTCGGCGCCGATGGGGCTCGCAGCCAGGTGGTCAAGTCTCTCAAGCTCCCCATGTCTATCAAGTCGGGTCAGGGTCTGGCCATCAATATTCTCGTCAAGGCGGACTTGTCTCACCTCATGAAGCACCGACAAGGCAATCTTCATTGGGTGATGCAACCAGATCGCGAGCATCCACAGTTTGGATGGCAGGGAATTGTACGCATGGTCAAACCATGGAACGAGTGGATGTTCATTCTCTTCCCTGATCGGGACTGTGATTCCAGTATTCAACCTTCTCATGATGAGTATATGAGTCGTGTTCGCGATTTCATTGGAGATGATACCCCAGCCGAAATTCTCGACATATCCAAGTGGTATATCAACGAGATTATTGCGGAGCAATATTCCGTCGGAAATGTGTATGCTCTCCTTTTCGCTTGTCCCTGTCTAACCTAGCTAACTCAATCTCTCTCTAGTATATGTCTTGGAGATGCGGTTCACCGGCATCCCCCAATGAACGGTCTCGGGTCAAACACCTGCATCCAGGATGCGTTCAACCTAGCATGGAAGGTTGCCTATGTGCACCGTGGTCTTGCCAACAAGTCAATCCTGGACACGTACAGCGTCGAGCGTCAACCAGTCGGAAAATCCATCATCACTCGAGCCAATCAAGCCTTCCGGGATCATTTCAACGTGTGGGAGGCATTGGGTACTCTACCGAAGGAATTGTCCGACAGGAAAGCCGTACTAGAGGAACTCTCGAGCCAAACCGAAAAAGGCAAGATCCGACGCAAGGCATTCCGTGAAGCCATCACCTCAACCTCCCACGAGTTCCACGCCCTGGGTATCGAAATGGGCCAGTGTTATTCCGGCAACGGCGTCTACACCGCAGATGAACCGCATCCCTACGTTCCTTCTGGACCTGCTGCAGAGGATGAAATTCTGTTCTATGAACCCAGTACCTACCCTGGCCGTCGACTTCCCCACGTATGGTTGAACACAGCTATTCCCGGCCCTCGGAAATCCACGATCGACCTGGCTGGACACGGTGCCTTCACGCTCCTGATTCGCGGACCTGGAGGTCAGGTGTGGAAGGATGCGGCGGTGAATATCTCGAAGCAACTGGATATTCCCATCAATGCTTACAGCATTGGATATCGGGAGGATTGGGAAGATGTTTACTTTGAGTGGGATCGTCTGAGCGGGGTGGACGAGTCCGGGGTTGTTTTGGTGCGACCCGATCGATTTGTCGCGTGGAGAGCGGAAAAGGCTCTCCCTAGCACGAATGATTGCGAGGAGAAGCTGGGTTTGGTTATGCGGTCTGTTCTGGGACTTCCGCGTTCCAATGGGATTAATTAAATAACCCTTGATTGGCTTGGTTTTGATTGGCTTGTCTTTAATTGCTTTGCATTTACAAATGGACTTTTGGGATATTTTGCAGTCTTCTTTACTAGATAAGTACATCTGTATCACGTAGGCATATACAGCTTTGATTATTAAATTTCGAAATTCCTAGTTAATGGCTTCGCATGGACTAAGGTACTTGAGTGTCCTGATTGGTCGGTGGCGCGTGGCCCGTACGTGGCCCGTCCCGCTCAGGCACCGGATTGTATGATCCCATATCACAGTCCACGGGTACTGATGAAACATATTTTGTAATAAACGATACGTTCCAAGCTTCATCCATGAAATCCTTGCGTTCCACTTGCGATATGGAAAGCTGGAGGTAAGTCGGAAGGATTCTACTCCCATCAACACATAATTAATTACCGGCCCTGTAGACCTACAATATATATATCCACCTTCGTACCTGATCTTAACATTCAACTTTGGAAAGATCAATTCCATCCAAAATAATCTGGACATTGGCAGACATTTATCGATAAAGGGATTATATGCCCTCATATCTATAAACTGGGTTTCGCGTACCTATGTACAAGCAATTTCATGCGCAATACTGATTTCCAGCGATGGAGGTTCAGGTACATTATGATTACACAACATTTGCAATAAAAATAATTTGTTCATTAATCTGCCTATCATACTGTGCAGGAAATTTTCCTTATTCGTGCGAAAAAATATGTTCTTTTTAAAACTTACATGACCCAGGCTCATCACCGAAAAAGACTCCCTGCATGACGCTCAACTTCGGTTCATACATAGATACAAATAAGAAAGAAGAAGAATAGGTTCATCTATTCCTTGATGCCCAGCCGAAAAGCCGATCATTTCGAGGATGCCGCGGACGAGAACGAGACTAATGCATGATAAGAGTCGGTCAAGGGCCATAGGCAGTGCGCAAAGGCCACAGCACCCGCAACCAGGAGCAGATAGTAGGCAATTGTCCAACCAATGCTCAATTGACCATCACCAACTCTGGTAAAGTGACCGTCCGGATCTTCTTTGCCGCGAGTGATCGGGGGACCAAGAGGTTCACCGGCCTCCACTCGGCCCCAGACGCGTGGCAGACCGCACCAATTGCAGAAGCTGTGAATCAGGATAACAGCCAGCAAGGAGGAGGTACGCAGATAGACGAAAGTGGCGTACCATCCAAAGACGGTCGTGAAGCCAAACTGGAAGAGAGAGCGCAGTAGAGCGGCCAGCGCCGGGGTGTCCGGGTGAGTGAGACGGAACTCATAGAAATGGTGGACATGCGCAATTCCAAAGTACAGTGGCGAGACAAACACAATGTATCCTGGGGAGACGTGAGCCAGCAGGTGCAATGGAATGATGCCCGAGCGAAAGATGATCTCCTCAGTGACGGGGCCCTAATATGTGTTAGTTATCGAACCGTTGAATGCATTCTTTCCCCACAGGGAAAACCAAGAAACAAAAAAGAAAAAAAAAAATTGAACTTACAGCGATGTAATTTCGCCATCCAATCCAGCCACTTAGGCTTTCGGAGAGTTTACTGAGACGGAACCAGGATCGCCATTCACCCTCCACGATCCCTCGCTCATAAAGCGGGCCAATGAATAAAATGGCAGTCAGGAGAAAGCTACGGGCAATATCCCCCACACTGATGGGCCACCAGCCCATGACAGTGACAGCTGAACTAAGAGAATGATTACCCTGGCTAACGACTAGCCAAAGAATGGCTACCGAAGTCAGGATACAAGAGGCAGTGACGGCGCGAATCCGCGCGCGAATCACCGATGGGGCATCCCGGCTGAGGCTGGGAGATGGCCGCGTGGTCGGCGACAGATAGAGAGGCACCACATAGGACAAAGTAAGGGCGACCTAAATAGTGCCAAAGGTTAGGATTTCTACTAATGATGGGTCAAGGTACTCATTTACCGAGAGCAGCGCGACGGTGTGCACCGACAGGGTCGGCTCATCTGGACGGGGTTAGCTGACCTGTCTGAACTTTGCGTAGAAAAGGAAAAGGGAAAAAACCCCCAACCAAACCTACCCAGATGCTTGGTGTACAGGCTCTTGAGACTTGCAACAAAGTCGACGGGAGCCATAGCCAGTTATGAGCCAACTAGGCGATCGGTAAAGATGAAGATATTTTGTAAAAAGTTGGCATTTTCAGGCAAACGATGCCTCGACCGGTCTTTGTTGGACAATTGACAGAACGTGACAGAACTGGAGTGCATCGCAACGGAAAGAGTGGGGGAGTTGGGGGCGGGAGCTGTGTATGACAGCGTTAAATTACCAGTATTGTGGGTATTTGAGAACCTTGGAACCATCGTAACAAGATTTTTTATACCAAAGGAACAAAGAAGTTCAATAGATCAAGTAAACAGATCAAATAAATGGACTCATACTATGCCCTAATGTCAGAATTCTGGTCCGAATTCTATGTCCAAGTAAGTGGACTTCTTGCCTAGAACACATGGACCAAGCGCCCCAACACGAGTACAACTAATATGATGCATCAGCTGCAGGTTATCCCTGGACACACCCATCTTCATTTCCCTGAGTCAATGCGAGGGGATCGTGGGCTTAATTCTCCGATTTCACGAGTTTTTAAAGCAGGTGGGACAAACCCCCGACATCTATTGAATAACATTGAATAATTTAAAATTGAAATCTGTGAGGGAATAAACAATTACTAGAGTCTGGATTTCCCCTCATAACGGCGGCGCTAACAGGGACAACTCATCGAGATCCACTGGGGCTGGACCCGCCTGAATCGCGACATTTTGATGGTCCGTATACCAGTGGTTCGATAGGCCATGAACGTGTACAATCTATGACACATTGGCAGAATGTGAGAAATTGGATCTAGCTGCAGAATATATACGATGTCCAGGGGAAACAAGGAGGGTTCCTGATGATGGAAGCCCGGTGATGGGCCGTGCAGCCGTGCATAAGCTGGCGAGCGTTGATAGGTGAAGGAGTGATTTGCTGCGTTTTCTGTCTCTCGCGGGCGCTTCACCGCCGCTGGGCAACAAAATTCCTCCCCCTTGATCTTCCTCAATGTCTCATGTTGCTCCTGTTGTGTTTTTCGGGTCGTTGTGCGCCTGTTGTTTTGAAATTTGTTTAATGACCCCGTTCATGCTTGACGCTCTTTTAATGTGCTGAAACGACTTTCCATACCCCTCTCACGCTGATTATCTCGTCATTCTTTTATTACGCTCTTTCATTTTTGGTGCTCTACCAAACCCACATTCGTTCAACCGTATAGATCGGTCATCGATATCAGCTGGAGGATCTGACATTCTTTTCATCCCAATTCGTTCCAGGGAAACAAACAGTCTTTTTCGGGTTCAACGTCATTGTTTATTCTAGTTTCTGTTTTTCGACTTTGACCTGGTTATCTTCGTGGACGCCCTGGTCCTATCTTCGACGTTTTGGATTATGCTTTAATTGTTTCGATATGCCTTCTCACGTCCAGTCAACCTCCCCTCCTCCCCGGAGACGGAGAGCTTTAGAAGAGCGCAGTTCCGCTCACACCAACGAAAGATCACCCACTCGATCCCTACATAGGGTTCGGACGCAAGAGGATGTGAATGAAATGTATATGGCGACACCATTTCCGACAAAACCAGAGCAGATTTTACTGCCAATCCCTGGCAAAGGCCAGCAGCAATATATCGCAGACACCGGCCTCAGGTATGCTACTGCTGGCCCTTCATCATCAACCTGGTCTCCGACATTTAGCCATGGCACAGAGAGCAGCGTGCGGGAGCAGTCCGTTGGTGAATGGGATACATCAACCGTGGACCCAGGCAACTCGCCGCCGGAGATGTGGGATGAAGATCCAACGTCCAGCAAGTCTTCCTTGCCAGACTTCCCATCAGCCAAGCCGGAGGACTTCAATTCGGATGGATCGGAAGCCGAATTCTCAGATGATGACTTGATCGTACTGCCAACCGCAACACCGACAATTAAAGCGGTTGTATCAGAGCCACCGACGTCTCCAAAGTCGGAGCCGGAAGATGCGTCAACATTGGGGTACTCAAGCCCCAATATCCAACCCATCGGAGCTCCATCCAGCCCTAACTTTGTCACCCTGGATAACTCGAGCGTCAACTTCCTGCCTCGGGGGCCTGGTTCCAATTCAGACTCCGATCCACGAACGGACTCCCTATCATCGTGGAACTCGCGAGGCACCGCCGTGAGACATGCTGGTGCAGCGCCATGGATCTTCACAGCCTCATCAGAACGACCGAGCCACTCCCGTTCGCCGTCATTCCATTCGAGCCCTCCGACCCAATCGGTGGCATCATTCCACACAGCATCCCGACGACTTTCAGAAAGCCGATCGCGGTCTGGGACTTCGTCTTCGCGCAGTCTCCGCTCGGTGTCAGACATCCAGACCGCCATGGATAGTGGTGTTCCAATTCAATATCCCCGAATTCGTGGTCCATCGTCAAGCTCTCGAGCAGAGACCTCTGACTCCTCGGAGCGCGATTTCACCCCAGGTCCGGCTTCCGGCCGTTGGAACCCCCATCTTTCCCGAGTATCATCAATATGGTCCGCGGAAGAATTTGCCGATCAACCTGTTGAGGCCGAGACCTCGAGCACCGATTCAGAGCCTGCAATCGTATCATCCGCAATCCCGTCATCCGTGGCACTGAATTCGAAGACAAGCAAATCCACTGTCTGGTTGGTGAACGAGGCAGATGACGACGAGCACTTGGACAGCCTGACAAAGCTACCAACTCGCCGTGGCTTCCCGCATAGCTTGTCCTCGGGCTCCAAGCGCAGTAACAGCTTGCGAAGCAACAGCCTGCGCAGCCTGACGCGCCCAGGCACTGGCTCAAGCACCTTGATGCATATCCTCCCCACATGGGCGAAGATTTACTACCGGGCAGATGCCCTCGGAATGCACCCGACCTTGTCAATGATGGATCCCGGCCGACCGTCCTCTGGTCGTCCGGGAACCAGCAACTCCAGTGTCTTCAACCTCGTGCCCAATCCGCTCAATGTCCCTCGCCCTCGTTCTCCAGACCGTCCTCGCTCGCCCGAACGGGTGCACTTCGCTCAGCGACGCATCGACAGTGACCCACGAGACCCGCGGGCTCACTGGGTCGCATCTCCAGAGCCTGAGGATGGGGAAGTGGTTGGACCGCATCGTCACCGATTACGGCATAGTTGGTCGCCGCATCTCTTCACTGACCGACGTACTATCCAGCACTCGGCCAGTGCATGGACGACTCCTTCATTCGACTCCACGACGGAACCCATCTTTGGTCGGAGGAATATCCAGGTCTACTCATTCTGTGTGGGATTCATTTTCCCCCTTGCCTGGATCATTGCCGCTTTTATTCCTTTGCCGCCTAAACCCAAGATGGCACCGGAAATGACTGAGTCAGACGATGATGTGGAAATGGCCCTGGAGTCTCAGTTGATGGGTCTCCAGCAACGACGGTATAATAATACTCGATGGTGGCGGAATCTCAACCGGTGGATGATTTCCCTTGGAGTTGTGATCATCGTTATTGTGGTAAGTTGATTCTTATTCCAAGAAATCTTGCACATGTCTAACAGTCTTTCAGATCACGCTTGCTGCTATTGGTAAAACCACTGGCTTCTAATTGTATTTGCTTTGCTCTGTTACATACATCTCTCTTCATGATCACACATTCTTTCGATCTTCTACGCTTTCACGACTCGGACATTCCCTTTCGTCTGATATTGCATTCGACTCATTCATTTCTTTTTGATCCAATTTTGGAACCACATTTAAACATATTCCCCCAAGTCGGACTCGACTTCAGTTCACCTTTGCTACAATGACAACAACCCACAGACTTATTTTTATTTTCCTTGATCAATTGTCACTTTTTGACTCGACCGTTTCAGACATTCTTGCTTCTGAATCATGATTATCTATTCTCTTCGCTGAACATTTATTGAATACGACTGCACGAAACGACTGTACGCACATACATAATTCCCCTTCGATGTTTGTGACTTTATCTTTACTTGATTTTCCTCGTTTGGGGCCCTTTCTCTACAGCCACAGCTGCATACCATTCTTGACCTCGTCTTTTTTTCTTTTTCTCTTTCGTTTCATGGCGCTTGACACCTATGTAATGGATACACTTGGCTTGGATTTCCTTGTGTTTGATATTTGCTTATGTAATTCACCTACACTTGTATTAGAAAGACCATGTTATTACTTATATGCACTTTGACACCAAGTCTTACTCCTGAGTTGAAACTGTTACTCAAGCAGCAGAAATCACTTTTGTTTATAACCCGGAATATGTAATGCTAGTAAGGTAAAATGAATGCACAATAGACATGAAACATATGGTAACTCAGTCTTGAAGCAGCAGCAAATCATCATAACTTTGCACACAATGAACTCAATCTATATAGACGTAACACAAATATCTAAGACATCCTTACAGCTTACGACCAATCTTCTGCTCGACAGCAATTTTCAGTTCCTCGCCACTGGGCATGGTCACCACGCTACCACGACGGCGTCGGGACTCAATCTCCGTCATAATCTCCTGCACGGCCTCATCAAAGTCACGTTCAGGATCGTTAGGCAGACCCAGGGTCGGAGGACGCACGGCCTCTTGGCTGACGGTCCGCATCACATGAGGTCGGTTCCGGCGCTTCAGATTAGAGACCAGAGTGGCCCTAACTGGGGAGAAGGAGGCGAAGATGACAAGCGAGGCCATAGTCCAGACGATGCCGTAGAAATAGACACGAGACCAGACAGCCATGGAGTCTTTGAAGCTAAGGAGGACGAAGGGCATCACAGTGAAACCGAGGGTGAGCTGGGTGGCAGCCCAACTGGCAATGTCGTAGTAGCGCTTGCTAGGCATGGGCTTGGAGCCGTCGGGGGTTAGGAAGAAGGGGCGGACGTAGCGACGGAAGTCTGAGGGGGATGTTAGTAAGGCACCGGGCGAGGAGAGAAAACATCAGTAGCTGATACATACTCTTTGCCACAGTCTGGATGAACGAGCCGAGCACGAACGTCATATAGTAGCCTGGGTAGAAGCCGTGCCAGAGAGCGCTGGTAGCGAACGTGGCCATGCTAGCACGGAATCCAGGCTTCTTGCCCTTAGGAGTAACGCGCAGGTAGATGTAGTTGCGCAACCAGTGGTTGGTGTTCTTGTTCCAGCTACCAAGGTAGGCGTACGAGTTCTGGGCTGTCTCCAGACTCCAGGGATCGACGTTCTCCAGACGGTTCCAGAACACCTTGCCGGACTTGGGATCAAATCCGTTGTACCCTAGACCAGACAAGATACAGGCACCTTCCGTCAGAGACCAGACACCGTAGTACTTCAGGCGGGAGGTGAAGCCAAGCAGATACACGGTGAGCACGCGGCGCGGGAAACCGAACGTCAAGAACTCATCCGAAAGCACAAATTTGGTGTTGAAAATTCCACCGAGGTATACAAATGCGCCAATCCAAAGCAGTCCGATGACAGCCTTCTTGAAGGCCGGGATACCACTTCGGGGGATCTTGCGCTTCTTGCGAGTCGCAGGTACCTTGGATGGATCAGTGCCCGGTGGGATGTCAAACAAGGTAGTATCGAGCCAGCGACGGTAGTCGACATACTCGAAGGAGGGACCGGCAAAGAGCGACGGGAAGAACAAAACATATCCAGCGTAATCCAGGATGCTAGGGAACTGGGTAATGGCCGAGTACTTCTGTGGGTCAGAGAGCCGTTCCTGCGGCAGGCGGCCGTCATGAATGTTCCAGCAGAAGGACGTCAACTTCATCACGAGCACCATCTGAGCTCCCGTGATGTCAACTGCCCCAGCGTCGTCCGCCATTTGGCGGTAAATATGGCTGACCGACATGTGACCCATCAAGAAGACAAAGCCGATCCAGGGCATCAGCGAGCCGTCCACATAGTATGCGATGGCGTAGGTTCCAGCTGCGCTGTATAGAAGTGTGCGCAGACCATCCCAGAGACCAAAGAGTCCGATAATGTAAAAGAGCGAAGCACCGATGATGAAGGCATTCTTTTTCCACGGCTGGGTGTCGGGGATGCGCTTCAGCACAGCGGCCAGCGGATAGGAGAGTAGGAACGAGCCGATCAACTTGACTATAATTCAGGTTAAAAGCTGCACACGATCTTTGTCGTCAAGGAGAATAACATACGCTCATCCACCGAGGCGCCTGTGAGCTGTGCAGGGATCTCGAATACTGCGGGGAGAAGTCAGTTCCAGTCTGGGGGGAGCTCTATAGCTCTCCAATTCAATGGGAGGAACACTCACAGCTGTCTATAAAGGACAACATGATGTCGACCCAAGTAGAATACGTGGAGCCGTATCTTCAGGATGTGTTCATGGGTAGAAAGAAAAAAGGAAGAGAAGAATACAAGAAAAACAAGGTCAAGGGATCAACTTGGAAATTGTCATGTGGGACGCGGATACGCCCAACATTCAACAACTTAATCACTTCTCCACTTCCCCCTACGGCAACGGTAACAACCTCATCCCTTGTGATCCCACTTTCCTAAAGCTCTAGAGCGCTTCACCGATCTTCAAACTCCTCCTTTTCTGATTGCTGCCCCGCGCGCCCGGGCGCATTCTCCCCACCATGGATGTTGTCGCGGCCGTCTCGGGCTACATCTCCAAGATGGTGACGGCTGGCGAGTCAACCTCGGGGTCTTCGTCTGCCAAGATGAAGATCCTGCTTCTCGATAGTGAGACAGTGGGCACAATGCAATGAACTAGCTTACTCGATCGAGGATTACTGACTTCTTTGGCCATAGGTCCCCATTGTCTCGACCGCCATCACCCAATCTGCCCTCCTTAATCACGAAGTCTACCTCATTGATCGCTTGGACAATGCCGCGCGCGAGAAGATGCGACATCTGCGATGTCTGGTTTTTGTGCGCCCTTCCCCAAGCTCCATTCAACTCCTTGTTGATGAGCTTCGAGACCCCAAATACGGCGAATATTACATCCACCTGAGCAACATCATCCGCAAGTCATCCCTCGAGCGCCTTGCGGAGGCTGATAGCCACGAGGTCGTTCAATCGGTGCAGGAACAATTCGCCGACTTTCTGGTGGTCAACCCAGACTTGTGCTCTATGAACCTGGGATTCCCCTTAAGCCGGCTCTGGAGCCACTCGCCCGACCTGTGGAATCCGGATTCGCTGCAAAGGGGCACGGAGGGGGTGCTGGCACTGTTACTGTCCTTAAAAAAGAACCCATTGATCCGTTACGAGAAGAACAGTTTGATGGCCCGCAAACTAGCTACAGAAGTTCGGTACCACCTCACGCAGGAGGAGCAATTGTTCAACTTCCGCCGGACGGATACACCGCCAATTCTGCTTATTCTAGATCGCCGCGATGACCCCATCACCCCACTTCTTACGCAATGGACATATCAAGCCATGGTGCATGAGCTGCTTGGCATCCGAAATGGACGAGTGGACTTGCAGGACGTGCCAGAGATTCGACCGGAGCTCAAGGAAATCGTGCTAGCTCAAGACCAAGATCCGTTCTTCAAGAAGAACATGTATCAGAATTTCGGCGATCTTGGCCAAAATATCAAAGAATACGTGGAACAATACCAGACTAAAACGCAGAACAACATGAATATCGAATCGATCACCGACATGAAGCGGTTTGTGGAGGATTATCCGGAATTCCGCAAGCTCTCAGGCAACGTGAGCAAACATGTCACCCTGGTAGGCGAGCTAAGTCGTCGTGTGGGCGAGGATAGCTTACTGGATGTGAGTGAGTTGGAGCAAAGCCTGGCTTGCAGTGATAACCACTCCAACGACCTCAAGGTATGTATAATGGGACTCGATTGGCCGAGCTGTGTTAACTTTACTGTTTACTCCAGTCCTTGCAACGTATTATCCAGTTGCAGAACGTGCCTGCCGAAAGTAAGATACGTCTGGTGGCTCTCTACGCGCTTCGCTACGAGAAGCAACCGAATAGTTCTCTACCCGTCTTGCTTGACTTGCTCGTGACGGCAGGCGACGTCCCCTCTAACAAAGTCAACATTATTCCCAAGCTTCTTGCGTACCACCACTCTCTGCAAGCACCGCCAGTCGCAGGTGGCTTTTCAGATCTTTTCGAATCTACATCATTCTTCTCTGGTGCTCGAGACCGCTTCAAGGGTCTGAAGGGTGTTGAAAATGTCTACACTCAGCACTCACCACGACTGGAGGTGACTCTCCAGAATTTGATTAAGGGCCGCCTGAAGGAGATGCAATACCCATTCTTGGAAGGCAGCGGGCACACTCGCGACAAGCCCCAAGACATTATCATCTTCATGGTTGGCGGCACCACCTATGAGGAGGCTAAGATGGTCGCTCAGGTGAATGCCAGCTCTCCTGGTGTTCGTGTTGTCCTGGGTGGCACTATGGTTCACAATAGCACTACTTTCCTGGAAGAGGTCGACGATGCTGTCGGCAGCTGGCCAGAGCCCAGTCCCTCGACAGCTGCCGGACGGCTGCGACGGGAAGTTGGACGTTAAGTGACATATAGGTGCTAGGCCTATGTTGGCAAACCGCATTATACCTGAAGTATCTATTCTCCTCAAGAAAGTTTGATAAAGAATTTAGCTTTCCCTTACATCTATTGATCCATAACGCATGTAGCAGTAATGTGGGTCACACCCCGGACAATGCGGAGACCGAGATTTGACCTTCCCACTTTTGCTTCTTCCATATCCCCAGCGCCATGGACCAGAATTCCCCTCAGAGGGGAGGTCCTACGTCTCCCGCTGCCTCTCGCGAACCTCGATTACATCTTCCCTCGACGACCGATCCGCCAGGCCCCCAGAACCCCCCAAAACCGCTTGTATGGCTGGTAGGTGGTTACCCCAACCCCACTTTGGCTCTATGCGCCCAACCTGCAACATTGGAATTGAACACACCTGTGAATACGAATTTCAGAACTAAATTGTTTTTGATAATTTCAGATCTTCGGTGCGACAGGCCACATGGGCCGCTCGCTTGTCAAAATCGCTCTATCGCGCAACGATCTAGTCTCAGCCGTAGGGCGCACCTATGAAAACAGCCCCGAAGCCATGAAAGAGCTCGAAGACGAACACGAGAACTGCCTCGGCCTACTATGTGACGTACGCGCACGCGAGACCGTCAAGCGCGTAATCGATCAAACCATCGCGCGATTCGGGCGCATTGACGTGATCGCCAATTGCTCCGGATACGGCGTGATCGGGGCCTGCGAAGACCAAGACGAGTTCGATATCCGCAATCAATTCGAGACAAACTTCACAGGAACATTGAACATGATCCAGCTATCGCTCCCGCATTTCCGAGAACGAAGGGCAGGTCGGTATCTTATTTTCAGTTCCACGTCCGGCGCGCTTGGGGTGCCCGGGTTGGGCCCGTACTGTGCGTCCAAGTACGCTGTCGAGGGCCTGATGGAAAGTATGTTGTATGAGGTAGATAGTTTCAACATCAAGGGAACACTTGTTGAGCCGGGCCATATGCGGCGTGACGATATTGGGGATCTGGTGTCGCCTTCGTTTATGGCTGCCAATCCCTCCGAACACAACCTCTCCTCCCCGCTGCCTCTATACGGTCATTTCTTGGTCAAGAAGCCCAGTGAGCCTTATAATACATCTACCTCGCCTGCTGCACATGCCCGGCGCATGCTCATGTGGCTTGGTGATAAGCAGCCTGCTTCTGCAGTGAAAGCGGCCCACCTTGTTTGGGAACTTGGGCACTGTTCTTATCCTCCCTTACGACTGATCCTCGGTACCTACGCTGTGGAAAGCATTCGGGATAGGTTGAAGTGTATCATTGAGGAGATCGAGGATTGGAAGCATCTCAGTTTCCCGTTGGGGGAAACGCAGCCTGGGGGTGAAAGATCATCTGCGCAGACCGAAGGCAATGACGCTGGCAGCAATGCGGGATGAAGTGTATGCGAATCAATCCTTATCACGTAGGTTTGCTGCATGGACCGCTTCCTGCACCCCTAACTACTCCTACCTGCGGGCCATCCTACCCAGTAATGATTGACTAGATTTCATACTATTTGAGGCTTGGCCTTGAATGGGCAAGTATCTACCCAATTCTCTCAGGAATCGATTCATGGTTCAGAGATAGATCTCGTTCTTGCGATATTCTGGAGCATATTGTATCTGGCACCTGGGGAAGCCACAATAGGACCAATGCCATGACTTCCAATTAGTGATCGATTTATGGATAGACAGAGTATAACGAATGCACGGTTCCACACATCTACTACATCGCTTGCCGATCATATTGTTCATGAACTCATGATCTTCAAATATTGAATTCAAAGTAAAGTACATGTGTACCTCGCTGATACTATGTAGAATGTAAAGTGTACCAAAAAAAAATACATACTACATAATCCACCAGATTAGACTTGGGGATAGGGGGACATGGCATAGACATGAATCATGCAATGGAATCTATGTATCGTGAAAGAAACAGACAAAAGAGGAAACAAAGGGCATGACCATAGAGAGAAAAGGTGTCACAAGTGGTGTTAACAGGGTTCTGTTAGCTGGCATGGATCACACAAGTCTCTATTGCATGCCAGATGCGGCGTCGTCTCACAACGTCCGCTCCAAACGTGTCCTTGACGACATCATCATAAGCATTGGAGTCGTTCTCCCGTTTGCTAGGAGAATCGGAGGGCCACAGAATGCGCGTTTCCTCGACACTGGCACCAAATTCGTATTCTCCACGGCTGAGCACTGTCACTCCGATGGAGGCCTGAGTTGACTTGCCACTTGGTAGGATGGGGAGAGACTGTTGAAGCATTCCTGTCCATGCCAGGCGGCGTGTGAGGTCCAGAGCGATATTACTTGGTTGGTGTCGCAAGCTAGGCTGAAGGCGGAGGAGTGGGTGGATAGGACGTGAAGAGCGATTGCGAATGGTGACGGCCAGGGTAAGGAGATCGTCTGCTTCAGCTCGGAACCGTGAGCGGCCGGTCTGAGTGACCTTCTGTGAAGGTTCAGGGTTGGATGATTCGGAGGGCGAAGAGAGGGAAAATTTTATATCGACGTCCTCAAGACGCATGGCTTCAACCATGCGAGCATTGAGGCGGATGTTCCGAAGGTCAATGGTGCCCTCACGACCTGTAGAGGCCTCCTTCCAGTGTCCGGACATTCTCTTCAGTAGCTCTTCTCGGAACCAGAAAGCTTCGCGAGAGGCTGCCTCCGCTTCGAAGGATAGCTTGTTGACGCTGACCACAAATTGTCTTCGAGTGCCTGTGTTGACAACGGGAATAGAGGCATGCGGGTTGTCTAGATAGACACGCGGGAGTACGAGGACAAATCGGGAGGTTTGGCCAGGTTGAAGATGTCCATCGATGGTATACTGGCCAGTGCGAATATCCTTTGACAAAGCGGAATGCTCGCCAACTCGTAACCATACAGAAACAGGACTTGGCCATGCATTTCGCAGGTCAAGCAAGACAACACAATGATCCGGACCGTAGACTCCATTTCCAAGACGGGCAAGAACCTGAGAAAATGGATCATGGTCGCTGGCAGATAACGGTGAATCTTCTTCTTGAACTGGGTCCGACGGGGGTTCGAGGTGATTTCGCCAGGCAAAATCACCACTGAAGGGCAAGATATCACAGCGAGCAACCTCAACGCTGGCATTTACTGTGACGGTCAGCGGGACAAACAATTGCCTAGTATAAAAGACATCAGGCAGATCAGCCTGTTTGGCCCCAACGAATGAATAGTCGATTTGAACAGTGGTATCCTGTAGGCCAGGCTTGCCCAGCACATCGACCGTGAAAGTAGCCTTCTGGCCTGCCGGAATAAAGCAGTCTTCAGAGTTAGGACCATCACGGCGCCATCGCAGGGCCGGTTGAGTTGTCAACTTCAGCTCCAGTTCATAGATTTCCACAGGCAAGAGATCTCTGTTCTTAAGAGCCGATTGGAGTTGCCGGGTAGTCGAGTCTTGGAAGGTGAACAAAACAAAGTCCACGGGGCAAGAAGAGGTGTTTTGAAGGGTAATGGTGAATGACTTGGTCTCCCCTTCTAGAACCATCATCGCTGACTGTGAGAGCGACATTGATTCGATCAGAAGTGATGGCTGTTTGCCAATGACCTTAACCTCACATGTTACTGCCTCGGGGCCTTTCTTAACCGACGTTTTTCCATCTTTAGAAGTTTCTGAAGCCCAGGACACCGGCCGCTCTGACAGGGGCCTTTTCGAAGCCAGCCCCGTCCGTTTGAACTTGACATCGGGTTCAGGCTTCCAGAATTCCTTAAATATGGGGAACCTTCGCATTCGGCAATTTCGCGCTTTCACGATGCAACCGGTGATAGTGAGGTTTCCTTCCTCGCGAGCGGTCCCCAGGACGATGATATCTTGCAGGCAAAATGGAGGAAGAATGATGTTTTCTGTCACAGCCTCAAAGTCCACACCTGTACTCTCCAGTCGCAAGTGCTCGATCTCAACCTCGAATTCGTAGGGATTCTGGAGAGTCACCCGGAACGAAGCAGGCTCATCTGTCACACTAAGCATCTCCAAGGCTTTGCTGGTAGGCTTGGCGAAGGGGTTGTATAGGAAAGGATCCTTTTTCGATTTCTCTGATCCAGCGGTAACAGCATGCAATTCTGATTTGGACCGTCGGACAGGTCTCCTAGGATCCGGTAGTGCTAATAGCTGTACCTCACGTACGAGGAAGTCGTCCCAGTACTCTGCTGTCATATGAGATGCACCTAGCCTGTTTGCAGCGCCAACAGTGCGCTTGATATTGTTCAAGAGACGAACTTGCTCTTCTCGGGGGAGATACGGTGGCATCTGGTTTGTCTCTCCAATCATCAAATCCCCTCGAATGGTTTGCAGAAGCTCGACTGTAAAACGAAGCACACCTTCAAAGTCGGGTAAGGCCTCACAGCAGTTAATGCATGCTTTGAGAACATCAATCTTGAGATTGAGATCGCCATATCTATCAAGAACCACATGTCGGAAAGATCGCTCTGCAATGCCAGCAACCGATTCATATTCGGGACATCCATCTGATCCGCCGAGCGCGGATGCTTGGCTTTGTCGCTTCTCCCACTCATAGTACGCCGAGGGCTGGACTCCATATATCTCGCCTATGGTGGCAAGAAGAAGACGCACACTTTTTTCCATATTTCCTGGGCCAATATCAAGGGCATTCACATCAAAGGCAGTGTCGCTTAGAGATGCTAATCCCGCAGCCGGATGGATTCCCACCTCTGCGGCGCCAATTTTCCGTGCCTGTACCAGACTGGGTACCATCACAGTGAGAAGCTCGCGCATGATAAAAGCTTTCTTTCGAGGCAAATCAAGGGCATTAAGAACAGAGACAACGCCCACAACAATGGGGACCACGTCGGTGGCAGGCAAATCGGCACTAGGGGCAAGCGGTAGAGCTCGGTACAAGAAGTTTGCAAGCTCGGATTTGCGAAGCAGAACTGTTCCACGGGGAAGTTCTGGTTGAAGTATAGGAACCAGAGGTTCGTTCATGACGATATGTTTCAGGGCGTTGTCGTCCAGCGCGCCATCACGGACCCGAGCTGATACCAACAGCCTTGATAACCGAATGACTGTTTCGGAGAAGACCAGTTGTGGAAGAGGTTCATCTGTAATGTGTGCGGCTCGATTGTATAGATTAAGAATGTTATTTGCAAGATCTGGTAGCAGATTCGCAAGATTTTGCAGGGAGATAATGCGGTTGCCAGCTGTAGGAGCGGAAACCGAATCCCGATGCGACTTTGAAGACTTGTCGGCAACAGGGTAGAGTACTGAGGGAATCTAGATTGCAAGTTAGGGGTCTTCGTAATGTCTACTTGGATGTAGCATCTATACACATACCTGGAAATCCATGCCTGCCCACCCAAGCATCACGAGACAAAGAAGAATGGACTCCAGCGCTTTACCATGCCAGATATAGTCGCTACCTGCACGTGCATTGTTCGTCGCTTCAACCAACTCCTTTAGGGCATCATGCCATCTTCCTGCCTGCAGGAAGAGAGTCCCAATGACGACTCCAGCCCGTCCCTTAATACGATTCTTCGTTCTGTCAGTCGCACTCACTCCGCTAACTGACATTCGCTCACGACTATGCTCCTTGGGCGAAGCTACTGAGGGGCTCTTGCTGCCAGAATGTGTGCGGTTAATATGTATCGAGCGAGTTATCTCGTCAAACGTCGTGGCGGTTTCAGAGTTGGGCGTTTGTGCGCCCGAGTCGGACAATGGGGTGTCTGGTGTACCATTGGGGTTGGATGGCATTTGTGCGGGCAGGGTCATCCGGTGTAGCAGTCGGTCGACCGGTCGGGGACGCAACTCTGGATTGCGGGACGGTCCCCATGATGATGTTCGGGGCGATTCAATTGTCGGGATGGCTTGAATCGTTTTCGCAAACTCATCCAACTCCGAGAGCAAGACCGAGGTTATGTCGCACAAAACCGTTTTCATTGTAGTGGCCTTCGACGCCTCGGGACGAGGCACCCAAAGTACGTTATCCGGGCCATTTGTGAGTTTCTCCAAGCCATCGTAGTCAAAGACCAGGAGCTGGTTCACTAGTGCTCGTGGGCTTCTCTCCTTCACTGCATCGAGCTCTTCCAATAGCTGATCAAGCCCCTCCGGAGTGGGATGCTGTTTCTTCGATTCAGGGCTCTGGGAAAGCTCGGTACCGTCCGCAATCGCAATGATCACCAAAGGCTCTCTGTATATCTCAAAGGGAAATAGCTCGAGATGCGACGTGGGGGGAACTGAGAAGGACAGGTCGTATAGGATCAACCCTGTGGGAAATGCAAGCGGGGAAAACATATCTGTAGAAGATGATCAGTTCTTCATTCCATATTATTCCGTATTTCACGATTTCCTTGCACGAGAGCTTGCTTATTGCGTACTTCGATTTGGTCGACCATCGGGACTAATGTCCCCTAACCGCACGACATTTTCAGCTTGAAGCCTAGCTGCGAAGCTCAAGAAGCGGGATCTCTTTATCCGTCCGATTGGTAGTAAAAGCGCCCTCAAGCGCACTGGCGCAATTGGAGACAACGGGTCAACCCCCATGCTGTCATTTGAGAGAAACCGGAGTACTGGCGGTGGGAGATCTTAGGCCCGCATCCACAATAGTTCGACTCTAGACCTTATTTTGAGAGACAGCAGTGGTAGAGGAAGTTTAAAAGAAAGTGTAAGCTGTGGCACCAGGATCCACTGCCAAAATCATAAAAACACAAGCTCAAACCACGTAGATCAATTGCTCACCTGCGCATGGTGCTCCTGAAGCCGCGATGGAAACACTGATGACATAAGCATCGGCTTATCTAATCTCCTGATAAGGGGCGATAAGACGATGCCACCTCCGCGGCCCGATTCCTGGTGATCACAGTCCTTCTTTTGCTGACCAGCTACATATTCGGTCTTCTCTTCTTCTTCGGAGTTCTTATTGATTCTGTCTGCTCCAGCATTAGAAACTCCTTTCTGTCTATATCCTTTCAGCGCCTTTATTTCCCACGCAATACGGGAATATGAGATAGGCTTCCTCATTAATCTCCATGTTTGGACTGCTTTAGATTTATAGAGACATCAATATGGCTTTGAATATCGACTTCAACGCGCTGAAGGCCCGGACCATGGGGTCCGGTGCTGACGAGGAAGCAGTGACAGTCGATACTCGAGGCCTAATCTCCAAAGTTCTAGCTCGGTACTCGGGGAAGTGGTAAGTTGTTTCTCGGGTTATACATTGGTTGTCACATTCACTCATGAGTAACGCGTAACTTCAGGACTGTTCTTCGAGAGATGATACAAAATGCCGCCGATGCCTCTGCAACTAAGGTGACGATCAAGTTCGAGACGCTTCCTTCTACAACAATCCCGTCACCGTCATCAACCGACTCAACGGAGCAAATAAAGCACACTATCGCCAACCACACCCTCCGGCGTCTATTGATCTCAAACAATGGTCTTCCCTTCAGCGAAAAGGACTGGGCCCGGTTGAAACGTATCGCAGACGGAAACCCCGATGAAACAAAGATTGGAGCATTTGGTGTGGGCTTCTACAGTGTCTTCGATGACTGTGAGGAGCCATTTGTGTCCTCTGGTAGCCAGGCCATGGCCTTCTACTGGAAAGGCAACGGGCTGTTTACACGACGCTTGGACTTGGGAGAAGCCTCGAGCCAGGACACCACTTTTGTGCTAGACTATCGCAATGATTCCTCTCCTGTTCCACATTTGCTGCAGCTATGCCAGTTTTTGGCAAGCAGTTTGACCTTTGTCGCCTTGCAAGAGATTGAGTTATTACTGGACGACTGGAGCCTTTTACGATTGTCAAAAAAGACCGCCCCGGGTGTCAATGTCCCCATTCCCAGAGACATCGAAACGAAGACCGCAGAAGGTCTCATGAAAATAACTGGCATAACCCAAGAAGTTGCCCAAGTTGATGCGGCCTGGATGAGAATTGTAGAGTGGAATCCACATGCCAGCTTGATCAGTCTTGACAACCTTCGAGATACTACCAGTTCCCTACGCAGCTTTTTCTCAAAATTCACAAGTCAGAGCGGATCTGACAAACCCTCGCACTCTCTCAAGACACAGCAACCTGAGCAATCGGGCAACATGACGTCTTCAGTGAAAGCAACGGTGTTCTTGCATATCAATACTGCATCGATACAGCCTTCAGTCAGTTCGAGTCTGAGCAAAGAACTGGAACGGGCCACTCGGAAACCACCACCTAAAAAGGCTACAATCGCAATTCTGACCCCATCATATGATGCCAACGTTGCTACAGGAGCATCTGAATCGCAGTCGGAAATTCTTGCTTCTATTCTACCTTCGAAAGGAGGAAGAGTCTTCATTGGGTTCCCTACTGCGCAAACTACTGGCCTGAATGCCCATGTGTCGGCGCCATCCGTCATTCCTACAGTTGAGCGTGAAAGTATTGACCTCAACACTCGGTACATCAGTAAATGGAATATTGAAATGTTACGAGCTGTTGGAATTGTCTGCCGAATCGCGTGGTCTGCAGAGATGAGTACCATCAAATCCAAATTGGCAGCCAAGGTTGGACCCGCGCGTTCTTCAAAGATTCGCAAAGAAGATATAGTGGACGTTCTTCCTGAAGCGATTCATACCGCAAATCAGTTCGTCTTTCGCGAATCGACACCGTCATCAGTTCTCGGTCAAACTATCGAAGATGCGTTCTGGATGTGCAATAAAAGTGCCTCCATAGAGATTCTTTCGACATGTGGCGTAATCCCAAGCCATCAGACACGCATAGCCCCCAAGGATCTCAGCTTCATGGATTCGATTCCCGCCCTACCTGATGAATTCGTCCTTCAAGCCAGCGATTTTGTTCGAAGACTGACAGAATTTGGATTGGTCACGGAAATTACGGTTTCTGACATCAAACGGGAGCTGGAGGCTAGTACACTAAGGTCTAATCAGATTGTTGAATTTCTGACGTGGCTGGGTCGCAAGACTGTTGCTGGACAGCTTGATAGGCTTTCGGTTCAAAGTCTTCTCCGGGTTGCAGTGGCGAATGATGAAGAAGATAAGGATGGGAGCCCTACTCGGTTAATCGTTTTTGCCGACATCACCAGCTTCTTGAATCCCCAACGTATTACTACCGATCTCCCTATACCATCAGCAGTTATGCCGTTTCGCTTCACGAAAAGCCTGGGTAAACAGGAACTTGAAGCGTTGGGATGGGTTGAATTGCAACTTGTACCTTGGCTCCGCTGGCTAGTGATGAATGCCGGGGACCGCAGCCTATTGTCCCCAGAGCAAGACATCACACAAAGTGCCTCGTTTTCTGGACAGGTTCTTCCTCTTTTGTCTAAGCAGTGGGAAACCTTAGGCCAGTCATCAAAGCAGACTGTGATTGATACACTTCAACCTCAAACGGTGATTCCGACTAGACTTGGAATGAAGCAGCCCGAGCAAACATATTTTGCCTCCGTACGCCTTTTTGATGATCTCCCGGTTGTACATGGCTTAAACGGCGTCAAGGAAAAGTTACTAGTGTCGCTCGGAGTTCGGAAGACCGTTGAGCTAGGAGTTATATTTGATCGTCTCATCAATGACCCCCCACCCTCCGGCGATGTTAAAAGTTCCTCGACGCGGAAATGGAGTCATGTGGATTTGATTCGATACCTCACATCTGTTCGGGAAGACATCCCTTCAAACGACATCCAAAGACTCAAAGATACAAGCATTTGCACTGCCGAGATCAGGGGAGATGCAAACGCTGCGTCTGGTACTCGCTACAAGATATCTGAATTATATGAACCCAAAGACCCCCTCCGGGCTCTGGGGCTCCCCATCATTGAATGGCCGGGTATTTACAACAATGCCAGCAACGAAGGGAAATTTCTCTCAATGATGGGCTTGAAGCGACATCCAACGGGAGCCGAGCTTGTGCGCCTAATGATCAGTAGTGATGCAGAGAAGAACAGCGCCCGGAAGACCAAGGCCTTGTCGTACTTCCTCAATGAGTACCATACCAACGGTTATGACGCATTCGATATCAATGCAGTCACTGTTCCCTTTCTACCTGTTGAAGGCTCGGAGACTCTCGCTGCGCCAAAGAAGTGTTTCACAGACGAGGGCGCCGCGTTGTTTGGCTTTAATATCCTCCGACAGCAGCTTCATCCCCATGCTCCTAAGCTGGGCGTCAAGCCCCATCCTCCTATGACAGAATGTCTTCAGATCCTGATTCGTCAACCTCCGGCGACTTCAAAAGAGGCTAGAGTGGTTTTCAAATACCTGGCTGGCAGAGCATCTGATATAAGCCCCCAGGATGTCGAGCGAGTTGGATCGTCTCTAATCATCCCCATTGCGGTCAAGGGTCAATCAGAGAAGGGCTCTCGGACCCGCTTTGTTGCCCCTAGGCTCTGCTATCTTGGTGATGGAGAGGATTACAAGGATATTTTTGACTTCGTGGATTTTGGACGGGAAGCCAATTTCTTCCTCTTGGCCGTTGGCTCCAGGCGAGAGCCGACGAAGATCGAGATTGCACGAATGCTTGTGAAAGAACCCGCTCGGATTTCATCCGCATTTCAAAGCTCCGAGAAATACCTCATGCTCCTGAGGACTCTTGCGGAGAACCTTCCCCTTCTCAAGAAAGACAAAGATTTGTTTAATGACATGAGGAGAGCAAAGTTTTTGTTGGCTAGCCGTGATATCCCTCCTCAATCGGCCGACAAACATGCTAAAGGAACCTCGACTGAAAAAGAGACCCCTGATCCGGAAGACGATCTAGACATCCGAGAATGGGATCTTTCAGCTGCGAAAGAAATTGTTGTTGTGGACGATTTCCAGAGCTTCAATCTCTTCAAAGAGCATATACTTGCTGCACCCCAAGAAGAAACGTTAGAAAACTTCTATATGGCTCTCGGTGCCCTTCCACTTAGCAAGCTTGTCGAAGAGCAAGCCCGATTCGGAGGTATCGCGGCCGATCAAACCCCAGCCGTGCAATTACACAAGATGATCCTTGAACGGGTACGGCTTTTCTTGCATGACCAACCGGCAGATGCCATTCAACATGGAGCTCGATGGTTAGAGCATGATTTCAGCGTTCAAGTGGTCACCTCCATCACGCTTACCCGATCACTGAAAGGCAGACGAGTATCTCATACTCAGAAACGAAAAGCCATTATGGCCCGTCTGTCCAACAACTGGGGCTTGTGCATCTGTCCAGGCAAATTGGACCTGTATGAGATCAGTCAGTCTCTTGTTCACTTGATTCTCAAACGACCAAAGCTTCATTCCACCCTGACCCTGGAGATGCTGTTGAAGACAGACCTCCTAGAGCTTCGTGCTCGGGGCTATAATGTTGAGCGCATTCTTAGACAAAAAGCTCACGAGGCTCGAATGGCAAGTGATAAACGACAGAAGCAGTTAGAGGAAGAGAGACAGACCTTGCAAGAGAGAGAAGCTGCGTGGGCGGCTGAGCAAGCCCAACGAGCGAAAGAGGAAAGGCCGGAGCCCCAGTCTCAAGTCACTATGCCGGGTGTTTTCCCCGAGTCACCAAACAGCAAGCCGCCTGCCGAAGAAAGGCAGATTACACCTTCTGAGCCCACAATGCCAGAACGGGCTCCTCGTGGGCTGTTTGCTAATCTCACCAAACGGTTTGGTCTGGACGGGCGTTCAGGATCAACGTCCAACCCTGAGCAGTCTCAATCGTTACTCCCTGAGTCGACTAATAACACTCCTCCACCTCCACCATATTCATCCGCAGATCCTCAGAAGCCGCGCCCAGAACAGCCTGTTTCCGTTGATTCTCCGCATCGGATGCAGCAAGAGCTTCTCTCCGCCGTGCAGGCTTGTCGCCCGCATGGATCCTCGAATGTCTTTAGCCGACCAGAGACCAATCAAATCTCGGCAAGTCAATCCTACTGTGATGAGCGACCAGGTCATGATTTAGAGTTTGTGGCGACACTACCCAGTGGTATCAATGTTTTATTTACCAAGACAATCACCGAGCGGTCTGCTTTCCTCGCGAACAACCGCAAAAGCATCAACATGTTTGCATCGGTTATTCTTGATTCCGGTTCAATCTTTTCAATGCGTGCGGATAGCTTGAGCATCTTCTACGATCCAGGTGGCAAGACTATCGCATTCAATAGGGCAGGCAGCATCTTTTGCAACTACTTCTACTTTCAGAAGCTGCAGGAGCAAGCGCTGCTTCAGAGTTCCTTGCCCGATCGTACCGATGCCATTGTGTATTGGTGGGTAGTTCTGTGTCATGAACTGGCACATAACCTTGTGGCGGATCACAGCTCTGCGCACAGCTACTATACCGAGGGATTTGTGGCCCAGTATTTCCCCAAGGTGGCCGCGAAGCTCGCCACACTCCAATCAGCGCCAGGACCCTGATCTGTTGTCTATGTTTCATTTTCCTCGAATACCCCCTGTTGCTATGCTTGTAAATCTCTCCATAATTTCCATAGGGATAATAGTGGCGTGTTCCAAACTTCTCCGGCGGTACCCGCTTTTTGCCTGCACATTCCCAACCTTAAAATTTTTTCCCACTTGTTGCCGCTCGGAACAATACATTGTTAGCTTCATATTTCTATTGCAAATTATCCGCGATGTTGAACCAGGCTATGGGCCGTTAAAAAGCTAACATCTCGTCTGTGTCGTCTTCCGCGGGAAACACGATTGGTGCCTGTCTTGATCAGCTCTATCCGCCACTTTCAATTGCGGCATGACAGACTTGGACCCCTAAAATCATTTTCTGTGACATACCGCATACCGTAAGACGGAGTTTCCTCTCGGCCTTATTCGGTGGACCCTTGTTATCGTCAAGCTGTCAGCCTGCAGTATATCAATTCGTCACCCCGCAGCCATTCCGTCCATCCCACCATGGCGCCCTTACTAGGCGATTGGGATGGGTCAACCCCGTCAACCACTCCAAATGGCCCATCCAAAAGCGTCTTGTATGTTGATGCATATGACTCATTCTCATACAATGTTGTTTCAATGTTAGAAGAAACACTGGGGGTAAAAGTCACCGTGATGACTATCGATTCCGAATGGCCCGATGGCAATATGCACGAATTTCTTCGCCACTATGAGGCCATCGTTTTAGGTCCGGGTCCGGAAACCCCAACCTGCCAAAAGATGTCGGTATCATGAGAGACATCTGGAACCTCCAAGATGCCGAACTGCTTCCGATTTTCGGTATTTGCCTAGGCTTCCAGAGTCTATGCTTACACCACGGAGTTCCAATCGAACGCCTTCCATATCCACTGCATGGCCAGGTGCATCGCATTTCAACAAGTTCTAGCGATATTTTCCGTGGTCTTTCTGATATAGAGGTGACCTTGTATCACTCCCTCTATGCCAACCTCGATGCGTTGGGTCTTTCTCAAGCTTCGTCCGTCGACGGCTTAGACTTTTTAGCCTGGTTGTCTATTGAGAATGACTCGGTCCGGAGGAAAAGAATACCAATGGCGGTTCGTCATCGGCAAAAGCCCTTTTGGGGAGTTCAGTTCCATCCGGAGTCTTGCAAATCAGAAAAGGAGGCTTGCAAACAGCTGCTCCAAAACTGGTGGTCAATGGCCCTCTCATTTAATAAGATTATTGGTCGTGAAGCATATGGTGCTTTACCCGAAACCATCATCACTCCTCAGGATGAAACGAGCGCATTCCCTGATATCGCATACGATATGTTGAGATGGAGCTCTTCGACTTCATCGGTCTCGGCACATCGGTGTCTTCAGCGAGGAGATTGGACCGCTGAGACCATTAGTGAGGCTTTTAACAAGCCAGGATCTCCAACGGTAATTTTTCAATCAGACAGCCGATTTAGCATTGTCTCGATTCCCAGTCCCGGCTCTTGGCGACTAGAATACAGTGTGGAGCGGCAAAAGTTGACTTTGTACCAATTATCTGGTGATTGCCAAGTACTTGAGAAAAGTCTAACTGTGGTTCAGCTTTGGGATGCCCTCCGATACTTGATGGATATGAAGAAGGTCAGCTCTGGTAGTATTGATAGTCCCTTTTGGGGTGGATTCTTGGGCTACTTCTCCTACGAACTAGGTCTCTCGGGTCTTCCTCATCCTAAGGAATCAGCACAAACATCTACAACTAGCGAGCCCTCGGTAGGACATTCATCAGCCGGCCCGCATGTGCAAGAACCTCCAGATGTCAGTCTGTTGTGGTGTGAAAGAAGCATTGTCGTTGACAATGTGACTGGCAATGTCGTCGCACAATCTACGCGCGCGTCAGATGACTTCGCCGGTGATTGGCTCGACGAGACATTACAGCTACTCAAGGGCCAATCTCAAAGCATGAAAAATACGGAAAAATCTGACCTCGAGTTTTTGGATTCCATTCTTCATCGTGGTGTCATTTCGTTCCCCGAAGAAATGGATTACAAGGAGCGAATTGCAGCCTGCAATGCCGAGCTGGAGGCCGGTGAATCTTATGAACTATGTCTCACAGCCGAGACATCAATCACTCTGCCAGTTCCAGCAGTCGAATCCGACCGCGCCGTATTCCCTTGGAAATTGTACAGGCGACTGAAGAAGTATAATCCTGCTAGATACAGTGGGTTCGCAAACTTAGGCTTGGTCAAAATTGTTAGCAGCAGCCCGGAATGTTTCCTCGACTGGGATCGCGAGTCTACTCTTGAAATGAAGCCTATGAAAGGCACGGTCCGAAAGACACCCGACATGACCCTTGCCCAGGCCAAAGAAATTCTATCCTCAACGAAGGAAATGGCCGAGAATCTCATGATTGCCGATCTGATCCGACACGATCTATATGGTATCTGTGGACCTGGTGGCGTGCATGTTGAGAAACTACTTGAAGTCGAAGACTATGGCCACGTCTACTCCATGATCACACATGTCAAGGGCAAGATCCGCCCTGATCAACCAGGGTATTCAGTCCGCCATATCCCCCAACTGAAGTCCTCTAACATGGCTGTTCATGGTCTCACGACTCTACAGCGTTGCCTGCCACCCGGTTCCATGACCGGTGCGCCCAAGGAGCGCTCATGCGTGCACCTTAAAACCATTGAAGGACGCAAGCGTGGAATCTATTCCGGTGTCATGGGCTACCTTGATCTGGGTGGCGGTGGCAGCTTTGCGGTCATGATTCGAATGGCCTTCACTTGCTCTACTGATCAAGACAAAGAGCAAATTTGGCGAATCGGTGCTGGTGGTGCCATCACGACTCTTAGCACGCCCGAGGGTGAATGGCAGGAAATGCTGACCAAGTTGCGTACTGTCGGCAACATATTTGCTCCATTCGATGGTCAATGAGAGCAACATGGTGCTCTGATCACTTTTGATCATTTTTGATTCTTTCTCTGTTCATATTAACTTGATCGCGGACCACATTCAACGTGTCTTCAACATCCGGATCTATACTTTAACATTTGGGGGGGGCTGGGTTTTTTATTCCAAAATTCAACATAGAGCGCTGGAGCTGGGGCATTTGCTTTTGTCTATTTGCTTGTTACTCCCTGGTCCATCCTCATTGTATTTATTCGCTATGATCTATATAAAGGTACAGAGGCTGTATAGAGTCAATGCAAACAAGTAAAACATTTCAGGATAGCTCCGCGTATCTAATCTCTTCTAATCTCTGGATCTTCCCCATCGTCAATCCCTTTCCCTGTGCTCTGTTCCTCAATTCTTAGGGATCCTGGATTTTTCCTGTCTGTGTTTCGGAGATAATTTGAATTCCTCCGTGCCCGGCATGGCCAGCCAAGATGCCTCAATGGAGGAAATCCTCTGGCGGTCTCCCCCGCACGTTCAGATGATGGGGGGTTTCATCCACTCCAATAATAGTATGGCTACTGCTCACAAGAAGCTCCAGTGACGCTACTAACGCATTGGGTGTATTTAGTTCTTTTCTACTTTGCCGAGTCCCCTTTCTTTGACCCAACCTCCAACAATGCATCCCTCGCCATCCAAGCCAGCTACAACGAAGCCTTCCGCCACTTCGTTGAGACACGCGAAGCCTTCGAGGCTCGGCTGAAGACCATGTCCGGTCTGGAATTCATCGTCGCATATGACCCTTTGCAAGCGGCCGCACAGTCTGATACGCGCTTCGCTCACGAGCCGTCCAATGTTTGGGTCATTCGAAAGCAGAACCGGCGGAAGCGGACTGGCATGGACGATGAGGTATCCGTGATCTCGACCTACTTCCTTGTCGGTGATTGCATTTACATGGCACCATCAGTTGCCAGCGTGGTGGGAAACAGAATTGTATGTTCCACGTTCTGCTACTGCGAACTTTTGCACGCGACACTCTACTAATCCTTGACTTTTTCTATTTCCAGCTTTCCGCCGTCACGTCTTTATCGCGACTTATGAAGACCGCTTCCACCCTTCCGACCTTCACCCCGTCTTATGGACACACATACCTTCCACCCATGGCTCGGGCGACCACCGAGACCGGCGCACAAGCGTCACAGCAAAGCAAAGAAAACACGCCTATGCCGGATGCTGCGCCACCTTCTACTGCCGACCCACAAGCAACAAGTAAAGCCGGACTGGGGATATCGAATACTAACTCTAGCTTTCGAGATACCCGGAGTCTTGCCGAGTCCTTCAGCCTCTTTACTCAATATGGCGACGAGTTCATGGATGAGACCCCACTGGTCGGTGAACCAGGCTCGTTCATCATGTCACGAGTTGGCGGTGACAATGACCGCGCAGCCAAGACTGCAGCTGCATCTAAGGCATCACTTGGTGTAACCACGAGCACTCCCGGGGCTGGCCGAGTCTCCACCCCGCAGGTCCGGGTCGATACGCCTGGCAAAGCGTCGGAGAAGAGTAACTCGCCACCTAGCTCGGGTGAGAACAAAGGCAAGCGGAAGAAGAACCGCGTTGCGAGCTGATTTTCTTTTTATGATACCCCCTGCATGGCGGCAATCTGGGCGTTTTCTTGGTAGATCTGCAGTTTTCCAATACATTGAGTCGATCCATGAAGATTTTGGGACGTACAGTACAGTCTCTACATATAGCCACGAAATCTGCGGTGGATCCATGCATAGTTCTATTTGGTTACACATTCATCTGCATTGGATTCTCATGTGTGTTCCCCATGACGTTTGCTTCATAATACATAACAATCGATACGTATTACTGTACGTGAAGTGAAGATCGTATATTTTGTGCCCCGAGAATGTATATAGAATCAAGCTCTTTATTTAGTCGTTGATAAACTATAAGCTTAATCATTTTATTCTGGGGTAGTTGACTAGTTCATTCTCGAGGTCAGGGATCTCTATACATCGGACGGATTGGAGTTTTTCCCCGCGGGGTTCCAGCAAGCAACTCACCAGTCATGGTGACCATTTATGAGTCAGAGAGAGCCCCAAAAAATCTAGACCAATAACCAAAGGAACGCAAGTAATAGTAGAGGATAAAGGAGGAGACAAAGCCATGAACGGGCAATTGTAACCAATAGAATGGCCAACGTGAGAGGCCGTATCTTATCGTGGTGGAACCAGTTTCCAGTCGCAGTTCCAACAAGTACTTCCGCTCTCCTCTCTTTCATTCTGTCCAAGGATTCTCCTTTCTAAATTCGTGATACCTCAATAATACCATCTCCACTATATACTCGAGCCTTTCATCCTATCCAACATGGCTCCTAACAAGCAAGCTGTTATCTGTGTCTTGTGAGTCAGAACCCCTTCCCCTCACCAACTCGACTCCTCACCAAATCTCCCCCTCATCCAAGAGAACCACGAACCAAACAGAAACACCAGACCAAAGGACCTATTCAAAACAGCCATACTAATACATACTTCCCTATAGCTGCGGCGCCACGGCAGGCAAAGACCCAATACACTTCGAAGTCGCCCGAATCCTCGCCCAAGAATTCCACAAGCACAATGTTCAATTAGTCTACGGTGGCGGTACAACAGGATTAATGGGTGAGATCGCCCGCACCTTAGCTCTCTCTCAGGCCCCAAAGCCGTCCACGGTGTGATCCCACGTGCACTCGTCCGAATCTCCACAAAGAGCAACGGCAACGGCGAGGCCACACCGAACGGCGAGAGTGCCAACGGCGGAGGCAAAAACGCCGAGCGGGTAGTCTCGGAGTCGCTGGACTCTGAAGGGATTCCGGAGTCAGAGTACGGAATTACAACGATCGTACCGGATATGCACACTCGCAAGCGGTTGATGGCGACTAAGGTACTGGAGGGAGGACCTGGGTCTGGATTTGTGTCGTTAGCTGGTGGTTTCGGGACCATCGAGGAGGTGATGGAGATGACTACGTGGAATCAGCTTGGAATCCACAAGGTGGGTGTTGTTCTACTGAATATCAATGGTTACTGGGATGGAGTGCTCGCTTGGGTGAAGAACGCTGTGCAGCAGGGCTTTATCAGTCCCGAGAATGGAAGGATTCTTGCTCAGACGTCGGATCCCAAGGAGGTTTGGGACAAGCTTTTGGAATATCAGGTTAGCAGTGAGCGGATGCAGCTGAACTGGGGTGAAGAGTAACTTTGTCCCTTCTTCTCTTGTGGACTTTTGTCCTTGAGCGTTATTAAATCGAAGTTCGAACTGAGGATATAGGCGGAGCTCGGGGCTGGTGTGATGTTCTCGGGATTATTGTTTTTTAGGGACATGATACCCACGATATATCCGGTAGAACATTATAGAAATGAAACTCATGATTCCAACAGGGAAAGTGAAAAAAAAAGTGTAAAAGGTGCATAGAGGCCACAGCATCAGGCAAGAATATTCATGTCTATGCGCATCATTAAACATCACAGAAAAATTATGAATCAACCTCCATAGACTCGCCCTCCCCGGCACCGGCTGATTCGGACTGCTCCAGTACCTCCAAAAGAGGCACAGTCTCCTGACCCTCGTACAGCTTGAAGCTCTCAATCCGGCCCTTGGCACCCTCAGCAGCCAAACCAACTACACCCACAGAGGTATTATCCACGGTAAGCTCCTTATCCTGAGACAATGTCTCCTTGAGGGCACGCAGGCCGTGCGTGATCAACTCATCCCGGCTGCAGTCCATAAACTTATCCAGATTCCGCTCCAGGTATGTCCGCGCCATCTGCGAGCGAGCACCGATAGCACAAGCGGACATCTCATGGGTCAAACCGGAGGGCTGGAACTCGAACAGGTGCGGGCCGGCCTCGTCAACACCAGCAACCAGCAGACCAACACCGTAAGGTCGCTTTCCGTAATGCTGAGTGTTGGTTTGGGCGCGGTCTCCAATCTGCCCAACGATACGGTCCAGTGGAATTGGACGGCCGTAGGTCATCTTGGAACCGAGCGATTGCTGCTTCATGAAGTTGGAGAGGACGCGGGCGTCTGATGCCAGGCCGGCGATGGCAATGGCCATGTGCGAGTCGATCTCGATGATCTTCTTCTGATAGGAGGAGAGCTCTTCGGCATTTCGCTGTTATTGGGGTAATAGTGTCTTGGTCAGTTCATGGTCAAGCTTGCGACGTAGGGTTGGAGTGGCTGGAGCGAACCTTCAGGCCGACCAGCACGCAATGTGTCTTGTTCACCAATCCCACCACGACTGATCCTTGCTTCACTGCTTCTTGTGCATATTCCACCTGAAATATCCGACCTTGCGGGGAGCTGTTGTCATCGAGTCAGGATCTAGTGGGTGCAAGTTGTAGCTGACCGGGGAGGGGACATCTTACAAGGTGACAGCGTCGTTGTCGTAGTTGTTTCGGAACATGGTGAAAAGAAAGGATCAATATAGGGGAATCAACGAAAAATGATCAGTCTTGATAGGAGGAGACAAGAAAGATACAATCAAAAAGACAAGGGAAAGTAACTGGGGCAGATGGGGAAGCTGAAGCAGGCAGTTAAGGTGACGCGGTGTGAGAGCTCTCGGCGCCTGAGGCACCAACGTCCAGTGACCTTCAGGCCCCAACGTCACTCACTCCTCCAGCAGCTCCTCCTTCCCCTCAATCTCTATGGCGCTATCCCTCCACACCTGCTGAGCTGTTTGTTGTCTGATATCTACGAAAGTACTACTGCACTACCAGCCACATTCCTATCGTCTCGAACCGGCAGGTACGGCTCCGACTTCGCAACCATGGCCGCCGGAATCAAGACCATTATCGCGCTCTCATTTGTACGCAAAGATCACCCCAAATCAATTGCCAAGCTACTTTGGAATTGACTCACTAATTATACATAGGTGCTTGCGATCGGTTTCCTCCTTGTCATTCTCTCCTCCGCCCTCTGGCACAAGTACTGGCCCCTCTTGGTTGTCGGTATCTATGTGATTGCGCCGCTTCCCAATTGGATCTGCTCGCGATGTGCAAACCCAGATGATTTCATGGACGGCTCGTCCAATGCGGCGATGGACTTTGGTCGCTTCATGACCGGCTTCCTCGTCCTGACTGGTATTGGTAAGTGACGCCTTCACGTTACCCCAGAGTATCCATTAGAGTGTGGGCGCGTCCCGATTCAGCGTGCCATCTCTCTTTCTATCTGATTATGAGTTACCGCGATCGATTTGCTCTGCCGAAACTAGCCCGAATGCTAACACGGTGTGCTTATAGCGCTCCCCATTGTTCTTGCGCACAGCGGAGAGATCCAGATCCCGGCCATGATCATGTCGATTCTCGGTGGTCTTTTGATCTACGGAACCATCATCAGCTTCTCGATGTTCTTCCAGGAACAGGAAGAGTTCTGAACGAACGTACCGGTTGGATGCGGGGGTTCCGAGACGAGTTTATTGATCGACGGCAATTCTACGGCCATTCAATTTCCTATGATGAAATCTATTTTGCGCAACTAGTTTTTTTTTTACGTTATGCACGGTATGCTTCGAATGATTTGCTGGGGAGCGGTCTCAGCGTCGACTGCCATTGCTCGATTTGCTCGATGGTTCTAGCATTTTCTTGGCTTTGATACTTTTGGTGTATTATATCACGGTGAATATATAGATTCCCAACGGATTGGAAGGAGTCTATTTTCTTAATTTCTCCCGTACATTTCAAATGCTCTTGACATGATTTGTATAGAGCTTGTCCTGCTGACTTCCAAGTGTTTAAATGGAGCACGTGACCACGGGTCTGGACGCGTTCCCCACATCGCGCGCTATTGATGTCAAAGGTTGATCACAGACCTTCGCAAAGACAAAACAAAATGGAATGGTAAGATCGGCTTTTATTAGTCTTTCGTGAACATGAATCTCTGGTCGGGATCCATTGAGCTAGGTCCAGGCCACCATTTGGAGGGTAAGTTTACTGACGCGCCTCGTTTGCATATCGCGCTGACCATCAGGGATCCGCTTGTTTGACTCGACCTCCCACTGGCAATGCGACATATCCAAAAACACCAAGCTTGGTCTCCGTAGCTTCGTTAACCCGGCTTTGATTCCTCTCCACGCACGAGCGGGCCCTAACCTTGAGTTACACACCACCAATACCCAAACGTCTCAATGGCTACAGCGCAAATTGTCTGGAGCTATCTGGTTAAACGACGACGAACTGGACCTCCACCAATCGCTACAGTGTCCTGTCGGCCTGCTGGTCAGTGTCGATAGCCCTTCATCCAAACGGACTGGCGCCGCCACGTCCGACCTCTTAATCTATGGCGTGTTATCCAACGCAACGCCATGCACGCGACCACCCACTCCCCCACACTCATCACCGAACGATACCAACGGCCGTGTCAATACCTCGGCAAGTAAGCCATATCAGTTGAGAATATATGCAGCGCCACTCTCAACGTTGCAGCTCACTCAAGCGCAAGCCTTCCCGTCTCCTCCGCCAAGTTCTGACGGAGATCGTGTGCCCACACCAGCTGAATTCCTTCCGGATATCAGCTCACCAAGTCCTAAGCGGAAGCGAGTAGCTACACTATTTGAAGTTGCTGCTCAACATCATCGTCGTGTACGACAAAAAGGTGGCGAAGCGGTTTCACAGCTGATGGCACCTTCACGGCCCTTGTCGTCATCCCAGAATCTACAATTACTCCGAGTCAAGCGCGAGCCCGAAGACGAGTCACCAAGTCTTCCAAGCCTTGATCGACTGGTCAACGGAAGATCACGTTCAGTATCCATTGGAACCAATTTGCAGCGCCCCGGAAGCACACGTAGTGCTCGGGCAACTCCAGGTATCAGCGCAGATCCTCAAAAGCGCGCACCGACACCAAACCCATTTTTAGACTCCAAATCTCGCCGATCATCTCAACAGATGCAGCCGCAGTCTTTACCCCCGGTATCTGCTGAAGATAAAAATCCCTCTGTTCCAGCCTCTCCACCTAAAAACCCGGAATCCATCATCGCCGAAAACAAAAACCTTATCACACGCACTATCTTGACTTGCATGCGGCTCTATGGATTTCATCGCTCAAACACACGTCCCTCGGCTGGCAAGTCGGCTTCTGGAGCAGTTGACCCGGAACCTGAAACTTCGAATTCAACTCCAGCTGCTGAGGGTCTTCGCGCGGAGACTCCTGCCCCTGGTGCATCTGCTGACGACGACGAATTTAAGAACATGTACCATGCGACTTACAAGACGGCAGCTTTTGCACTCCGGAAATACTTGAAAGATTCGGCCTCCAGTGGGGGTAACGCGCCCGTGTTGTTGGAGAAAGGGAAAGCCATGACATGCATTGATGACATTCTCCGACTTTTCTGCGAGGATCATTGATCTATTTTCAACTAAATTACATTATGATTCATGAAATTGATGATGCATTTGTTGGTTCAGGTTGGGCGTTTAGGGCATGCACATGGGCATATCTAATCTTTTTTTGAGGCATCTTAGTTTAGTTATCAATTTACTGATGACGAGTTAAGCTTTCAGCATTTTCCGCTCCATGGTCTGTTTACCCTCTTATGTGATCTATGGGGTTAAAATCTTAGAAAAAGTGAAAGTCATCAATCTAGTCCAATTCCATCATGCTACCTAAAGAAGCTCCAGTCAACAACCGGAGATGCGTAAACACCCAAGCAGAATCATAATATCAGCGTGTAAAGTACAAAGAGCCAAATCGCGAAGCCAGTAGGCCGAGTCCATCAAATCACAGCGCAAGGTTGTAAGTATAGTCATCCTCCATGTTCTGTGAAACCCAAAGAACGACAGAGCTGTCTTATATTAGCCAATGATACCACAAATACCAACAAATTTTCTTAAAGACTCACCTCAGCATGACCAATCCATTCGCTACCACATTAGCGATACCAAAGTAGAGCGTCTGGATAGGGTAGTCCTTAATAAGATACTTAAGAACCATAACCGTCTGAAAATGAAGCGTTAGCCCGCATCATTGAAGACCAAGAGTCCCCCCAAAAGGAAGATAAAACATACCACACTCCCTGCAAGACCACCCGCCAACAGCGCAAATCCTAAGAAAAGCACAAAGCGCGCCTTCCAGGCAACCCCACTCCCACTGTAACTAAAGCTATCGGCCTGCAGCCTCGACTTTTCAATGGAGTTGATAACAAGCATACCCAGCGCCGAGCAAATACCAGGGATCCAGTCGACGAATTTGATATGCACGTCGGAACCGTTGCGGGGGCTATGCGAGAAGGAGGCCACATCGATAAGGAAGAAGAAGCCCGCAGCGAACTGTAGCACATGTCAGTATCTAGCCCCTGCTTCAGACTACCCAACCCCCAGTTCTGGATCCATGTATCATTGCGATGAGACTTTCGATTGGGAAAGTTGGTTGCGATGCGATCCGGTTCGGGGGTAGGTTGGGTTGGGAAGACTCACCAGTGCGCCGGAGACGTAGATGCCCGTATTGCGGACAGCGGCATTGTTCAGCCATTCGGGCTTGGAGAAGCGGAAAAGTCGGTTGCTGGAGACGTCCATTTTGGGTGGTTCTGGGTTGATGTTGATGCTGATAGAGCTGGGGTTGGAGCTGTTGGATCCAATGACGACTTGTGCCGGAGAAATGTCGGGCCGATAGACAATGTAGGTGCGGTTATATTGCAGCAACGGTGATATTAGATGTATTGAATGAACCGTTTTCTTTTCGTAATTTTACTTGCGAATGTTGTTATGGTGATATTTGCCTCTCTTTCCCAAGTTACTTTGAGGCTCTAAGATCTGCACCAGAACTCGTCATCATGTAGCACGGGGGACTAGGCAGCGAAATATATTTAGCAGATTCTAACCATTTACATAAGGCACAAACATCTATGATTCGCATTGAAGACCGAACAACGATCAACACGCGTCCTCTTCTAGGTAACTGATTTAAAAACTTTAAAGACATATCTTTCAGGGTCTCATTAGATCTAGATGGGCAGCTGCCTCTAACTATGTACAAGTGGGATCATATCATTTTTGGGTTGCCTATTCATGACGCGTCAATAGAAGTGCCAAGTCGGGAGCATCATTTCTCATGACCACAGGATCACCTAGAACAAAAAATCTGCCAATCCAAGGCCTATGGGATAGGCTAAAGCGGAACGGAAGCAGACCGTGTTACCCAGCTGCATTGCGCCGGAGCGGGACACCCATGCTGATGTCTAGTGTTGGTGAATCTTGGCGTATTCATCATTTTTTTTATTTTCCAACCAGGCAGTCGACTACCCTCGTGGTGTTTCCAGTAGGGAGAACATGGTTGCTATTGCAACTTCAAGAGGAGTCAACGACGTGAGACCGCAGCTTGTCCATGACCGCATCAATAGCATCCATATCACCAGCGTCGACCTTCTCGGGTGCGTAGCCTTCAGGGAGATGCTTAATCAATTCATTCATGGAGGGCTGGTAGTTGCGCACGGCCGACGAGAGCGCATACACGGCCTTCTTGCGGGTAGTCGCATTGGAGTCGGTAGTGGCGATAGTCACGAGCTTGGGAATCGCATTAAGGACAATAAGCTGTTCATTAACCAAGTTAGCTATGTTTCTTTATTTCTGCGATTTTTTCATTTCTCGTCTTGGGTATAACACGTACCTTGTCCTGAGCCTTCTCATTGTTCTGCACAGCGGTTCCAATGCACCAAGCTGCATACCGGCGAATATCCGCTTCCTTATCATCCAGGAGCTGGACTAGCGGGGTCCACAGACCGCAGGGCTCCAAGTTGTTGGCATTGTCAATGCCCTCGATGAGTTGCTCAAAGTTGTCGAACGCAATCAATTTGTTCTCCAGGTCCGACTCGTCGGAGTGCAGAACCTCCATAGCGGCTTTCATCAGATCGGCATCAGAGGGACCTCCCATCAGCGCATTCAACATTTCCGGAGTCAAAGTGCGGGCGGCCGACTCGGCGGTAGGTGGGGGAGCCAAAGAGCCATCTTCATTTTGTTGCTGGGAGTTTTGGACACTCCATTTGAGGAGCTTGTTCATTTGAGGATCCATGGTGGGAATTGTGGTGTATGTGTATTTTGATCGGAAAATAAAAAAGTGGTGGGGTTGTCGCTGTATCTTTCACTGCGCAGAAGAATCGCGATATAAACCGATAAGAGCCTTACCTAATCTGACGTCGAAGTCACTGGACTTTTCTAGATCGATCATGTGACTTGCCACACCGTCTTGTGTTGATCCGCGGTTCTCAGTGTTTCCCAGGCTCCCATTGCTCCCAGGGAATCCTTGGGCCCCAAATGGCGGTAACCAGCTTGCGTAAGGCTAAAATGCGTAAGGCTAAAAGCCACCTTGCTGGTAGTGAATCTGAGGATTGGGGGCGTAACAATGCCTTTACGAATACGATTGTAGATATAATGTATAGTGATACCAGTGATACTGGGTCTAAATAAAGGACATGTACCCTCTCCGTACCGTTGCGTGACCGGCAGAGCCGTTCTATACTTAGAAGTGACCTACGTTGTACTCAAGCCAGGTCAGCTCTTCTTCCCCGCCACATGCGTCAAAGAGTGACCATCTGGGAATGTCGGAGCCTGCGCTTGGGGGTCGGGGGTTGGGCCTTGGGGATGGTATACAGATGAACAATTCGTCTCAGGCATCTCCTTTTCCATTGACTCGGAACAATACCGGAGCTGACAAGAATGTCCCGTCCCAAAAAGGGTCTGGAGGCTCCTCAAGAGTTGCCCCACGAGGGACAAATAATCACGGCCGAAATGGAGGGGGCATTTTAAAATAAGTAGAATCCATATAATGTCTGCCTTGAATAAGAATATAAGATATAAGATATAAACCCCCCGGTCTCAGAGATAAGTCGATCAATTTGGGGGGGCTTAGTCGAGACCAAGTTGCGCACACACCAGGTGTCCCAGTCCCAACCATCACAAACTCTCCCCTCCTCTCCACTTCTTCCCTCTTCCTCCTTCCTCCCTTTCCACCTCTCCTCCTTATACCTTCAACTTCCCCATCTCCATTTTTCTTCCTTTCTAATTCATCTCCTATTTCTCCGTCACAATGGAAGGTTCGTAATTACTCTTGTTTTTGTCTTGTCCTGTTGTGGCCACCTTAGCCGCTTGGGCTCCCTTTACCCCCCAATGACCCAGCTGGCCCTCACATCCCAGTTTGGATCACTTGGAACCTCGGAGATTTTGGATCTGATTGCTGACTCATTTGATCACTTACAGAGGAAGTCGCTGCTCTCGTTATTGACAATGGGTATGTGATGAATTGCTCGTCAGGGAGCTGGGGGGCTGTGTTTTGGGGGGGCGTCAATCGCCCCGGTCGCGGTCCATTCCATCATTTCCCCTATCCGCCGCCCCGGCAAATTGGGTCCCAATCGCTAGCCCACGCTCCCTCCAGCGTCCGAGACGAGCAGATATGATGATATATTATATCTGAAGGGTTGATTTACTGACGATTCGTGTAGTTCGGGTATGTGCAAGGCCGGTTTCGCCGGTGACGACGCACCCCGAGCTGTCTTCCGTAAGTTCAAACCCCACAAGAACGAGGCCTCTCCCCCTCCTCCTTGCAAACCATCCCGCCAACCCTTGCATCGGTATTTACGGGTATTGCTACAATCTTGAAAATTATGACCTCGTTTTTTTTTTTTCAAGATTGGATTTTTCTAAAAAAACCAATGACACTAACGGTGTGATTAGCCTCCATTGTCGGTCGCCCCCGTCACCATGGGTAAATTCTTCCCCCCCTTTTGAGCTGCGGGCTGTCCAAACAATCAAAATTGGACAATTAAAGAGAATAGAGACAAATGATACTAACGTGCATGCAGTATCATGATTGGTATGGGTCAGAAGGACTCCTACGTTGGTGATGAGGCACAGTCTAAGCGTGGTATCCTTACCCTCCGCTACCCCATTGAGCACGGTGTTGTCACCAACTGGGACGACATGGAGAAGATTTGGCACCACACCTTCTACAACGAGCTCCGTGTTGCCCCCGAGGAGCACCCCATCCTCTTGACTGAGGCTCCTATCAACCCCAAGTCCAACCGTGAGAAGATGACCCAGATCGTGTTCGAGACTTTCAACGCCCCCGCCTTCTACGTCTCCATCCAGGCCGTTCTGTCCCTGTACGCCTCCGGTCGTACCACTGGTATCGTTCTCGACTCCGGTGACGGTGTCACCCACGTTGTTCCCATCTACGAAGGTTTCTCCCTGCCCCACGCCATTTCCCGTATCGACATGGCTGGTCGTGATTTGACCGACTACCTGATGAAGATCCTGGCTGAGCGTGGATACACTTTCTCCACCACTGCCGAGCGTGAAATCGTCCGTGACATCAAGGAGAAGCTCTGCTACGTTGCCCTTGACTTCGAGCAGGAGATCCAGACCGCTTCCCAGAGCTCTTCCCTCGAGAAGTCCTACGAGCTTCCCGACGGACAGGTCATCACCATTGGTAACGAGCGCTTCCGTGCTCCTGAGGCTCTGTTCCAGCCTAACGTCCTCGGTCTTGAGAGCGGTGGTATCCACGTCACCACTTTCAACTCCATCATGAAGTGTGATGTTGATGTCCGTAAGGATCTGTACGGTAACATTGTCATGGTATGTGATTTTACTCTCTTTTCTCGTGTCCGCCGACGATTGACCGCTAACTTTGAATTAGTCTGGTGGTACCACCATGTACCCCGGTATCTCCGACCGTATGCAGAAGGAGATCACTGCTCTTGCTCCTTCTTCCATGAAGGTCAAGATCATTGCTCCCCCAGAGCGCAAGTACTCCGTCTGGATCGGTGGTTCCATTCTCGCTTCCCTGTCTACCTTCCAGCAGATGTGGATCTCCAAGCAGGAGTACGACGAGAGTGGTCCCTCCATTGTTCACCGCAAGTGCTTCTAAGCTACTTGTCTACGTTGATCGTCTTCGCTCGTACTTTTCTGGTGTATCAAAAGGCCGGATGGAAGCACTGGTGGATAGCAAGCGTTGTTGGACTCGCATTAACAAGCGGATAGCCTGAAAATGGAAATCTCGATTTAGTGGAATAGAGTCGGTCGTTTTTTCTGTTTCCTGCTTTCCCTTTTTCTATTGTTTCTTTTTTTTTACGAATTGAGCTTCTTTGTCGCGAGTCACCTCCGAACCGCTTTTTCCTTACAAAAACCCCCGGAGGGCGCGGGTCTTCGACGCCTCCGGTGTAGCTGAGGTGTGTACATGGAGTTGACACCGCGTTAGCCCTTTTTCTGTTCTAGTCTTATCTCTTGGACCAAATTGTTTTGAGCTGTGCTCAATTCCCGTAAGCTTGTATCTACTTATGTACTGCTCGTCCACAGTGAATGAACCCTAGGTATGCTTCCCAGGTTCCATCTTGATCATTTTGATGTTTTATGTGCCTACTGAATTATGCTCGGCACGATCCAAAACGGGGATATAGAGCAGAGATGATGTAGGTATGAATTAATATGATACGAGCACTCCGTGTCCCAGTGAAAAACGATAGAAACACACAAGAACACTATAAAATCGCGAAAACATCCTTCTACCTGTATGCAGGTCCATACCGACAACTATATCACCTAGTAACCTCCAAGGTCTGGAATAGCCCATTAAGAAGAAGCAGTCACATCAATATTGAAAACACCAACCCACTCGCACGTCTCCTCGGGATACCCATCACTAGTCGTGCACACCCAATCAGCACCAGAGACAGTATTCTGTCCCGCCTCCGTACCATCAGCACGAGAAACCCGCAGCACAAAGTCCTCGATGTTATAGATTCCGTTGGGGAAATTAATCTGGTAGGCTGGGTTGGAGCAGTCGAACATCAGGCTTCCGGCTTGGCCAACAGACCTTTAGAGCAGAGTCAGTATGTGTACATTATCGAGGCCAAGCTTATGTATGATATTGAATATGTTGCAGGAAAACCGCGAGACATACCAGACAGCATTACAGTCAGTGTCAACATTAGTGTTGGGATCATTCAGGGCAAAGACGATGTTGTTGCTTGTAGGTGGAGTCTCAGTGTAGAGGTATCCGGAGAAGTTCTTGATTTGCAGAGGTTGTAGTGCACGCTTGAGGTTGCTGGGGGCTGCCAGGGTGGTGCTGGCAGCGGCCAGCAGAACGGTGCTGATAATAGTAGCCTTCATATTTGTGATTGGGGATTGATTGGATTGAAAGAGATCTGTTGAGTTTGAATTTGTTCGTATGACTGGAAGATGTAGTTGATATCGAGGGTATCTATTGACCTTTTTATACATCATGTTCTTCAGTCGCGTGGTGATCTTACTAACTGCAGCTCAAAGTAACAGTTACGTGTAGATCTGAGGCATGTCTAGGACCTGACACGAAGTTACATTGATCCTTTGCAACTGCACTTGATTGTCTAGCAAATCAGATATCATCATCAGGGCAGCAGATCGGGTTTAGGATAAAGCTAGGATGCCTTCCCCGGACGCCTCATTCAACATCCGGAGCGCCGAAGGGCGAAATTGGGATAGCTATGGTAGGATTAAGTCAAAAGCCATGTGGATCTCTGGCGGTCATCCGCAATGCGGCGTATAGGTCCTAATTAAGGATCATGGGGTTGTCTCACTGGGTTAGGCCCCCAGTACCATCACTATACACAGCCCCATAGTCCACGATTATTTTTAGATGAATCTCCGAACCAATTGCCAAGCGGGATATTTTCATGACTTCCTCCAAAGCGTTTGACGAATAGTTTTCCTGGCATTTGATCACGATGTTGTTCTTGTATGTGCAGATAAACTCGACCAATGACGCTTCTCCTTGCCAAGTATGGTTTGTTTCATGATAATGAGGGAACCCGTGGGGTACCAATGAAACCTCACGGGTTTCGGATTTGTAAACATCCAGGTCACAGCTGTATCTTGCCTATAGTAATCCAAAAGACAGTCGTTTTTTTTAGAGAATTTGCATTGCTTGATAAATTCGGGGAGTATATATCATTTCGTCCATCACATAGGATCGGCATAAGTCATTCAGGACTCATCCATTTTGTTACCTTTCAAAGGCAGATAAAGAAAACAAGATAAACATCAACAAAATAAAAACTAAAAGAAGAAGTGTTTAACCGAAAGCCGGGACAAATTATGCCCAGGACTCAAGACCGGTCAGCACGCAGCCCTCCTCACCCTCAGCACGGGCACGAAGGTGGCCAATGCTGTAAACGGATTCACCCTTGGCCTCGAAAGACTGGCGAACGGCAGCCTCGGAAGCCGGGTCCACGGCGATGATCATACCAATACCGCAGTTGAAGGCACGAGCCATCTCGGCAGCAGAAACGTTGCCGGCACGCTGAAGCCAGGAGAAGACGGAAGGCTGAGCCCAGGTACGGACATCAATGTCGGCGGTCAGGGTAGCGGGGAGCATGCGGGGCACGTTCTCGACCAGACCACCACCGGTAATGTGAGCAAGACCCTTGATAGCGGCCGGGTGGGAGGCAAGCGCATTCAGGATGGACTTGACGTAGATGCGGGTAGGGGTGAGGAGGGCACGGCCGAGAGAGACCTCACCCTCAAGACCGGGCATGGTGAAGGGAGCGGGGTCAGAGTAGCTGAGGCCAGCACGCTCGACGATCTTGCGAACGAGCGAGTAACCGTTGGAGTGAGGGCCGGAAGAACCCAGGGCGAGGAGGACATCACCGGGACGCATGGAGTCGGTGTGGGGGAGGATGTGGCGAGCGTACTTTCCGGTGGTGTTGATGGCACCAACAGCGGCACCAACGGCATCGTAGGACTCGTCAACGAAGAGACCAGGCATCTCGGCGGTCTCACCACCAATCAAAGCACAACCGGCTTGGACACAGCCATCGGCGACACCGGTGACGAAAGCGGTGGCAGTGGGAACATCTAGGTGACCGCAGGAGTAGCAGTCAAGGAAGAAGAGGGGCTCGGCACCCTGGACGACCAGGTCGTTCACGTTCATGGCCACAAGATCAATACCGACGGTGTCGTGAATGCCAACGGAGTGAGCAATCTTGAGCTTGGTACCAACACCATCGATGGCACCGATGAGGGTGGGCGAATCGGCGTGGTATTCGGGGTTGGCAGCAGCCAGCGAGAAGAGACCGCCAAACCCACCGATAACGGCGTCGGTACCGGGACGCTTGGTGCGTCCGACAGAGGCCTTAATACGGTTCACCAGCTCGTTACCAGCATCAATGGACACACCCGCAGCGGCGTAGGTCAGCGAGGTGTCGGCGGTCTGCCGGAATGCGCGGTGCGCAATGTCCTTGCGGTAGAACATGCCATCGAAGTGAATAGTGGAGATACCCTCGTAGCTCTTCTTGACAGCCTCCTCGAGAGTCGAAGCAGTAGCGGTGGAAGCGATCACACGGCCGCCAGCAGTCTGAAGCTCGTTGCCGGACAGAGTGGTACCGGCGTGGAAAATGAGGGTACCCTCGGGAGCAGGATCCAGGGTAATGGGAGTACCCTTGGCATACGAACCAGGGTAACCACCAGCAACACCGATGACGGTAGTAGAGAAGTTGGGCTCCACCTTAATGGAGACACCATCGAGCCAGTGATCGGCACAGGCGACCATGATTTGAGCAAGATCGGTGTCCTTGCTCAACAAAGGCAAGAGGGTCTGAGTCTCAGGATCTCCACCACGAACGTTGTATTCGAGGACCTTAGGGCCGTCCTTGGTCATCATAAGACCAGTGAACAGGATACCAACGAAGGGGAAACCATCTTTCCGCATGCCGTCGATAGAGGGCTGGATGATGGTACGGTCAATCTCGTCCCGAACCTCCTTAGGCGCAATACGTGTGGGGGCATAGCAGCCCATACCACCAGTGTTGGGGCCCTTGTCACCATCGAAAATGCGCTTGTGGTCCTGTGCAGGGGGCAAAGAGTGAATGGTGTAGCCATCACTGAAGGTGAGGATGCTCAGCTCGTCTCCCTCCAGGTACTCCTCAATCACGACCTCGTCACCAGCACTGCCGAACTGGCGGTCCAGCATCATCTCCCGTAGAGCCTGGTGAGCCTCCTCCTTGGTAGTGGGAAGGGCGACACCCTTACCACCGGCCAATCCATCAGCCTTGATCACAACGTTGTGGGACACAGAGTCGAGGTAACGACAAGCAGATTCGTAGTCGGAAAAGTTTCCAAAGGCGGCGGTGGGGATGTTGTGACGCTGCATGAAGTCCTTCGAGAAGGTCTTGGAGCCCTCCATGCGGGCAGCGGCCTTGGAAGGTCCAAAGCATCGAATACCAACTGATTGAAGTAAAACGAGTTAGGTAATAGTCCATTGAAAGAAATCGAATTAAACTTACCAGCCTGGAAGTATCCTTGAATGCCGTCAACAAGGGGGGCCTCAGGGCCGGGGACAACGAGGTTGACACCGTTCTTCTGAGCAAATGCAACAAGGCCGGGGTAATCATCACCCTTGACATTGGCATTGGTGATCTTGCTTGAGGCCAGACCAGTACCGCCGTTTCCGGGAGCGACATACACAATGTCGACAAGAGGCGACTGGCTCAGCTTCCAGGCGAAGGCATGCTCACGGCCACCGTTGCCGACAATAAGGATACGCAATTGTTCTTGGGCCATTGTGACAGCAGTGTCTCGACTGACTATTGAGGAATTAGCGAACTGTGGGAGCCCACCGCGGGGTTAATACCCCTCCATGGGGGAATTGAGAGAGTGGATGTGCAGTTGGTGGGAGATAAGATGAACATATAGATTGTTCGACAGGAAAGAAAAGAAGCCATTGGAAACTCACCTCTTCAGAGACCTGAGAAACAACTGCGGGGGGAATAGATGATCAGTCAAAAGTGTGACTCTTGCTGGATACTTTTTTTTCTGCCGGCGGTGGAGTTTCTCCGCCCTGCGATAAACTTAGTTTTAGCCGCTGCAGGTACTTAGTAACAGGCATGTACTTGAAATATTTCCAACGTTCCTCAAGATAATTCCATTTTGAAAGCATGATAATGTTTAAATGGTAGAGACTGATATCCTTGACTCCAGAAAGATACAATTTTTATGTAGTACATGGTATTCTAGACCAGAAGCTAGAACATGACCACTAAATGGGGGTTTGAAGACGACCGTGACTCCAGCTAGGCTAGATTTTATTTCACTAGCTATAATTGCAATTATCTCTCATACGTTCGTACTCTAATCGATTTTGAACCAGATACAGTATAATGCAGATACTCTATGCCTCAGGTGTCGAAGACCCTACAAAGCGGTGCCTTCCAGCAGAAAAAAACCACGCGCGTGCCAAATTCGGTCAGGGAAAGCTCCTTGCAATCCCCTTAACTGTCTTTTACCCGACGTCAATTGCTTGATTCTTATGTCATTTTCATCATAAATTAGCCTGCATGCTGCGGTCTTCTTTCCGGGCGGTCGCAGACTCTGCCCGAGGCCATGTTTGCTTATCTTGCTTAACCCGCCGATATGGCGCGCCATCTACATTGCGCCGATTTCACTACACGCCCACGCTGCGCTCAATACCAAACGGAGACCAGCCAGAGCTTAGCAATGAAGATGTGCCTGTCAAACCGGTTACTCAGCTTGCCAATTCGGATTCGGCGAAGAAGGTATGTGTCTGCCTGCGCATCGTCGTATTTGGCCGTGATAAAACTAACGCGATACTTGCCCAGGATGGCATTTCGGTATCGCCATCTAAGGGTCTCAAGAAACCCGGTAGCAAACGCTCCCCTCATACAAAAAAGACGCGCCACAAGGACGGCCCAAACCGATCTAAGAACGAATCAAAGGAAGATGAGCCAGAAGAGAATCAGCCTGTCCGCGGAGTCACTCAAGTGAAACAGATCCTGGAAGAGACCAGCAAAGCCAAACCGAAGAAGTCGAAGTCAAAAGGCTCCAGTAGCGAGGAATTTGCGCACCTCACGTCATTTATCCAAAAAAATCATGCTGGATCAATAGTGGGGGATAAGATTGAGGGTGAGTACTGATTGCAGAAGCTGATTTGAATGGAAATTAACGTTGTGCAGCATTGGATATCCCTACAGCCCCCGTCCCTGGCCTTTCATTCGGTCTTGATCGAGTTCTCTTCAAGTAAGACATATCTTTCCAGACCTTTTTGAGTATACTGATATCCTAACGCCGCATAGCCCTGGTGTTTATCAACTACGAGATCCTCGATCCCGCGTCTACAACTTCGATCCCTACCTAGGCGAGATCATGCCAGTCACGGAATTCGATTTCAATACTCTCAAAGATTATATCACCTCATCCAAAGATACAACCCTTCGCGATGTTGCTGTCCAGAATGGAAAGAAATACATGGGGTCTTCATCTAGCATGACCTCGGTTCTTTCCCACTTCCATTATCTGCTTTCTGGTTGGAGACCTATCGATACCCGTCAAATTTCTCAGGGATTCCCCGACAAATTGCGTAGCTTTACTCGTCTACTCCGGGCTCCGGCTGCTATGTTCCTTCACTACCAGGATGGTGTGTATGCTATCGATGCGGATAAGGAGTTTGATTCGGCCAACATTCTCATGAACCTGGGCAAGTCAATGGAGAAGCTGCTCACTATGCCCAAAGAAGACTTTGAGCGCTACCGCCGGTCCAGCGCAAATAAGATCACACCCGAGGAGGAAGAGGCGATTCCCGAATCATATCACTATTCCTCCACGGGAGATTTTGTTATGCGTTCACAGCTCGATGCTTATGACCCTCGACTACCGGGAACTGGTATGTTCGATCTTAAGACACGCGCCGTAGTCTCCATCCGCATGGACGCAAAGAACTTTGAAAATGGACTTGGCTACGAGATCAAGAGACGGTTCGGTGAATATGAGTCGTATGAGCGTGAGTACTTCGACATGATTCGGGCTGCGTTCTTGAAATACTCGCTGCAAGTGCGCGTTGGTCGCATGGACGGTATTTTTGTGGCGCATCACAATATCGAGCGCATTTTCGGTTTCCAGTATATCAGTCTGCCCGAAATGGACCAGGCACTCCATGGCCAATCAAATACCGCGCTGGGAGACACCGAGTTCCAACTGAGTCTGAAATTGTGGAACAAAATTCTTGACAAAGCGACTGAGCGCTTCCCCAAACAATCGCTGCGTTTCCACTTTGAGACCCGAGACGCGGTGACGCCGTTCATGTACGTCTTCGCCGAGCCCGTCACTCAGGAGCAGATCAAAGAAATCCAAACAAAGAACGCCGCGGAAATCGACGCGTACCAAGAACGTCTGTTGAACATCACCCCGAAGGAGCCGAAGGAGGACTCCGAACTCGCTGCAGCAAAGAAAGAAACTGATTCCGATATTTATTCCGCTATTTACGACTCGGATGCACCACCTGAACCGATGCCCTCCCCGGCGGAGAAGGAGAAGGAGCAAGTCCCAAATAAAGAAATCTTCGCCATGGCTTTGTCGATCAAGAACAAGGTCAACGACAAGATTGTTGAACGGCCCTATTACTTCACTGAATCGGATCAATGGCAGGTTGACTACGAGCTCAGAGAGTTGTCAGCTACACAAGGCAACAGGCTGTATAAGATGTGCCAGGAACGGCGCAGGAAGGCCCTGTCAACCTCAGGCGAGGATGCGCAAGGTGTTGTGAGCAATTTATACGCCAGACGACTGCAAAAGATCAGCCAGGAGGGTCGGAAGTACCGTGCTATGGAGGATGCGATGGATAAGAAGCATGGTACAATCGTGTACCCGAATTAAAGTAGACTCACTGAGTTTTTGGTTTCACCTTGAGGGTGAATTGGAAACTATTGTTTTCCCTGTATACTATTAGATATGTGATTTGCGTTGTTTGGCAATAGGCCTTTTGGTTCCAAAGTTCTTCGGTCCTATCAGAACCTAGTGTATAATGCATATATTTGGCGTTTTGCCGTTCCCTCTCGACTAATTTATATAAACTTACCTTGCCAAGGTAGATACATCAAATCAGGGATAAGAGCACGCCATGCGATAAGCGGTGTGATCAAAAGGGATCGAAAGTGTTCATCTTATATAAACATAAATTCCTCTACCCCTGAATATATATATGATCCACCCGTTGACATATATAACTCAACCCCATCCACATCTACAACCATGATCCTCACCGGCCTCGAAATAACCACCCGCAACCTAGTCCGCAATCTCCGCAACATAACCCATCAACAACAACCCTGTGGCATCGACCTAACCCTCCTCAAAATCTCAAAATGGACCTCAGCAGCAACCCTAGACTTCGACAACACCAGGCGCGAAGCAGCCAAAGTATCAGTTCTACCATTCGACAGCAGCCAAGCAATCACCCTGCAACCAGGGGCTTATCTGGTGGATTTCAACGAAACGGTTCAAATCCCGCTGAATTGCATGGCAAGTGTTTTCCCTCGGTCGTCGTTGTGGAGGTCTGGTGTGAGCATTTCGGCCGGGGTGGTTGATGCCGGGTATGAGGGTGCAATGGGGGCTTTGATGGAAGTCAAGAATCCGCATGGGGTTGTTCTTTATAGGGACAGTAAGCTTGCGCAGATTGTTTTTGAGAAGTTGGGGGGTGTTGTTGAGGGGTATAAGGGGATTTATCAGGCTTCTACTAGTAGTGTTGGACGGGATGGGGCAGGGAAGGCGTGATATACTAGATGTTGGATGCTGCATAGCTTATCTTGGACAAAGACTGATACAAATCTTATATGATTCGGCACTATACACTTCTATCCACATTAACCATTACCCAAACAAAAACAGAATCGGGCATGTGTAAGCAAAACAAGTAGAGCAAAGATGCAAGCACTCATACTTCAAATCACAAGGCTCATCGATATTGGACCGACCCATCCAAGACAATAGTAGAAAATAAATAGCAAGGAAGAAAAGACAACACCGTCGCTCCTTGATGCCAGACGCCTTATATGACCTGGTAACAAACCCAATTCCACCCTTAACCAAACCAGAATATGCGGGGCGCCATGTCGATTGGGGATTTCTTCAGATGGGGTAGGGGTTTAAATGGGGTTCAAGGTAATATGAACGAGAACAAGGCAATGGATCTTGGCAAAAGCCTAAGATGATTGTTCAGACAAGGTGCCAAACGCCGGATAAATATGATCAAAAACTTGAGAAACGATCTCAGGATATCAGTACCAGGTGGTATGTTTCGAGGTGGGGGTTATGAATGGAGTAAAGGTAAAGTGTCAAAGGGAAGAAACGAGGAGGATGTGCTTCGAAGATATCCTATATAGGACTCGGGGAGAAAAAGAGCAAGAGAGAGAAAGAAGATGGGAGGAAATTTAGGGAATGCTCCATGCTGGTACATCATATGTACAACGGAGCTACTCGAGCTCCTGCAAGTCCAGCTTGGGTGGTGACCAGTCCAGCTGTGGGGGTTTGTCATTTGAGACACACACAGGTCGTATCGACTCTACCCGACGACGCTCCTTCGAGGCACTGCCTGTAAGGAAACCTCTTAGCGTAGATGAGGCAATGCCGTAAGTGCTCCGTGCACTGCCGGCATTGGTTGACACGGTGCTAGAGCTGCGTGCGCTGCGTACACTACTCGCTTTGGTAATCGCCGTAGGCATGGCGGGAACAGGGAAAGCCAGGCGAGAAGACGAAGGGCTTGAGGAGCCATACTCTGGTAGGAAAATCTGGGCTCGAGCAGTATGGGGCCGGAGATCAGGCTCACTCTTCATTCGGCTGGTCTTGGCTGAGAGTTTCCGCCTGACGGCTGGCTTCGCTTTGGGAGGAAGATCTGGCTTGTCTACAGTGACCTGAATAGACACAGGAGGCTCCTCCTCGGGAGGCGAGGCCTGGACTTCATCCGCCGATACGGCCACCTCGAACTTCAGATTTTCCAACATGGTCCCAAGGCTGGCTGCAGTTGCAGGTCGACCATCACTGGCACTATCATCGACGTCAGAGCTCTCGATTCCGTGAGTAAAGTTGTAATTGCGAAGGAGATATCTCTGCAAACGCTCAATTTCCATCTCCCACTTGCGCTGCAGTGACATCAAGACCAAATCCACGTTTTGACTTGCGAATGCGGAGGTGTCCATAGATGATGACGGAGAATGCGCTGGTGCTGGCTTAGTCAATTTATGACCATTGGATCCACTAGACCGGACGCCCATTGCTGCATGAAGGGAGCGACGGATGGACTTCGTCGTGGAGCTTTCAACAGGACTAGCGTCCCAGCGGACATTATCAACCTCTCTGCGCACTCTGTCGAGCGACAGAGCTCGATCACGGTCCATGGAGGAGAGATTTAGCAACGTCCGGTTGCCCTGTAGTCCATTAACCAATACCGTGAAGGATTGTAGGTTAATATCATTGTTTTCGCAGTGCACCTCACGTAATGACTCGTTCTCTTCTAGAACTGACGCCAATGTATTGGCGCCTTGAAGACCCAGCTTCTGATGCTCAATGCGGAGAACTTTGAGAGATGTATTTTTTTTCAAGCCGGTCAAGGCCAGATTGAGCCCAATGCCAAACCGAGCAACGTCGAGGTGCGCGTTCTCGCCGCTAATATCTAAAGCCTCGAGTGTGTCGTTCTGCTCAAACATGAGTTGCAATGCCTTGCAAGTCTCAGGGCCGGCATCATACGGAAGCGACGCCTTGGAAATATCCAAATACCGGATTGTTTTATTCTTTCGAAGAGCATCGACTAGTTGTCGAAAGTGCTCTTCTTTCTTGAAATCAATCATTTGCATGGAAACATGAGATGGGGTCATATTCTTCGCAATGGCGTCGAAGAGGAATGAACAGCCATTGTCAAGCCTATTTTCGTTGACATGCAAATGAAGACTTCGCGGAGCGTCTGGTCCAGCAGACATCGAGTGCATAAACATAGCAACATCCTCTCCGCTAAGGCCACACTGATCAAGTCGAAGCATACGAAGATTTCGTGAACGGTTACTTGCCAGGTAGGTAGCAATAGAGTCAACAGTTTCACGGTTGACAGCTGTGCGGCTAAGAATCAGTTCTTCGAGCTCCCAGTTAAACAACATTTCGGCTGTGATTAGCGGATCTGAGCCCGATGTGCGCGAAATGCGAGAAAGGTTGATCTTTCGAATCTGGCCAAAGTAACCAATGTACTGCTGCAATACATCTGGGTTTAAGCGACCTTGCACTCCAGATACGTTAATCGCTTCGAGCGTTGTTTCCTGAGCCACCAGAGTGGACAACAGGAGATCCAAGTCGTGAACGGACAATCCACAGTCTCCAACCTCCAAGGCTCGCAGGTGACTCTGGCTCTGTGAAGCGGCATCAACCAGGTAATCCAGATCCGATTCGCCAAGCTTAATACCATTTAGAACCACCCAGTCAACATTCGTCATCTGACGCCGACAAACCGGAAAGAGTGCTTCGGGAATTCCACAGCCTGGGTCCCGGCTACCCTTGTCCAGAGTTGGGGTGCGGGTAAGGCAATAAGCAAAGTCCAATCGACGAAGCCAGGCACTCTTCAGCGCCAAAGCTCGCACCTCCTGTGATAAAACGCTCAAACTTCCTTGCCCGGGAATATGTACCAGTGACCCAGACCTGTCGAGATGAACATCGGGGTCCACACCATGCATATCACGGATGCCTTGTAGTGCATCAAGATTGATACCACGGAATGAGATAGACCGAAAAGACTCGTTGTATCGCAGGGCACGCATGACCGCAATCAGCTCTAAGGCGCTGTATCGAGAAGGTTTGCCTGGAGATGAAGGTGAAGCTGGCCGGAGAAGGCGGAAGCAAGGAGCATCCTCGCATGCCAAGTCGATCGTGTAGCGAATATTTGAAGTATCGACATCGTAGCTGGCGGAATAGGCAACTAGAGTTCGATCAAAGCATCCATAGTCCTCGTCCAAAGGAACTGGAGGAAAATTTTCGGCGTTGTGCAAATCAGGTGGGACAACAAAGTCGTAGGGTTGCCTTGTCCATAGCGGGCGCAGGAACTCTGTATGTTGCCGGATCCAACAAGCAACTTCCACGGAGTGTACCGAAGCCAAGAAAACATTGAATGATTTCCGTAAGGGGACCCTGGATAAAGTAAGCGAGTGTCATTTAACCCTCATGCAACTGTGACTCCTTACCGGAATGTCAAATGTAAACTATCATCCCCATATTCCATAGATAAGCTAGTTAAGTTCATAAGACCGAATGAGGTGACTGTATCCATATCCGATAAGGATACCACCGATGACCGATTGGCAGCTTTCTGCATAGGAATGAGATGGGCCTTGTGCAATCCAATCACGAGGTAACAGCCCGTCGGAGACAGTTTGGTCAGGTCTTCCGAGGAAGAACGGGTCGGTGATTTACTCGACGCGATCTGTATTACGCGGAACATTCGGAAGGTGTCCGGATCGTAATCTCGTTCATGCTCCAACATCCTGGTTACATACTCCACAGCGCCGCGATCGAACGGCAGTGGGTCGTTGGATCGTGTCAACTGCGCGGCCTGGCGAATCCCCACCATCCAAAGATTCAATTCTTGTTGATCGGGGGTTTGCATTTGAATCAAAGACGCTTTGTGTGTGCGCTCATCCAGGTAGGCAACTTCAACCGTGGGGGATAATCGTGCATCTTCGAGCATGTAGACCGCAATGATACTATTCAGTGGAATTCCGGCCGATGATTCGGTCGAGACCATCAATTGCATGTCCTGCAATGAACTGATCGAGGCCACGGACTGTCGGTGCGACGCCGGAGCACGGGGATTATAAGAAGGTGGAATTGAGGGGAAAGTCTCCGCGGCCTTGCTCTGGTTCTTAAAGCGTACCAAATGCGTATCCGTTAGGACGAGGTATTGACTTTTCCGCTTCCACATTCCACCGGTCGTCTGGATTTCACCATAGTGGAGGATCGCTGAAGACCAAATCATATTCCGAGGACTAATGGTGTTTGGCTCGTCCACCGAGCCAACAGATGCGCTTAGTGGATCGTCGTCTTCCAACGAGTGCAGCGACTTTAACGAGCCAAAGACCGACGCTCGTTTCTTCTGTAATGACTTTCGACGAGGATGGGGGATCTCCAGGGTGGGTGTGGAGGCCATAGCTGTAGACCAGGCAGCGACTTCGGCGGCCGCCGTCCCTGGACGACAAAGTACATTGGGGCCGCTGGCTTTCCTGCTGGGGCTCTGGGGCCGGCTAAAGAACCCAGAATTGCGGCGGGCTTTCTTATCTCTGGTCAGGGTGTCATCGGAGGGTGTTCGACTATGAGGAGGTCGAGGCAGCGACGACGGGGCTGTGGAGGAAGGACTGAACACGCTGAGGCTTTTTCTTCGCTGTTTCTTGCTCAGGAATTCCGCCATGACTGGGAATGGTGGAGGCTCGAGTTCACGGTGAGAAGTGAGATGCAATCGGGAATGGCGCGAAGGTGGAGAGAGTTTAGTTTATCTCATCGACGACCCTCGTCCTTCACACTGACGACGACATTAGTACCAAGGACCTGAAATTTTGCTCGAGGTGGGGGAGGAGTTCGCTAGAGACGCAAAGGGTAGCGAGCTCCGAGCAGTTCGTTGTTGATGGTTGGGAAAAGCGGGGAGACGGGAGAAGCAACGTACAATAGATCTTTACGGCGCCATGGGAAGCAATTGATGTGCAAAATGCTAGGAAGAGCAGCAAGACCCTCAAAAGCGGATCCGGAAGCTGTTTTGAACTTAGGGTACCTGTCCCCAGTGGCAGCTGTCAATAATGTGGCGAGAGATGGTTGCACCGGAGAAGGTCGCCGGAAGGGGGGAATCCGGAGCTATCGTCAAAACACTCAACCCAAAACGGCGATTCCCGGCCTTATAAAGCGGTGATCAATTGATCAATCGGATGGCGATGTGTGTTCCTAGTCGGGATCGGGGTAATGAGGTCAGGTTTGCCGATCCTGCGTAAGAAAGAAGAAAAAAAGACTTCGAACTGGATTTCAAGGTTTGAAGTGGAAAGAAGGGGCCCAAACGCAAACAGTCAAAAGAAGGGAAAGCGATTCAATCTAATGAATCCAACGAATGACAAGAGAAACAGTGGAGATCGAAGAATGGATTCTCGATAGACCTTGTGGGGGAGGAAAGAAAAGGAGGTGAAAGTCAAGAGGAAAGAGAGGAATGGACGGATGCAGTTCAGTTACCATCAACATCCAATGTTTCAGGTTTTTTGCTTCAATTTTACTTTTTGACTGCACTTTTGGCGGTATTTCCAGTTCGATTCAGATTCCATCTGTTTCTATTTCAACGGTGACTTCGATTCTAAATTTCTTACAAACGCACACATTCTCTTAGAATTCATCTACACTTGTGTGGTTTTGGAAAAGATATTTATATATACAGTTGCGCGTCTGAAGCCATAATTTGAGACATACAGTCACGATGCAACCTGTAATCTGCAAAAGGTAAAGCGATCGCATTATCCCGGCCACGTAAGAGGCGTGCTCCACTTATCCAGGGTATGCGTCCGCTAAGGTGAACAAGGCGACATAGTGCAGCCCACTATGACAGGGATCTGGAGACTCTACCGACAGTAGCGCAAGATTCTCGCAGGTACTGCTTCAGCTTCGTCCCATAATAATATTATACAATCTTTAAAATTAGGTGCTCAGGGGAAGAAGATCTATCTGATGCGCTGGAGTCAACGGATCCTCTTGTCTCCACATCTCCATGATCGACAACTCGCGCGCTCCACGCGTCGTGATGGACCAGGGGGTAAACTTGACGTCGGGGAACCCACACAGGAAAAAAAGTCATGATAAAATACAAAGGCTGATCCTAATAAGATCAACAACGCCACCGGAGAAAGCTGGACTCCTCCAGGAACAAAGGGGAATGGGGTCCAGTATAAACCCACTCAACCCCGGTCAACATGTCCGCACATGCGTCATAGGGGAGTTGTTGGTGCCTGAAAGTAAAAGCAGAAAAGAATAAAAATCACCATGAGCTTCCTGTTGATCTAAAGCCCCGTGGTGGCGGATTGCATACTGCATAAGAGGAGGTAGCGGGTGATCCATCCAAAATCAAAACCGTCAGGTGCCATGCAACTTTTACATTTACGGACGACGAGTGCCTGATGCCCACTCCGCCTCTCGTCTCTCGACCCGTTTAATCTGTCGAATCAGATCAATATACTCCGCCACTCGTCGCTCAGCCCAGATGTAGCCGCCGAGAGTCATGACCGCCATCTGCAGGAAAACCTTGAATTGCGGTGTGAGACCCCGGTAAACACGAGCAGTCGGTGAGATCCATTCCGAAAAGCCCTCGATTGGTCGGTGTAGGAGTCGTGATCGGAGATATTCCCTGGAGAAAGGAGATTGGCGGGGACGAGGTTGGTCCTGTGTAGCTGGTGGAGAGGGTGCAGAGAAGATGAACGGATGTGGGAGACTGAGGATCATATGAGCCAGGATGGAGACAGAACCGAACTATGACAAAAGCAAGATGAGTATTAGCATTAGTGACTTTGTTTTTCGGAGCATCAAGTCTCAGTGCATACGCGAAAAACACCCGTCATAAAGCCTTGGACCGCCACGGAAGTAATTTCCTCCGGGGGATCAATGTTAGCTCGCTGATTTGATGGAGCTGGCATGATGGCTTCAATTGAGTTTATGCCAAAATCAATGAATGCAAGGCGTTTTCAATTGCAAAAAGATGATGCGCCTTATCGATGTTGAGCTCCGGAAGTGGGGAACTGGAGGGGAAGAGCTTGGAAGATAACCCTGCACTCAGACAAAGCCCCAAATGAGAGGCAAATTAGCCAAAGGTAATCAATTAGCAAGATTGCACCAAAGTAATTGTACAAATATCTCTGGACCAGCCAGTGTTGAAGAGCTGTAATTCAAACCCCGAATCCCCGAAGTGACGCCAACGGATCAACATTTCTCCCGATAGCGACTCAGATAAAGCAGAAATCGGATTATCAACCCTTTGACTCAAATCCCGGGCCCGCAATACCATAACACCCTCACCTTTAATTCACCCAATTCGCCCAAAATGTCGATGTCTGCTCGTACCGCCGTCGTTTCTCGGGTCACCAACGAGACCAAGATCCAGGTTTCAATCTCCCTGGACGGTGGTGTCCTCCCACCCTACGAACCCTCCACCCACTTCGCTGCGCCGGAAGACCCCAAAGAGGCCGAGGCAGCCAAGAAGGGCATTGTGCCCGAGAAGGGCTCTAGCCATGCGACCCAGTTCACCCCGACACAGCAGATCACCATCACAACCGGAATTGGCTTCCTAGACCACATGCTGCACGCGCTGGCAAAGCACTCGGGATGGAGTTTAGCTGTGCGGGCCAAGGGCGATCTTTACAGTAGGTCAAACCCTGGAATATCTGGATTTTGATGCGAATGCATTGGTCCCAAGGGTTATCCGACAGTCTACTAACAGCACCTTACAGTTGACGACCACCACACCACAGAAGATACCTTCCTCGCCCTCGGCACAGCATTCACCAAAGCCCTCGGTCCCCGCCAATCGCTCACCCGCTTCGGTCGTGGTGATGCGCCTCTCGATGAGGCTCTTTCCTGGGCCGTTATTGATCTCTCCAGCCGTCCGTGGGCCGTTATCGACCTCGGCTTCAAGCGTGAGAAGATTGGCGACTTGAGTACTGAGATGATCACACACGGCCTGCAGAGTTTCGCTCAGGCTGCTGATGTGACTCTTCACGTTGGCTGCACCTATGGAGATAACGATCACCACCGAGCTGAGGCCGCCTTCAAGGCTTTGGCTGTTGCAATGCGGATTGCTTGCACCCGGAGGGTTGCTGGTGAGGTTGGCGCGGGTGATATTGTTAGCACCAAGGGTGTGCTCTAAGCTCTTCAGTGGAGTGTTATAAATATTTTTTATGTTCAAAAAAGTTGACATAGATGAGATTATGGTGCAATGATATACCAGTTTATTTTATGATCTTATCTGGATTGTGTAGTTGGCAACTAAAATTTTGGAAAGTACGGCACCTGTATAATTTGGGCGCTCATTCAATACTCCAAAAATAGATGCAAAGTAGCGTTGTATTTGACTTCCCGTTAAACATAAATCACTCAACTCATAAAAATTCAGGGCTTTGACGCACCATCAACCAGAACGCCATAACACAGACCAACTCCAACAAACACCGACAATATGTAGGTCCCAAAGCACCAACAACGCCATGGAGACAAAATCCCCAGAAAGCAAGACATCTCTACCAGCCTGTAATCAAAGATCAAGCTCAGTTGCTTGCCACACCAAGAGTCTTGATAGCTCTCTGCCAGTACTCCTTTCTCTCATCCGTCACTGTAGTTCCCACACACTCACTAATATACCTCTTCCACCCGCTCTCATCACCACCCTGCAATGCAGACCGTACATCGCTCGAGCACTGCGTAGTAAGGAACCAAGCCCCAGATCCAAAATCATAAGTCTCATCATCACGAAGCAGATCCAACAGATCAGCAGGACTGTTCGCGACACCCGCAACCTTATCCTTCAGTGCACTGATAGAGTTGGCGTATTTCTTATTGTAGTCAGGAGATTGCATGTTGCGAGCTATAAAGTCATTATGTTAACATCCATAATGGCATAATACATAAGTTGGGACAGAAGAACTTACTGCCCTGACCCGGCACTCCGGGGAAATGGTTTTTATTATACTTGAAATCATCGGTCTCGAACGCCATCAAGCTGAGGATAGCAGCCTGTTCCGCTTTGGATGTCACTTTGTAATCATCGAAAGACTGTGCTGCAAATTTGGCGGCTTGTTCGGCGGTGGCACATTCGCCTTTGGCGGGTGGATTATCGCATGTTTTAGATGTGGGTGCGATGTCGATTATTTGGGCTTCAGTTAGGGCTGTGTCCAGTTTGTGGTGGTAGAGCTTTTTGATGGGGGTTGCGGTTGAGAGGGTAAGCAAGATAGTTGCTGTAAGAGCGATGGACCACATATTGATAGATTGTATAGTCTGGATAGTTTGGTTTAGGAGGGGAATGATGGGTTTGTATGGAAAAAATTGGAGTGTGCAAGATAATATAGTAAATATTGAAAGGTTGTTTTCGTTGTCGCAGGCTAATGTCGGTGGTGGTGTAAAGAGGTTTGGTGAAAGGACGGGCTTATAAGTGATCCCTCGCATATCTCAATGGGGTGGGAAGGAGGCGGGGATTTCAAGTAAAAACCATAAATTCCGCTGGAACATGCACAATGCTTTGCCTCCGTGTAGGCGACAAAGAGGCGTGCCAGGGATTTTCGCGGAGAATGCCGCGGAGTATGTGCTCCACGGTAGGACCAACGTATCAGAACTGAAACCTGATCATAAGGTCTACTGAAAATAAATACCTATGAATATTCTCATCTGCTTTAAATCATATTTTGCTTTAACCATACAAGTCATTGTATGAAAAAGGAATTTCAGGGTCTGAAACTAGGGTTCGCGGGTAGCGTATCAGATTGAAGAGAAGGGTCTGCGATCGGCATCCGGGGTAAATTAGATATCCATAGATTGGAGATTACAATTTAACAACTTTTCTTTTACTGTCAAATTCAGGTTGACGTCAAGGTTACTTCTTGGGAGTGAACTCTGCATGTATAAACGCTTGTAAAGATAGAATGAAGCTGTAATTCGATGTGGTACGGTGGCGCCTCTTCTTCGATTCTAACCTTGGGAAACCAAAGCAGGACTCGGGTTTGCTGGTTTAATGTATGTTAACTATAGTTGAGGTGAATCATAGAAGAATATTCAGCTGAAATAGGCCCTGCTAGGAGCCATTCATATTCATTAATCCCCAGAGATATCAGATCCATGCAAAGATCAGAAATATTCCAAGTCCGCCGATCCCACGAATCATAATCTAGCTTTCTTTACAAATTGATAAGGGTAAATAGGGGACAAAAAAGAAGAAGAAGAAGCAGAAGCCCAGAGCAACCGGGAAAAGAACGGTCGCCCATCTCCAGCGATAAATAAAGACAGAAGACCCAAATGTGCTCCAGGTGAAAGCGTCAACCCCGGTTCCCGCCACGGAATTGAGATCACCATGCATGCGCTCCCAAACGAAAATAAAGTAATAAAAGTTGTACAATAAATGCTGATGCAGATCGTGTCAAAGGCCGTATCGATACACAACAAATACAAAAGGAATATGATGACGAAAATCAAATCTTGTTTAGTCGTCACGACGACCGAGTTCGTATGAGGTCTCTGTGACGCCAGCTGATTCTTCGTCTTCCTTGAAACTGACCCGCCGGAGCAGAGTGGGCATCATGCGTCGCGTACGCCGGGTGGGCGAACAGGATGGACGAGACGGGCTGATAATTGAGGGCAACTTGGTGTAGCGGTAACGGTACTGAGCTCCCAGGAGCACCACACGGCCGTAGGTCCACCAAAGGCAGATTCCGACTACACCTGCCAGGGCAAAGCCCATGATGGTCAGCAACACCCAGTGTTGACCCATCTAGTTTCAAATTAGCGTTAATTTCGTGAATTGAGGGTCCACTCGGGTTACGTACCCAAAAGATAAAGCGCGCGTCCTTTCCGTGCCAGCTGTTTCCGGTGTGGTGGGTGAAGAAGCTCCAGGAGAAGCGGTTGTACTCATCCTGCATCAAAATGCGGACACGAGCTGATTCACTGGGCTTTGTTTGCATGTATTCCTTCCAGATCACCGACAAGAAAAGCGGACCGGTCGTGTACATGACCGTCACGTAGGGGAGCAGCCAGCTGCGGTCGTACTGTTGCAACAACTCAATCGTGCGCAGGAAGAAAGGGTGTTGAGGAACGGAGCCCATCGCGTCGTTGGAGATACCAGTAGGCACAGTGCGGCGCACCCAAGCTGGGTAGGCGAGCAGGGGGTCGAGACGACGGTTGCAACCCTAATCAAAGTTAGTACCCATTGAATTCAATTCAGACAATCTCATTGCTGGAAATACGTACGTCGTCCAAATCGATGTATGTACCACCGTAGTGCGCCAGAACGAAGTAACGAATGGTATCGGCACGCTGGATGGGGTACTTGTAGCCGTCGAAAGTATCCAAGAACCAGGGGTATTCCGCAGCGATGAAATCACGCGACTTCTCGTTCGTCCAGAGCTGGAATCCTTATTAGCACCGCTCATCTCTTTCTCTGTGGTTTCAATTGCTGAGGAACGTACAATATACTCATAATCCGGGTGCAGATCAATGCAACTCTGCTGAGCTTCCACCCAAACCTCGGGAATGGTCTCGTTCTTGTAGGTCTGGTGAATGATCTTGGGGATAATCTGAGGGCGCGTTTCAATCAGACTGGAATTGGGTGACGGCAATTCCGAACGGTGAATGGCGTCTGCAGCGGCATCCTCGACTAGTAGCGACAGGAGTGTCGAGACACTGCGAATTAAAAATGATAGGATAAGAAGGTTGACCAAAATAAAGATCAAAAGTCCGCGCCGCATGGTGAAATGTAAGACGAAATCCAACGTCCGCGTAGCAAGGAGTACCAAGGCGACAAATGCTTAATTGTTCAAGAATTCGGGGTCGTTAAGAAGGTCGTAGTCGTATTGAAAGTCTCAGGGAGCTCCGAGGCTGCGAAATGAGCAAGATCACTGGAGAAAGTCCCAAGGCGCCGGGGCGAAGGAAGGAGAAGGAGTTGTTTTAGTGGTGGGTCATGAACGGGATTGGCGACAATCGAGGATAAGGAAAAGATGTTGAAACCACGCGGGAAGAAGAGAATAGGGACGATAATAAGGAGTGACGGGTGGGGAAGTACTAAAGCTAAAATAGAAAAGGAGTGTCGTTGAGGGAATGAGGGCAAAAGCAAGTACCAGGGGACGAGTATGGTACCAGTACAGAAAGGGGCGAAGTTCTCCGTTACGCTTTTAAGCCTGTGGCTGGAGTTGAAGGGTTCCACTTGGTCAGTAGATTACCCAGTCATTACCCAAACCAGGCAAGTCTCGCCGCGCGTTAAGCTTTGCAGTACCTGGATTGGTGGAGACGTAGCATCGGTGGGGGCAAGTTTTTCCTTTCTGACTCGCTCATTTTTTCTCCTGGATTACGCAGACTTTGTGGAGTGGCTTGACCTTTTAACTTGCTGCCTTGTATACGAACGGCATACTCCATTTAGTCGCCCATCGATGCTGCTGCATCTTATCATCGGGAGATTTGTCGAGGGGATCGATAACGTTGTTTTTATTACTGTATTGTACTGCAGGATACGTATCAATGCCGAGGCTCGCCAAGTGCTTAGCCTTCATCGCCTCGTCCCAACCGTAAGAATTTGCCTCAAAACCCAAAATCTTTTTTTCTGGACGTTTAGATTGCGTCAAAAAGGGCCACGAGGTCCATCGTTCGGCCGTACTGTAGACAACCCCGTTGGATACCCCGTTGGAGATGGCGGATTCGCCCCCAACCATAATTAGTTCCAACCCCAATATGCACCGCCGGAACATAATCACCGCTATTTATAATTTTTTTCTTCCCCTAATCCATCGTACTCGCAAAGTTGTCTCTATCGACGGTGGGGGATTAACACTAGTTGCACTAGTGCACAGAACGCCCACGAAAAGGGACTTTGAATTCCCGAAAAATTAATAAAATCCAATCCCACGTACTCGTATCACTCTGGGGAGGACCAAACTCCACGCTAATCCGCCGCTTAGTCACCAGTGGCTCGTCCGCACCCACTGCCACTAAACCCAGTGTGGATGGTCGTGAAAGGACCCCTCCTCAGGCCCCCCAAAATTGCCCCAAATAAGCGTGACCTGGACGTCTCTGGTACGCTGAAATATGGAGCCTTAGGCAGCAGCAACTCCGTTCCTTATCCACAGTTTTCGCGACTCTGGTCAAACTCAGCCATAGTCCATGGTTTGCTCCAGTTAGGATCAGGCATTCCCATTTCCTATCTTTTTTTGGCGACGGGTCTACACAAGCGGACTTCAAGATAACGAATCCCTTGCCCACTTGAACCCCATCGGGCCGACGGGATCCCGTTTGCCGATGGATTCCCTTGTATTACAGCATTTTATTTTAATTTATTTTAAATCTCTTTTATCTTTTTCCACTTGGGAATTATGATTTTATCCGTGCTTTTCTCCAGATCGAGCTGTACGGTTCGTCTTCGCCTAAAACAGTTCCGATCGGCCCGTCCTGTTGAGAATGACGTTACGTCCCAATACTATTCGAGACCCTCTATGTACGCGGTGGCTGATCATTGATCGGCCACGCATATTTCTTTTTTTGGAGGTACCACGGTAGTTGGGATAGTTTACTGTATGGAGTACAGGGTATGTACATGAGTACGTGAAGTCTTGTACACACCAACCACCATGTCCAATATCTTACAGGCCTTATCAGTCGGCATCTTCTACTCCTACTGTACAGTATGTGCGACGCCATTGTGGGGACCAGGTCCCCAATGCGCTGGCGCATGGGGTCCAGAATATAGATGTGGCGGCCTGATAGGACTATCTACCGTCATCTGCCATCAGCACAGACGGGGGAAGGGGCCGATCTGTATGGGGCGGAGAATGGGGCTGTGAGGCTAGTGCCAGCTTTACTCGGGTTGTGCATCGTGATTACCTCAATAGGAATGAATTACCCAGCAAGGGACCTGAGCAAATTATTGCCTATTATTATGACGTCGCATATGCAAAAGATCATTCTGATTTTTTTCAATTGAATACTCACAAACAGTTCGGGTATCTATCGCAATGTAACGCTAAGAAATGATGCAAACCTCTACCTCGACAATCTCGCGAAATATGGGTCTTTCAAGTATGCCATGGCACAGCATGAGCATAAGCAACTTCGTCCTACCAACCACTTAGATCACACTGCATGTCTCCCTACAAGACGCAATGGGGACTTAGACCCGGAAACCAGAAGCAGGGCCCGGCCCTTGCTCTATTCCATGGGTTGCAACCATCCGTGCCAAGTGTGAACAGCATGTTTGGTGGTAATCGTCATCAGAGCAACGTATTTTCGACCAAGCTATATCGCCATCCCTTGCAATGTCATTCGGATCAAGTTGATTTCCATTCCATTGACCAAAACACAGGGATCCATAACCCACAGCCGGATTATCGCACTTCAGGCGCCGCCGCCGCTGCAAATTCGCGGTTCACATTAGTCGCATCGGTTGGTCGGTCCACAACCTGTTCAAAGAGCCGCCGCCACCACATGGGCGGATCAAGAGGCCGGTGGCCACCATGCAGCGTCGGGTAGACATCATTGAAGAAGTACCAGACATGACCCACCACAATGCCACACATCTCATCCTTGGGAACAATGCGATGCACGATCACACTGAAGGCCATGAGAACCCATGGGAGGTAAGGAGCTGTAAAGACTAGCAGACCCAAGAAGCTTAAACGTGTCTCTGGGTTACGACGGGCCCAGATGTAGACAAGGCTAGACGAAAGGGCGGTACCGAGGAATGGCAGTGATAGGAAGGGCGAGATGATTAGAAGTGAGGACATGGCGTAGAAGATGAGCCAGGCGAAATGCGCCGGGGAGCGGCCGGAGGATTCCTCCAGCAGGCGAGAGTATCGTTGGAGGAAGAAAACATGGAATAGGAGATCGAGATTGAGCGGACCGAAGTAGAGGAATGTTGTTAAGAGGCGCCAGTACTGTGATTTCACGTAGACGGCGCGGAAGCTATAGAATAGCTGGAATGGGGTGACGATGTGACACTGCACGAGCACCGAGGTTGCCACGGTGGCAACTGTCCACCATCGGGTAACGGGGGGCATCTCGTAGAACCACTGCTCCAGCGGAAACTGGCCCATCTGCCCGTTGTTCTCCCACAGTGCAGCCATAATGTCGAATGTAGGTGGGGTGGACAGATGGGGAAAGGACAAGTGGAAGTTGGTAACCTTAAGTTATGAGTAGACGATTAGAATGAAGCTTATCGGTGCACGTGACTGGTGACGCGCGCGCGTAGAAGAGGTCACGTTCCAAGTGTCATCGTGAAGAGCTAAGACTAATTAGTTCATATTGACCTTCCCAGCCCCTTCAATATCACTTGTGATTTCTATTGCTTTTTTTTCCCCTTGTCCCTTCCGAGTCTTGCTTGTAATCTTATCTATCCCTTTTGAAAACCCTAATTCATCTATTGCCTCATAATCTCCTCTACCACACCCCTGCAAGGGATCCTCATTCCTCGACGCGTGCCCCCCATAAGCGGGAGAAATCAATCGCTCAAACCACCAATTCCACCCCGCTAAAATACCAATTGTCCATCACCACCAAAACACCCACAATGCCCACCAAATCAGCCAAACGATTAGTTCCCGGGAGCCCTGCAAAGAGCCCTGGAAGACCTCGTAAGAGCGCACCAGCCGCAGAGGCAATTGAAGGATCACCGAGCGCAACGCGAAAGTCAACAGCTGGTAAAAAAGTGACAAAACCCAAAGTAAAGCGAACATCCAATGTCCAACGTACGTTGCCAACAATCACAAATTCCCTTGATCTCAATAAGATCCCACATGATCCAGAGCGCGAAACTTACACAAATCACAGCCGGTGATCCCACACCCACAGGCCGTCGTCGCCGCTACAAGCCCGGCACTGTCGCATTGAAGGAAATTCGCCGCTACCAACGCTCTTACGACCTCCTCATTGCTAAGCTTCCATTCGCACGACTCGTCCGCGAAGTCGCGCTCGACCTCCTCCCCGCAGAGGTGGGCGCCACGTTGCGCTGGCAATCCATGGCTATCCAGGCATTGCAGGAGGCCGCAGAAGCTTTCCTGGTGCATTTATTCGAGGATACCAACCTTTGCGCGCTGCATGCGAAGCGAGTAACCATTATGCAGAAGGATATTCAGCTTGCGCGCAGAATTCGCGGGGTTTGGGCTGGTCTCGGTTAAACGTCCGTTTCCTCTTCCTTTCTCTGGTCTGTTCTTCTATCGATCGGTTGATCAGTCACGCAAAAGTGACTTTGCTCCTTCATTCTCCTGCGGGATTCATTCGCGGTCCTTTAGTCTTATCTTTTTGGCGGGTATGAGCAGAGGCCGAAGACGGAACATTCGTGTTTCGAGTTCCGGATTTAAGCGTGATCTGTTGGCGTATTATGGTTATGGTGTTAATTGGGTGGTTTCTTTTTTGTCGTTAATTCTTATCTTTTCCTTTTAATGTCTTGCCCCTGATGCAAGTGAGTTGCATCAAGCTGTTCGCTGTGATGCCCCGTTGGGTTCGATTATACCAGGGAATTTGTACATTAGCATGGATGCTGGGGTTCTTGGTTGCCTTTATAGATAGCATGGTGCAGGAACGAAATCAGGGTCTGCAGTCAATGGCTGGACAGACTCTATCATTCCGGTTCTATTATATTCATTTCCACTTGTAAAAACTCGAGTCTCGGTATCTAAACCTCGCGCTGGGTTCTCTGAGGAGCTATTTATTAGATTGATGCAAGAGAAACAACTCATACGCCATGCAGTCATCACGCTGGAAAGAACCCAAAAAATAGTAACGCCTTCTCCATTATTTATGGAATGGTATCATAAACGAAGTGCATGTCCTGGAAAATCATAAAAATATAGAAAAGAGTTGGGCATCATCATTGATAAAGCAAATGGCGTCTGACATAAATAGCCAATGCATCAATAAATTCAAATTGGTCGTTTCAAGCCAGGTGGAAGTCCCATGATAAGTCGCTGACCTTCCTCACGGACGCCTTGAGCTTCATCCCCTTTACCCTGCCGCTCAAGAGTATCTGCTAGCATCTCATCAGTGACACTTGCCCAAAGGCGATCATTGGCCCTCTTAGCCATAGCCCGGCCAGCCCGCGCACTCTTCTCGGCTTGTTCGCCAACCACTCCGCGGAAGTACTTCCAGCTCATGAAAGTGAGAGTCATGCAGGTGATCTGACTGTTGCTGATAGCCGTGGCAGACTGCAGCGCCTGCTGAAGGTATTGCTTGGTCTGGATGGTTGACTCAGTCTGGACAGTGGCGCAGACTAGAAAATAGGCTGCCTGAATGTACTTGTTCGGACTGTTAGAACAGAAAGATTCGAGAGTGGCCATCACAGTTGGAAGATGAGAATGCGACGGGTGTGCAGCGTCGCGAATAAGGAGGACGGTGTTGAGTGCGGCAAGAATAGCTGTATCACGGCAAGGGTCATTCCGTGTCGTTTTGCTAGCTGAAGGTGAAAGTGACAATAGAGGTGATTGAAAGATGTTGAAGGCGCCCGCGAGATCTCCCGTAGCTTGAGCAATGGTGCCAGCCGCATATTCCATCAAGCACTTGACAGGCTTGGGAATATTGGGTCCGATTTCTTGGACGACCTGTCGTAGTTCTTTGAGGGATGTATTGGCCATATCCCAGTCGGTTCGAGAGCAAGCCAAGAAAACACGCTGCAAGAGGAAATTGCAATACAGAGATCGGCGCCATTCGACACGTCGTGCGGCATTCGTCATGGACTCTGGGATTTCTTGTGGAGCGGTAAAGGATCCTGCAAAAAAAAGTTAGGCCATCACTTGGAAAGTCAAAGTAGTCTTTAACATGGGCTCTCGTACCTTGGATCATTCGAAGCCCTTCATCAAGATACTTCTCAGCCTTGCGACCATCATAGGAATTCTTAGCACTCAGCGTGATCGAGCTGAGGAAATAAGACAATGCATAGAGATCATGTTGAGGAAGCCAATTGAAGCTCAAAAGCAGGGTGCCACTCTCAACTTGAAGGATATCTCCTGTGTCGATAGAAGATGGGCCAGCAGACTTGCCATTTAGTGGAACAGAAAATGAACCGTCAGTTCGCCAGTTGGAATTGCTGAGTGTTTCATCCACCAAGGATTGCATGACCTTGAGCTTTTGGGCGGACTGGTTGACATCGTATTCAAGAATGCTGCAACAGATATCGACTATTTGGATTAGGGTAACAAGCTGAGGAATATGACGGAGTTCGTCATTCAACTGATGGCTTCGTGCAATTGCTACCGCACGCTGTGCCTGCTCAATAGAATCAGAGCTGCCTCCTTGTTGCAGATGTGCCAAAGCTTCGATGACGGCTGCCATGGCCGAGACAGCCTTGTCCCCGTTACGACTAGCCATGGTTGAAATCTTATTCAGGTGCTGGAGAGCTTGAACAGAGTCTTGGTGAGATGGAGAAGACAGCGATAACGAGACTCGAAGGAATCGAAATGCGTACTCCCAGGCTGCATGGCGGTACCTGCGTACGTTAACACCAGCTCTGAATATATATTGGGAGTTGACTTACGCCTCGACATCTTGAATCATGCCATCGACAGCTTTGAGGGATGCTTTGGGGTTGGTCTTGTGGAGCATGCGTGCTAAAAGGTGCTGCATACTATATTTCAAGTCCAGCATGCGGTTCTGCCACAGTCAATACAACGCAAATCCCAGCATTGGATAATTGCACCTACCCGTTCACAAAGATCAATACCCTTACTCAGAGCTGTCTCCGCCTCAATATCATTTTCTGTCTCCTCAAACAGCGTGCGCGCATAGCGAAGTCGCACAAGAGCTTCTTTGCGAGGTGCCAATCTCCAGTTCTGTTGAAACGGTCAGTTGACAAATGGAGGCACGATAGAACGAAGAATAACTGACTTTCAACACAGCTTCTAGACATCCAAGCCCTGTGGAAACCAGCTTGTAGTATTCCTCCACATCTGCGGGGTGAGATAACAGCGCAGTCTGCGTCCCCTGCCGGTGAGCGGCATTAAGATATTCATCGGCCAGCGACAGTAGCAAGACTTGATAGTCAACTGGGGGCTTATTAGATTTCATTACCTTGTCACCAGTTTTTTGAGAAGGCTGCTTTTTCGGTTGCGGAGTTTTTTGGGGCTGCTGATTTTGCATGCTGACTCTGAAGTCTGGGGAAGGCGCTGGAACCATTACTTGTGGGATAGAATGGACAGCCGGCAAGGGGGTAGGTTTGGGATGAGGAAGCTGGGATGGGACCGAAACCTTTGGTGTTGACGGTGGCTTTGGAGTAGGTATTTGCTTTGGAGCAGGTGGTTGCTTTGGAGTAGGTGGTGAACGTTTCTCAGCCTTCACAGGTTGTGGAATTTGGAAGCTCGACTGTCCTTGAATGGGTTGTGGGTTACTCGGAGAATTCGCTGGCGGGGCACTCTGAGCTATCGGAGCACTTTGAGCCAGGGGTGCTTGAGGGAGAGATGGTGAAGAAGTAGTGGGTAGAGGGATCGAACGTAAATCGATCGCAGAGGACGTCGTCAGGGCGCTTGCATCAACATATTGTGATGATGATGTGAACCAAGACCGTGGCGCGAGAGGGAGAGGTGGTTCGACGAACAAATTGGCTGGGTTGACAAACTGATGTTCAGCCTCACTTGGTAGCAGAGATGGAGGTTGTTGAACGTGAGACTGCTGCACCTGAGATTGCTGCACCTGGGATTGCTGTACATGCGATTGCTGTGCCAAGGACTGCTGCGCCAGGGACTGCTGCGCCTGGGACTGCTGCGCCTGGGACTGCTGCACCTGGGACTGCTGCAGCTGTGATTGCTGTGATTGCTGTGCCTGCGGTTGCTGTACGCGAGGTTGCTGCGCAGAAGAATGATTCACGGGGGGCGGTTTAATAGGAGCCGGGCGTGATAAGCTTTGCTGCCGCTGGGGTTTTTGGACAGGGGACTGTGGGGGCCTCGGGCGAGGAGATTGCAGTTGTTCGGTTTGTTGGGTGATCGGAGATTGTCGTGGTTGAATATAAGGCTGCTGCTGCTGCTGCTGTCGCGGAGATTGCAGTGGTTGGGGTTGTTGAAGGATCGGAGATTGACGTGGTTGAATATAAGAGTGCTGCTGCTGCTGTCGCGGAGATTGTAGTTGTCGAGGTTGTTGAAGTATTGGAGATTGATGCGGCTGAATATACGACTGTTGCTGCGGCAATGGACGAGGGGACTGATGTTGCGCATGAGATATCATAGGTGACTGCGGTTGCGTATGAGGAAGTAAGGGCTGCTGTGGCCGAGGACGAGGGGATTGTTGCTGCTGATGCGGCCGAGGGATTCGTTGTTGGCTTTGAGGTTGGAGTTGCTGTTGCTGGTGAATGAGGGGGGATTGCTGCAACTGCGGCGGCTGCATTTGCTGCTGTGGCTGATGTTGTTGAAGGTACTCCTGGTATGCCGAAGGATACGGCATCATGCCTGGTGGGTAGGCCGGCGGCTTGCCATAGCCATTATTATATGGCGATGGCGAAGGGGCCGCAACATTGTTGTATATCAACTGCGGCGGGGGGACGTGGCCGGACTGGTATTGCGGATGAGGGATGTACGGGTATTGACCGGAATTGGGTGGTGGGAAGCTCATCGCCCCGATATACGCTGTCACCAAGTGAAGCTGTCCGATGTATCAAACGCGCGGGACAAAAGGTTACTGACGCTTTCCGCGTCGGGGCGGAGAAACTCGCGGCGGTCAGCTGATAAGCGTTGCGATACCAAACTATACGGATTTGCGCCAAATGTTCCGATATCAAGATCTTTATCACTTTTTCTCTCTGTACTAGCAACTACTATACATCCTCAAAAAGGGAAGATTATATCCTGAGTCCCAAATGTTCCCTATAACGCCATGATTAAGAATTCGAAAGAACAAAGAAAAACCCAACGCTTCAAAATCCTGCGATGCACGTCCTAACGCGATAACCAAAAATGCTTCGATAACCAAAAATGCTTCATAACATGCGAATCGACGAATACAACGAATCCATAGGACTCTCATCAATACCCGGTGAGAGGACTTCTTCGTCTATACTGGGCGTGAAAGTAAGAGGCGGGTGTTCTCGCACCGTCCAGGGGCAGAGCTCATTGCAATTCTCCACGCCGATTGACGGTTCGGCTGGATGAATCCTTTGGGCAGCCCAGGTTGTATCAGGTTCTGCTCCAGTGCCCCCAAGGGATCTCTCAGTGTAGAAAGAATAAGTGACCTTGCCAGATACATCTGTTTGAAACGGTTGTTTTCGATGGCACTTGAGTGTGGTGTTGCAGGTGGCGCAGACTGAGATCCGTCGACAGGAGGCGCAGAAAGTGTCAAAAAGTCGGCAGATGGTAGTTTGATATACACTGGAGAGCCAAAGATCGACGGATCGGTGGGCACATCCGAATCGAGGGGTCATGTATTCCTCCTTGCCCACCTGGCCCGACTCAGTGGTGAGCTGGTACTCTGTACGCATGACCAGTTGATCATCCTCGTTAAGTTCGGGGAATAGAGACACTTTGAGTCCTGTGGGACCGTACTGCTCAGTGCATGTGTGCCAGCAGTAGCGGTTCGAGACCGTACTTCCATATTCGGTTCCCAGAGCATCCAGCGTGGTCTTTCGCACTCGCAGATCATCTGCGAGGTTCAACTTGTCGCGGTATGTCAACTTCTTGCATGGACATAGGTCCACAATCCCCGCTAGCTCGCCCAAGTTGCATGTGCGGTCATCAGGTTTGCGCCGTAATTCTCGGGATGAAAATGCAGATCGAGGGTGTAGCTTCAGACATTTGGAGCACAATCGCCACCGCGAGTTTTCTAGCAAGGACATAAACTGCCAACGCGGTGTAACAAAGTTGTGTCCGTTGCGGTAGTGGTGGAATAGAGGCGCAAAATCACGAGTGAATCGTAGAGACTTTGAACATAGAATTTCCCCCGAGATGGCGAACATTCGTTTGCAGGTTAAGGCAAAAGCAGCCTCCGGGATCAGTGTCAGATGTGAGATAATCTCCAGCAGTAGCTCGGTGGGTAGTTCCATCAGATAAGAGCGACCCGCTTCCTCTTTCTGCTGCCTCCGCGAGCGAGTTGCTGGCCAGGATTTCATTTTCATGATAATTTTGAACTTGCTTGTTGCTCGTAAAAAGCGTTCTGGTATTCCAGAGGACGACAACGTTAACGCCATGAATAAATGCAAGTCCAGAGCCTTTTGATCAGAAGGGACCTTTCGAGAATCTTTTTATGACCAGGCCGCATGCGAGATTTGGAGAATGATTAAAATGTTGAATATCAGGTCTGCGACGGAGTATGCTGAAGTACCATATTGGAGTGAAGACGACATGTATCGCGTGACGAGTACGAGGCGGCACCTTCAGAGGGAAAGGAGAATAAAAAAGCATGTGGATCTGTTGACCTTAAAAAGAAGACTTCAGACTGATAAAGTTGCACGAAAACGGACCATGGGATTGGGTCACAGAAGGTTGCGGGCCATGTTATCAGCATTACATACTCCTAGTATAGAGCTGGGGTGAGAACGGGGAAGATCACCGTTTTCTGTCTGATGATCCCCGATGCAGCCTCAGCCTTTGTTCCTCCCTTTTCTCCTTATTCTCCTATTTGTTCCTGAATTCACAAACCCGGAGTATGTCTTACAATCTTATTGTCCAGGGGTTTGAAGTCCACGAGATTTACCGAAAGCTGTTAAGAGTCGCCGCATGCGGAAAGGAGTTTGCCGCTTTGGGCATCATCGCATCATCACTTGTATTTTTAGCGGAAGAATGTCTTCTACAGTTAGGGAGAATATTGTCCGCATCCATGATATAGTTTAATTAGTTATGACCTTATCAAATGATGGAAAGTTCAGGTTGTTCGTCCCATGACGCCCACACCTGGAAATGCCGATCTATGCATAACCGTGAGTCCGTGACTCTCTGCTGACCAATATGGGGCGGGCTCAGTGTTCCCGTGTTTGGTCATCACGTGACATCACTTGTGCATATCTATGCACCTTACCAGATTGGGGTTGCGCCGCTGACTCACTATGCATATATCCCGTGACACTGCATAGATTCTCAGCCGAGGTCCCTTTCTTATCAGGCTCAGTAGGGATCCCATAGAGAAAAAAAAAATTCAAGGTTTGCATAGATTACTTCGCATAGCCTCGTTTTACTTCTGCATTTTTGTTTGATTCTTCTGTGATTCATGTCTGAATTCACGTCGGCGCTCCTCATATCATTCCCTCTAACCGTTCTCTTATCTGGGTTATTAGCGATGGGCCTGCTGTCATGGGTTCGTCCGAGCGGTCGGATCACCTTTTATCACGCTAAGGACAATAAACTTCTGTTGACAAAAGCCGGGAAATCGGGCGCTAAGGACCAAACATCCCTCGTGGATATCTGCCGCAGCGCAACTCCCGACACCTGCCATCTTAACCCATTTTTGTTCAACGGCCACCTGCAGACCGGCTGGACCGTGTATAAGCATGATAATGTTCCGGTATATTATAAGCGGAAGATCTTCGAGTCCGAGACCCAGATGCTCACGGGACAATATGCAGTCGACTTCGTCGTAAAGCCATATGACATGCCTCCCGAGGGGGAGCTGACCGACCAGGAGAGGAAGTATACGCAACCCTCTGGTCTGCCCCCTCGTACATCTTTCTATTCTGAGGCAGAATTTGCGGATCTTCCTTCCAATGACTCCAAACCCATGCTTGTGCTTCTGCATGGGCTGAGCGGTGGTTCTCATGAACTGTACTTGCGACATGTCCTGGCCCCCCTCGTTGAGGATGGCTCATGGGAGGCTTGTGTGTTGAATGCAAGAGGCTGTGCGCAGACCAAGATCAGCACAGGTGTCCTCTACAATGCACGAGCAACTTGGGATGTCCGTCAGACTGTGAAATGGCTTCGAAAGACCTTCCCCAACCGCCCGCTTTATGCGATCGGCTTCTCACTTGGGGCTAACATTCTCGCCAATGTATGTATCTACCAGAAGAGGCCATGGTCAATAGGATCGAGACTAACTTATCATAGTATCTCGGAGAGGAAGGGGAGGGTTGTCAAATCAAGGCAGCTGTGCTGTGCGCTAGTCCCTGGAACTTGGATGTCAGTTCGGCCACGCTGCTGCAGACCTGGATCGGCCGGGAAGTGTACAGCAAGACCATGGGAACTAGTATGAAAGCGCTGTTTGAACAGTGAGTCACCCTGTGGAACAAAATGCATAAATCCAGGCAGCTAAGAGATATCAGACATGTCGACCAAATCTCTCACAACCCTCGTATCGATGTCGAAGCTGTGAGGAAAACCACTTACTTGCATGAATTTGACCGGTAAGCATATATCTCGATTGTTTGATATCATCCTTCTGATTCAATAACCCAGGGCCTTGCAATGTCCGGCATGGGGCTACCCTACCGAGGGCGCATACTACCGTGACGCTGCATCCACTGATATAATGCTAAACATTCGCATCCCATTCATGTGCCTCCAGGCAGAGGATGATCCTGTAGGTTTTGAACCATATCTAATATATACTTCCGTACTAACGGCAAGTAGATTGCTTCACGCGAGGCATTGCCATTCCATGAAATGACCCAAACGCCATATGGCGTCATGGTGACCACCTCGTGGGGTGGCCATCTAGGATGGTTTGAACTTGGTGGAGCTCGGTGGTTTGCTAAGCCAGTGAGTTGACGAATCGAAACTATTCTGCGCTCAGACATACTGACTGATTTAACCAGGTGAACAACTTCTTGAACATGATGGCCAATGAAATTGACCATCAGATCCCCGGTGTCGTTGAGAACCCAGATAAGTTGCCTGGCAAGATTGCCCACGTCTCCGGCTTAGATAAGGATGCAGATCTGGCGCCAAAGCCTGAGTACAGCTTTCTACGCCGCAGGATGGACATGAAGATGTCGCTGTAAAGGGTACGTGATAGGTGCGGCACTACACACGATGATGAATATACATTTCGGATAGATTTCGGATACAATTCGGATACATACATTTTAGATTCGACTATAGCATGCAATGATGCAGTAGTTTCTTTGGGAATTAAAACATTTCATCCATGAAATTGTCATGAATTCATCAATCTTCGGAGAAACTCCTTAAATATGACCAACGCTATTCACAATATTTTGGATCTGACAGATGTAAAGATAAACCCCCGTACAAACGCCGAGCCCAGTCTAGGTACATAATGATATAGACAACATTTCCCTTAAGCAAAAGAAACACTTTTCCGCTTCGGCTTGGACGACTTTGCGCCCCTGGCGGATGTCGAGGCCTCGCTCGACTTCTCGTCACTGCCCTTGCCCTTCTTCGCGTTGCGAATAGAGTCCTTGACGGCTTCCAACTTCTTGGACTTCACTGCCTGTCGAGCCTCCGCCTCCTTGTGTCTGGCGTCACGAATCTCCTCCAGTTTGCGTGCCTTAATCATCTTAGACTCGATTTGGCCGTCCTTCTCAGCGTTGACCATAGCAAGAATTGTCATCATACCCTCCTGTACCACGAATAAGAAGTGTTGTTAGTCATAAATATCTTGGGTTTTGTGAGGGGAAAGGTAGCATACCTGATCATCCACAAAGGTCTTTCCCTTCTTCTTGCCCTTGGGCTTCACAACACCAACCGGTGTGATCGTATTTAACTTGGGCAGGTTGAGCTCAGCCTCTGTGTAGACACGCTTCTTCTTCTTCGCCAGGTTTTCCTTTTCGGTGCGCGCCTTGGTCTTCATTTCCTTTGGCGGGGGACGCTTGACATTCTTCTTGCTGGACTTGCTCACACGCGAGGCGGAGGACAGAGAAGACGGCTTAGAGCCCTTGGCACCGCCTGAAGAAGCGCCCTTGGAAGCGCCCTTGGAAGAGCCTTTGGTAGGCGCCATTTTGAGTAGCGGGAGAAAGGTTTAGAGGGTAGGTTGACTTGAGATCGAAATGCGCCGAAGGCGATAACGTGGTGTGGAATAAAAATCGATAATTCGGCGAGGGTTCTGGAATTAGCACAGTCGCGCCAAATTGGATACCAATATGAAATCCACGACCAAAAGTGCAAGTGATTAACAAAAAGCAGGAAACTTGGATTGAAACTGGTCGTTCAATCGTCGAATCCAAAAAATTGTTAGGAAAATTTTAGAAGGGGAAGGCGGTGAGACACCCGGGCCACCACTCAACCTCGACTACGAAACCTCCGTCCCACCAGAGCTCACCAGCGACCAATTCTCTCTTTTCGCCGCCAGAGATCGTACTCTCACTGGATCGAGGGGATACCGAGAGAACCGCCAGCATGACTATCAACCCTACCTACCTCGCGCAACGGACGCGTTCCTGTATGTGTCCTTCCTTCGTCGATCTCCCCAAGGAGTTCCGATCGCCAGCGAGCGGTCTCCTACAATTGAAGTCTACGAACTATTACAAGGTGCTAATTAGCTTTAATTAGCCCTCAACTTGAATGATGCGAAGTTCCGAGTCCTCAAGTCCTACCGGGAATGGTTGCGCGCCGTCAGTATACTCCAGATACCCAGACCCACGTCTTGACCAATCGTTGCGGGAGACATGGTCAGCACAACTTTAGGTCGGATTACCAGCTAACATGATACTTGATGAATTATAGTCCCCGGAGATCCAGACCATGTACTCTTTGAACATGCCCGTTTCCGTTATCCGTACCAAGATCCGCCAGGAGTTTGAGAAGCACCGCTACGTCAGCCAGTTGAGCGTCATTGATGTTCTGCTCTACCAGAGCCACGCCGAGTTCCAGGTCAGTCATGAGACTCAGAAGGGGATCTGGGGATTCAATTGCGGGGAAAACATTGAGATGGGAATGCATTAGGCCTTGATGTCTTGCATCCATGATTTAATCCCCGCTTATTGGATTCCTAGCTACCAAATCATTCTTACTGGACTTCATGCTAACGTCTATCTAAGGAAACCCTCAACTACTGGAAGCAGCTGTCTCACGTCATGAAATACTTCCGCGCAGAAGAAGACCCGGGCGCACGACTACCGCGCAACTTCGTGTCGGGCTTCTTGGAGGGCCGCAATTGAAAAGACTGTTTTACGTAACCCATCCACTGCTTCTTTTTCCATTTTACTAAGTGCCAGACCGTGTGGCAGCTCGTGGGACGCCATTGACGGAGACATAACGTGTACATATTGTCTGAGTAGTTCGCCAAATCATTTCTATTTCCTTCAAACGTCAGTCTAGGCATTTCGCTGTAGTTTATACGAGTGATTAGGTAATATTCAACATCTTCCCGTCTTGTCTTCAACATGGAAGTCCAATCGACTCAGTGTCCTTATTAAAGTCATTTTCAATTACTTCTGATGTTTCATATCTACCCAAAGATCAAATTGCGAACCCATTCACTTCGCGCCATTCTGACCTTCCGGCTAATTGGAGCGTTCGGCGCGAAAGTATCAAAGCCATGCCAGCACCCCGGCCATACATGCAACTCGGTTGAAATACCCGCTTTCCACAATTTCAACGCATAATCAACATCTTCATCTCGAAACACATCAGTATCGCCGACATCAATCCAAGTCGGCGGCAAGCCCCCAAGGTCCTTCGCGCGCGATGGAACAGTATAAATAGTAGCATGCTCCCGATTCACGCCCAAGGCATAGTTGCACGCATCAATACTGTTCGATCTCGTCCACGGCGGAAGATCCGCAAATTGCATCATGGAAGGAGTGGTGTTTCTATCATCCAGCCAAGGAGACATCAACAATTGACCCCGAATCTGTGGCCCGGACCGATCGCGCGCCAGCAGAGTAACACCAGCAGCAAGATTTCCACCACCCGAACCACCACACACAATGATCTGGTCACGATCGAACCCTAGTTCCTGGCTTTGTCTGCTCATCCACTCCAGCGCTGCGTAGCTATCTTCCACCTGTGCAGGCTGGGGATGTTCGGGCGCCAAACGATAATCGGCCGAGACGAGGATGGCACCGAGCTCTTCCACCCAGTCTAGGGCGTTGTCGATGCCTATGAAGCGACTTCCAGATACGTGGCCACCGCCGTGGATGTATAGGATTCCTGGAGTCTTGGATTGCCTGGGCTGCTTTGAACGGAAGATTGAGGCCTTCAGTGGACCGGCTGGTCCTGTGAATTCTCTTTCCTCGTGAGAAATGGCATCTTCTCTTCCTCGAAGTGTATACTCCAATGTGAAGTCGAGGGCTATGCGACGATTGGCGATTTGCTCGGGTGTGCTGATCTCATCATTTTTAGGAAGTTGATTGTGTATTTCGGTGAGGTCAGGATGGAGAGGTGGTCTAGGGAGAGACGACATGATTGTCAAGACACGCGACCGTTCGTTGATGTATATGTATGGGAGCTGGAAAGGATCAGAAAGCCTCCAAGGTTATATGATTGAATTGCAGGTTTTCAGAGAAAGTATGCGATATTTAACTCATTTATAAATCCAATTTCATCCTTCATTGGTCATCTTAATTATTATTGATCTCGATATACCAAAACTTGCCGACTTCATCCGAATGCCGGGTTAGGTAGTATTCATGTTCCCGAAATGTTTCCGAACCGGAATGATATCGGTCCGATTGATCTATATTTCTTCCAATGTTGGAAATTGATTATTTTATACGACATGAATCTTGAAATATGGGGTATCGTAAATCCTTGAGAAGTTATCATCTATGACTCACTTGTGTTCTCGAGGCTGATTCAGCCTCACAAGGCTACGCGCCAAGAACTGAGATAAGACCAACATCAGAGTTTGTGCACTTAGCGGTAAACGAGAGGACAGTATTCATTGCGTTGGGTTTAAATCGAGATGATCGTTCCTTGTTTGGGACGCCGCGCGAGTGCCTCACGGAGTAAATCAGTACAAATACCTCCATCAAGCGAACTATTCATCTCCTTCCACTTGTGATCCTACCTACTACAATGGAGTTGAAGATGCGTGAGAACAGAGCCCTGAGTTGTCTCAAATCATTATAGGGACAAGTTAGATTACAGAAAATAGTTTTTGAAAACGATGCACTATAATTTAAATTGAGACCTCATGGTATAAGTGTTCCCACCATTCAGGCCCGGATAATGTGTAAGCACGTAACATTAACATGTCTACCCATCCAATACAGGGAGGCTGTTAACTGAATACCACAGAATGTTGAACACTCGTGAACATCACTACACACACATTTGGGGCCATGCAGTAATTGTAATTCAGATCTTACCCAATACCAGTGTTCAATTAAACAATTCCCCATCTTGTTGGACTGCCTCAGGCCGAAATATGTGTAAGCTTGGCATTTTGGAGGTCGTCAGTCTCCAATATTCCCTCCTAATCATCTCCAACGCCCAATTCCAACACCTAGACCAAAAACACCAACCAAACATGAGCTCTCCATCTGTTGAAGCAGTAGGCTCCACAGGCAAAAGGAAACCGCGAACTTGCCCCCACTGCAAGCGCCATTTTCGGCGGCACGAACACCTCCAACGGCATATCCGGATCCGTATGGCCACCTGGAAGAAAGTCATTAAGGCCGAGGCTGACCATCCTTAGATACCAATGAAAAGCCATATAAGTGTCTTTGTGGTGCTTCTTTCGGTCGGCGTGATCAACTGAAAAAGCACCATGAGGACCTTGGACATTCTCCAATTGCCTCCATACAACCCATAGAATACGGGTCAAACACAGCCTCTTGGGGACTTCCTGGTGTCCAAGGAGCTATATCGACTGGAGATTTACAGGGAGAGCTCTCCGGGTATCAACTTGAAGGTATGGAAATTAATTCTAGGTGACTATGGTGTGCTCAAATACATAGATTCTTTATTCAACGCCCAGGACCTGTTGGTATTACAGGACCTGGAATCGTTCAGCCACAATATGGGACTTGGTACTGACTGGGCTCTTCCGTCGGAGCCTAGTATTGTGCAAATTGTTTCCGAGTTAAATACGCACATGCCAGCAACTTCACAAAGGCCTGCCTCACCAGATCAGTCGCTAAGCCAACTTCCTATTGAGAAAGAATCGGTTGGTAAGTCTATATAGAATCTTCTCTTCTGTTCTATCTTTATCAGGGAGACTGATCACGATTTCCAGCGGAGTTTGGAGTTTTGACATTACCGATTTTGAGGATCACGGATGAGCATCGCAACCGTCTTCTTCAGGCGCTCAGTCAGTTCCAAGCTACAACAGATACACAGTTTCCATCTTGCCATTCACTTACTAGATTCGTGAATGGATTCTTTGATGGCTTCTATCCCCATATGCCAGTCGTTCATATCCCAACATTCAAAGTCGATGACTGCGAACCTGAAATCATCTTGGCCATGGCTGCACTTGGTGCTCAATACCGACATGAACACCGAAAGGCAGTTCTGCTATTTCATGCCGCCAAAGCCACATTGCAGCATCACGAAATGCAGGGCTCCATAAATGAGGAGCCAGTACATACAAGGCTAGTGCGCGAAGCACGTTGTGCACTATACCTGATTGCATTTGCAACATGGCAGAGCGAGACAGATATCGTACGAGAAGCATTCAATCTTCAAAGCTTTCTTGCCAGATGCGTTCGAGAGAGTCAATCGGAAGACCAGGAGAATCAAGAAGATGGCCTGGATTGGAAAACCTGGGTACGGCAGGAATCCGACCGAAGAATTAAATCATTCTCTTTTGCTATGCTCAATCTTCATGGAATTGCATTCGGCACCCCGCCAATTCTTCTGAGCGACGAGCTTAATCTTCGTCTTCCAAGCACCTGCTTTGAATGGATCGCTCCAAACCGCGAAAAATGGGCAAAGGTGCATAAAATAGGTACTGCACGGCAGCTTCTTCTTCAAGAGGCCCTCTCTCACCTAATGAAAGGCTCAGAGCAGCCACAGCTGCTGAGCTCGCAACCTGTACCCTCTCCTTTGGCAAATTACATCCTTCTGCATGCCCTGATCCAGCGAATTATGTTTGTCCAGCAAGCGTTCGGCCCATATGACTCTGACCAAACCCTGCTTAATGACCAAAAAGAGGCCATTCGGTATGGAGATTCAACTACTTCGTTATCATTTGCGGTACTGATATATTTTCACAGGAACGGTCTTCATGCATGGACCTCTCAATGGCAAAGAGCCCCCGAATCAAGCCTTGACCCTCGAAATCCCAATGGACCCGTCACGTTCACATCAACAGCACTACTCGGACTTGCATATGTCCGATTGGCTCTCAACATAGGTTCCTACAAGATACTCGGGAGTCGAGATCCGCAAGAGTTTGCGAACAAACTATTACAAATACCTCGTCTCCCTCCTGGGCCCCATATCCTTCCTGCAATCTTGCATGCGACACATGCCCTGAGCATACCCGTAAAATTGGGTATTAATTTTGTTGCACAAAGTCACGCCTTTGTATGGAGTGTTCAGCATTCACTGTGTGGGCTGGAATTCGCGATCTTCCTTAGCAAATGGCTGTTCTGTATATCCGCTCGCCAAGAAAGGGGGCCGCTTGATGGTTAGTAGCTATGATCAATTACTTGGTTCTGGTACTAATGTAAAACTAGAAAATGAAAGCCGCCTAGTCAATTGGATCGGGGATATTGTTGAAGAAGGAAGGACATCCGGCGATGATGATCTCTGGCCCAGGCCTTCGGTACCATCGAGTTGCGGATATCTAGGCTTTGCTGTGGTAAAACTCTGGGCTCGCTTGATAAGAGGGAACGGGCAATGGGCGATATTGAAGGTTATCGGACAAGGTCTTGATTTATACGCTGATATCTGTGAGCAAAGATTCACAGGACCTTCAGCAGAGACACAACAAATCAGTTGATTCTAAATGCCAACCATCGAATTGGATCACCATTTAGATACAAATTTCGACTTTAGCCGCAGTTTTTCACCGAAGTTATACAACACATAAATGCCAACCACACATCCAATAGTCAATCCTGCCAACAAGCTACACCCGGGACCAATACCCAGATTTTCGTAAAGAGGCGTAGAGAAAATAACAGCGCCACAAGCGAATGCACTCCGTGTAAAGTCGGTTGCGGCAAATACACTCGCAGCATACTGCGGGTAACTTGCCGGAATGTAAAGGAAGACAGATTGCATGAGGATAAAGACACATGCAGGGTAAATGACAATCCCGATCGTTGGAACGATCCAATGAACGTTTGGATTTGAGGCCCAACCAAAAAGAAAAAGCCCAATGGCGGGACCGAAGCAAGCAAATAAAGCCGGAACCAAGACGTCCTCTGGCTTCTGCATACTCCCAGCCTTTATCTTTGGAATGAAGACGTGACGGATGTAAAGGTTGTAACTTATAAAAGAGATCATCGTCCCAACAGCGATAGCCAGGAAGGCTAGTCCCATCTCTCCAAGATTGAACCCATATATACCTTGATACACGATCGGGAATGCCTCGAAGAAGGAGTAATAAATACCATATGTCAAGGAAGTATAACAATTCAAGAACAGAATAGCCGGGTCGAGAAAAGTGATCTTCACAGGGATAAGTAACGACTCCCGCAAAACCTCCGAGAAAGAGACATGAGCCTGTGCAATATCAGCGGCAGTCCGATAGCAATACCTTTTCTCCCTATCCATCATCGCCAGACGGCGAGCGCGTCGATGCAAAATAGTCACGGCGCTAGTCTCAGGCAACAATAACAGAAGAAGCATTATAGGACCCGCCGCCATCAAGATCTCCCACATAGAGAATCTCCACCCAAGAATCGGGATTGCAAATCCAGCGACCAGGACCCCGATTGCCGGAGCACAGAAACAACAGAATACCCATGTAGTCATCGCATGGGGAAGACTATCGGCTGAGTAAACATCTGCGATCGAGGCACCACCAGTAGCCAAACATGGACTTCCGAAGAAGCCCTGCAAAAAGCGAAGGAAGTAAAATCCAATCGCGTTTGGAGCTAGTGCCGTGGGGATACTGACGATGCAGAAGAGAAAGAAAGAGAGGACGTATGGAAGATTGCGACCGATGCGAGGTATCTCGCTTAAGGGGCTGAAGAAGAGAGGCCCGGTACCATATCCTAACCTGTTGGATGGTTAGCAACATTTATAGTCGTGGACCTTGGCATCTGTACACATAAAGGGCAAGCCCGAGGGATGCTTCAGCATGGTTCACTCCGAATTCATCAATGAATGCATTATCGCTCGGGGTGTAGATCGGGGCTGCCATGTAAACCACGAAACTATAAGCGCCAATGACGACGAGAACAAAGGCCTTTTTGAGTGCAGGCCAGTTGTGAGGGTTTTCTTCATCGGCTTCCGAATACCAGTCCACAATAACGGTTCCCTCATCGTGAAATGACTCAGATTCACCGTTTTCATGCCTATTAGGGTTGTCTTCGTGTCTAAAGGAGGGAATTTGGTGCAAGACCTGTCCAAGACAGGTTTCTCGTAACCATTGTGACATTGTGAATATAGGGCAAAACAAACTGCAATACTTTTGTCACATTCTTCTGTCGACGTTCTTTATATCTGCAGACTCAAAATTAATAATTCAACATAGAAATGATGGATTTGTCAGTGAAGGCTCTTGCCTCTCTGGAGGCATTGGAGGTGGTGGGGTTTGAATTATTCAGACTGTGGAGATAACTCCATCTACCCAACCAATCTCCCGCGACCAGTTATCAAGTGAATTTGGAAGAATTGAGTGGAAATGGCCCAAAAGTTCCAGAGTTCTGTGACACAGGAAACTCGAAATAGGCATGATGCGTGTAGGTGCAGAGATTGAGCGATTGGGGAAGTTTGTAAACAAGGAAAGCGGGAGCTTCCTCGCCAGCAAGGTGTAATCAATGGCATCTCTGATAGGAATAGTCACAGAGACAGAGATAAGAAGTTCAGAAGTTAAGAAGTTCAGATGGATACACATATTCATACCCAGAATAGTACTTGCAGGGGCTATGGGAAGTGGAATGATTGAATAAACCTTGGAGACATTGAATGACAAAGCGCTTACCCCACGCGAAATTAAATTACGGACTTACAGAATATGAATTTGTTCATGATAGAGATAAGAATTTGTACAGAGTGCATTCTAGTCATATTTTGTAATACATTATACAATTCTGATAAAGAACACGCAATAGTCACCTCGAAACTCTCGCCGTGTCAATGTTCGGCTGACCCTTTATTCATGTTTGATAGCCTCCACCTCAATCTCGATCTTCATCGCAGGGAATGCCAAACGAGGAACAGCAATGGCAGTCCAGATCGGACGATGCCCTGGAATCCGCTGTCTCAGAGCGCTCACAACATGATCGAACGAGGCATCGATGTCAACGTGGTAGGAACGGATCGAATAAACGTCTTCCCAACCTCGTAGCCCTGTGGCCTGAAGAACTTTGTCCACATTTTGAAAAGCGAGATCCACTTGACCAGGAATGTTATTGGCATCCAAGTCTCCAGTCTCAGTCCATCCTCCCTGCCCGGAACACTTGACGATGTTCCCCAGAATTACAGCCTGGGAGTAGTGGCATAGATCGCTATGCTTTTGACCGGCGCCCTGTTCGTTGATATAGGTAAGGGAAGACATTGCGATTGAAGGGGTGAGTGGAAGGAAAAGGTGTAAGAAAATAGACTGTATGGGAAAAATTGGATTCAACTGCAACCTTGGAACCTTGGAAGTCCCGAGTTTAAATAATGTTGTCTCCAGATGAACAGACACATGGAGGTGTTTGGAGTACCCACTCCAAGCACCTCCAATGACAACCACTAAACTGGATCGGGTAATCACCTGTGCACGGACATTAGTCAGAATTCAGGTATGACGAAGTCCATCCTGTCGGATATAAATATCTATTGATTGGAGCATGTAACGTTAAAAGACTGCTCCACAACAATTCATTCCTCCAAGGTACTCGCTAATCCATATTACCACCTCACACTACATTTTACCTTCAGCACATCTCTCCCCACAAAAATTGTTCGACCCTCTTGACTGTGTCAAACGAAATACACCTGCTGATTACGCAAAGTTTACAATATTAACAGCAATGTCATTGGTTATCAGATACCACCATCTACCTGTTATGAGATTCCTTCTCGCTAATGGCTCTGACCTTAATCGCAGAACTGGATTTTCTGCCCTCTGGAAGACCCTACTGAATTTGGCAGTTAACAGCGACCAAGATTATCAAGGCACTTTTGGCTCATGGTGCGGGTGTTGATGATGAATTTTTATGTGCAGCTATTTATTGATTTGATAAGAAAAGACTCCGAATGCTTTCCGTGCAGTATGAAAGGGATCAATGCCAATCAACCTCTTGACTCGCAGCAGAGATTGGCGAAATGAGAGCACTCGAGATCCTGTTGAATAAAGAGTTTGATCGGGAAGAGGTTGTGTGAAAGCAATCGAATTCGACGGAGAGGAAATCCTTGAGCTCCTCCCAGTACAAGGGATAAACTCTTGACTTACCCAGAACAAAATAGCCCATGTCAACTGACAGGTGCCCCTCCGAGCACGTGACGGAGGTTCTGCGGGGAAACATGCCTTACGACTCAGCATATCTTCGATACTTATATGAGCATCAACGAATGTATCGTTCTTCCTGCAGAGAAAACACATCCCTGTGCCCAAATCAAACCTTTTCATTCCAGCCTGCTCTAGTCTGACCCTTCGATTAAGATGGCAGACAAATCTCTCAAATCCACCTGCCATTGTGGCGCCATCACTGTGATCGTGCCTCATCAGCCAGAGGAAATCAACGAATGTCAATGTACAATCTGTCGGCGCTACGCAGCCGCTTGGGCGTACTACAAAGTGAATGAAATCAAATTTGACCTCAAAGAAGGCGCCAAACTCTCCCAGTACGTTTGGGGAGATAGAGAGATCTCATTCAATTTCTGTGAGAAATGCGGATGCGTGTAAGTCTCGATCGGCTCATCATTTATGGATCTTAAGGGGTTGGCTAAAATTCTTTGCCTGAACGTAGATGCTATTGGTGGCCATTGGAAGAAAAGAAGCCAGACGGTGGTGTAGCTGAATTCGGCGTTAATACACGGAATATGGATCCCATGGAAATCTTGCACGTTAACCGTAAGATTGAAAATGCCTGGCTGTTCCGGCCACTTAAGGATAGAACCTTGGCGCATGAGCAGGATCAGTCCAAGTACTGAACTATTCATGTAGAAATTATCAAATATAGAATATGAGGACCTGTGAAATCGATGCCGAAAATGACGGGAACGGAATAAATGTAGAAAAGGGTGCATTAAGGGTCCAGGCATGTCTTATCAATCTGGCCCGCACTAGCTCCACTCCACGGATTTTACTTTTACACATCAGCAAGAGCTGTATAAAAAGAAGAAAATATTGGGAAACAAGAGGAAGGCCTAAAATGGCCAGAATAACACAATATGTCAGAGAGCTAATCTACCCAGCCCAGATTGATGCTGACATCGCTTGCATCAACACACTCGGTCATTCCTCTCGCCTTGAACTCTGAACTGACTGCTTCATGAACCTTGTCGAGATAGTTCTTCTCTCCATGAACATCAATGCCCAACACCACCCCTGTATGAATCATCTCATCAAAGCCCTGTCTCGCTAGTTGCGAGATCTCTTCGTCTGCACAAGAGGTGAGCTCTTTCAAACGAAATCTCCAAAAGACCCATCGAGAGATGCTCAAACCATAGCTTTTTATATTTGCTTTGACTGCGAGGCTTCCAGATTTGGTTCGAGCTTCGTGGTCAGATGTCATAGAGGCAGACGGGCAAGGGTTGTAATTCTCTGCTGCCATAGTAAGAAGCTTGAAATTTGCATTCGCTAACCACTCAAAACAAGCGGGGAGTAACTCGGCAACTGTAGACTTTAATATTGAACCGTCACACTGAGTGAAATCCTAATCTTCATTCGCATCATTTCTCAGAGGTATTTCTTCCTCAAGTGTCTTTTTCAGTAGCCAAAGAGCAACGAAACTCAATTCATTTTCAAATAACCCAGCTGCGTAGAGCTTGGCGGTGAATACAGCCAGGCTTTGACGCTCACAGGAAGTGTATTGTTGCGATTTGTTGATCCATTCGTTCTGTAGGTCCCGTGCAAGAAACGGAAGATCGTGGTTTTGTGCTTGATCACCGAGGGAAAAAGTGATATCCTGGTTTTCCCCCTCGCTACTCTCATTTCGATGACCGAAAATTTTGAGCGCCCCAATGGTAAGTACTAGGTCAACGAGTTTATCCTGTTCTGGACTTGTGGCGGGGGTGACCTTTGAGGTTTGTACGAGCATGTCCCACGCCTCATGCAAGCCATCTTCCAGCTGTGCGGTATTCCAGTGCCCTTGGTGATAGAATTCACCTATACTCAGAATGGAGTTTCGAATGTCGTCAAAGTTCTCCTTCGCACATGCAGGCTTGGGTGCAAAGGAATCTCGATGCTCTGTGACATGCTTGGAGATTGCACATTGACCGGCACAGCTGATGTCAAGAGGTTGGTCAGACATTGCACAAACAGAAGACGAGGGCAGTTTTAGGGCGCTGGAGACCGTGAATGGCGGGACCGGAGTAAGATAGTCTATGCCGTACAGGAAGGAAACAAGAATCAAGCTGCCTAGAGAATGCGAGGGCAGATGCGGAGTACAGACTAGAGATAATGCCAAGGCATCTGATGTGGCGTTATCTCCGCACATTCTTCCATGTTGGTTCCTAATGCATATCTAGAGTAGCATATTGTTATCTTGGCATACAAGGGTATTGATCCTTCAATGATCCTTTGATCACCTTGTCCGTTTTCATTCATTTGCCATTAGCCTCTCATACAATGTTGACGGCAGAGATAGGTAAAAGCATCAGCTCGTTGTTGGTGATTTCTAGGTGGCAACAGTAAGGCTCTCTCGATATATTTCTTACGATAGAATAAACAATGAAGTTCAGCGCCATTCTTCTCGTAGCACAAGAGTCGATGCTTTCACAAGACTCTCGAGAAGGCGCGAATTGGAAGTCCTCAATGTCTGATTATCAACAAGATAAGTCTACTTCACGGATGACAATATTTCCTCCCAAACTTCCACTGAGAAAGCAATGGTATCATGATCCGACCCTTCGACTTCCCTTGAGACGAAGTCAATCGCCTCCACACCGGGGGCCTGCCAACAGGTTTCGAAATACTTCTGGCCACCCTTGCCCACCAAAAAATCCGTTTGTCCAAAGTATGCGTGAATTCTAAATTTGCTCTCTGGCATTGTTTGAATGCCTGCTAGTGTCTGCGCGCACGCTGCATAGTCTGAGCAGACGCCCCAGCTGCTACCGCCCTTGCGTAGACACTGGAGAGCTTCGCTATTGGCGCCGACTGTATCCTCCGTATGCATAAAGCGCATAGCAAGACGGGAGAGTTCCGCTTGCTCTGATTGAGGTACGCCATAGTCGCGTTCGACACGTCGCCAGTTGTCTTTGAGGAAGGATAGGTCCTCCGCTGTCTCATCGGTGGCACCGTCACCCCGCAACGACATGCGACGAATAAGGGCACCGCTGGACGCGAGCACGGGGCTCGCTTGAGTCACGAAGAAGCGTGGGATGAGGTTCCACACTGCGAATGCCTTTGTAGGCACGTACTGCGCCATCTGCATTAATGTAACGCGTGACTGTGCCGGATCCACCCAGGGAGCTAAATAAGCGACATTAAGCATTCTGTTCTTTTATTATAATTTTTGGTATAAATACAGTCTTTCAGAGATATGGGGAAGAATCAATACCTATTACAGCAATGTTCGGGTTAACATAGTCACGACACTGTGCCCATGTGTTAAGCAGGTATATAGTGCCCGCACTATGCGCGACGAGGCTCACGCGTGGAATATCGAGATATGCCAACAATCGCGGTAGCATATCTGTCCAAGCGGCGACGCGTTGACCGAGCGGGACGTCGGTCGATGCGCCCATGCCTGGCCGATCAACAACAAGCATGCGCACACCGGCCCGTTCTGCGATCACATGCAGCAGAACGCCGAGATAGCGCGAGGCGAACATGCCCGTCATAAAAATTAGGGCGGGACCCGTTTCGCAGCCGACGTCGGCGAAGCTAACGTTGAGCGCGCCATATCCGGTATTGAGAGTGACGCGGCGGTGGAAGCGGCTCTCGGATATGAGTTCGCAGGGATTGGATGTGCCGGGAGACGGTGACTCCATATAGATGATAAAAGCTGGCTATGCCAATTATATTCGTACAAGCTGGTTAATTTTCCTAGGAAGCTATCTCAGAATCAAGCTGACGCTCACTTCTGCCTTGGGGGCTGACATCACTGACCAATCAGAGCCCACCGCATTCCATGCTTTTAGAATCTCGGATTCCACTTATGTCGCGATAGCCGCCAAAGGCTCGCATGCCTAATTCTGGAAGACCTTGGCGTTACGCAATGGTGTAGTTTCAATCGTCTGAAGCAATTCTGTATGGCAAATTTTGAGAGCCTAAATTCTCTTGTAAGTGTTAATTTCAGTTTTTCGATCTTTCTGCCAGCTCAAGAATCGGGCCGAAATCATGTCAACTAAGCATGCGAGCTTTTGGCCGCAATGCTCGTGGCTCAGGACCTTTTGCTCCCAGAACTGACATTTGTTCTACCGGCAAAAATTAAGTGGAAGGATCCAAAGAACCCTTTTGATATGAACCAGTCAGAACTGAATAAGTTTTTAACCACATGCACTATGATTTTTAACGCACCGCCCATTGGATTAGAGAATAAAATCGCATGGAACTTCAGATTCAAGATGACAACAATTAGATAACAAATACAAAAGTACAAAACATCTAGCAAATAGGGACTCTTCAGACTACTCAATCGCAATCCAGGTAACTTCGGCGGAATCCATGTTCGAATCTGACCAGGTACCAAATTCCCGTTTCAGCTTTTGAGGATTCGGAGCATTGGCTCGACACATCATGCGGAGATTGGCATTGGCGCCAAAGTCGACTTTTGAGATTGCAATGAAGGTGGCCGGTGTGCGTGAAAATGGTTGACCATAGAACGCAGCGCTTTCTTTCAAAACCCCCTGTGCGCGCACGACAGAGTTACGGTCACTCTTCACGCGTTTCCCATCCTCCTCTGCTGGATAGGCGAACCAGCCGGCACGAACACTGCGATATTTGCGATTGGCCCAAGACGTGATGCTTAATGTGAATGAGTTGTCAGTTATGTTATCAGTAGTGACAACGATAGAGGTGAAGACATTGGCAACGAGGCCAGCTTCCACGTGACTGGGGTAGTCGATTTCCTGGAGCCAAACGCAAACTTTTGGTGGCGAGGCAAAGCGTTGGTCGAACACGACGCGTTGACGGAAGTTATCATTATAGGCCACACCTGTGCCGTGCGTATCGACGCTGCCATGTTCTAGGTGAAGGTCATCCGGCAGAGTCATCCAGGAGCAATCAATGGCGTAGGCATTGCACTCACTAAAGGACGCGACATGAACTGTGAACTCTGATGGGGTGATGTCCGGAACACTAACAGCCATGGAACGACTGCGTACAACTTGGTCACAATCAATTTTCGCCAGACCGAAGATCATTCTTGGACTGATGCTGTAAGCCTGTGAAAATGTCTGCGAAACACGCGCAAGCGAGTTGACGCCGGGTCTCCAGCCCTTCTGTTCGCCACTGATAATGCCACTTTGTGCTTCAATAGTACGGCCAGGTTTCTTGTTTCGCTCGTCGTTCAACTGTTGAATCTGTTTGTCTTTCTCCGAGTTGTGGTTGCGAGCCTCGTCAAGAGCCTAGGTACAGTTAGTATACAAAGAGCACCGAAAGTACCAACAAGCCGCTTACCTTCTGAGCAGCATCTAGCTTCTCTTGAGCGGCTGCGAGTTTGCTCTGCGTGTCTCGCAGAGACTTTGACCCAGTATTTTGGTCTTTCTGAAGAAGTGCAAGGTCCTCGCTGTCAATCACGTCCCCGGCATCTCCAAAGTGCTCGGCTGTATCATCAGCAGCTCCCTCAGCAGCGCGGCACCATACAATACCGAGACGCCAGATCTTGCTGGTCTGGGAATCATCGTCGCTGCGACCGAAGAAACCTTTGATGGACCCGGGGTTGAACGGTACATCAAGGTAGAGCACGTTCACATTTTCATATGGCATGCCATCCCGGACGATTGTCTTTTGGGGCTCCGAGTTAGTTGAACCAGGTGGAGCAGGAATTGAACCAGGCTCAGAATGAAGAGCGCGGGCAATCAAGCCGCGACCCCGATTAGTAAAGAGGCGCAACCCAAGAACTTGCGAATTCTTCTCCCCAACTCGCCTGCCGTGCTCGATAGAAGCAGAGTTGATCCTCTCGCCGGGGAAGAAGGGACCAAACTTCTTGACACGTGAGCCATCGCGTGACTGCCGAAAGATTAGAATGCAAAGTCTGATTTGAGAAACTGCCATGGGAATCTTACCGCTCCTTTTTCGACCAAGAGACCGTTCTCGTATGACACCGCCAGATATACAAGGGCGCCTTCAGCAACCTCAGCTCTGATTGCCCGGATTTCCCAGTCTTGCTTAAGGTAATCAAGGTTGTTAAAGGGCTTCCCTTGAAACTCGTCACCAGCAGCGCTGGAGACACGGAAGTTTTCACCAATAATGGGATCGTTGGCAATGAGAGATTGCATAGCCTTTTGCTCCTCTTCCGACAGCTTGTCGTTGGCCGTGAAAAGAGGGGCACCTTCTGCAAGCTTATCATCTTCTTCTATCGCTTTCAGTTGCTCTTCTTCAGTAAGGGCCTTGGCCATGATTCTTCGGCCAGATAAAGGGTGAGCTTTAATTCGGAGTCTTTCCGGTACCACGACAGTGGGAACGCGCGCCTCGAAAGCAGTCGTTGCTTGGAAAGGCTCCTCATGATCTTCATCGGTTGCAAGCTTAGGGTCCTTCTCGATCAAGTTGACCTCGTTAACGATGCGAGCCATTTGTTTGCGTATAGCACGGCGGGCATCACTAAGGCCTTTGACAGTTGCCTCAAAGTAGTAAGTATCCTCCTTGTATGGGTAGAAACCTGTCGTTGTGTCCTTGGTAAGCGCCTTCGTTTCTTCTTTTGACATTTTTCCTTCTTTCTGCTGATCAATGTCTTCTACCCCAGTCTTCGATGCTGACTTGTCGTCGCTCCACTGCTGGATCTCCATTGTTTTGCCTTGTACCTGGAAGATTTGCTCTCCTAGACGCTTGTACAGCGCTTTGTAGCTGACAAATGTATCAAGAAGAGTGCTTGTATAAAGCTGGGCATTCTCATACTGAAGCGCAGTGTATGATGCTGGCTTTCTTGCAACAAAACTTCGCAGCGCGTCATACTTTGTCAGGATGGCATAAGTACGCTGAGGACATTCAGCGACGAGGTCTGGGAATCGAGCAGCAGCTTCCATCAGACTTTTGATGTCCCACTGCTGCTCCATCGGTTTGATATGGCCCCCACCACACCAGCTGACTTGGATAGTTGTTTCCGTGTTGGTCTCGATATTAGACCTTGCAACACCAACATTTGCTTCTGCTTCAATCTGAACTGTACCGGCGGTCAGTGCCACCTTTGCCTCGGCCTGAATATCGGTTTTCTTTGCCTTGTTGAGGATTTTCATGCTGACAAGGGCATTGAACTCGCCACCTTCCAAGAAGCCAGAAATAAAAGAGTCGCCGTAGACCTCGCGGAAGTTCTCCTTGTCTACCGATCGTAGAGGATTGTAGACCAGAGCATCTTTGAAGTTGACAGTCTGGTTAATCACCTTGACGGAAATGTAGAAGTTCAAATCACTCTCTTTGAACTTGTCAGAGTCGACGAAGGAGCCTTTGCCGGAACCACCAATCTTGCCAGCCTTGATAGACAATGAGCCAGAAACACTCATGTCATCCATGACATCGCTAAGACGGTCCACAAAGCGGGAAGTGTAGATGACGGTCTGGCTAGGGCCTCGAGGAGCCGTGGGGTCGAATTCGTACTTTTTCGTTTGTTCCGGCATGCCGTTGAAGCGTTCAACAAATTGGTTCTGTGCCCGAATCTTCTCAAGATCTGCCAAGCTTGTTGCCTTTAAATTGGCAGCATTTTCAATAGCTTTGCGTGCGTCCTCGCGTCTTTTGGCCTCCCACTGACGCTTCTCGGTGCGGATAGAACGTTGTTCTTCTCGCTCTTCAGCCCGACGCTCTTGCTCTTCCTTGCGCGCTTCCAGGTCAAGCTTTCTGCGGTAAGCGCGGTCTTCATCTAAGACCTTCTTCTCTTCTTCCTCTCGTCGAGCAGCGTCGGCCTCATCTTGAGCTGTTCGTATAGGGATTACAGCGCTCTTCGTCTTGGTTAGAGCAGCTCTGATCGCAGCACGATCAGGGGGTGTGGCTGACTTTTCAGCTGCCCGTGATCGTGCCCGATCAGCAGAAAGGGATCTCTTGACAGATTTCTTGGAGGAGTTGGCACGAAGATTGGATACAATATCGTCTCTGTCGTGAGGCTTTTCAGCATTGGCTTGCAGATTTGCCATGATAGCCTCACGGTCAACTTCATCATCGTCACCATGAGGCTGGGATGTTTTCTCTGCAGTCGCTTTACCATGATCTTTGTCACCGGATACATAAATTTTGCCTGCCTTCTTGCCACCGGCTTGCAGCTTTGCCAAGATAGCGGCTCGGTCAGGTTTCGTGGCATCCAAAGGCTTCTTTGAGGATGAAGTAGCCCTGCCTCGACTCCTCGAAGGGTTCACTTCACCTTCATCAGCCGGCTCAGGCTCAGTGTCTGCACCTTCAGATTCGCCATCTTTTTTAATTGCTTTACATCCCGTGGATTCAGATTCCGGTGCTTCGTCATCAACATCTGTCTGGGCCTCATCGGCGTCAGGCACTTCAACGACAGAATCGGTCTCCTTTGAAGAATCTTCAGACTGTTCATCAGGCTGCTCTTCGGCCTCAGATTCTTCCTCATCCTCTTCGGGGGCTTCAATAGCAGCCTTCTCCTTTGTGGTCTTCGGCTTTGATTCCGGCTCTGACTCGGTCGTTTCTATAATTTGAGTCAATACAGAGCTCATTCACGAGAACATATATCGCTGACCTTCGGCCTCTTCATCTGCAAGTTGTTCCTCAATCATTTTGACCTCAGCTTTCGCTTTCTCGGCTTTGGCCTCAAGAATGACAGTGGCCGGGTCCTCGACGAGGACTTCCTTTTGTCTTGTCCAAGCACTAGGAGTGCCGCTCTTTTGTGCCATGATTCGCATCGTTGTACCATCATTGGTCACGACATTCTCCGATCTGTTAGGATCAATGACAACAGCATCGTCAATGCAGATTTGCTGGGTATAGGAGTTGAAACTGATAATGTTGTTAGTGATTACCACTTCTGTGATCGGAGCTGCACTTGATAGCCATACCCTTGTCCAACCCGCATAGCATTGTTGTAGGGTGCTAGAAGGAGCGACATCTTGCCGACAACTTGTAATCAACTTTCACCAAAGTAGAAAGAAAACCAGATGATGTTATATGGGTGGTCTCTTGACCCTGACAAAGCAGTGAATATAGGATTGCAAAAGAACACAGTGTACTATCCATCGACCACGGGCCGACCACGAGCAATATATACTATTCATCTGGCTGAACTCCTCAACTACCTGTATCACCTCGTGATCCTTCAATAGGTAGCCCTAAACTACTAATCCCACGCTAGCGGCGAGCACAGGCTGTCTCACCGACGTTTGGCGGCGTCGTCGTTCCGGTGAAAACCTTGGAAGGAGGACCAAATAACCGATACATGAGGTAGTCGTGTGATATTGTTCGCTCCAATGCATATCATCTTCGAGACATCGCATGCCAAATTCGAGGCTCGACCACATCGTCCTTTGGCTTCGGCCATCCCGGAGCGCCACAACGAACTAACGTCCGTGCAGAGCTGAACACAACTCGGCTGCAGATACTTGTTTACAGTTATCGGCACAAACTCAAAAAGGTATAGAATAGTATGCACCTGTTAAACGTTCAAGAGTCGCTCGTTTATTCTAGCCTAAATAAACGTGTAATCAAGGCAGGATTGAAATACTCCTGAAAGGGCGGGTTCTCGTCGGTCACACTCTACATAACGTGAGGAAAAGTGGATTCTTCCGCAACCAATCGTTTGCTAGCGGAAAGGAGCCACTCCGCCGACATGGGGTAATCGGCTAGATTGGACAACATTGCGCAGGAACTCCCATGCTCGGATTGGTTGCCCCTCCTCGCACTCGCCATTATACGCCTCGTCGTGCTCTAGTGACTGTGGCTGGCTGACATTGTGACGGCTTGGCATCCCATTTCCCCACATAATCCAGACCAAATCTACGCTCGAGCTGTCGGCATAAACTGCCATACGGCTATACTCTTGACGACATGGCTCAATGTCACGAGCTTCCTGTTCAACTCAATTTGGTACCAATGTTGCGGGATGGGAATTTTCGCGACGAGCTATGTCTCATTTTGTCTTTCTTTTCGCAGCTATGCTATGTTTCTTAGGTCAGATATCTAGCTCCTGGGGTCTGCTGTGCTCGTCTCCCATCATTGACATAATTGAATGATCGTAACCGTCTTTCTCGACGATCAACCACCTTCGCCATGATCACCACCACTGAAGAGGACATATATCGAGCTCGTCCAGATGGCCCCGACGAGAATGAAATCGCCCGACAAGCTCGCCAGGGACTACCGCTGGCTCTACCTTGGGGACGAGAGGTCATCCGCCTTGGCACCACATTCCATTCTGACCGACAAACTACGATGAACCCCTGGTCCACCGAAACCCCTTTTGTGCTCTCTGAAATGCACATGATCAAAAAAGAGTTACACGCAGAGTACGGAACCAGCTCAACATTCAAGAAGGTGACGACACGAAAGACATCCGAGACGGGTGATCATCTGAGTCTGGGGTTTGGTGTCGGGGTAGGATTACCCTTTCTGGCCTCTGTGAACGTCAAAGGCACCTACGACGAGCACGTACAGGAGAACAAGGATTCAGATAAAGTCTCCCTTACTTCGAGCTGTCGATCTGGGACGATTGAGTTCCAAAGCCAGCCTCGATTGACTGTCGAGGCTAAAAGGGAAATCAAGTACGGAGGCGGCTTTGCAGGACTGTGCCAAAAGTATGGAGACTATTACCTAGCTGGGTACAGGCTCGGAGGGGATACCGGTCTCCTGATGAGCGCCTCGGGGAAATCACGAACGCAGATTGAAAAAATCGGGATCACAGCGACTGTGACTGTTCTTTTCATATCAGCCAGCAAGCACTGGGAGAAAGACTTCCAGTCTTTCCGCTCTGGCCGGCAGGTGAGATTGATCGGTTATGATACACTGGACAACAAGAACTGGCGAAACTTCAGTGCGGCAGGTGACGATATAAAGGAGATGGAGGCTTGGGCCAACGGAGGTTCCGCAGTTGATTCCAACTCGCTCCTAGCCGACACTGATGCAATCATGACACGATCAGAAAACTTGATTGAACGGGTGAGCATGGTGCTCGAAAAGCATGGATATCGGAACGGCGAGAGTCTTACGTTTGTCCAGTGTGAGGAACTTATCCAGGAGGGGATCGTTGTTGAGCTGTTGCTGCAACCAATGTCAAGATTAAGAGATGTGATTCAATGGAGGAACGAGAAAGATGTTATCTGATTAGATGCGCAGAAGCCTCTTAGTTTTAGTCCGTGGCACTTTCGCCAGACGACTCACTTAGTGTTCTTCATTCTCAGGTGGCAGTGCAAGATACTATTCCCGCACCAGTGCTGTTTACAAATTCAGTTCTATCGGGATAGAAAATCGCTTGACTCTGGTTTCATATGTTCATTGCTCAACATTCCGTACGTACAGGCCCCAAGTCTTCCACATTCTTACTTCTTCTTCCCCGACAGCTTTTTGATAAGGTCCTCATTTTTGTTTGAGCCATCCTCTTCGATACCGTTATGGTCTCTCTCTCTTTGTCTCCGTTCCTTCACCTCTCTCTCCTGTTCGGGCGTGAGGTCTTGATCTCTCCTGACAGGCTTGGCCGTCGGCATGCCAGCAATCTTCTTTCGACTGAAGTTGTGCTCGTCGTTGTTCATCTTGAAGACGTATCGTGTAATTGGAGTTGATTTATAAGCCCTGACTGAGATATTGTGAATATGAGCCACTTGTATTAATATAGAGACGTGATATTACCTTGAATTAAGACTCGTGACAAATCTGCAGAGATGTAGAGGGTAATGATTAACAAGAAGTTTTCAGGAACGAGCCAGTGCTGTGCCTTTTATGGTCTTCCACTGGCAATGTCCGCTCTCAGATGCACAAAGTGGCGCTCAAAATGTATCAAGTTGGTCAGCTGGAATACATTGAGACAAGTGCAAATAGCCGAATCATTCAGCGCATCTGAAATCAATTAAAAGGAGTAAAAGTAGCCGAGGCATCACACGATATATCCGAAATAGGATGGGTATGTATTGATTCTGCAATTTTGTCATTGTGTTGGGTACTGGTACACCAGTAAATGAAGTATGAAAAGGTATATCATCGCACCATTATGTCATTATATATCTGGCAATGAATATATACTCGCCAAAATTCAGCGCTATGTAGAATGGATATGTGTAAAACTATTCATGATCCGACGGTTCATTAGCCGGATGTTTGAGTGTTCTCTATCTGATTAGAGCTTGGCGATTGCCATTCATTCATCTCGTACTCGTCATCAGCCATAGGCTTCTCATCATGATCAAGGGCGACCCGTCCACCAGCTCCGTCCCACTCGCCAAACCGGTACAGGTAACCCAAAAGCTGGAGGTGTTTTTTCCGCTCGTCTTGGCTCCACTCAGCAGTGTCCCGGATGTCATTCAACATGCTGCTGTTCGCGATCCACGGAACTAGAGAGCCAACTGAGCGAGGAATTGGTGGGCCTGCATACTGATCATGGCGCAACCAAAAGACGGCTACCAGCACGCAAAGATCGAAGGAGAGAAGGATGATTATGATGACAACTGTGGTATTGGAAGGTGAGATGTCCCACGCTGCGGCCGTAATGGTGCCGACAATGGTTGTGTTTGCGTCTTCAGGGAGAGCGAGGGGAGAAAGGTAGAGATCGCGCTGGAGGGTTGTGTATGTGCTGAACGTTGCTTGGTAGACATCTTGTAGGGTGTGGATCAGAGCTTGTGTTTCGTTTTTGTGGTTATATGTAATTTGTGCTTTGGATTGAGATTCCGAGTGAGGATGTGACCAGGAATGATTATGAGCCGTATGATCGGAGATGGATTTATCGTAAATTTGGGTTGTTATAAGCCCTGCCCAGGAAGTGTTGGCTTGAGTATGTCGTATGAAGGCCCGGTTAAATGGCACAAGGCTATTGGAAACATTTTGAAACATCGCCCCGCTTGTAACAGAGGTCTTTGATATTGGCGTAGAGCTGTGTACCATCCCGTCGGGATCAAAACGAACATCGAAATCCTCAATTATGACTTTGGGACTGCAAAGGAAGACGGTCGAATTTGCTGTGGCGGAAGTTTGGTGCATGATGTTGGTGCCGTTTAGGTCTCCAGAGAGGCTCACGAGGAAAGAGCTTTCGCAAGCAATGCTTGAGTTCAGTGATGTACTGAAATGTAGCGTAGCATTGAGCGACCGGTCATTTTCAATGGGGTTCAGCAGCTCGGCGGTACAGTTGGTGTCGGAGGCAGCAGTGTAGTCCCAGTATGAGGAGCCTGAGACACTGTCATACCGTGACTGGTTGGAAGAAAGCTCTTCGCACTGAAGCTCAGTTCCAATTCCACGGGTGCGGGCCGTATACATCGTCCAGTCAGTCCATTCAGCGTCAGGATCATTGATCCCAAGGGGATAGAAGAATAGACTGGGAGTATTCCATGAGACCAGAGACTTGCCAGTAGCCAAGCTATCCGAGATGAGACTGGAACCAGTAAACTCCAGCCGGACTTCCGGATTGAGGAATCGAGAGCCGTTATATTGCACGGTAAAAGCATTGGTATGGTCCGTCCAATAGTCGACCGACGGCTCAAACATCCCACTGCTGACGATGGTCAAGACAAAGTCAAGCATACAAACAACGGATAGCATAACCAATAGAGGAGGCCTGTTCTCACGGAACAGTTTCCAGACCGTCAAAGGTGTGTGGGAGCAGTAATTCACTGTCAAGGAATTTGTAGCCAGGGCCATCCCCCTTTTCAGCTGGACCCAGGGTTCCATATAACCTATATGCCTGTGGATAGAGATGAAGAGGGAGCTGATAATGGAAGCGATAACTGTGGGGCCATAGACTAAAAAGTACGCGACGGCTATCGTCCCAGCCGAGTCGGAAGTATCAAACTTGTCCAAGCTAATGAACTGGAACGACACTCCGAATGCAGCCAAAACACCTGCCATGAGCAAAAATTCCACCACAAACCATGGTGGCGTTAGGAAATGCGGCCGGGAAGTGGGCCGTGCCCTGCGCCTTGCCCTGCGCCGTACTCGAGATGTTTCGGACGCCGGTGTTACAACAAATCCCTCGCGAGGGATTATGTCTAGGCGTTTCCCATCCAGTCCATCGATCCACTTACACCACAGCGTGCGAGCAAATCGACGAAGCTGCCGGGGTGTGGCCCGCGTGTAGTCCAAATCAGCAGGGGTCAGCCGGTCGGGAGAAGAAAATGTGTCCGTGATTAGCGCACATTGCGCCGCAATAGATCCTGGGTCCGATTGGAGGAAGTTTGGTCGCCGTGGATATACAAAGGACAGAACTATAAGCAGTATAAAGGCCGAAAAGAGAACCGCTTCTGCGACAAGGGCGGAATGACCAGTAACGCTGTATATTACTGTGGCGGTGGTGAGAGTGACATTGTCTCGCGTTGGACCAATCGTCGTGTCAAAGAAGTTGTTGAAAGAGGCGACAAAATGTTGATTCCAAAGATCGCTGACATCCCGCTCATATTGAGCAATGCTTATGCTATTGGTGTCGCTAGGGATCAACGTGCCATTCACACCTGAAGCCCCAGGTAGGGTGATTAGGCGACCGTTGTCCCAGAACGCGAGATCATCCTGGAGATATTTTGTGAACAGAAGGTTCTGGAAGTTCGAAATGCTGAGGTCCGCAGAGGTTAAAGCGGCTGTCGTGTTCGAGACACTCGTAACATCAGCGACGGACGTATTCGCAGGTAGTGTCATGACCGCTTTTGCACGTAGATACGAGGGGGTGCATCCGAAGACTGTGGCGTTGGAAGCCAATGTTTTTGACGTGGCGTCAACATCAATGATGAGTCCAATCAGCGAGAACGAATGACAGCCAGTACTGTTCAAGGTAGATGTAAGTTCTCCATTTTCATTGGGATCCAAAGGCTCCCAATGCCGTATTTGGGACAATCCATTTCCAGTTGGATAAGTACTGTTGAGGGTAATTTCAACGCGACAGTTAGAGCTCGCATTTGTATCGGAAGCATTTGGGAAGTTGTGTTCGCGAACATTCCATGTCAGAGCCTTGCCTGTGGAAATAGGGTCAGCCCATATACTGGGACTGATTCCAACTGGCTGAGCTTTTACACAGCTCATTTCCGCCCAGTAAACGTTTTGCGTAAGTTCCCACGTCGAGGCCCCAGAGCCGCCGCTCACCGGCCTTGAGGTGGGTGGTATTGAGTAATCGGGCGTTTGGTAAAAGAAAAAGGTGTCCAACAGGGTATCGGTCCTATTTTCAGAATAATATGCCGCATTTTCTAACCAGGCACTCTGTCTTTCCAGGTTTACCAAACTGGGCCAGGTATTGATATGTCTCGTGAAGACTAGATTCGGCTCGTCAAGATTCACGAGTCCAGACATCAGGGAAGGCAACATGACTCTCATGATCAGGCCAATCGATGACACACAAACAACGATCCAATGGCGGTTTCGTACCGCCATTATGGGAGTCAGAGCGCCATAGTAGAAGCAGTAATTAGTGAACAACACGGTCCCAGGAGCCCCTTTTGGCTTGGCTAGCTGGAACCACGACTCAAGCCGCAGAACATCGAGGGTGAAGATGTTCCATAGTGCCACGGCCAAAACAGCAAAAGCAGTAGGTACATAAGTGTATACCCCTGAAGTGTGGCTCCCCAGTTGCTCGTATGACTTTAGGTGGATGACTCCATGGTGACGATTGGAATATTGGCGAAGGAATTCGATCGACAAGGCCATCAAAAGAAAGAAGGCTGCCACTGTGAGCATAAAAGGGGGCCGTAATGAGTCCGGTATCCAACGCTTCTTTTGCTCTGGTGAACTGCTACCGCTCACTGATCCATTCTCAGACCCGGCCATTTCTCCCTCACCGGCCAGGGGGCAGCAGAAGTCCGCGGCTCATCAGATGGACTGAGATGTTGCAACGTCAGACATCTCTCTACTGATGATTCTGCGATACTTCTCCGCGTTGGACAGTGAGCTTTAGGACGGCAGAGACGTGTTTCAGATTTTCTACTGGGCTATGCAGGTACACGTGATTTTAACTCTGCGATTAAAGTTTGACACACGTGGCACGTGAGTGTCCGATCGGAGAATAGATGAACCTCAATAAAACAAAAGCTCAAGATGAATTGGGACAGATCAGGAGTATCATTATTAAATGTAGAATTCTTATCAAGATGTTTCGATGTGTTCTGATGGTGCTGAATCACAGAGCATTCAAAGACATTGTTCAGGGTCTAGACCTGCGGAAGTTTCAGAATGGGAAACTCTACAGACCCACATTCGGTAATTACCGTGTCTAGGAACCATCCATTAACACGACGAAATGGATTTCAATGGCAGATCCAGGCCAAAATGCCTACTCATAATAGTGGGGCCGTTGATAATGTATTAAACAATATTGCTCCGCTATATTTATCGAAGTTAAAGGATTGGCTCGAGTAATGGTCCATTCCCGTAACTGCCAATATGTACTAGACGTTGCTCATAGCAGCAACATAGAAGCTTCGAGCTAATACACTTTCAGGCTACCAAACACGTCCTACAAAAGGTTTATTTCCACTAGTCACGGCGACTGTTTGAAGTTTACCTTATGTGGCAGTTGCTCTCAACATTTATAGAGTGTAAAAATTTTCGTCTTTTCTAATTGGTGCTCTCCCCTACCCAACCTTTTCAGCTTTAGGATTTTGCGCCTCTTTGACTTCTCCCCAGGCGCCGATGGCTTTTACGTAAAACAATAATTTCGCATTCTAAAATTAATCGGAGCTTATTGAAACCGTAGTGGAGAGTCTTCACTACTCTAGAGGTGGGAAATGTGACGCTTCCCCATGGTTTAAAGAAGAATAAAAGGATGAGAAAAAGAGAAAACAAAAGCAAAAACATACAACAGTTAGGATTCGCATGTGGTCACCCACCATACTACTAACTAACCGGCGTGTGGCTTAAGTACGGCTGAGCGGACGGGAAGCCCTGTTCTCCACACCCTATGGTCGTATGTGCTAGATAGACTGTGGGAAAGAACTCTATCCATCAAGAAATCGATGTGCGTCGCTTTAGCGTCGCGCGACGAGGAGTGAGAAGTGTGAGTGCGCAATAGACAGGGTAAGAATTGGGATGAGAACCGGGTGGGATCTGTCTCTGTTTCAAGTGCAGGTCGCCCCTCCTAGATCATCATCACCTTCCCATTCTAATTCGATCACAATGAGCACGATTACTGTTGGTATTGCTGGTATCAACGGCTATTTCGCCCGTTGCGTGGCAGCCCACACTCAAAGACCCAAGGCCAATCCGACGACGAAAAAGCTTTGAGAACATTTGCTAAGGGCAATGATGTCGTCATCTGCTGCTACCTTGACGACCATAACCTTATGGTCAACAGCCAAAAATTGCTTATTGATGCGTTTGAGTCAGAGGGAGTACCCCGGTATGTAGCCAGTGAGTTCAGCCTCGACTTTACGAAGTTGGAGCTCGGAAAATTTCCCGCCAAGGATCCTATGAAATATGTCAAGTAATACATTATGTGTGTGTGTGTGTGTGTGTGTGTGTGCGTGTGTGTATATGTGTGATTTATTTACCCCAACCTCCTCGCAAAGCGATATGAAGGCTACTAACGATATATGTCCATGTACGTATATGTAGAATGTTTCACTTCCTGAAAACAAATATTAGCCTCGTCAAGGCCTGCCGTGGCCTCATTTGGTGTGTGCGATCTGATTGTGGAAAACGATACTGCGGCGAACTAGCAAAGCCTGCGCTTAGACGACCGCGTTCCGCTAGCGTCCGCACCAGGAGGCTATTTTTCCAAGGAGCGTTGTTATTTGGACATAACAAATTGAGAGTCGGACATTACACCTTCCATCTTGGGAAGAAATGGTATTTATATTTCAATTAAGTATTTTAATAGTCACATGACTCGATTACATTATCAAAACAAAGAATTTTCTCACACATACATGACAAAACTATGTGATCATAATACAATCGTGACATAATTCGGGTTCTAATCATAAAAACCTGCAGCTTACAGGGTAAACTTCGCGTTCAAATTTAGTCAAAAGCGAATTATGTAGTTTGAAACCAGCCTTTTACACCGCTTACTATAAAGCTTACCGCCTAAGTTACTAATACGCAGCACGCTAATTTGATAAGTAAACATAGGTTAACACACGGTTCTTGTGTATAATACATATGTGGTACGTTATTAAGAATGTTCAAAATCATGTTCAGTGTTGTAAGTTCTACGTACTACGCTTATTTAGCTAAGAATGTGAGGTTTTTGCTGGCAGGAAACATGGCAGAATATTATATAAGAGGGTTTCATAACTACTCATGCAACACCACTGTGTGTAGTGTCACTATACAGTAGGTAGTGTGACTGAAAATACTCGATTGAAATACAAATACCATTTCTTCCCAAAATGGAAGGTGTAATTTCCGACTATCAATTTGTCATGTCCAAATAACAACGTTCTTTTCCAAGATAGACTATTAGTCAACGTTCTGGGCTCCCTAAGGACTCCGGGTTTAATATTGACTGCCCGCCCTATCTCCGTGACTACGGAGAGTTTACATCTATAGAACCAACCCGTAACGCGTAGGCCTGCCTTCTTCATAAAATTCTTAAGCAAAAGCCACTCATCTTCATAGAGCAGTAGAACTTCTTTTTTATCACGTCACGGGCACTTGTATATACATAGAAGAATTGTATGCTTCTCTCCAAATAGCTATCTGTTAGGTCAGCTGACCTCATGCTGCTATATCCCATCACCTTAGCTTAGCTTAGACTTCTTCTCTCCTCATACCACATGTTCACATATCCATACGTTCTATGAGCTCCACTCGTACGTCCGTAGAGGTTATGAGCCCCTCGCTCTGATCCAGAGCACCTTTTTTCTCTCTCTGTCGAGACCTCGCTGTCGCGAGATCCTGCAGAGATTTTTCTGTTGACACTACGTCATCAACCCCTCCACCTCGATACACCTGTATCAACCCCTCGTGCGCCGTGCATATCGTTAGCCGCACCTCCTCCTCACCGTCGCCATCAAGAGCGACAATCTCCTCGTCTAACACGTCCACTAGCGGGACGAGACGACACCTGATTCGTTAAAAACGACCCACACGGGCCGTGCCGAGTCTTATAATATACATTCGACTATTACACCTTTCCTCTATACTCACAATACCTTCACAATATAGTCCTCACACTAACGTGCTCCCCGCTAGAGTAGGTTAAGTCGGTGGTTGGCGAGAAGCTAAAGGGTAAGGCCGATTTCTACCGCTAGACGGGTCGGATGCGACGAGCGATCAAGTTAGTCAATAAGTACTACTTAATAGTACTTACTAAGGAATATAAGCCCCCGAATAATCACTATCTATAGGTCATCTCCGTCGAGAAAGCTAAGGCGGCTATTATAGCCTATTAGGATAGTATAGACTAGCCTATTACCTCTATTTCTACCACTAAGGCTAATACCTATATTAAGGATAACTATACCTAGCCTAATCTCGAGTTCGATATCTAGGATAAGGCATATATTATGCTAGCCTACTTTATTACTATAATAATCGATAATAGAATTAAGTCTTAGCTCTCCTATCTTCGTTAGAGAGACGAGATATAGAATATGCTCGCTAAGCTCTATAGTAACGCTATAAAGTTCACCTACGTCTAGGTCTATAATAACTAGACCTCTATTAAGTATAAGTAAGATAGTAGATACGCTATCTTCCTCTCTAAGTAGAGATAAGCGTATAACGATATTCTTAATATAGTACCTATGGGTTAATCTATTCCGTAATTCGTCGTCTATACTATCTTTATTAATGCTATCTTGAAGAACCCTAACTATTCCTACTAGGTTAAGTTAAATAAATAGTTGATTAATAAGATTGACGTTATTAATAAGGTTATATCTAAATTCGTCGTTAACGAGTAATATATATACTCTATATATACTTATATAGTGTCCTCTACCTCTACTTTCTATTAGAAGAAGGATAAGAAAAAGGATAATAGGAATAACGATAGAAAGGATAAGAGATCTAATAAGAAATAATAGTAGCAGCACTAATTAAGCAAGACGCTATATTACTATAGATATTATAAGAAGCGCGTTATATATAAGGAAGAAGACTACTATTATAACCCTATTATACTAGCACAATTAGCGTCTATAGCGTTAACCACGTCGTTAACGGAGCCCGCGGAGTTATCTATAAAGATAGCTTACGTTAAGCTTATAAGATTATATATTCCTAAGCGTTTTAATAATAGAGCTAATAATCACCTTAAGTATAGTACTACTTACCTACCTCTTACTACCCCTACCGCGAGCTTAGATATAGATACTATAAGCCTAGCGTTAGCTTATATTAACAATGTATATATATATAGGTAATATAACTAGATAGTAGACTTAGGCACTATATACTCTATAACGCTATATATTATAAATTTTATCTCTTTTACTAAGTATTAATATATAGTTAAGGTCACTAAAGGTTCTATATACTATACTAAGGGTTATAGAGACATTATACTAGATATTCTAGGGCCTAATAGCACCCTCCGCTCACTTAAGCTTATAAAGATCTAGCTTATACTAGAAATAATATCTAACTTACTCTCTATCTCTAACCTTAATTAGATAGATTATATCATACTTTTCGTGGGTAATTAAGATCATATCTATATAGATAACGCTAATTACTACTCTAAGACCCCGCTAGCGACTATAATTCTATAGAATAAGTAGTACTAGCTCTATATAATAGATATATCTAAGGGTTAGTGTTACGGCTTAACCCGGATGTTAGGGCATGATATTAGGGCAGACCGATATAGTGTCTAATCGTGCCCGATCTAACCCCGGAAAGCACCTACATGACTCGCTAAGTCAGGGTTTAGCCCCCTTATGTATATAATTGTTGCACTTAAGGAATAAGATAGTTCCTTAAGGATTAGTCTTTGTCTATTCTACGTCTGAATTACACGTGACACCTTTGACCTTACCTAGTCCATCCTTTTACCTTAATAATTCTAATCCTTCTACCCCGGACTACCTAAGGAAAGATGGTTAATACCCGCCGAACCGAGTCCGCTAGGGCCGCGAGCACCCCCGCTATAGATACCCCGACCTAAGCAAGAGTACCCACGCCCGAAGAAGATCTCGCGGCATGCCTTAAAGCAACAAACCTACGGATCTAACAGCTTAAATAGATTAAAGCCGCCCGTGAAAAGATCGCCGAACTTAAAGTAGGTCTTCGCCAGCTTAAACCCCTAGCTCCGGCACCTATTCACCCCTAATTCGCTACGAATTCGGCACCTAAGAACGTCGATATTAAGATCGATGATATTCTATCCTTTAATATGAGGTTCTCGATACGGAAACGCTATAAATGGCTTATTAACCTTAACTTCGCCTTCTAAGCGGCACCCCGTTGCTACTATAACGACAAAACTAAAATTCTAGGAGCCCTAAGCTTTATAGAGTCGTCGTGTTAGATAAAGTAGTTCGAATATACTTCCGAAAAGGAAGTAGAAGACCTCCGAAACGCTACTAAAACGTGGAATGTCTTCGAAGACTAGACCCTATCTCTGATTTAAAATGCTATAAGCATCTACGTAGACGTCCGAGACTAACTAGAAAAAGCACGCTAGTTAAGTACCTAGGACCCCCGCGATTTCTATATATACCTATACTCGCTGGAGTAGTATCTCGAACGCGAACTAGAGGAGAATTATACTCTTAACTTCTTCGCTAAACTATAATAAACCTTAAAGGACGAGATCTACTATTATATCTGACCACTATCTAGTAATCGTGAAGAAATAGTTAAAGTTATAGTATATTACTAGAATCTAATTAAGCCTACTATAGTCCCGAAATAAGGGTATTCTAATAATAAACCCTAGAAAGAACGGGATCGGGATACTAAATACTTTAGGACTAGTAGTAAGCCCTAAGAGTAGTTAAACTAGTTTAACTAATCTAATTATATAAGATACTAATAAAATAGTAATACTAAAATCTAGTTATTAAATAATACCTTAGCTTATAATTAAAACACTAATAACTAACCGAAATACTACTAAAATCCTACTAGAAGGGACGGGAAAACCATACTTTATAATATCTATAAAAGCGTAAACTACTTCGCGAATAATTACCCTAATCTTCCACGATTAATTTAGGCCCTATCTACTACTAAATTAGGAAAAGTCGAGGAGTTAGACTAGACCCTACTGATCTAACTCCCCTCCTAGCGGTAGGGACTATAACACGACTTTATACCCACGCCTAAGTTAAGAATTCGATTAAGATTTAAGTAGATCTTAATAGCGGAGCCGAAATTAACTATATTAGCTTCGAATTCGCTAAGACTTATAAATTCAAATAAGAAAAACTCACGATTCCCGCCCTAAAAGCGGCCAAAAACCTTAATATTCCTAACTATAGCGCCTTTCGCGTGCCTATTATACTTTAAGACTCTTAAGGAGTTACTTACTTATTTATGCGCCTATATATTACTATAGACCGAGAATCTACCCTAGATAAGAGCCTAGTTCTCTTATCTATAATTACCCTAATTAACTACCGAATATACCTTATTCCGTAGAAGAAAGAATAGTAGTTTAAAACGAATAATTTTAACTTATATAGCCCGCAAAAATTCGCTAAGGCCTATAGGAACGAAGCTTATGTTTTCGCAATTATATAGTTACTAGAGATAATCCCACTACCTAGAGACGACGAAGTAGGACTAGAAGAGGAGTAAACCCTACCCAAATTCAAGGGGTTTCGGGACGTCTTCTCTGCCTATAATTCTAAAATTCTACTATCCTAGAAATTAACTAACTATATAATTAATCTAGTAGAGGACGCCGAAGCACTATACGGGCTAATCTACCCGCTATCCTAGAACGAGCTCTAAGTCCTTAGAGAATATATTAACGAAAATATTAAGAATAGTCGAATTAGACCTTTAAAGAGCCCCGCTAGAGCCCCTATCCTCTTTATACTAAAGAAAGATAGAGGCCTTCGCTTATATATTAATTACTAGGGATTAAACCGCGTTTCGGTAAAGAATCAGTACCTATTATCTCTTATTTCGGAGATCCTCGACTAGATATTAGGCGCCTAATACTTCTCTAAGCTTAATATATAAGACGCCTATTACTATATTAGGATTAAAGAGGGAGACGAGTAGAAGACCGCGTTTCGCACCCGATATAGTCACTTTAAGTATACGGTTATGCCTTTTGGACTTATAAATACGCCCGCTATATTCTAAGGATATATTTATACTATACTATAAGGGATCCTTAATATATTCTGCGTTATATACCTTAATAATATCTTAATCTTCTCGAAAATAAAGGAAGAATATATAGACTATATCTAGTAAGTCCTTTCTTATATACGAGACGCCTAACTATATATAAAACCCTCTAAATATATATTCTATTAAGAATAGATCGAATTCCTTAGATATATTATCTCACGTGATAGCGTATTAATAGATCCCTAGCGCGTTTCTATTATTAAATCGTGGCTAATTCCCTAGAGTTTCTATAATATCTAGGTCTTTATTAGATTCTATAATTTCTATAGACGTTTTATTTAAGACTTCTCCTATATTATAAGACCCCTAATCTCTCTGCTTAAAGGGAGCTAGAATAATAGGAAACCCGGGAAAGTATAGCTTTCTAGAAGCGAAATGGTAGTATTCCGCTAGCTTATTAACGCCTTTAAGGCCGCCCCGCTATTAAGGTATTTTAACCTAGTAAAACCTATTAGACTCGAAACTAATATCTTAAAGTATAGTATAGTAGGGGTACTATCTTAGCTAGACGATATAAATATCTACTATTCTATAGTGTTTTAGTCCTGAAAGTTCTCTAAAATAGAGACTAATTACGCCACCCCTAATTAAGAACTATTTATAATTATATACTTATTTAAATACTAGTGTTACTACCTAGAAGATAGCTAATATACTATCGAAGTGCTATTAGATCACGCTAATTTATAAGTATTTATGCGCTAACCTAAAATTAATAGGCGATAAGCTAGATAGTATATATCCCTTATTCTATTTAATTTCCTAATTAAGTATTATTTAGGGAAGTCGAACCCTATAGATGCACTATCTAGGTTATTTAAAAGGACTAGGGACGCCTAAGATCCTAACCTTTTAGCCTAGCTCTATCTATAGATAGGTAGCGAAATAGTGCCTAAACTACCTAGAAGCGCTGCGGCGGTCTAGAGTTTAAAATTAGATAACCTAATTAGTTATAAATCCTAATTTAAGGCTAGGGATGATAGAACTATCTAGGGAGAATACCTACCTTAACTCCTATACTATAGTAAGTATAAATTAAGCGTTTAGGCTATCTAGGAGGACCTTACGAGGGACTAAAAGATACCCTAGTGTCGATTAGATATATTATAGGTTAAAGAGAGACTATATATTCTAGAGATATCGATAAGTGCTAATTTAATATCGGAAATTAACTAAATCTAGGGCGAAGACCCTAAGACCTAGCGAAGAAAAGCTATAATTATATAAGGATCTAAAGGATTCTAAGAATAGCACCTAAATAATACTAATTTGGTTATATTTCGCGACTAATTCTATATCCTAGCGGGAGAGAATCTATACTAGACCTTATTAAAATTATATTATAATAACCCGCTTATAGGATATTTCGGAAGAAACCGAATAAGCTAATTATTAAAAAGGAAGTTCTATTAGATTAATCTTATAAAAGACGTAGAAGAATATATTAAATTATATACTATCTACTAGGGTACTATAATACCTTATTATCGTCTATATAGAAGTCTTAAATCTCTACTAATCCCTAAAAGGCCCTTCTTAGAGCTAATAATAGATTTTATCACGGGAATACCACCTATAATCTTTAAGAAATAATATATTAACGTAATTCTCGTAATCATTAACTAATTCACGAAATATACCCTATTCTTCCCTATTTCGACTATGATTAACTCCGCTAAACTAGCTAAGTTATTCTATATAAAGATAGAATTAAAGTATAGCCCGCCTAATAGTATTATCTCCGATTAAGGCCTAGTTTTTATAAGTAAGTTCTAGTCTAAACTCTATTTTATATTAAAAATCAAGCTACGCCTTTTAATAGCGTTTTACCCCTAAACTAATAGCTAAATAGAAAGGATAAACTAAGTAATCGAATAATATCTTTAAAATTTTGTGAATTAGGAGTAGATAAACTAGCCTACCCTACTATAAACTACCTAATTTACTTATAATAATATAACTAGTATAATAACTAGGATATTACTATATTACGCACTTCTAGGTTAGAACCCTAACTTCTATATTAGCGCTAAGGATAGCGCTTAGTTAAAGGAGGTCCCTAAAGCTATAGTAAGAGTTAAAAAGCTATCCTAAATCAGAGTAAAACTCTAGGAATACTAGCGAAATACTACTAAATCATATATAAAATACTATAATAAAGTATATAAAAAGCTCAAACTTCCTAAGAATAGTCTAGTAGCACTCTTAATAAAGAATCTTAGGCTTAAGATCCTATTAAAAAAGCTAGCTCCCCGCTTTATCGGCCTATTCCGAATTATTAATAAAGTAGGATAATAAGCCTACCGCCTTATACTTCTAGAGGAATATAACTATATTTATAATGTCTTCTATATCTCCCTTCTCGAACTATAGTATAAAAGGCCCCGAATTAGTACTAAACTAGTATCTTTTCCCCTTATAGATAATAACCAAAAATAGGAAATTAAAGAAGTTAAAGACGAAGAAATACTTAATAATAAGACGCACTTTCTCGTAAAATAGAAGGACTAGCCCTTAGAATATAATTAATAGATCCCTAAATCAGGAATAGAGAATATATAAAAGATAATCTAAGACTATAAGAAAAGAAAGAAACAAAGAACTATATTATAGAATTTAATCTACGCATAGAGAAGGCCGAAAACATCACAAAACCCTATCGAAGATTAGCCAGAACGAAGCCGTAGATCGACTCGAAAGGGGTAATTAAAGCAAGAAAAACAAAAGATAAGAAACAGACCCGAAACCTAAGTAAAAACCACCCGAAATCAGATCTCTTCGAGCTTAATAGGATAAGTCTCTACTATAAAGTCGAAACGCTCGGTCTCTAGATCCTTAGGGTTAGGATTACCTAAGTTATCTATATCTAGGGGCCACGCCTCTACGCAGGCCGCTTTTACCTCTATAATAAAGGTATACTTAGCACTAAGCTAACTAATATACCCTTTATCACCTAGCTCTAGGCGGTACTAACAAGACTTATAGAAATAAGCCTACTCCGCATAAGACGCTTAAGGAAGGGGGGCGGGGATATACGTAGCTAAGTCAGCACGACGGGAAGTAAGATACTACTAGTAACGGGTATAGGCATCCTACCGATTCGTTAGCGAAATAGTCCCGAAAAGAGCAAATTAAAACAAAAGAACCTACTACCGTGGACTTCTTAGACCTAATTAAACCGAAGTGCTTTTAGTGCATTTTTAGTACCGCATCGAAGGACAAACAGAGGCGAAGAGCGGCCTTAATTACCTCAAGACGAAAGTCGTTATTATCCTAGTCAAAGGCAGACTAGCGGTTATTCTCCTCCTAAAACTCGGAAACCTATACGAGGAGCGCACGGAGATTAGTGGTATCCCCCGTTATTCCTTTATTAATCTAAGATAGATAAAATATTAGCGAAACTCCCCCGAAAGGAGGCCGAACCTACCTATTTATAGGTACTATTATTAGATAAGTAGTAGAGGTAGGAAAGCGCCGTAATACTATCAAAAGTATAGCTAAACTCTACTAGATTAGCAACGTCTATATTCTATTTCGCCGTCTACGAACGGAAATAAGTTATATACTAGAGTTAAGTAGCGACGATAGGGTTCGCCCTAATAGGACGAGGAGGAGATATACGGGCGATTAAGCCCTAAAAGGGTAAGGAAATAGTAGTAGAAAGCGATTAAAATAAGATCGAAGCGCGGTTAAAATAAGAGGTTACGAAGTATAAGAGAGAAAATAAGGGAGTACTAGAAAAGTTGACCTTAAGGACGTTCTTTATTTACGTTACGAATCACGCTATTAGATTATAATAAAGGACCACCGCACCCTATAACCATACTTTATTTATATCTTAACGTAGCCTTAGTTCCTACTACTCGCTTATTATCTCTTTATTATTTCTTTACGTCATCGAGGTCGACTCTATTAAGAAGGAGGGAGATAATTATTACGGCTTAACCCGGATATTAGGGTATAATATTAGGGCAGACTAATATAGTATCTAATCGTGCCTGATCTAACCCCGGAAAGCACCTATATAACTCGCTAAGTTAGGGTTTAGCCCTCTTATATATATAATTATTATACTTAAGGAATAAGATAGTTCCTTAAGGATTAGTCTATATCTATTCTATATCTAAATTACACGTGATACCTTTAACCTTACCTAGTCTATCCTTTTACCTTAATATAGAGTCTACTCTATAGTAGAATACTAGAGATGGTTTATAGTATAATTAACTCTAAGTAGGAGCTCACCCTAGAGATACTTAGGTAACTAGTACTCTATTATAACTGCTATAAGTAGCTTAATTAGATAGTAGTTCTTAATCTTAGTGACTCTATTAAGTTACTATATATATAGTGGAGTAGGGTACTAGATAATACCCTTAGAGATAAGATAATTAGTAAGTAGGATATACTTAGTGGTGTTATCTCCTATTACTTACTTAATAATATAATTAAATTACGTCTTAAGATATTACTTAATCTTAATAAAGTAATCTAGGACCTTAGATCTTAACTTAATTAGAAAAACCTAGTAGAAGTAAGAATAGTTATTAGTTATAGTAATAAAGTAATACTATCTATTATATAAGGTAATAGATATAGGTTCCTAGACGTCTAGATAAAGCTTTTCTCCTAGGAGAGATTATATATCCTTAGAACTATAAGGAAGTATATATCCCTTATCTTATATATATAGATTATAAGATTGACTAAGCGATCCTTTAATTAAGGTAATCTTAGTTAAGTAGTAGAGTATATACTTAACCTTACGCTTACTAGTATAATATATCCTATAGTAAGCTAGATTAACTAAGATTAGAGTAGATAACTTAGCTAAGCTTATAGTAGTAGAAATTATAAGCTAATTAGTATATATAAGGTACTTAAGCTAACTATTAAGGTAAAAGGATAGACTAGGTAAGGTTAAAGGTATCACGTATAATTCAGACGTAGAATAGATAAAGACTAATCCTTAAGGAACTATCTTATTCCTTAAGTATAATAATTATATATATAAGGGGGCTAAACCCTAACTTAGCGAGTCATATAGGTGCTTTCTAGGGTTAGATCGGGCACGATTAGATACTATATCGGTCTGCCCTAATATCATGCTCTAATATCCGGGTTAAGCCATAATAATTATCTCCCTCCTTCTTAATAGAGTCGACCTCGATAATATAGAGAAATAATAAAGAGATAATAAGCGAGTAGTAGGAACTAAGGCTACGTTAAGATATAAATAAAGTATAGTTATAGGGTGCGGTGGTCCTTTATTATAATCTAATAGCGTGATTCGTAATATAAATAAAGAACGTCCTTAAGGTTAACTTTTCTAGTACTCCCTCGTTTTCTCTCTTATACTTCGCAACCTCTTGTTTTGACCGCGCTTCGACCTTATTTTGATCGCTTTCTACTACTATTTCCTTACCCTTTCGGGGCTTAATTACCCGTATATCTCCTCCTCGTCCTATTAGGGCGAACCCTATTATCGCTACTCGACTCTAGTGTATAATTTATTTCTATTCGTAGACGGCGAAATAGGACATAGACGTTACTAATCTAGTGGAGTTTAGCTATACTTTTGATAGTATTACGGCGCTTTCCTACCTCTACTACTTATCTAATAATAGTACCTATAAATAGGTAGGTTCGGCCTTCTTTTAGGGGAGTTTTGCTAATGTTTCGTCTATCTTAGATTAATAAAGGAATAACGGGGGATGCTACTGATCTCCGTGCGCTTCTTATATAGGTTTCCGAGTTCTAGGAGGAGGATAACTACTAGTCTGCCTTTGACTAGGATGATAACGACTTTTGTCTTAAGATGATTAAGGCCGCTCTTCGCCTCTATTTATCCTTTAATATAGTACTGAAAATACACCGAAAGTACTTCGGTTTAACCAGGTCTAAGAAGTCCACGGTAGTAGGTTCTTTTGTTTTGATTTGCTCTTTTTAGGACTGTTTCGCTAACGAATTGGTAGGATGCCTATACCTGTTACTAGTAGTATCTTACTTCCTATTATGCTAACTTAGCTATATATATCCCTACCCCTCTTCCTTAAGTATCTCGTGCGGAGTAGGCTTATTTCTATAAGTCTTATTAGTACCGCCTAGAGCTAGGCGATAAAGGGTATATTGGTTAGCTTAGTGCTAAGTATACCTTTATTACGGAGGTAAAAGCGGCCTACGTAGAGGCGTGGCCCCTAGACGTAGATAACTTAGGTAATCCTAATCCTAAGGATCTAGAGACTAAGCGTTTCGACTTTATAGTAGAGACTTATCCTATTAAGCTCGAAGAGATCTGATTTCGGGTGGTTTTTACTTAGGTTTCAGGCCTGTTTCTTATCTTTTGTTTTTCTTGCTTTAATTACCCCTTTTAAGTCGATCTACGGCTTCGTTCTAGCTGATCTTTGATAGGGTTTCGTGATATTTTCGGCCTTCTCTATGCGTAGATTGAATTCTATAATATAGTTCTTTGTTTCTTTCTTTTCTTATAGTCTTAGATTGCCTTCTATGTATTCTCTATTCTTAATTTAGGGATCTATTAATTATATTCTAAGGGCTAGTTCTTCTATTTTATAAGAAAGTGCGTCTTATTATCGAGTATTTCTTCGTCTTTAACTTCTTTAATTTCCTATTCCTAGTCATTATCTATAAGGGGAAAAGATACTAGTTTAGTACTGATTTAGGGCCTTTTATACTATAGTTCGAGAAGGGAGATATAGAAGACGTTATAAATATGGTTATATTCCTCTAGAAGTATAAGATAGTAGGCTTATTACCCTACTTTATTAATGATTCGGAATAGGCCGATAAAGCGGGGAGCTAGCTTTTTCGATAGGATCTTAAGCCTAAGATTCTTTATTAAGAGTGCTACTAGACTATTCTTAGGAAGTTCGAGCTTTTTATATGCTTTATTATAGTATTTTATGTATGATTTAGTAGTGTTTCGCTAGTGTTCCTAGAGTTTTGCTCTGATTTAGGATAGCTTTTTAACTTTTATTATAGCTTTAGGGACCTCTCTTAACTAAGCGCTATTCTTAGCGCTAATATAGAAGTTAGGGTTCTAATCTAGAAGTACGTAATATAGTAATATCCTAGTTATTATACTAGTTATATTATTATAAGCGAATTAGGTAGTTTATAGTAGGGTAGGCTAGTTTATCTACTCCTGATTTATAAAATTTCGAAGATATTATTTGATTACTTAGTTTATTCTTTCTATTTGGCTATTAGTTTAGGGGTGAAACGCTATTGAAAGGCGTAGCTTGATTTTTAATATAAAGTAGAGTTTAGACTAGAACTTACTTATAAAAACTAGGCCTTAATTAGAGATAATGCTATTAGGCGGGCTATACTTTAATTCTACCTCTATATAGAATAACTTAGCTAGTTTAGTGGAGTTAATTATGGTCGAAACGGGGAAGAATAGGGTATATTTTATGAATTAGTTAATAATTACGAGAATTACGTTAATATATTATTTCTTAAAGATTATAGATAGTATTCCTATAATAAAATCTATTATTAGCTCTAAGAAGGGCCTTTTAGGGATTAGTAGGGATTTAAGACTTCTATATAGATAATAACGAGGTGTTGTAGTATCCTAGTAGATAATATATGATTTAATATATTCTTTTACGTCTTTTATAAGATTAATCTAATAGAACTTCCTTTTTAATAATTAGCTTATTCGGTTTCTTCCGAAATATCCTATAAGCGGGTTATTATAATATAATTTTAATAAGGTCTAGCGTAGATTCTCTCCCGCTAGGATATAGAATCGATCGCGAAATATAACTAAATTAGCATTATTTAGGTACTATCCTTAGAATCCTTTAGATCCTTATATAATTATAGCTTTTCTTCGCTAGGTCTTAGGGTCTTTATCCTAGATTTAGCTAATTTCTAATATTAAATCGGCACTTATCGATATCTCTAGAATATACGGTCTCTCTTTAATCTATAATATATCTAATCGACACTAGGGTATCTTTTAGTCCCTCGTAAGGTCCTTCTAGATAGCCTAAACGCTTAATTTATACTTACTATAGTACGGGAGTTAAGATAGGTATTCCCCTTAGATAGTTCCATCGTCCCTAGCCTTAAATTAGGATTTATAACTAATCAGGTTATCTAATTTTAAACTCTAGACCGCCGTAGCGCTTCTAGGTAGTTTAGGCACCGTTTCGCTACCTATCCGTAGATAGAGCTAGGCTAAAAGATTAGGATCTTAGGCGTCCCTAGTCCTTTTAAATAACCTAGATAGTATATCCGTAGGGTTCGACTTCTCTAAACGGTACTTAATTAGGAAATTAAATAGAATAAGGGATATATACTATCTAGCTTATCGCCCGTTGATTTTGGGTTAGCGCATAAATGCTTATAAATTAGCGTGATCCGATAGCACTTCGATAGTGTATTAGCTACCTTCTAGGTAGTAACGCTAGTGTTTAAATAAGTATATAATTATAAATAGTTCTTAATTAGGAGTGGCGTAATTAGTCTCTATTTTAGAGAACTTTCGGGACTAAAACGCTATAGGATAGTAGACGTTTATATTATCCGGCTAAGATAGTACCCCTACTATGCTATACTTTAAGGCATTAGTTTTAAGTCTAATAGGTTTTGCTAGGTTAAAATGCCTTAGTAGCGGGGCGGCCTTAAAGGCGTTAATAAGCTAGCGGAATACTACCGTTTCGCTTCTAGAAAGCTATACTTTCCCGGGTTTCCTACCATTCTAGCTCCCTTTAAGCAGAGAGGTTAGGGGTCTTATAATACGGGAGAAGTCTCGAATAAAACGTCTATAGAAATTACAGAATCTAATAAAGACCTAGATATTATAGAAACTCTAGGGAATTAGCCACGATTCGATAGTGGAAACGCGCTAGGGATCTATTAATACACTATCACGCGAGATAATATATCTAAGGAATTCGACCTATTCTTAATAGAATATATATTTAGAGGGTTTCGTATATAGTTAGGCGTCTCGTATGCGAGAAAGGACTTACTAGATATGGTCTATATATTCTTCCTTTGTTTTCGAGAAGATTAAGATATCGTTAAGATATACGACGTAGAATATATCGAGGATCCCTTATAGTGCGGTATGAATATATCCTTGGAATATAGCAGGCGCATTTATAAGTCTAAAAGGCATAACCGTGTACTCAAAGTGACCGTATCGGGTGCGAAACGCGGTCTTCTACTTATCTCCCTCTTTAATCCTAATACGGTAATAGGCGTCTTATATATTAAGCTTAGAGAAGTACTAGGCGCCTAATATCTAGTTAAGGATCTCCGAAATAAGAGATAATGGGTACCGATTCTTTACCAAAACGCGGTTTAATCCCCGGTAATCAACACATAAGCGAAGGCCTCTATCTTTCTTTAGTACGAAGAGAATAGGGGCTCTAGCAGGGCTCTTTAAAGGTCTAATTCGACTATTCTTGATATTTTCGTTAATATATTCTCTAAGGACTCAGAGCTCGTTCTAGGATAGTAGGTAGATTAGCCTATATAGTGCTTCGGCGTCCTCTACTAGATTAATTATGTAGTCGGTTGATTTCCGGGGTGGTAGAATTTTGGAATTATAGGCGGAGAAGACGTCCCGAAACCCCTCGAATTCGGGTGGGGTTCGCTCCTCTTCTGGTCCTACTTCGTCGTCTCTAGGTAGTAGGATTGCCTCTAGTAACTATATAATTACGAAGACACGAGCTTCGTTCCTATAGGCCTTAGCGAATTTTTGCGGGCTATATAAGTTAAAATTATTCATTTCGAACCACTATTCTTTCTTCCACGGAACGAGGTGTATTCGGTGGTTAATTAGGGTAGTTACGGATAAGAGAACCGGGCTCTTATCTAGGGCGGATTCTCGGTCTATAGCGATATATAGGCGTATAAATAAGCGGGTGACTCCTCGAGAGTCTTAAAGTGTAATAGGCACGCGAAAGGCGCTATAGTTAGGAATATTAAGGTTTCTGGCCGCTTTTAGGGCGGGAATCGTGAGTTTTTCTTATTCGAATTTATAGGTCTTAGCGAATTTAAAGCTAATATAGTTAATTTCGGCTCCGCTATCGAGATCTACTTAAATCTCGATCGAATTCTTAACTCGGGTATGGGTATAGAGTCGTATTATAGTCCCTACCGCCGGGAGGGGAGTTAGATCGGTAGGGTCTAGTCTAACTCCTTGACTTTTCCCGATTTAGTAGTAGATAGGGCCTAAATCGATCGTGGAAGGTTAGGGTAATTATTCGCGAAGTGGTTTGCGCTTTTATAGATATTATAAAGTATGGTTTTTCTATCCCTTTTAGTGGGGTTTTAGTAGTGTTTTAGTTAGTTATTAGTATTTTGATTATAAGCTAAGGTATTATTTAATAACTAGGTTTTAGTGTCGCTATTTTATTAGTATCTTATACGATTAGATTAGTTAAACCGGTTTAACTACTCTTAGGGCTTACTATTAGTCCTAAAGTGTTTAGTATCCCGATCCTATTCTTTCTAGGGTTTATTATCGGAATACCCTTATTTCGGGACCGTAGTAGGCTTAATTAGATTCTAGTAATATACTATAACTTTAACTATTTCTTTATGATTACTAGATAGTAGTCGGACGTAATAGTGGATCTCGTCCTTTAAGGTTTATTATAGTTTAGCGAAGAAGTTAAGGGTATAATTCTTCTCCGGTTCGCGTTCGAGATATTGCTCTAGTAAGTATAGGTACGTGTGGAAATCGTAGGGGTCCTAGGTACTTAACTAGCGTGCTTTTTCTAGTTAGTCTTGGATGTCTACGCGGATGCTTATAGTATTTTAAATCAGAGATAGGGTCTAGTCTTCGAAGATATTCTATGTTTCGGTAGCGTTTTAGAGGTCTTCTGCTTCCTTTTCGGAAGTATATTCGAATCACTTTATCTGATACGACGACTCTATAAAGCTTAGGGCTCCTAGAATTTTGGTTTTATCGTTATAGTAGCGACGGGGTACCGCTTAGAAGGCGAAGTTAAGGTTAATAAGCTATTTATAGTGTTTCTGTATTAAGAACCTTATATTAAAGGATAGAATATCATCGATCTTAATATTGACGTTCTTAGGTACTGAATTCGTAGCGAATTAGGGGTGAATAGATACCGGAGCTAGGGGTTTAAGCTAGCGAAGACCTGCTTTAAGTTCGGCGATCTTTTCACGGGCGGCTTTGATCTATTCAAGCTATTAGATCCGCAGGTTTATTGCTTTAAGGCATGCCGCGAGATCTTCTTCGGGCGTGGGTGCTCTTACTTAGGTCGGGGTATCCACAGCGGGGGTACTCGCGGCCCTAGCGGACTCGGTTCGGCGGGTATTAACCATCTTTCCTTAGATAGTCCGGGGTAGAAGGATTAGAATTGTTAAGGTAAAAGAATGGACTAGATAAGGTTAAAGGTGTCATATGTAATTCAGACGTAGAATAGACAAAGACTAATCCTTAAGGAACTATCTTGTTCCTTAAGTGCAATAATTATATACATGAGGGGGCTAAACCCTGACTTAGCGAGTCATGCAGGTGCTTTCCGGGGTCAAATCGGGCACGATTAGATACTATATCGGTCTGCCCTAATATCATGCCCTAACATCCGGGTTAAGCTATAACACTCTATATAAAGCTTTATATAATATATTACCTAATATCTCTAATCTCTAAGCGCTAGGCTACTAATACTAGTATCTTATACTAAAAGAATAATATGAATCTAAGCTCTACGCGTATATAGAAGAAGGTCGATTAATAGGATATAATAGTTAAGATTACTATATCTATAATATTAAAACTAGAAAGATTATACGCTTAAGAAATATAATATTCTAAGAGATATCTATATAAGCGCTTCTATTACTTATATATAAGCTTAACGCTAATAAGTAAGACTTAACTAATAAGGGCTAGATAAGTAACTATACTTATTATATATCTTAAGACTTTCTTTAAGTATCTTAGGAGTAGGATTTAACTATTAAAGAATATCCTATATAAGCCCTAAAATAAGCTTCTTAATAAATAATCTATTCTTCTCTAGGATTACTAGCTAATCTAGTTAAGGCTCCGCCTAATAAAATCCCTTTAGTTCCGCCTTAATTAATAAGTAGTTAATAATCTATTAAGTTACTAGTTAAGGCCCCTTATTAATCTATATATATATAGGAATAACTTAAGAAATTAGTAGGGAATAGCGCGTTTCTAGAGGATAAGCTCCTAGATATCCTTATATCTAATAAGTAATTATATAATATTATTATAGCGGTTACTATTACTAAAGTAGGGATTATTATTCTACTAAAAAAGCTTAGTCTAATAGACCCTAGTTTTACGCTAATATTATATAAGAATACTATATTATATACTAAGTACTAGAAGTAGAAAGCTATTATATATAAGGAGCTCTCTTACTATAATAGTAATAGGACCTAGTATATAGTTAATAAGCCTAAAAATTAGCGTCTTTTAATACTTAAGTAGATATTTAAAATTAAGATAAATAGTATATATAAGATAAGACTAGTTATTAGAGGTTTCTACTAATAAGCGGGCCCTAATTATATTAATATTTATATTATAGTCGCTAAGTCTATAAGCTTTAAGATATTTATAATAATTACTACTACTAAGGGATAGTATTTATATTATACTAATATAACTACTATATTCCTTAACGCTAAGCTCTAAGAGACTATCTATATATATCTTCCTAAGTAAGAAAAGCTTAATCCTACTAAGTGCGGGTTACTTATTAAAACCCTATATAGTTTAAAGTAATCTCTAAGGGAGTAGAACTAACTAATATATAATATCTTATTTACTAATAGATATAGCTTAATATATACTAACTATAGTATATATATTAAAATTACATAATTAAAAGAGATATATCTACTAGTTTACGTTAATGATATACTATTTCTATCTTTAAGCGAAGTACTAATTATAGATACTAAGAAACTACTTTCTAAGTACTTTAATATAATAGATAAGGGCCCTATTAAGTAATATCTTAGTATTAATATTATATATGCTAATAGTAAGTATTACCTCTTATAAGCTAATTATATTAGTAAGACTCTTTATCTTTTTAGTCTCTAGTATATTAAACTAGCTCTTATATCTTTTAACGAAAAGGTTATTCTTATACCCTATATAGATAACTTAGTGACCCCTAATAAGGTTAAATTATACTAAGAGTATATAGGTAGGCTTATATAGATTATAATATCTACTTAATTAGAGATTTCCTAGCTAGTATATAAGCTTATAAAATATACTTAAAACCTATTAATTATATATATTACCGCGGTCTAGTGAGTTTTCTAGTATCTTAAAGATACTAACCTAGTAATTTACTATAGTCTAGAGCCTATATCTATATCTATTACTAAGGCCCTACTAATATAGCTACTATATAGATATTATAACTTAAGCTAGTTAGGTTTATATAATAACTCTAGTCTCTTAATAACTAGTTACGTCTTTCTACTCACTAGCGGACTTGTTATATAGGCCGCTAAGCGTTAGAAATTAGTCTCTTTATCCTTAATAGAAGCTAAGTATGTTATATAAGCGATAGTAATTTAAGAGCTTAAGTAGCTTAATCTTCTACTATCCAAGCTTATAATTAAAGATAAGCTTTTCCGTTGTCTAACTACTATATTTACTAATAACTAGGGCGCCATAGCGCTCGCCTCCAACCTAGAGTTCTATAGCTAGTTAAAATATATTAATATTAAGTATCATTATCAGCGATAAGAGGTCGCCGCCAGCACATACATATTAATATACATTCCTACGTTATCATAAGCAGTAGACGGGTTAACTAAGCCGCTCGTAAAGGTCGCCTTCACAAGATTCGTTACGCAGATAGGGATGAGAGCCCTTCCAAAGGCTATTCCTAATTAGGAAACAGAGTCCGTTTGGTTTTTTATTACGTTTTCGTGCGATTCAGCTTGCAGCGTGATTTTCCAATTTTTTCGACAATCTTTAAGGCAGATTTAAGCGTTCTGGGATTCGCTTCAGGGGGGTGTTAGGTCAGCTGACCTTATGCTGCTATATCCCATCACCTTAGCTTAGCTTAGACTTCTTCTCTCCTCATACCACATATTCACATATCCATACGTTCTATAAGCTCCACTCGTACGTCCGTAGACTATCATTTGATACGGTACTGTGGCCCAGGTGAGAAATCGATAAGCGCCGCGGCAAAACACATAGGATAACTTATTTCCGGTGGGTTATGGACTGGATTTGAAGTTTAGGTCTTGGTAAGTCAGCACCTGTGAGCGAAGCGATTGTCTGCTTTTTTAACTGTCCATTTCTTTGCAATAGCAATATTATTTGTCAGAGTATAAATAAATAGGATGTTGCAATTATTTTCTCACAGTTGGGGTTCAAATCAATCATGACCCGGAAAATGCCATCTCCGATATTTCGATACAGAAAACGGGAGACCGTCTGCGCTGAGATAGCGCCAAGCACAACCGGCCGTACCTCCACGAAGCCATCTCATATCGCACAGAACATAATTTGGAGTATGACCCCTTGCTTTTTAGATAATGTGAAAGGAGATAAAACATCAATTTCTCTCGAAGGGCTCGATCCGTGAGGAAATCGAGATCCTGAAATTCATATTTGGACCATGATCTGATGAAATCGATTATCCCTTGAGACGGACTAGGAACACCTATTTTGATCATGTCAGGATTGATCATCACGGTCTTCATGTTAAGCCACTTACTCGAAAGATCAGATGCATCAAGACTGATGTAAATTACTGGGGATAGTGCCTCGAAAAGCGTACACGACAACAAAGATCCATTCCGTGCAGATGGCGATAGTTTCCGAAAAATCTGTAGGTACTCCAGGGCATATTTGTGATAAAGTGTCAAGGTATCTTGTAGCAGACAAGAATCCAATGCGCTAGATGTAAGACCCTGCATAACCCTCAGAGAGGGACGAAGAATATGCAGTCGCAGAAGAAGCTTTGATTGAGGATCCCAACTTACGACATCCGGTGAACTAGATATTGCGTCAAGTCTTGTCAAAAGGAGACGCATGAGACGGTATATTAGCGCCGGGTCACTATTTGTTTCTGTATTCTCAATGCCGAATGTCTTCCTAAGAAAATGTATTCGTAGTTTTCCACATAGATGCAAGACCCTTTGCATGCTACAATCCGTTTGCGATGTATATGGCTTCTCCAATGGGATAATTGTGGAATGCGGATGCAGGTCAACATCATTCAGATTGGATGGCTGGAGAACTTCGTGTTCGATATTTGCTGTCCAAGGTAGTGAATTCCCGTGCTGAAGGGAGACCTGAAGATCTATCTCTAGGATAGTCGCCCAAAGCCGTCTTCGTATCTCAACTTCGAATGGAGAAATTGAATTCAATTTCGAAGGGTCGACGTGGAGATTGGCTTGTACGGCGCACTTGACAAGTCTCTGCGTCCATCGTAGAGCTTCATTTCGGTCACAGGTAGTCGCCTTGTACAACGAAAACAAACACAAGATTTGAATTGCCGTCAAGTCCAGTCGTTTGTTCTCGATTAACAAGAAGCAGTAATTCTCGACACAGTGAGTCCATTTTGAGAAGCGTTGATTGTTGGCTTTGATTGCGTCTAGGTCGTCGATTGAACCTTGAACCATGGCTCGTTGCCCTAGAATGAGAATTGCGAGAGTGAGAATTCTGAAACTAAGTGAGGATTGTCTGATTCCAACACAAGTATCATGATAATGTTTCCAAAAAGATGGTACATGTATCACTCGATAGAGCCTCTCCCAAGTACTGAAGTAGGCATTAGCCAATGATGTACCGATATCATGCTGGGGGAGAATATTCTCTGCGTCGAGAGCTTTGAGGCCGCTTTCTATGGGGTTTCCGGGCTTCTGTGCTTGGATCTTCACTTCAGCCCTCCAGCATAGCTCATTATGACTGCTAAATGTCTCAGGCGAGTATATTATGCATTGCCGGATGTAGTCTCTGAATTTAGTCCACTGGGTAGTTTTAGCTGCGTGTCAGTACTCAAGACCGGACTGAGAGATGCTTACCGACAATTGAGGCGGAGGACACCATGTTTCGGATCTAAAAGATCGTTCGAGTGGCTGAACACCAAGGGTTTTCTTTTGCTGCATAGTGAGCGCGATGTTTTAATATTGTCGAATATTGTGCCGACCGACCAAGCATGTCAATTTTCGAGCTGCCTCATACGAGCAACCGGTCATATGTGGGCTCAAAATGCGGAGTAAAAGAATAAAACTGATTTCAGCCACAGCATATAGGCATTGGGAGCACATGAGTTGCTTATTGAAGGTGTGTCTTACCCAAAGGTGAATTGAGCAGATTTGCGCCCGAAGTCTCCACAGAAATGGGTTATCACCAAATCCTGGATGTGGGGACCCTATCGGCTTCAAATCCTCCATCAGCGCCCAACTACATGATAATTTACATATGGGTGTACTGACTATGCGGCAGATTGCGCAAGTTTCAAATGTTGTGGCCTTTAGGACACGCAAGAGGGTGCATAATATGTGTAGATCGCGTGGTGTCGGACGATCTCAGTGCATGAAGTGCAGGGTGATAAAATGACCGACAGGAGACACTGTGTTGTTTACAATCAACATTTTCCATTCTACACATCGCCCAGACACGAGATTCTGGCGGCACGATGGATCACATGAACATGGAGCACGGCGGGGATTGTGGACACGACCATGGCCACGCAGGACATGGCATGGAGATGGCCATGCCAATGGTCTTCACCCTAAGCACCAAGGTCACCGTTCTATTCAGCTGGTGGTCGACCACTACAGTGATCTCATATTCTCTTACTTTGTTGCTCCTCTTCCTTCTCGCCTGGTTCAACCGGTTCCTTGGTATTTTGAAACTTCAACTGGATAAGAGACCAAACGACCTGGACCACGCCTTATCGGACGTGCCCAGATTGACTCTACCTCTGTCTCATTGGACTCAGAATCGGAATTCCAAGGATCGCATGAGCCCTCTCCCACCACACGTGGAGGCAAACCCTAATGAACCCGATCGCCATGGTGCTTTCCCCACGGCGCCTCTGTTAGGACCCACCTCACAGCCTTATTCTAATCAGTGCGAGGAAGAGTCTGATATGATCAATTATCACCCTCGTTTGGTTCGAACGTACAGAAAATGGAGCTGGCAGCATGACGGTACGAGCTCTTTGCTCGAAGGACTTCGCGCCCTTATTGGGTATGGGTTGTAAGTCTACACTCCTCTTCGATATTGACATGTAACAGCTAAAATTGTCAAAATGCAGGATGCTGGCAGTCATGACATACAATGTTGGTGTTCTGTGTGCTGTTGTCGCGGGAGTTGTTGTGGGGGAGCTGTTTCTAGGCCGCTTTGCCCCACCGTCGCCTGGGTGGCAGGATGGCGCATGTCATGATGGCTAGAGCTTGATAAGAATCTAACCCGACTATTCGGGTCTTTGGAAGTCGTTTTACATAGATACGCTTCATTTCAATACTGGCTTATGACTTTAATTAGCATCGTACGTTGAGAATGCAGCACTAGTTCCACCGCTGTTCCCTAATCCCCTCAAACCCCCTCAAAATGAGCTATTTAGGCTGAAAATACCCGCACAATAATGCCCGAGCGTCGCCCCACTCCACCATTTGCGCACAGCCCGGAAGTCTATCAAGGTCGCTTTAGATGCATAAGCACTGCCCGGGGATGATTCCCCTTCTTCAGCAGGCATGGCGTCACGACAATCGTTATCGTTCTCCACCTCACATGCCACTTACCTCCTGCAAATTACATTTCGGTCTCAACACATAACAGTACGCATTTGTTTGACTAATACCGTGTATTTGTCTAATTGTTCTTCGACATCTCGGTTGAAAAGCTTGATATTTATCCAAAATGTACGAAAGTAATTTCTTCATCCGGCAGTTGCGCATGTCCAAGCCAGATCGTCAGAGTTCGTATCACCTCCTGTCCCGCGGTCTGGCGAACCAATGGCTTCATCTTACTGCCATGCATAATGATCACCGAACCTATCAATATTTACTTTGCCGGCCCGACCCACCTACACCAGGTTTCATTTACCATTGTGCTACTTGCGGTGGTGCTGGGACATAATGTCGTCCAGTATTTGGCCCATGAATCATGGTGCAAGGCACCAAAGAAAATCTACTTTATGCACGCATGTGGGTCATGCAAGGGGTCTTCAAGATTAATACGTATAAAAGAACTCAAAAGGACGCGTGTTTCCGATAAGAAGTATATAATGAACGCATCACAACGACTTAAAATCAAAACCTGATATCGAATGATCTATTACATTCCTAGGTTATCGACGATTGCCGAGCCAAATCATTGTGACCTTTTCCACTATTGCCCTTCGGAGACCACTATTTGGTGATCTTAATTTATTTCAAAGGGATCCTATCTGTTACCGACGATTATTTCAATCGCATCCAAATACGCTACATTTGAACAAGCTCTGGTCATGGCTTTTGGGGTGTTCACATTCGCTGCTTAATTAGATGAGCCCCAGATTACCACCAAACCAGCCAAGCTGGAACATGCTGGTACCACGCTTATATAGATTCCATGGTTTAGATATATGCCACGTGATATCGTATCTGGAATTGCGCGAACAGCCTCATTTATATGGATGTGGTACCAGTATGTTCCAGCTTGGCTGGTTTGGTGCTAACCTGGGGCTCATTCAGCTAGATGGCCAAGAGTTCATCGGCGATGCTGCCCGAGTCAACGAACCATACTGTATGTTTAAGCACCTGTGAACCCTCTGACCTTGCAAGGCTTCTATGACTAACAAATTTCGATGGCTACCGTGTGTTGCATGGTAATGTTTCCGTATCGGTAGACCTGGACAGAGCTGAAATATCTCTATGAAGGCGAATTGATTTCATTTGCGGGGGGATTTTCAAAAATGACCAGGGTGTGATAATGTTTCTGGGTGGACCACATGCTTTGATAATAATCCCCTCAAAGTATCAAAGCCCCACTGCCGGTAATGTCGATCGTTCCAGTTTCGCAGATTATGAACTCCCATTAGAATGCCTTATGCTACACAATTTGATAAAATCAATTAGAAGCTATTCTGTTCATTGAGGCGCGCATGTCGGTAGATGTGACGTTTTGGAGTGCGGACAGCGTAACTTACCTGAGCCCAATATGTTCTTGAAGCATTGAGAGCATAAGCTCCCTGATGTGATAGCAACCCAACAACGTCAGATGCAAATAGATCCACGCACATAGTGGGGTAAAGTATGCATGTGAGGGGTTAAAGGATTAATAAATTAGAATAGAGCTACGCTAGCCCTAGATCGTGACCTCAACGTGGACAGACGAAAACAAATAAAAGAGGAGTGCGGCGGCTTCAATGATATATAGCGTCCCCTTTCATGGTCGAAGATCGGTTCCTTGAAACTTCACACTGACTCATCGACGAACCCTCAAGACCGCTCAAATCGCTCCATCGATAACCTTGGAAAGCTTGGGTCCTCGTATCTACAGGATGGCTATCGATGAAAATGGGGTGAAGTGGGCCTGGTGAGTTTTCTATCCGCTATATCCCCACCCCCAGCGCCGTATCCGCCTGGCTCTTCTAGGAATTTGATATTACTCAGCCTAACGAGTTCATTAAGCGAGGCGTGTATCCGTGGCCATAGATCAGCAAAGTGTCAACATTTCGATCGTTCGATGAAGAAGATACGCAAAAGTGGGCGCCCGCTATCGAAATGTCCGCACGCGACAAAACCCTGTGACTGTGTCGAACAATGGTCCTTGCCCTCTGGTATGTCAGAAGATACATATATCTCTACCAATTTCAGGACCTTAGCCTTTCGCTGGTAAAGACTTTTGACGCTAATCAGCCTGCCTGGGATAGAAAATAGTCAAAGTGTGTTGACAGCTGGGAAGCCTGTCACCGGTGCTACAGATGCTCAGCAAAGCCACAAATCGATGCCAGGTATATGTAACACAAATGCCCCAGGTATAGTCGACATGTTAATTGGCGGAACCCTTGAAGCTACCAAGGTTTCCGGGTTGGGATCTGCTACAGAGACTCCTGCCTATAATGCACAAAGTGACTCCGCCGACCCGACTGAGTTACCAATCTCTACATTGGCGTCTTAGCATGTTTCTAATCTAATTCTCACCTGCGGTAGTTCGGGATTGGAGTTCCACCCTTCAATCCCATCTGTGAGTCACAGAAGACTTCTGTATTTATCGGGATATGCACTAGCAAAGAGAGCAAAGATGACCAATCGGATAAGAAATCCCCCCAAAACCTCTGCCTAGTGAGAATAAACACCACGTTCGCACTTCAAGTCATTCTGTCTCAGCTTATTGTAGGAAGGAAAGAATTTCAAATGAAGGATAGCATTCATTTCGGCGATGTTCAGTCAGTCAGGCGGTACCCGGGATGAGTATTTCTCAATGAGGGAAGACCGGTGTTAAAGAGCCATGCTGTCTCCTGTTAACCACACGCATGTCAAAGTGACCTACGTACTCGTCACACGCGAGCGGATACCATCTCTTATCACTGGTTGCATTACACCTGCATCTCAGCCACGTACCCACTCGAGCGAACGGGACCCACAAACATGCTCATATTTAGCGCAACCAAGCTCATCACGTCTGCCCCTCTGCCCCTTGTTTCGAGTAATGTGATGCCTGGGCCGAAAGCACTCGTGGAGATCATCCCCCCTCACTCTTCCAAGGGTACCTAATCCGGCTACAGCGGGGTAAAGTCCGAGGGTGTTTTAAAGCTTCAACGAATGTCCATTCGAATAGCCTTGCAGAGCATAAACTCACCAAGCATACTACTCTCCAATATCCTCTTCACCTTTCTCTAAATACTCAATTCCTCCATATCCTACTTGGAATGTACCGCAAGGCTACATGTGATGCATTCGCTCGTTTGAGCTCGAGACAATCAATTTATTTAAATGGCACAGTTTCCGAATCACCGACCAGAAGGCGCCACTCATTTTCTCACCAGAGATATTATACTTGGCCATCAAACAGCCAACCTACACCATACGAGGTCATGGGAATCAAGAAAGATGCAAAGTACCTCAAATCCAGGTACTTCGACCTTGTAAAGATTTATCATCCCGACAGCAAAGCGAGTCCCTTAGCCAGAAAGCTGCCCAAGGAAGAATGCCTAGCGCGATATCGGCTCATCGTCGATGCCCACGAAATTCTCTCCGACGACCAAAAGCGATTGGCGTACGATGCATATGGCCTCGGTTGGACTCTGCCATCGAGAAGTCGTGGTCTTCGTCGACGGAGCTATCCAGATACAAGATACTATGGATGGAATGAGGATGGATCCAAACATGAAACCGAGGGAGAGTTCTTTAAGCTGTTATCTGGCAACAAAAAGTTCATTTGTTTCATTTTGGTGATTGTTACGTTTGCACAGACATGTGTGTTTTTGAGCTCTTTGGCCAAGGCAGAGCTACAGATGAGGCGAACAGATGAACAGTGTCGGGAGCTCATGATTCGCCACAGGGACCGAGCTCTCGGCTTGAGGACCCTGCTAGCTCAGGTGGAACGCCTTTTATTAAAGAGAGATCCTTCTAGTATGGGGCTTCTTCCCACCGAGGAGCCGTTTTACCGCGAAATGCTTCCACTCTGTATTTACTAGGAGTTATGAAATATGATAATCATTATCAAGTTACTCTATGTCTTTGAATTTACCTCTCCTCTTGGGAGTAGGGATTCATTAGGCCAGCCCCCATTATAAAAGTGGTACGCGTGAATTTGAGAGTCTTTATCATGTCGGAATGGGCGGCAAAAATACCAGAGCACAGTGACCCATCTGAACATGAGCTGTTTTGAGTCTATAAAAGATCAATGCCAAGAAAACTACCCACGCGACCGTGCAAAGATAGCGGTATGTGGGCGTGAGCGCATTTGCGGTCATTCCAGAGCATGAACTGCATAACTGTTGAAGATATTACGCGGTTTGATGCTTGGCTGAGATTGTGCCGAGATAATTAAAAGAAGAACCTATGACAGAGTTCCTGGAGATCCCGGGTGGTGCTAGTCTCGTGTGAAACAGTAGATCTTAAGGTCAATCATTCAACAAGTCACCCAATCCCACACACATCACAGACACAATGGGAATAGCCCGCAATGGTCCTTCGTGCAGCCCCCGTCTTTCCATTTGCTCTATATCTGAACCCGCTGGCGCTTTTAGAACCGGAATATCGTATATGAAGGGCTATAGCACAACATACATACCAGAGCAAGTCGCGCTAGTAGGTAGTGTCCTCCCAAGGTTGGTTTACCTATATTTGGTCAACTTCCATCACTCCGTGGTATCGTTTGTCTATGAAGCCTTCCACCCTTCAAAGTTTATCGTCGGAATTACACCACACTTTGAGGCACCATTCACAACAATGAATCAAATTTCCTAAACTTGACGAAAGCTCGGAGAAGCACAGGCTTTATAAAACGCTTAGCCCCTTCGAATATACGCCATGAGCAAATTTGAGTGCTTTGCCTCACTTGTTTAGTGTCAAGCCGACTCCGCGTCTGAAGCGGCTCTACCCGACTCGCGATCCTATTGACTGCTTTGATGGATCGAGACCGCATTCAAGGGTCCAACCGAGTTTGTGTGCCGCAAGTCCACGAGTGGATTAAGAATTAACACTCGGCAAAAGTTATGATGGTATTCCGGCACCTAGCAAAATTCTATCAGGATCATGCGCGTCGACAAAAAAGTTCTTTCAAAGCCGTGAGATATATTGATACAACTAGAATACATATATATCCATGAATGGACTGGCTTTTAAAATCAGGTTTTAAAATGAACTTTTACCATCCAAAAGTTTCCGTGTGAAGTGAAATGACATCTGCTTCTCCTCTCAAAACTCTGGTCTGAGATGAAGAAACTGCATTTCCAAGATCCAGTCTCAGACTCTCGGGTCCACATCCTGAGATCCAAAATTAGTTCTCGTCAAAGAATACATCATCATTGGATACTTGACTTACCAAACACAAAAGTTCTTCGCTCGGTCAGTAGAGATGGTAGAACCTCAGGAAGGTTGGGTCGTTTGTGCTGTACAGTCCAAGTTACCTGCGTCTCTTCTGGTTGTGGACTGCTGCCGTGCATTAACTCTTCCATTTGAGGAGCTATTTCCTTTGTGTCTGGAAGATCAAGCTCAATGTTTGTGCCAGAAACACTCGTAGCAGCTTGGGCTGGTCCTGTGATGTAAACATCAACGTATAGAAGACCGGGAAGGATTGAAGCTTCCTTGAGCGCTTTTGTGATCCATTCTGTGTGACTCCAATCTCGCACCATCCACAAAAGACGAATGTTTCTCACCACACCGCAGCCTTGCTGACTGACCGTCAATGCGTGCAATATGTGAGGCAAGCAGGCCGATACGCCACTTCCGCCACACACAAAGACAAGCGACTGATATTGCCCGGGCAAGCTTTCACTCAGCCCGCCATAGGGTCCGTCGACATGCATTGGCACGGAGCGGTCGCTATGGTCTTCGACTGACCGTAGCAGGCTTTGAGTCAATCCACTGTATGCCCGGATGTAGAATTCCATGATTTGCATGTCGGACTTCATCTCGGCCTTCTGACTTGGAAGGTTTGCAATTGTGAAGGGGTGGTTTTGAAGGGGCGACAAATGGGGCATTCGGAGCCAGCAATGCTGACCTGGCGTCCAACGAAGATCCGTTGGAACCAAAAGAGTGACATGAACCATGTCTCCTGGAAGTTTTTCCAAAGTCGTTGAAAAGCCCGAGAACCAGCTTCGGTGAACGTTGAAAGTCTGCCACTTGGCAAAGAGGCGCCCGCAGACCTGAAACAACCATATTGCTAGAGTAGCCCAGAGATATGCCCATGAGTCCATTTCGTTCCCGGCATGCCAGAACATGAGCCCCAGAAAAGCCACGTAAAGAGGGACATGGAGTCGGTAGAAAAAGTTATAGAAACGATGCCGGATAATTGGCACCGACAACACACAAAGCCCCACGAGCATGCCGAGGGGGGGAACTCCGGTATACTATTCGAGTAGTTAGTACAGTATATATTTTATTTGGTCATGCCAATTCAAAACTGACTTCAAACCCCCCAGGTTTGTAGAACTGCGCACGGAGACCAGCAGCCCCACAAGTTTGAAGCGGAGTGACGATAAATGGCACGGTATGAACGACCGCAAGAAATAGGCACAGATAAGAGGCCCATCGGTGGAAGATGTTGAGTTTTTCATGGCTGATTCCAGTCAGCCACGTCACTATGTTGACCTTCCCCGAGAGCGCCACAATCAGAGGTATTAGAGCCGTTGACATGAGTCCTGTGCGTACTGCGAGTGGTGGTGATCCGTACCCACGACGCTCTCGATAATATGGATGCACCAGAAATGTCATGAGAAGGAAAAAAAGCAGCGTAAATATTCCAAAGATTAACATCCCGAGTTTTGGGACCCCCCATCGCGCTGCAGACGGGCCTCCTACAGACCTATAAGCCAGAGCCCTGCATAGAGCGAGAGCTTTGTGACCAGTAGCAGTCAACTTGTTGGACGGGCTTTGAGGGTTTGGGGAATTTCGGTTCTTGTAAAGATTGAGAATGCGGATGGCTATGCCTACACCCAAAACAGCAAGATAGAACCACGTCGTGTAGTGTCCGTAATCAAACTGATGGGAATACGAGACAGCATTTTGAGATGCTTTGTGAGCCTTGGAAAAAGCTAGGCAGGCATCTGTGTTGCAAAAGGGATCCGACAGAGGAAGGTTAGTCGTATTCCCGACCACTGTGATACTCATGCACACTGCCCCAGTGTAGAGGGTGTCGTTGGTTGTAGCCATGGTTGTTCACAGGACCGACAGAGGCTGCAATCGTGGAGAAAAAAATAGCAAACAAGACAGAGATTTCAAGCTGTTTAAGTAGGCTTTTGATCAAGTCCCACTCTGAAAATCCAGAAAACTTGGGCTATGGAGCGAACCATGTCTGGCAACAACTTGGTGGATACTATAGACTGTGGCCAAGCGGAGGTTTACTCATTGTGAAGTTACCGATTAAGAAACTTTTCACCTGATCAACAAGTGGCCGAGTACCGTTAACCATTTAATAACCCAAAATTCCGTATCGCGGTAGTTATTTTTTGGCATTTGGTTGCTGGAAGTATGGCACTAGCCCTTGCCTGAAGGCCTCGTACTCAAGCTTTAGGACTGGGTGTGAAAACACCTTGCTTAAGAGGTGTCGTTCGTGCTCGTATAGAATAATTTCAAGCGATACTAAAGCGCCATGAGGATAAGGGGAAATTATTACCGATATGAAAACCCGCACCTATCATTGGTAGGCCTCCACCCAAAATACCCGTGGCTTCGGAACGGGCGCGCCCGCTCCAACATGATTGGCCTTCAATGGAAGAAACATGCTCATTTATTCTCAAACACACAACGCGCACTACGTGCATATGAAATGTGAGTCCAAAGACAGGGCCTCCCATTTTTAATATAAGTGCATTCTCCCAGGATCGCCATTTTTCAAGTCGATCCTAGCCTCAGTCAGTTCTTGGTGAACCGCTATCATGGACATGTCTATGGCAACGACCACATCTATAAGCATGGATATGTCCAGCACTGCCATGTCCTCATCCTCATCTTCCTCTTCCTCGACCATGGGTATGGGTATGGGTGGGAGTTCGTGTCAGATTTCGGTACCACATCTATTTTCCCATTCGCAAAGGAACGAACCCGAATTTTAATCGTCATTTAGATGCTCTGGAACTGGAACACGGTTGATTCATGCTTCATAGCGGAATCATGGCACATAACTTCCAAAGGAATGTTTGCTGGCTCTTGCATTGGAGTAATCTTTCTCGTTATCTCCCTGGAATTTCTCCGCCGCCTTGGGAAAGAATACGACCGCTTTCTCTTGAGACAACATGAGCTACGTGTTGCCAATATAGAGACCGAATCTTCTGCTGAGGCCTTTTGCCCGAAGGGTAGACCCCTTGCTTTCACGCCATCGGTGATTCAACAGTCTGTCCGTGCTCTATTACACATGGCTCAGTTTGCCGTGGCGTACATTGTCATGTTGTACGTAATTCCAAAGCCTACCTAACTTACAAAATATCTGACAATTCTCAAAACAGACTTGCGATGTACTTTAATGGCTACATTATCATTTGCATTTTCATTGGTGCCTACATCGGATCTTTTATCTTCTCCTGGGAATCTATCAGTTTGAGGTAGGCCTTTTCCACATCCATCATGCCCAAATCCGATGTGTCTGACCATCTCTCTCTGCAAAACAGAGACAATAAGCAGACGAGTGTTGCTAATGAGGCAACTGTTTGCTGCGGCTAACTACGTCGATTTCACGCTCATTATTTTTTGACATGTCTACCCCTCGATTGTAACCGATTATGTCAAACAAGGTGGAATATCGCATTATCCACTCATTGAATCCTTGATGAATAAGTTAGAACTTGGGATAGGGGATTCCGGTTTCCCGATGTATCCAAATTAGACTTCAATAACGGGCTATTCCAAATTGAGCGTCCAAGTAAGTTGTCTTAATGATAAGCTTAGATCATCATTGATCAAAATTTAAATTCGGATCTCAGAGGACAGGGATCAATCTATTGGGTCTTCGAAAAGACCACCATAGTATATAAAGGGTTTAATGTGTCTATACATGCCTACAAATGTGTCAAACACACATGATATCAAGTTGTTGTAACAACAGATGACATTTATTACGGAATGAAATTTATTTTGTATTTCAGAGCAATTTCACTAATGTTTCTGGCTACCGAAGTAGGGCTTTTATTTATCGTCGCAGATTAGGTAGAGTGAAGGTAGGAGTGCCGGGGGTGGTCATTCACACCCTACCTCTCTCACCCAGTCGGCAAATCACGAAATAAAATAGAAGAAGAAAATAGAAAAACAAAAAACACATTCCTTTGGACGTAATGTGCCATGATTCCGCTATGAAGAGTCGATCCGAACTGGGGATATGTCATATATCGCACCACTTATTCCCCTCAATATAACGCCCACTTCTCCACTGCGGTCAAGTATGTCGAGGCTTCTGTCAAAAAATCATTCTTCAGGGAATGCGCATCTGAAAACGAGAGTTCACCTAGCGTAAATCCCGCCATTTACGAGGGAATCTGGGCCAAACATAGTTCAACCGTCATGGAAGACGCGGCTCTCTTCGATGGTGCCTTAATTGATTCGATACACGCTTTTTTTGAGGTATGGGTGGATACACAGGGTCAGCGTGATTCTTTCAACAAATATCGAATATGCATAGTCATTGATGAGGAATGCCTGCAAACGCCACTAGGTACATCGTCGGAGGCCCTGGAGCAGGAGACTGAATACAAGAGAGACAAAACAAAGCGATATGTGAAGGCCCTCGAAGCGTGGCCCTATTTCGACCAGTATGATACCTTTCCGGGATGGATGAAATGTTGGACGAGGGCATTATGGGATTTATGGGATTTATGGACGATGATGTGCGATGGTGACGAGATTGGCATGTCTTGGGAGAAAATTGATGATTTTCGCCCGGAGGTGTATTGCGGATGATTGGTCATTTTTCCATTTTTTTTATAATTGATGGTGTTAGAATTTTATGGGGCCCTCATTTGTTCCTAGGGAACCAAATGTTACACACCTAGGACTGGGCTTCGGTGCGAAAAAAGGACCCTCTCACAAAGGATTCTGGAGAGAAGCTTTCCTTTCGAAGTTCCTCTAATAGCATCGTAGCAACAGCGCCCGTGTACGGCGAATAGGAGCCCAAGAAGACGATGAGATCAACGAAGAAGTTAGTGAGGACAAAAGCAAGAGCCCGTCTTCCATGCCTAAAGAGAGCCAAAACGCATCGGCTGCGCGTGCAGACGCTCAAGGCCAAATTTCTATACATCTCCCACATAACTCACTCCTCATCATGCATGCAGAAATGCAAGAATAATGGAAGCATTCCATCACCCCCACCCAGACAACCTCCCCGCAACCCATTTCCGAGAATCGTCGCATCAATATCGCATATACCTGGTATCGGGATACTCTACATCCACGGTATACCCCACGCTGATGTTCAAAACGCAAGCAAGAATCCCGGGGCCGGTATATGTGGATGTGCAATGCGGGGTTTGCACCAGGGAAAGAAGGATGCACGTTCTTACAGTGGGCCTAGGAATAAAGGGACCAGTAACTAGCTTGACCACTCGTATTGCGTAACTAAAAGCCAGCTGCTCTATTCAGCCCTCTTCGGGGCAGTCCAGAAAGATATTCACCCACCTGAATATACTTCACCTAAAGATTTAGCCCATGCAGGAAAGGTGCGTTTATGCAATTTCGAGTGAATTCCCCGTAAGATTTTCGTTTTCCTTCTCCCCTCTCCCAGCGGGTACTATTAAGAAATAAGGATACCTACCTATATTCTAAGGTAGAAAAGGGAGATTGGATCTAAGCTTATATCTTATCTAGAACTATACTAAATCAGTATCGATTGAGTTCTAGATCCAAAGTCAGCTCTAGAATCACTAAGAGTAAGCTTATAATAAGTAGCTCTCTAAGCTCTAGATCTCCCTATATTAAGGAAGAAGAACAATCCCTATCTTTTAGATTCTTTCCTTCCTTAAGAATTAGTCTTGAAATCAATATGAATCATATTGCCTTGGAATATATTTCCACCCTGATTTAGTATTATTTCACGTTCAATTCATATCTGTTTCACTTTCTTCTTACCTGGCCTTTTACTTCCTTCCACTAAGTTAGTCCCGGTGCCGCCCTGAGCACGCCCTAAGTGCCTACCCCGGGCTAGTCCCTATAGTCTATCATCTTGCTTCTAGATTCTTGCCTGCTCTGATACTAGTCGGGCTATACTTACTGCTTCCTGGGAGCTCACCGAGATGACATGGTCTATGATAGAGCTAAATATGGTTCAGGTTTAGCTTTCGCTCAGTGGTTTTTTAAGCAACTGTCGGCCGTTAAAGCTATTTCATTATCGTTTGAAAGATGGCAGCCACCGCGAATCGACCAAGTATACCTTGTCAATTCCAGAGATCACGCGATAGGAATAATGATAGTGTTCCATGAGGGAAAATGATTCTGTAAGACACTGTAGACATTCTCTAAGGCCTCATTTACTCGCTCTTCCAATCCCGCTTGATGAGGTCCGCTGCTCTTTCCGCGAATGCGTACACAGTGGCTTGCAGATTCGCTGTGCTTATAAGCGGAATAGCACTCGCATCGACAACCCTCAGTCCTTCGATACCATAAACCCTCAAATTGGAATCCACCACTCCTCCTCTCTCGCGAGGCAGCATGGAACAGGTCCCCGCAAAGTGCCACATGGAGATCGAATTCTCCCGAGCATACTTCTTTGCAGCATCTAAGTCTCCCTGGAGGTCTGCAGCTGGGTCACGGAACTTTAGTGGCTGTTCGAGCAGCTTCCCAAGCTGAGGTGACTGTGCTAAGTTCTTGACACCGAGCAAGTGCCGTGCTATGACTTCCAGATCGAGAGGATTTGACAGGTAACCAGGATCAATAATCGGAGGGTCTTCAGGATTAATAGAAGTACTTGAATTCCTCTTGTCAGCTGTGGCGAATATACAGTTTGTTGGGGGGGAGGAGGTGGGGAACATAGCCCCTCAAAATTTCTAGTAGGGAAGAAGGAAACAAAAAGCCACTCACATATAAACGCTTCCGCGGGAAAGCGGTTGAGAGAGCATTACTCCAATTGTGACGAATTTTCCAGGCGAAGCAGCTGGGATACTCTCATCATTGAGGTCTTTGGCATAATTTGTCTGCCCTAAGGCGGAGAGGTACGCAGCTGATGGTTGCTTGGGATCGAGAATGGTGGTCTTCGCGATGTCATAATAGGCTCGTGTCGCCCTGTGCTCTTGTGAGTCTTCAGGGGCGTGGTCCGTAAATAATGCCTGGAGAGCACTTCTGTCCGGTGCAGGAAGAGGCAAATAGGCGTAAGTGTGAACTCCGAGTGAAGCTAGGGGCCCAGACTGCGTAGCCGTGTATTCTTGTATTGCCTGACCGAGGGCTTCAGGCTCTTGTCTGACCAGGGAGTCCTTAGTCTCAAGTTCATCCTTCGCCTGAAATGCGGTGTACAATATCATATGATCTATAAGTGGTAGATGTTAGTTTAAAACCGTCCAAAAGCGGGTATGCGTCGAAAGGGGAGATAATTTAACGATTGAGAGTCAAATCAAGATCAACACCCCAAAGGTTTTGAATGTGTTGGAGTGGAAGCTAATCACATACCCTGGAGATTCTGCCCAACTCCAGGAAGATTCATGATTATATCGATGCCATGCTTCTCAAGAAGTTCTGCTCCACCAACTCCAGAAAGCTGGAGGATTTTGGGAGATTGAAAAGCGCCAGCGGCAAGGATAATTTCGTTTCTTGCCTGAGCAGTCTTTGAGGCACCATCGAAACTGTATTGGACTCCAATAGCTTTGGGAGGATTGCTTTCGTCAAACAGGATTCTCTCGACGAATGAGTTCGTAAGAACGTGAAGATTTTGTCGAAGCTCAACAGGCTTATAGTAGGCAGAGGCAGAGTTGCTTCTCTTGCCCTCCGAGTCAATGCTAGCAAGGCAACTGAAGGAGCCCACAGAGCTGTGGATGAACGGATCCCCGGCGTTGTATTGCCCACTGCTGCGGAACAATTCGGCCCATGCCTTGCGAATAGGGTGCGTCCCGTTGCCAAAAGATGTTTGGATCGGACCTTTCGCTCCGTTCAATTCAGGCCAGCCCTCAATTGCTAGGCCTTCTTTGGCATCCTGTGCTACAGTCGGACTGCTGTAGGCCTTGGAGAAATAGTCCTTTAACATGGTCCAATTCCATCCCGGGTTACCGAGGGCCTCCCATGAGTCAACAACTCCCTTGAAAGGAGGAACAAAGACGTGTGCATTTAGAGAACTGGAACCTCCGAGTGCCTTGCCCTGGTTGAGACCAAGCACTCTGCCATTGAGACCCGACTGTCAAAGACATGAGTAAGCCCACACCCTTTATCGAGACATAGACGTTCCTTACCTGAGGCGAAGAGTGGAATTTCCAATCAGCGTCGGATCCAATTAGTGCGGCATAAAAGATGGGGATGTTCACGCGGGGATCTGCTGTCAAGTCGGCGCCTGCTTCGAGAACCAGGACGGAGGTGCTGGGGTCTTCGCTGAGTCGAGAAGCAACCACCAGGCCAGCCGTACCGCCGCCAATAATGACAAAGTCATATGAAGTAGCCATTCTGTACTGTGCGCAGACTTGGTTAAAGATTGGACGAGATTGTGAAAAAATCAAGCTGCGAGCGTAGCAAGTGACTTGTTGAAAAGAAGAGGAAGACCGGTAGGCGGGAAATATGTATTGATACTAATTGAATTACCAGTATCAACATATTGATCAAAGAAACATACTGTCTCAATACTACCTAATGAGAGTACAGTACTACATGGAAATGCTATTAATAGCTTGACAATTGCCAGTTGTAGCGCCCAAAAGTGCTGGATCGACCGCCCCCCTCCCCGATGCATTTTCACGTGTGATTTTTATACCCAATTTAAATTACCAACTTCTGCCCCACTCTAATTGTTAACCGCTAGTTAACATGAAACCGAGGACCGAGATTGAAGATACCTAATTATTGCGAGCTTTGCTACAGACACATTACCGTATTGGTACTAGAAGATAACCTTGGAACTGTAGAAAGGAGGACTGTATTGAAGTATAGATAGGTTTAAACTTACAGTGCTTATGGCTTAACGGAAAGGGGTTTTAGCTTAAAATAATGAGTAACGGATCTCGAAAGCGCTTACGGTAAAGTTTATATTAGCCTTGAGATCGTAGGATTTTAAGTTAGAATATGAAGACTGACAAAGCGACTGATTATACTGGTGCTGAGAAGAGAATAAGTCATCAGTGTAAAAGTGGCCTGAAATATCGACGGCGAGGTCTCGGTACTGACTGGGGGTATTGCAACGTCTCAATTTACAATATGTTAACATTGAGAGTAGACTTGAGTAGCCTTACATAGCGAGGGGCATTTGGAACCTTGGAATGTTGTTCATTTGTGTAGTAGTTGCATGCTAACCTGCATGGGGAGATGTCGGTCGATTTAGCGCTTTTGGGCGGTACAACTAGCAATTCTCATTAGCTCACAAGACATCTAAATTTATTTAATAATTAATAGACTGATTTTCGAGCTCATTGTTTTCGGTCTCGTGTTTTTGCAGCCGCAGGCATTTCCAGAATCCCAGCCTCATGCAGACGCCTACCTTGTGGCCCCCAACATTCTCGGCCTTATTCGGCCCCATGCATCTTGGTCCCATGCAGACGCCTAATAGTTTCATTCTTGGCTGGATACATGCCACAAACATCTGCGCCCTTGCGCTACGTAACAAACTTCTTATGTGGAGAAAATTCAATATTGATTGGATCTACGCTTGACATTAGAAATTTGTTTCGTGAGAATCAGGAGTTCTAAGAGACATAATGTATAGCTAAAAAATTAAGATCCCAAAGAAAGCCGACACCCTAAGGGTACCTAAGATCTCAAAGCCGGAGAAGACCCCCGAGACACCAAAGAACCCTGAAAATACACGATTCCTAAGCACCCTACTCACAGGTTCTGGAACCTTTGTGAGAGAGTCCAGCGCTACGTGATTAACGCTCTAGTGACGGATACCTTCTCAAATGATGACGTCCGCGATGCTTAGTAACGTGAGATCTGCCGTAATCTAGGGAATCCCGATAACGATGAGATTATACGTACGTTAGGCGTCCTGACCCTAACCCGTAACGACTTAATTGACAGACATACCAAACCGGCTCGTATATCCGAGGCACTTGAGTTAACCACTAAGTTTAAAGAACTGACCGTGTAAGTAGCAGAGCTTATTAATCAGAGAGCCCGCAAGAATCGACGAGGCGCTATTATCATACATGATTATCTAGTCTCCTTATAGCTTAACCTATCGATATAGGCGATAATCTACGCTACCGACCCAAGAATCTTGTCATGGCGGGTGATCCAGAGCGCTTCCTGAGACGATACATCTCAAATACACCCGCCCCTGCTCTAGTCGCCTACCTACAAACCATAATAGATGGGTCGCTAAGTGTTCCGTCGCGTTCAGCAAGCACGGAACAGGAGAAGTGATGAGAGTTTTCTATGGCCTTTTTATGCTGCATGATACGGGAAACAATGGTTTCCTTGCATAGCGAGGACGCCACGGGTTTTTTAAACGTGGATAGCCACTTAGTTAGTCATCGCACGTGACCAGTGCGGTAGGATAGCTACCGCACCCTGTCATGATGAATGAACCAGACATTATGATCCCATCATCCAACATGGTGAGTCATTAGGCCCCAAGTGTTCCAATCTCCGGTTCTTATCCCCGCCGTCGCTTTCCGGTTCTTATTTCCGCCGTCGATCCCCCACTTGCTTGGTTTGTCAAAGACCAGTGTAAAAATTATAAGAGCCCCATAGAACCAGTACTGTGTAGATTTGGCTAGCCCAAGAACCTACCTCCTCAAATAACCACTAATCTTGTCCCCAATATAATGAGCGAAATCCTCGTCCTAACCTGCCCCAGCGGCAAGCAATGCGCCCATCTAATCCCCCTCCTCTACAACAAAGGCAAATTCAAACTCCGCCTAGCCACGCACTCCGAAACATCTAAATCCAATCTCAAATCCCTCTACCCAGATGCTGAAGTCATCCACGCAGACATGACCTCACAATCTGCATGCCGTGTCCTCCTATCAGGCGCAACCGCCGTCTACTACGTCGGGCCCTCCCTCCACTCCCGTGAAATGGACATGGGCATCAACATGATCGACGCTGCCGTCTCCGAGAGTCAGAAACCGGGGAACTTATTTAAGCATTTCGTTTTCTCTAGCGTGCTCTGTACGCAACACCGGAATCTCATGCAACACGATCTAAAATGTCGCGTTGAGGAGCGCCTGTTTCTTAGTCCGTTGAATTTCACAATTCTTCAGCCGACTAACTTCATGGATGCATATCCTGTCACTCAGCTAGCGGGTCAAGATAGTCCGTCCATCCAGAAACTTTGGAATCCGCATATCCCGAATAGCGTCATCGCACTCCGTGACCTAGCTGAGGCGGCTTCAATTGTGTTGAATGGGAGGGAGAAACATTATTTCGCGCAGTACCCCCTTATCTCGACGTTCCCAGTTGCAGACACGGAGATTGTTAAGGTTATAGAGACACATATTGGGAAGCCTATTGAAGTGAAAACACCTAATTTTGAGGATGGCGTTGAAACCGTTCTTCGTTATCTTTTTGCTGAAAAGCGGGATGCTATTTATGCGGGTGCGGACGTCGATGAGGATTTGAAGAGACCGGCTGCGGATGGGGATCTTCGACCTGATATTACTAGGGATGAGGCAGAGCGACTTGTGTTATTTTATAATCGCCGTGGACTCAAGGGAAATCCGAGCGTATTGCGGTGGTTGCTAGGGAGGGAGCCGACTAGTGTTGAGGAGTGGGTTAAGCTGCAATTGAGTTAGTTTCTGTAGTTATAGCCCGTAGTAGAGCGGAAGTGCTAATGTTAGAGCCGTCTACTTATATATCCAATCATGTTTAATTCAGTAGATAGACAGCTAAAAGTGAAAGTTGTTTGAGGGTGATATATCCCGCACAGATTCTATGTGAGTACGAATTGTCAATATCTCTTGCCTATTGGTGTTGATTCTCTTGCAGGAGATCTCCGTCATAGAGCTTTTTAAGCTTCTTGGACTGAGAAATTGTGAGAAAGCATATCTACAATTTACTAGCAGCACGAGCGGCTCGAAACGCAACGAGCATCGATGAAATCTATAGCTACTACTGATGAGCTTTGTTTCTTTTGTCTGACGGATCTCATTCTGATCTCCCACATTGCTTCCACGCTAGTGTGTAGTACTGATACTGTTAACCAAGGATAGGATCAGATATAGAGCTATTGTGACTTTTTTAATAAGGCAATAGAGGGGTGGCACTCTAACTTACCTGATAGCATGAGCTTAAAGATAGAATATCTAGAAAATAAAGTAAAACGACGCATTTGTCTATCAAGATTTATATATCGTATAGTAGTTTCGTGTAATTTATAAAGGATAAGGTCCTACCCGCGTTACGTAAAATATAGATTCTTATAAGGAGATTAAGATATAAAAGACTAGGTAAGAAAATAGTAAAAGATAAGTAAACTAGATATAAAATGATACTAAAATGAAGTAGAATTAAACTAATAAATAGTATAATCTATATTGATTATAAAACTAATTCTCAAGGAAGGAAGGATATAGATTATTTCTCTTCCTTAAGTATTAGAATAGTCTAAGCTAATAAATTGATTATAATTAGCTTACTTCTAGAGAGCTACTTATAATAAGCTTACTTCTAGTAATTCTAGATACTTCTAGAGAGCTTTAGATTTTTATAAGGATTCCCAAGGAGAACAACCGAAATTTTTCAAGGCTATATGTATTCAGCGATTTTGAGATTTCTATTGGAATTCACGTATTCAGGCGTCAGGTCCATGATCTCTCCATTTTTGCACATCCAGTACCTATTGATATGGTCTCTAGAGCCTGCTGCGATCTGCTTGCCATCTGGTGAAAATACCACAGTTCCGACCCTACCTGGTTGGCAGGAGACTCTTCCTGGACGGATCAAAAATTTTAATAACGAAAAAAAAACATACAACAGTTAGGATTCGCATGTGGTCACCCACCATACTACTAACTAACCGGCGTGTGGCTTAAGTACGGCTGAGCGGACGGGAAGCCCTGTTCTCCACACCCTATGGTCGTATGTACCAAACACGCAATGGAAGGAAATCATATAGAAATAATGTTGAGCACATGGCAGAAGAACAGGCAAAAGAAAAGGCAATCATATAAGGAGCACCGCATTGCTATGAACCAACTTGGTCCAGTTGTGTGTCACCTAGTGAGAAGTAGGTAACCGCTGCTTTGATTGGATATTATCTCGATTTTATTTCCCCTTTTTAGCGGATTTTGTGTCGCTGATAGGCTAGCCCTGACAAAGGTAGCCTTCGCTAATGCACCCGGCTCATAACCTGCCGAAGTAACTGTGGACGAGGAACATGGAAAGCGAGTAACACGTTTACCTAAGATGAGAGGAATAGATTAACACATCATCCTATCCACACATGTGCAATATTCAAGGCGCTATTTATTCAGTGGATCGGGTGAATGAGCACTTTGGAGCAGCAAGCATTGTTTGAATCAGCCACATAGATTGATAGTGTCAGCCGTATTGCTGCCAATGCGAACAAAGTATGCCGAAGTCTTTCAAAGATGAAACATTGCTTCTCAACATGATTCCTAATTAATTCGGCTTGCATTTATCTCCTCCCACGTCCCCGCCCAGATACCCCAGATAATAATCCCGCCATCCGCCGCCGCGAAAAGTTTCTCTCAATCTGACCACTCTCATCATGCGCCAGCCTATCTCCGCCAGCATAAACGGGAATCCACTCATCCGGTACATCCGGACATATGTCACACATTTGATCAAAGTCAAGATTCAAGTACATCTCCCACAAAGAACTAATTTTTACTCTCATGAACCCACGATAATAAGGCGAATCGTATTTCGTTACGGGATCAAATCGTCCATCAACGGCCCCAACAAACCCGACAGAGTCCTCCGGTGTAATGATCGATTTCAAAGCCCTCTCATCAATAACAAGACATAAAGCAAACCGCTGCTCCTCAGCGCAATCCACCTGGTTGATCTTGCGCAGATACTCCGCAAAATGATCGCGAACCTGGTCGATGCTAGCACCGTCCCAACGATCCGCATCACAGATCACAGCATCCTTATGCGACGCCTGCGCCAGCTGTTCGGGACGCGGGTCATCCGCGCCGCGCCTGTCCGGACGTCCAAACTTCAAATCACCCTCAATGCACTCGCCTAGCACACGGGTGAGCTTTTCCATAGCGAGAGGCCACAATATATCTGACTCGGCAGTGTAAACCGTGCGATAGATGATAAAACCCCATGGGAAACAGCGCATAGATCGCCTAAGGATCCTATGGGGTTCGCGCTGAGCTGTGCTCTCATACCACGGCTCAGCTTCCCAATTATCACGACCCTCGTCTGTGAACTCGGCGTTATACCAGCGCTGCGACCAGGCGGGGTGATGGTAGAATTCGTCATCGGGTATTTCCCCGGCCTGGTCATTGGGGTCGCTCACCGGGACCGGGTGGGTTCTGACGGGGGCACAGGAATGGAAGTCATGCGTGGGAAGTGATATTTTGCGAAATAGACGAAAACCAGGAGGAGAAAGACGTAGTATATTATGGAGAGCTCTATGCCACCTGGAAGCTTGCAATAATGGTTCGAGCGCGGGAATTGAAGAGAGGAAGGGTTACGGGTGAGGAAAGGTTTGCTTTTAAGATCTGGGAAAATTAGCGTGGATTCCGGCTTCGCAGCTCCGATTTATCATGCCCCTCATTGACTGATGGCATGTGCTCTCAAGGAATCCCAAGAAAAGAGAAAAAAAAGAGTGGTAAAGATGGCTCCGCGGCGGAGAAGCTCGGGTGGATAACCTTGGCAGGGACTGGACCCACCTCGAGCTATCCTGGCCTTAGGCAGCAGTATTGCCGGATTCATCACTGGAGCTATAGGTAAGCTGGTCTATATGAGGACCTGATAGCTTGGCGAATACTTGAAGAAAAAAAAAAGGCGAGCAAAGGCTAAAGAGAGAGAAGACAAGTACCTGCTGCGGCAACACTGTGGGTTTAGGTTAAAGATTGCTGTATAATCTATTTATGGGTTATGGCGTAGTCTAGTATATATATTGCTAATGCTACTATGACTATATAATATAGATTATATACTAATACTACTATAGATAATTGACTTAAAACGACGCTAGAACTTATATATTTTTGCATGATTTATGTTTGCTATGTTTATAACCTAAATTAGGGCCCTAGGCCTAAGCTAGGTTATGTCTAGGTTATGTCGGGTCGTGCGGAAGTCTACTCTTTAGTACTTACTTTAGAGCCTAAGTATAGCTTAACTTAGCGCAGTATCTACTATATCTAACAGAAGTCTATTCTATAGACCCAAGCCGATATAAGACTACTTATAAAGGAATGGTTGCGATCCAGACTTATAGACGAGAATCGAAGTATATATATAAGATGCCATAACTGATACCTACCTTGACTAATAAGCATCGCGTGATATTAATTTTATACTTTGTTCCTTGGTCGTTTTATAACTTTAGCTATATGGCTATAGGGCTATACGGTTTGGCAGTGTAGAAAGCTAGCGCTGCTATTAGAACTATAAATAAAGCGTTAGCTAGGGAAATTCCTTGCCCTAAGTCTTAATGCTAATAGCTTATACCCAACAGACTATGGTTGGTGCTACAGTAGCTTTTAGTATGTCTAGTAGAATGGACATGGTATACAAATATATAAATACATATCTTTTTCTAGGGTTGCTAGATACATTTTGGGTGGCCTGAATCTTCATTCGAAAGCATATTGGCCTGTAATATCAGCCATTGGCCCACAGATAGGTAGGAGAGTAAGAAACGGAACCCCCATCGGAATATTCCTAAGTGGTACTTCCAACCCCGCTTGATATTCAAAAGGTTTGCGCCAGCGGTCTTATCTCGGAACGAATCAAACAAGATACAGTGATTGATCGGTGCACAGAACGCAAATCCACTTCTCAACGGAAAGTTAATTTGTCGCTTTACAAGTCATAAAGACCTCATTATCATCATCTTCGTCCACATGAGTAGCTTCCATTTACTTTGTCCTATACAAAAGGAAATACACCTGAATTATCAATCCAATTTAAGCTGTTGATTTTAGTCGCTCTCAATGGAGCACAAGTCTTTGCCTATCGACGAGACACCTTTGAAGGATATGCTGTCCAAACCTCAAGAACATGGTGGCTCGAACGTTGAATATGGTGAAATTACCGAGGCGAGTCCGCAATCCTTCAGTTCTTTCGAACTATCCTCAGAATATGACTGGGAGCTAACAAAGATTCCACAACAGACAAATACCAAGAGATTCAATCTCCTGTCAACATTTTCCCTTGCGGTGACGCTTATGGCAACCTGGGAGGCGCTTCTCTGTACAATGGGGTCTGGTTTAATCAGTGGAGGACCGGTTTCCCTCATCTTTGGATTTCTTGGTAAGTGAAGTACTGGATAATTCTCTGAAATGCCTTGCTAACCTCGTGGCGACCTGTAGTTTGTTCTTTTGGTGCACTTGCAACAGCCATGTCTCTCAGTGAACCAGCATCAATGTATTTGATAGCCCAATCGCTGATTCTTCGCCATCAAGAAAAACAACTGACTCTTGTTCTCTTCCCTAGGTTTCCCTCCGCTGGTGGTCAATATTTCTTCGCAGGCCAGCTGACTTCGCCGAAATATAGACTAGTTCTAAGCTGGTACTCGGGCTGGCTTACCCTCCTTGGATGGCTTGCACTCACAGCGAGCGCCCCTTACGGGGCGGCGAATCTTATCAACGGCTTGCTAACACTAAACAATCCATCATACGAGACTGAGCGCTGGAAAACAACTCTGCTGTACTGGGCCATTATCGGCATGGCCTTTCCGGTAAACTATTGGGGAACCAACTTACTTCCTTTGATTCAGACATGTGTTATGGTTCTTCACGTCGTTTTCTTCTTTGCTGTCTTCATCGCCGTGTGTGTCATTCCTCCATCTAGAAATTCGGTATCTTTTGTATTCGAATCGTTTCGAAACAGCACTGGCTGGGAAAATGACGGGGTAGCATGGTGTATAGGACTGCTGACATCCGCCTATGTCTTGACCGGTATGGAACCTATTTGTTTGAGGCCACTGTGCCATGATGGCTAACCAATTAGCCTAGGATTTGATTCTGCGACGCACATATCTGAAGAGGTCATGAATCCTAGGAAAGCCGTTCCTCGAGCAATGATAGGATGCATAGTTGCAAACGGTACCATGGCATTCGCTCTTCTAGTTGCTGTCATGTTCGGCATGGGTGACTTAGACCAGGCTCTCGGGAGCTTTACTGGGTTCCCCATAATCCAGATATTCTTCTACATGACAAGACAAAATCTGGCAGCTACATCTGCTTTGACTGCTACAATAATAATATCAGCATCTCTGGCCACCATTGGACTTATTGCCTCGTCATCTCGAATGCTGTGGGACTTTGCCAGGGACGAAGGGCCTATATTCTCGAATTGGCTCTCCAAAGTTGACGAGAGAAAGCAAATCCCATCAAATGCAATTATTTCGTCATCTGCATTTATCGTCCTTCTGGGTATCCTCAACATTGCGTCGACGACCGCCTTCACTGCAATACTCTCTCTCGCTGTCGTGGCCTTGATGTTATCATACCTGATTCCTGTCATTGCTATGCTCTACCGAAGGCTGTTTAAACCCCAGAGCTTGAATTACGGCCCATGGCATATGTCTAATCCTGTTGCCATCATCGCGAACGTTGTTTCAATTTGTTACCTTCTGTTAAACATCGTGTTCCTTCTATTACCGCCGTATCAGCCGGTCACTGCACAGAATATGAATTATGCTAGTGTTCTACTAGGAGGAGTTCTGTTACTAACGACCATCGACTTCTTTCTGCGAGCAAAGAAAATATACAAAGGTCCGAAGCCACCCAGCCGTGTTCTTTGATCAATTCAATCATGCAGAAACACATTAAGGCCCCCGAAGGAGAAAAGGTACCGAGGTGGGATGATATTATGTTTCCGAATTCCGACGAGACGCTGCCGTAGTCAGCTTTGTTGAGAGGAAATTAAAAATTGTTTCAATTAGCCAGCTGGAATATCTTTTGAGTCGGGTCGGATCTTTGTTAGGTTGAACATGCGAATTGAAATTACTACTTCATTTTCTGTATTATTTGTTTTCAACGGTTTCGAAGTTTTGTCTCTTGTTTGCAGATTTTCCCACAAAAGGTTAATTCACAGATCAAGTGTTGCAATGACCATATCCTACCTATATCTCCGTCGAATAAAAAGTGGGGATGATGTTAGCATATGATGCATATTCCATATTTAGACAGGGTTCTATGTCCATTCTGATCCGCGTACCGTATACAAATTATTCGACATGAGATGCATTAACAGGTTCCCGCGACATACCATGGCAACTGGCATAAAATCTCTTACTTACTCGTGTTATTAGTAGCATTTTAGAGCCTTGATCGTACTAATTGTATTTCATATTTAATATTGAATATAGCACTGCTAAATTCGGTTTTATAACCTTGGAAACCTGGCGATAGATAACTACTAGTCGGAAATCCTTCGAGATAGAAATGACTTCAATTTGTCAAGATAACAATCATGTTTCCAATCTCTGCCCGATAAAGATTGATTCTGTCCTCCAGAGAAAGGGAGCTTCTTTTGGTTTTCCAAGAACCACTTTGAAGGCCCATGATTTCATAATGATTGATTAGCTATTTCTTCTTATACCCAAATTCTTTGCATCTATGACGGCAAGTACAGCTTTTCCGGGGATCTACTTCAATTCGTTCTATCCCATGACGTTTCCACGGTTAGAAAAAATATCCATTGATCCCCACTCCGTTATCATTGGGAATTCAGCTGGCCTATCAGATATTTAATCGTCATCATTGGAATGTGATCCGCGAAGGTAGAATTCTGTATCTGGAATTCCGAAATAATTCGGAACAAGCGGGGTAGGGACGGAACCGACGGTTATGGGGCAGTGACTAGACATTTGCTTTCCGGGATCCGATACAGAAGACGAGGGAATATGGTACTGGTATAAGTAAATCAGTTGGCAGATTAGAAGAATGGACTAACGCTATTGTGTATTCTGAACTTTCCTTGCCCAAACGTTCCCTGATAACAAATCCAAGCATTAAGCCGTCGCCATGTTCAACGATATCACAAAGCCCCCTCCTCCACTTCCAAGCACAAACCTAACGGAGTTTGAACCGGGATTTTGCCTGCTGGAACCTCTTTCTCGCAGGGGTTTTGGACCGGGACTGATTATCCTGATTCCAGATACGGACAAATCGATGTCAATCATCAAAGGAGTGCCATCTCAGTTGATCAAATGGGCAGAGGAGGGATTTACAGTAATTGGTATCCAGGAACAAGCTTTTGGAAAAGTACCTAGCATATTACATAAAGCCATCATGGCCTTGATCAGTTGCCAAAAGTGCGAGCCGAAAGAGAAAGTTGGTTTAATTTGTTTGTCCCCGAAAACATCAACGTCTCTTCATCACTCAAATGAAGCCGTCGTGTACATGATGCTAATCCAGAAAATTTAGCTTACAGCCCCAAGTTGTGGAATAAGGTTGCATCGAGTTTGCAGGTTCCCTCAGTGCTTATCGGCGCAGTGCTGTATGGGGATGCAAATGACATATCTAGGCTAGAGCGTGCTTCCTTACCGGTTCTCCGGCACTTAGCAGGGAAAAAGCCGGAAGAAGCCGAGAAGATAACTGAAGTCACAGAATTCTACTATCCATCCGTGAAATCGCATGTCTTTGCGATTCCTTTTCAAGAAAGCTTCAGTTACTGGCCAGAGTCGGTCTCCCACACCCGAAGCCTTTCATTCCTCAAGCCACTTATGGGCGGACCATACTTCGATCTTGAAACCATCTGGGACGAACACACCTATTACGAGTTTTCCGATCGTTCCGTTGAGCACACCATGGGCACCATGGTCGATCAACCTTACGTGAACCATATTCCAGTTGTCAGTCTCTTCACGAGAAGTTTTTGTGTATGGGCAGCCTAACTTCATTGACAGTTAACTGGGGGCACTGGCCGCGAAAACCTAACAAAGTTTTATCGTCACAATTTCATTTTCAACAACTCCGAAGATACAAGTATGGAGCTTATCAGTCGCACCCTCGGGATCGACCGAGTGGTTGATGAGTTCATTTTCAAATTTACTCATAGTAAAGAGCTTGACTGGCTGTAAGTGCATTCTGAGACTAGCGAGCTATCTATCGCAGCCCATAAATAAACTCTGTCATTACAGCCTCCCAGGTGTTCCGCCAACGCATAAAAAAGTCGAAGTACCTTTCACGGCGGTCGTCAATATTCGAGGTGACAGGCTATACCATGAGCACATCTCTTGGGATCAAGGTACGGTACTAGTACAGCTTGGGCTAATGCCTGAATATCTGCCATTTCCTTACCCCTTGCAAAATGGTACCCTACCGTCAGAGGGGCATCGATTCGAGTATCGTGTTCCAGTAGCCGATTTGGATACCACTCACAAGATGCTGGACAGGAACTCAGTTCAATCCAACCAGATGTTCAATTTCAAGTTTCGAGAAGTTCCGAAGTGAAGAAAATATCCATTTCCAACCTTTATGTTCCCTTCGTGTTAAATAGACGCAATGTACTGATTCGGAATCAAATATTCGGCCTTTGAAGTGCGTTTCCGAATCTCAAAATAGTATTCCTCTAGTATATATCATTCAAAGATTATTAAAATGAATCAGAAAAATCTTTTTTGGAATGATGAAATATCATACCTGGCACCGCAAATATGGAGTAGATATCTACTGGACGGTCTTTGAAGATGACACTTAGCAGAATTTGCATAACTTGTTTAAGCTCTCAACCCACAAAACCGATCGGACTGCTTTTTCGCTATGGAGGCCGAGTATCACACCTTTCATAGGACATGTGATTTTTGAAATGATTTAGTGTTGTAACATGTTCAATATCAATTTGTGCTGAAGCAGAGGAAGAAAAATAAATTCTGTTGACGAAATAGTGTCCAACATAATTAAATTCTCACAAAGGCCTTCAGACTGCGTAATTTGAAAAGCAAAAAAAATGTATCTTCAAGCTATAGAAATAGCTACATTAAAACATGGCCTTGTTCTCTAGCTTAGCCATCTTCTCATGAGCCTTCACGATCTTCTTGTAGTTGGGGAAGATGTCCTTCGGGTCATACTTCTCTCGGATCTTCAGGAACTTAGCGAGCGCGGACTCGCTCAAAACTCGTGTCTAGAATAGATTTAACACCCATAAAGTTAGAGAAGAACAGAATCAACTTACATTAGCGTCGTCATTGTTGACGTCCAGCTCAGTAATATACTGGCCCACAGCGACCGGGAAGGCGCGTCGGTAGTGATCACGCATGGGCTGGTAGATTGCCGGCTCTAGCTTGGGATCTGTCCATCCAGTGATGGTAGAAATGTACAAGTCTTGCGGAAGACTAAGCGCAGCATCATCTTCATCGGGAACGATATCGCAGTGACATATGAAGACAGACGAAGTGCGGGTCGGAAGTTCGAGCATCGCAGGCTTGATGGCTTCAACGAGCTGCGGAAGTCAGTACTGGGCAAATAAAGTGAAATCCAATCTTACTTACCCGAGGAAGGGGGCAGGATGGCTCATTCATGATACTGTTGATCTGCCAACGCTCGGCCTTGCCATTTCCAAGAAAACCTCTCTTCCGGTTGAAAACCTCCTCCAAGGTCCGCTTCTGCACCGGCCGTATCTCCAAGATGCGGTCACGAATATTATCCGTAATCCTGTCATATGCACTGAGCAAAGTCCGGGCCTCACGGATAGTATCACAGTAACAGAGCAAATTGAGATTCATGTGAAGTTTTGCGCCCTCAGGCACCTCATCGGTGGTATAACGAGGGTCATATTTCTCCGGGTAATCGATGGTGATATTTAAGTCGGTACCGTATTTAGGAGTGTCACGCCCGCGCTCGATCGTCCAAATCATCAGTTCTTCATACTTGTCACCAATCTCAAATTTAAACGTCCTCTCCCACATCGTCGACGCAGGGATCGTCCGTCCCCAGAAGCGGGTAATCACGCCGAAGAAACCAAGTCCGGTGCCACGAGCCGCCCAGAATAACTCTTGGTTCTCCGTACGACTTGCGGTGAGCACACGGCCATCGGGAACGACAATTTCCATCTTCATGATCCAAGTCTGACTAGTTGCACCCCATCCTCGAACGAACCAACCCTGTCCACCAGCCAGCATGAAGCCACCGGAACCAACAGTCGGCGCGTGTCCGTGAGGGAAAAATCGCTTGACTTCGGCAAGTTTTTCTGCGAGTTCCTCGACACGGCACGAAGGACCAAAGTTGATCTCACGCGTCACGGGATCATAGTGTACATGGCGGTTGAGATTGATCGTATCAATGAGAATGCCATCCTGAATTAGGTTTCCCATGTTCATGATATGACCAGACGAGCGGATTCCGACTGAAGTCCCCAGCTCCGCGGCTCGCTTCAATGCAATCGAGACATCGTCAGGGGTTTGAACGACGTGGATCTCACGGGGAAAGCGCGCAGGGGTATCGGCCGTGGGGTTCATTCGACGGCATCGTTCATAGTCAGGCGTGCCACGAACAAGGACCTTGGAATTATAAGTTGGCTTAGTGTTGTATCTCGACGTAGACATACTGGAAGAAGAATGGTTTATTCTTAAAGAAAGAATTGAGGTATGAATTTCTTATTTGCACCAAGAACGCTGAAACTCCCCCAAATTAAAGGGTCTGTTATAGGAATAGACTTATCTTGTTAACGAGGCCAAGTTACAGAGATCTCAGCAGCTCATCGGAAATCCGATTGTCCCCACGCGCTGACTACTGAAGCGCAGCGATGAATTCATTCCGATAAGGATGATCCAACCATGCGGTCCACTCTGTGCCGATTCCCGACAGGCCACTACAAACGGGTAATACTGTTTCATTCCGTTTCCCTGTAGCGGCACATTCAAAGGGAAGTTCTCGTTATTGGTGGGATAGTGCGGAAGGCAACGGGAAACGAACGACCGATGTTAGCAGCACTAAGCAGTCTGAGCGTTGGGAGTTCCGAACTCCTCCCGTATTTCCGACCAGAGTGGGAACTTCGAATTGGGCTAAGAAGACTGGATTTAAAGTTATCAGAGGAAAAGGATAATTTAAAATGAAAATATTTGGCAATGAATACTGTACGCGCTTCTTCTATGATTCGTCGTTTCTATCCGATAAGAAGGACCCTATCCACGATGTCTGCAACGGCGAGTAACAAAAACGATTTGGTCGTGGTGGGCGCAGGTCAGTATATTCTACTCCAAATATGAATATTTCATGATCTGATAAATGCTTTCAGGGTGGTTTGGACTGGCAGCGGCAAAGCACTATCTTCAGTTGCACCCAAATGATCGCGTCGCCGTCGTCGAATCTGCTGGTAGCTGTGGAGGAACATGGGCCGAGCATCGCCTGTACCCTGGGCTTAAATCAAACAATATGGTCGGATCTTATGAGTACCCCGACTTTCCCATGTCAGAAGATATCTATGGAGTGAGGAGAAACGAGCATATTCCTGCCGCTACGCTTCACAAATACCTCACGGACTACTCCAAGCACTACGGAGTTTTTGATCGGGTCAACTTCAATACCTCCGTCGCCCAAATTGAAAAAACCGAAGAGGGTGGATGGAAAATTCACACTGTATCCGACAGTGGGCCTAATGTTATGGAAACCAAACGGCTCGTTCTTGCCACTGGGTTGACATCATCTCCAAACATGCCAACCTATCCTGGCCAAGAAACCTTTAATAACCCGCTTTTTCACGCAAAGGACTTCCGCTCTCGGGCAGATACCTTGGAGACTTGTAAGAACGTGACTGTAGTGGGAGGTGCAAAGTCTGCATTTGACGTGAGCTTTGCATACGCCCAGGCTGGAGTGACTGTCGATCTTATCATCCGCCCTGAAGGAAATGGACCAGTCTGGCTCTGCCCTCCTTTTGTCACTCCTTTGAAAAGGAAAATGGAAGAGCTGCTTCATACGAGATGTCTTACATGGTTTAGTCCCACCCCATGGGGGGATGAAGATGGCTTCTCGCTAGTACGACGATTTCTTCATGGAACTAAAATCGGGCAAGTGCTTGTGCACAACTTTTGGCATGCTCTCAGCTCCGATGTCATTGAAATGAATGGATACGATGATCACCATCACCCCAGCTTGGCAAGTCTGAAGCCCTGGACTTCCGCCTTTTGGACCGGTAGTGGTGTTAGCATTCATAACTTTGATACTAGCCTTTTCGATCTTGTGAAAAAAAAGAAGATCCGTGTCCACACTGCCAATATCACAAAATTGACACCGGGCCAAGTTCATCTTTCGACTGGCGAGACCTTGAATAGTGATACCGTTATATGTGCCACTGGCTGGAAAAAGGGGGCATCCTTCGACTTCAAAAACTGGGACCCCAAACTGCCTGGCTCAGACTCGGAAGTGGAAGGACTCCTGAAAACTGCCGATGATGAAATCCTCTCTCGCTTTCCTATGCTCAAGTCCCAACCTTCACTTCGCAGTGATGCTGCCCAGCCTGTTCAGCCTGTGAGACTCTACCGGTTCATGGTACCGCCTGCTTTGTGGGAAGATCGGAATATAGCCTTTGCCGGGATGATTTCTTCAGTTAGCACTTCAGTCTGTGCCAGTCTGCAAGGACTATGGATTTCGGCATATTTTGATGGGAAATTGGATCGTGTGCCCGCTAACAAAACAGAGGCAATCCAAGAGGCAGTCATTAACTCCCGATGGGGGAAATGGCGATACCCTTGCGGATACGGCGGCGATGTTGCCGACTTTGCTTTTGACGCGCTTCCATACTTTGATCTCATTCTTCACGATTTGGGTCTGAAGAATCACCGTAAGGGATCCCCGATGGCTGAGATAACCGACCCTTATAAGCCTTGGGATTATAGAGAGGTTGTTGATGAGTGGGTGGCTCATAAGGGGGCTGAGGGACTTAACAAACCCGAGAAGATGGGCAATGGGGTGATTTCCAAGTAATACTGACATTTATAAGATATTTCGTGCCTATTTTAGTATTCTGCTACATTATGACTTCCGGATTTTCCTGCTCCCAAATAAGTCGATCATGTAGTAACATACTTTCAAGGCCCTCTTCAATGCCACGTCTATCACACTTATACGCACAGGTCTGCGAGTGATCAAAGTAAAGCTCGACTATGTCTTCATTCTCCCTCTACTGATAATCACAAAGATTGAACTTGAGATATGCTCCTTCAATCCAACAAAAAATCAGGAAATACTATTTTAAATTCATGAAAGGCTGCATCATTCAGTTCATGTAAGTGATAACCTTGGGTTGCAAAAATTCGTTGATACCCCATTCCGAGTTGAAGCGACCCCAGCCACTGCTTTTCTGACCACCATGGGCCAAAGCGACTTCATCGTGTACACTCATGCTGTTTATATGTACCGCTCTAGGTTTTTGTTAGCATAATTGAGCAATACGAAAACAGCAGTACGTTATAACTTACCCGGACTCTACCTGGCCAGCTACATTGAGGCCTCGACCAAGGTCAGTGGTAAAAACTGAACAAGACAATCCGTAATCCGTGTCGTTGGCCAATTTGATAGCCTCTTCGTCCGATTGGACAGTAAAGAGTGAGACGGTTGGGCCGAAGCTCTCCTCGTAGTAAACGTCCATATCCTTGTCCACACCTTCAATTATGGTCGGCTTCAGGCGTAATTTTGACTCTTTTCCTGAATCGGGGAGAATCTCTGGGATATGTGGGTTGCCAGCTAGTAGTTTAGCTCCTTTGGCTTCTGCATCTTTTGCCAATCGTTGGTTTCTGCCGACGGCTGCGCTCTGGATGAGAACGCATTGTTTACCCTGATTGGAATTCCATGAATTGACCTCTTTTAGAAGAGTTTGACGAAACGGTTCGATGATTTTGCTCGAAACAAGTATTCGCTCCGTACTCATGCATGCCTGTCCGGAGTTGGCGAAGGCGCCACGGGCGCATTCTCGCGCAGCCAATTTGATGTCTGCATCTTCCAGGACAATTGCAGATGCTTTCCCGCCAAGTTCCATCAGTGCAGGCTTGAGTGCTTTTGCTGCCTCGGCGGCGACAAGTGCCCCAACTGTGGAGCTACCTGTAAAGTTCAACTTGCGAACTGGTGCAGAATGAATCAGGCGGTTCGTAATGACCGCAGAATGTTCTCGCTGTGTGTATATCACATTGAGGACGCCAGAAGGAAGACCAGCTTCGTGAAATATTTCACCAATGTGATGAAAGCATCGCGGAGTCAGTTCCGCACCCTTCAAAATACAAGAGTTTCCAGCTGCAATCGGATAGAGAGCAGCGCGAACACCCAAAAGGTACGGCGCATTCCATGGTGCTATTCCGAGCACAACACCGTAAGGCACTTTGTGCAGGAATGCACTCATACCCTCTTGTTGTGGGTGGGGAATCTGCCCCGTCAGACTCTGCGACAGCCTTCCGGCTGCATCTCTGAACATCTCAGCAACCGTAGCTGTATTGAATCGCGCGAACGCAGCATCAGTACCGAGCTCTTCGCGGATAGTATCTTCCAACTCATTTCGACGTTTATCAACGATGTCCGCCGACCGTAGGAAAATATCACGACGTGTACCGGGTTTGGTCTTCGCCCAAGGTTGAAAAGCGCTGACAGCGGCAGCTAGAGCATCGTCGGCATCTTTCTCGGACGCGTTTGAACACTCATATATTAATTCCTCGGTGAGAGCACTTTGAACTGGAAAAGTATGGGATGCAGTGCGTTGTTTGCCATTGATCCAGAGTGGAATGGTCTGGCGGAGGGTGGTGGGTCCACCTAATTTGGATAATGTCATCGTAAATGGAGTAACCGAGGCGAGGACCTTTCCATTATCGGCCAAGGGTTATTGCGGAGTCTATCCTTCATATAAACCATGACGGACATGAAAGTAGTCGCGTCGAGTGTGTCGTGGTCCTGTGGAGACAACTTTCGGAATTCCAACTATTTTTCGGAATCTATCAAATTCGAAAATCTTATCTTGGCGGTTCTTCCCTAAGCACTTGCCGGATAAGGGAAAATTATGCGCCCCTTGGGGCATGCTTTGCCTGTTTGGTAGTAGTAAAGGTGCAAAGATAAACTAACAACCAACAATTCATCCAGAGGGGTCGAATGAGGAGCAGGTAAGATAGTGTGATGCTCTGATTAGTGATAAGCCTTTCGATCAACAAAGCGGGTCGAAGTGCCCCGCTCCTGCTCAATGCGGGGGTGACCAGTAAGGCTAGGACCTATGTAATCACACAAGGTTTCCTTCCCTTGTCACAGGGGAACCCTGGGATAGAACTTGTCAGCCTTGGAACCTAACAAAATCCCTGTATCTGAGCAAGACATGTCTCCATCTCAAGAGTACGGCGATCAGGATGGAGTCATTCAGCGGAAGACACGAGCGCCCTACATCCAACACGCTTGTATTGAATGTAAGCGCCGAAAACAACGCTGCAGTGGCCATGATCCCTGTAAGAACTGTCAAAACCGTAATGTGCGGTGCAAGTACGAAAACAGCGATGATTCACCGGTTCAGCAAGACAACGATGCAGCGTGTCTCAGAACCGTTAATTGGTAAGAGCAATCCAATCGGGAACTGGGCAAGATATGTTCAATGACACATTTAAAAAGCCAGATTCAGTTACTATGTGACCGGGTTGAGTCCATGCAGGCAGAAATTTGGTCCCTCAAGAAACTCACGGGAATCGAGAAAATAGCCAATTCGGTTGGCATTCGAGGCAATCAGAACGCAATCGTCCATCGACCATCAAAGAAGCGCAAGTTATCACAGCCGACTGTTCTCAATGTTTCGCCTCCATTGGCATGTGGGCCACGCTACCAAGGCTTGACAAGTGCCGAATACAGCCTTAAGCTTGCTAGCCTGAATCTGGCCCAGCTACAAAGCCCTGCTGCAAGCGGACCATCTGATCTAGATGCGTGTTACGACGAGGGAGAGGATGAAACTAATGGACTGGGCGATGAGGCAGACATGTCTCAACTGAATCCTGATACCAGGTCAGAGCAGGTCTCTGTCCAATTCTTCACTGAGATGTCTCATTCAAGGGCACGAGAATTGATCATTCTGTACTCCGAAGTGGTAGGAACATTGCATCCAATTGTTGACATTTCTATTATCCTCGACTGCGTGGATGGGTTATATGCGCGATTGAAACTGGCGGGGCAAAAGTCCGATAAACTGACTGACCGGTACGACGTGATTGTGATCAGGCTGGTCTTGTCCATTGCTCTATTATCAGAGCAAAATCAAGACACAGCTTTGATTGAGAGATGCTATGAAGGAGTAGAGCAAGAGCTCAAGGCAATTCTTTTTTCTGAAACAGTCAGTTTACGTAGCATCACTCTAATGTTAATTGGGGTAAGATCATGAAGCGTCTAAAATTCGAATCGCCGCTGATGTGTACTAGGCCATCTACCATCTTTTCTCCAATCAAGTTCAGATAGCGTGGAGATTATGTGGCACTTCAGCATCTCTGGCCATGGAGCTTGGCCTTCATCACCCTGAGACGTTGCAAAAAGCACTTCCGAACGAAAAGGAACGACTTAAAGCTGTACGGGTAATGTGGAGTATCTATATTCTGGACCACGGATGGAGCGCTGCTCTTGGTCAGCCGCATCACTTCATCGACGCGGGCCCTGACAGCACACAGCTTATTATGGCAAGTTCTTGAACCCCAGCATAAATCATCATGATCGCTAATCCTAAGTGGCCTATTTCTAGGATGACTGTCATTATCTTCGAGCTATGGGCTCCTACTGTGCCATTAGTGCCAAGATTGTGGGCGCCACAAGCCGCATACCGGCAGACTATCAAGTCTACGAAGCGGAACAATTTCAGTTCCTGAACTACCAAATAGACCGCTGGCAACAGACTGCGCTAGAAGGCTTTGTTATGAATCCTGCAGCCGGGCATAACATGACGGGCGATCCCTTTGACTCAGTCAGTACGCTACTCTATCTTCGTGCCAACCAACTGCGGATTCTGTTGCTTCGGCCTCTCTTTTTCGCCAAGAGCACGGTTAAACCAGACCAAGTCAAGATCACCTACAGCTTGAAAGTAGCCATCCGTACAGTCTCCGTCATCTACCATCTCAATTCCACTACCAACATCTACCGAAAACAACATCCCTTCTTTAGTCATTTCCTTACATCCGCCATTTCCTTGATCCTGCTCATTATTACCTACCGTGCAAGCCCGCATATCTCAACTGATAAATCCGGAGAGTGTGCCCCTCTCGATGTTTGTCTGCCCATAAAACAAGCAATCGAACTTACATCAAGCTACTCGAGCCTCTCAAATTACTCCAGTCAACTGCACAAGCACCTTGTGGCTATAACGCAGCTTTTATTGCGCCTGGGTGTTCTTTCACTGGATTTTGAATTTGGCGTCCCCCAAGGTCTCGAAGAAAAACAGAAACTCCAGATGCAAAAGAATTTCCCGTCCCTGGCCGCTGCCTGTATGCCTGAGTCTGTGGAGTCTGCTCCGCTGCTTTATTGCTCACCGTCGTTAACATCGTCTGGGCCGGGTTCCCAGCAGCATGAATCGGTCTCAGATATGATAACTTTCTTCCAGGATGATCAACAGCATATGGATCTGTTCCTCAATGGAACCATGTGGAATGAGCTAGATAGGTTGTTAATATCTCGTGTGAACTCAGTGGAGCCTTATTTGCACCTCGATGATCCTAAAGCTGGCTGTGATACGACATCTGACGATAACTTGTGAATCAGAGCGATCTTTTACTTCTGTGCATCGTTAGATCACTTGACATAAATCTAGCATATTCTCAATTTATATAAATATGTGTCAAAAAGCCATCCATTGTCAGAGCAAAGAAAATCATTTTAGACAGCCTGAGAGATGCGAATAGCTGTAGCGCAGCTTCAATTCTAGCTTTGCCGCTTACCCGTGGAACGAATATTCCGAAAATTAAATGCGTTTATTCCGATGAGCTTCGAAACTGCGTTTACGGGAATCTAGACCAGTCCAAAGGGAACTATTGAATCTTTTCGCATTAGCTGTCGCCTATTCAGTCCTCGAATTAGTAGTGAAACGTCGGTCATAACACTGAATTCTGGTCCCGGTCAAACATTAAAAAAGGAACAGACACCAATTAGCCACAGGAATTTTTCAGCGCAGTGAATCGCAAAACAGGCCCATGAGGATAATATTTTCATGGCAATCAATGGGAAGGTTTAACATGTGATTGAGTTCGCTCTTGAACATCCTGGTAGCTCTGAAAGTAAGAGCTCTGCCAAATCACATAGATGTCGAAATAACTGGGACTAATTGAACCAATCAGGTCATATATTGTTTTGCTGGTCAAGATGCGTCTAAGATATACAGTACCAGGCAATCCCGGCTTTGGTTAGGTATTTCAGCGAAATTTACATTGAGGACATTAATATAGCATTAATACCAGAAGAGTGGATGGTAGAAGAGAATGAAGCACCAAACATGGCAGCTTGCGACTCGAACATCTACGAGCAACCGGCACTCGGTGACATTACCACCCCTGGTTACTTTGAGTATGTTGCTATGGAAAATTTCAGCGCCAATTCATGGGCCTGTAGCAGCATTGCGGCCAATAACTGCTTCACAGGATATGCCAATCGCGAATTCTTTCGGTGCATTTGGCTGCGGCCAGCAATCATGCGAGATGTATGCATCGTCGAAAGTAGATCTATACTTTCCAGATATGCTCTTGATATTGCCGTCTTTGTCGCATCTTGCCGCCAAGACAAGTCCGCACAAAGGAGAACGGGAAGTCGCAAGAAAAGCTGCGGCTTAAGGGACGTTTCACGACCTCTTCACCATGTCTTCATTATTCCTTACAGACGCTCCTGACAAAAACCTTGACCAATTTTTTCTATTAACTCTACATTCAAATAGATTCCTCCAAACAACAGGTTTTGGAGCGACAGGGGAAAGGACGGGGAAAGTGAAAGCCCTTTTTGTGACTACAGACTTGGCTGCGATTTCAAAGCGTGAAGCAGACAATCGAATCAAGCCTAATACAGCCAGTCAGTGGGTCAATGTGGCCAAGGACAATAAGGTCATAGGAAAAAGGAGTTCTGGCATGGCAAATTCAAGTAGCTCTTTCCATATTTTGAAGTCTGAACTGGGATGACCTACGCTGAGGAAGGGGCATTCAAAACCAAGGCAGTTCAATGTACGGAAGATGTACGGCTAGCTATGGAAGCTGAATTTGATCAGCGACCATGGAGGGCGAGCAGACACTATATCACCATGAGTTCTGGTCCTACTGGAAATATATCGATACTGCCCAGGAGTATTTGGGAAGAAGTCCTTGTCCATCGTGGGTCTCGCCGTGGCTGTGGTATCGTATAAGCAATTTGTTTTGCGGCATCTGCTATGGGGCTGGGCAGATCATTTGCAATTGCTCTCCATGATGAACCAGACGGTATTAAACACCCAGTAAGCGGTGAGTAAGACGACATTGCCTCGAAAAATGGATAGAATGGCTATTTCTTTGTAACAGTGAACAAGGATGAAATCGAGACAGCTACTCAGCTGTTTGAAAGGCGAAGGCCAGTGCAAGCAATTGCTCCTTGACTTAATACAGCTAGAGTGGATCTCTTGTTGCCTTCAAATCATGGTCTTTTATTCAAGGGCAATCTTGGACGCGCAAACAAATTTTAGAAAATGAGGGAATAGGGTTTTATCAAGTACGCATTTTTTATGTTCAAATTTCATGTTCGCGTAATGATAATGATCTACGAACCTTGGGCGTAATATAAGAATTAAGAGTGATAACGCGGTGGTGAACCAATGAAGGAATTATGCCCATTATTTATGTCGAAGCGTTCGCCCCCTCTCTTCTAGACCGATCAGTTCCGATAGATGAGTGAAATGCACAGAACGCACGCTAGATAGCTATCGACAAGTGCTGCAGCCGGGACTAATTTACTTTCGGAAAGCCCTCTGTTTATTCGGAAGGGTGCCACTGGGGCATCGGAAGAAAAACATCTTGCGAGGATCAATATCTTGGACTCGTTATCTTGGTACCCGTTTTGGTCCAATCTTTAGAATCTATTTATATAGAAGCTGTTATCTTTGAATATTGAGACTCATCTTATTTGAAGGTTTTTGTTTTTTTTTTATTTGCAATTCAAGGGCCTTGGGTTCTATCACTGAGCTAAATGTGAGTGTAAGTTAGTGTACCGTTAGCTGGCTACTAGCTAATCTTCTCTTGTCAAGGACGACCTACACAGCATCCAGAGCCTTTTTTGAGGCTCTATGGGACGTATGTCAACGACCTCATTACATAGTCGATATGGTACTGACTATGGCTAGGCCGGAGTTTCCCATGTATTTGTTAATCTGGGATCCGATCATCCAGCTATCATGGAGGCGATTACCTATGGAAAGCGACACAAGAAAGGACAATGTCCGGAAATTATTACTTGTCCTCATGAGGTATTTTACACTTGATGTGGGGGGCTTGCAAGATATTAACATACTGACTGGGTACAGATGGTTGCTTTATCCATGGCGGATGGTTTCGCTCGCTTGACAGGCAAGCCGCAAGCCGTCATCGTCCATGTCGACGTCGGAACGCAGGCCTTGGGATGTGCAGTACACAATGCATCCGCAGCCTATTGTCCCGTTCTTATCTTCGCTGGTCTCTCACCCTATACTATCGACGGAGAGCTCAAAGGATCTCGTACGGAATATGTCCACTGGTTGCAAGATGCCAAAGATCAGAGGCAGATTGTGGGTCAATACTGTCGATACACTGGAGAGATCCGGACTGGAAAGAACATCAAGCAGGTAGTTAACCGTGCTCTTCAATTCGCGAAGAGTGATCCTCCTGGCCCAGTATATCTCACTGCTGCACGAGAGGTTCTGGAGGAGGAGATCGAGCCCTATGAGATTGATCAGTCTCAGTGGGGGGCCGTCGAACCTACTTCTCTCGCAGAGGAAAGCGTGAAGAGCGTTGCAGAGCAACTCGTATTTGCGAATAACCCCTTGGTTATTGTGGGACACACCGGTCGCAAACACACTGCACTTCCAGAATTAGTCAAGCTAGCCGATGCCATTCCCGGTCTGCGTGTATTGGACTGTCTGGGAAGTGATGTCTGCTTTCCCTTTTCTCACCGCGCTTCCTTGGGTCTTGGAATTGGGACACATGAGGCCATTCCGAAGGCCGATGTCATTCTAGTGGTCCACGCGGCAGTTCCATGGATCCCTGTCCTTTGCCGACCATCACCAGATGCGCAAATTATTCACATCGACATTGATCCTCTGAAGGACAACCTCTCTCTCTTCTACATACTCGCTAAACAATCATTCCGCGCCGATGCCACAATTTCATTCCGCCAGTTCCACACATACATAAATTCGAACAAAACCCTTAAAAGTATCGTATCTTCCAAAGCATATGCTCAACGGGGGCTTGCGTTGGAACAGGCCCATGCGAAGCGTCTAGCTGCCCTCGCTGCGGTATCACTCGCCCCTTCCGATATGAAAGCACCCACCAACACCCATTATTTAGGCCGTCTTCTTCGAGAATCTTTGCCTAAAGACACTATATGGTGTCTGGAGACCGTGACAAATGCTATGCCGATTACGAACCAGCTGCAGGTTGATCATCCCGGTCATCTTGTGAACTGCGGTGCCGGTGGTCTGGGTTGGTCTGGCGGCGCTACTCTCGGTGTCAAAATGGCTACAGATCATCTTGCTGGTGGTAAGCGAAAGGGCAAGTTTGTTTGCGAAATTGTCGGAGACGGAACCTATATGTTTGGTTCCCCTGGAACTGTTTATTGGATCGCCCGACGTTACGAGCTGGCAACACTTACAATTGTTCTGAGCAATAAAGGTAGGATGTTGGGACTGATAAGGTTTTATGAAGACTAACGCGTGATCTCTAGGATGGAATGCTCCTCGAAACTCTCTAGAATTGGTCCACCCGACTGGACTTGGTTCCGAAGTCAACAACATCGATTTGGGCATCTCATTCTCTCCTACCCCGGATTACCCAGGAATTGCCAAGGCTGCCGCTGGAAATCATGCTTGGGCTGGAGTCGCCGCGAATTCCGAGCAGCTTGGAGAACTACTCCCTAAGGCTGTTGAGAGTGTAAAGAACGGCATTTTGGCTGTTCTGGAAGTCCGTCTGGGGACTTCGTGGCAAGCCGGGGAGACGGTGTCACGCTTGTAGGTTTCATGTTTGGTTTTAAACTTGTTTAATTGAATATGTTCTGTGTTATATCCGTTCCCATTCCGTTACTGTCGAACACTCTTCATAGAAATTCCCTGACTGCAGGATATGAAAAGTCTCTGGTCTAACAATGGCCAGGTATGATACCATATTACGAAACAACAAAAGAAAAAGAGGAAGCAGGTAGAAGTCCAATTGCTATAGTTCATGTTATAGAGTCTGTGGCCATGTAGTTAATCGTCGAAACAGTCTCTCAATCTAAGCCCATGTTCTCCCACTCTGTTAGAACCTTGTTTCTAATATCTTCCGGATAGGCGTTCTTGAAGTCCACTATCTCCCAGTTTCTGCCGGCGGAGGTGTATTCAGTGTCAAGTAGGCAGTCAGATACTGTTTTTCCTCCACGATAAGGATGTCGCGTATTGGACATAAAAGGCAACAGGGGAAGACCAGGAACATCATCAAAGATATGATCGTTCTTTCCAGGCCTGCAGCGGCAAACAAATGCCCACATTACGTCTTTGAAGTCATATATGTCGACATCATCCCCAACCAAAAGAAGTCGAGATGCAAGGAAGGATCGTTTGTCGTTGAAAACTGCCTTGCCAATCTTTTGACAGAGAATTTCGGACGTTGTTCCCATTGATTTGAGTCTTTCGGAATCGACCTTGAGCACTACCCAACTTGCATACGTTTCCAGGGGTGAAAATGCATCCAGAATAGGGAGACTATTTTCGAGACAAATATCCAAGATCTCCGGTGCTATCATCGCCGCAGTAAGATGCTGATTTTGTTAGAATGTGTTTAAAATTATTTATGCTGGCAACTCACCGATTCGTCTGCAAGCTTCCCAGGAACAGATATTGGCATAATCGCTCCATCGCGATAAGTGATAGCATCAACATGGTAAATAGGGCCATTTCGAGCCTCTCGATTAAACGAGTGCCCGAAGTATTCTCCAAATGGGCCTTCGGGCCCAGTTTCAGTAGTCGAGAGCGTGCCTTCAAAGACAATTTCACTCGTCGCCGGCACAAGAAGATCGTTTGTCTCGCATTTCACGAGATCCAAGGGAATTCCAGTAAGAGCATTGACATAATCAAGCTCCGATACTCCGTCTGGAATCGGCAAGGCGGCCGCGATAATCGCTGCTGGGGAGACACCTAAAGCGAGCGCCCAAGGTACATCTTTCCCTTCCTTCCTCCACATTTCTCGAATTTGCCAGTTGTGTTGAGGTGGAATGCATAGTCCAACAAGCTTTCGCTTATCATTTACCATAGCTCTCGAAATGGACCAATTTGTCCATGAGCCATCTGGTGATTGCAAAATGTGCATCCCATATGTTTGGACATAATTTCCTCCGTCATTTTTATGCAATAATGGGGCAGGAAGCTGGGTGAGATCGATTTCATCTCCAAATAATTTCCTTTCTTTGCATGGTCCGGTTTCGAGAACTTTTGATTTCGGGGGTTTGGCACTCTTCGCTTTCAACAACTTATCGTTGATATTCTTCCACGAGGCATTGGCGGGTAGGCCCAGACCCAAGGCAATTCGTGCACACCTTGTCTCTGGAGATTGTCGCAAGCTTTGAAGGTTGGATATCATTTTCCAAAGTCCTTTGTTTGCGCCCTTTACATTGTGAAAAAGTGGGACTTTGGCATCCCTCTCGCTGACTCGACGTGCAATTGCACCGACTTCCAAGTGGGGATCGACTTCACGATGAATATCGACTAGATCACCTTGAGATCGCAGTACATCGAGGAAGGATCGAAAATCAGTTGTTGGGCTCAGGAGCTTTCGCATTTGGTGAAAATACTGGCGGGATAAGATAGCTCCCAAGCCTTTTTTGCTGTTAACTGTCCTTGGGGAAAAGCGACCTGTCGCGATAGTAGAAAGCATAGTAGATACGCTGCGCGAGATGAAAACGTCTTCTAGCAGCGGTAAAAGCCGAATATGACAAAGAGAGATCCTTGATACTTGTTTCCTTGTATCCTTCACCTAGGTTGCTCATGCTTTGGAATATTACTAACACTTGGGGCTTTCCGATCGCAGATATCGTTGTGGATCCGTCATGATCTTATCCAGGAATTTCGGAATTCGGGACAACGGAACCGCCTTGATATAAACCACGAAAGTCCGAGATCGAGTAAAATGCAGTACGTAATACATCATGAGCGTATCCAGGGTAAAGGCTATTATGCACAGAAATATTGGCCAATACTCTCCGCACTTCGCTCCCTATTCTTCCCTTTTCCTGGAGAGCCATTGCGAACAAGCCCGAGCCATTGGGTCTCAAATTACACGGCGATCATACTCCCAATTAAGCAATGTCCGACCAAAGCGAGTCGTGGTTGGCATCACCGGTGCAACCGGGGTCATATTCGCTGTCCGCCTGCTTGAGAAACTTCGGCAATTAAACATCGAAACACATCTAGTGATGAGTAAATGGGCATCAGTTACTCTACACTGCGAAACTGGCCTGAAGGTATCCCATCTTCGTGATCTCGCCACATTCAACTACGCAACCCGCGATCTTGCTGCTCCCATTTCGAGTGGCTCTTTTCTTCATGACGGGATGATTATTGTTCCATGCAGTATGAAAACCCTAGCTGCAGTACGTATGGGTTTCTGTGATGACCTAATCTCTCGCTCCGCGGATGTCTCTTTGAAGGAAGGCAGGAAGTTGATGATGGTTGTTCGAGAGACTCCATTGAGTGGCATACATTTGGAAAATATGTTGGCATTGAGGAGAGCAGGTGCTATCATCTTTCCACCTGTGCCTGCATTTTATACGAAGCCAAATGGGATTGAGGATATAGTGGATCAAAGTGTTGGGCGGATGCTGGATAGTTTTGGTATTCATACAGATGACTTTGAAAGATGGAACGGACTCCAGAAATGACGCGCGGCAGAGTACAATTGAACTTTACTATCCCCATATATATGCCCATATGTTGTTTTATTTGGAAATCTTTTGGATGATAATTTGAGCATTTTGGTTATCCAAATTTTATTTGATGCCCATTAATTCTCAAGATTCCTGAAAATTCCGAAAATCCCGAAAGTTCCGAAAGCCGACACCTGTCACTCCACATGTACTGTTATTTCGGCGAACCCGAAGTCAACTCAACGACTTTGGAATTTGAGTAACTTATATAAGTTGTACCAAGTTTATCCAGCCTAGATTCAAGGTATCCAATTTGATCAGCTTTTGAGTAGTTTACCATAACACTTCATTCTATTTACATCCCAAATACACCATGGCTGTCCCTCTCTGCGACGTCCACCCTCTGTTCGACCTTTCAGGTCGTAATTACATCATAACCGGGGGCGGGCAAGGAATTGGCTTCGCGGTCGTCCGTGCGATCGCTGAGTATGGTGGCAACATTGCTGTCTTGGACATTCGCGACCAGCCAATTGACGAATTTAACTCCCTGGAGTCAAAGTTTGGCGTCAAAACAACCTACTTCAAAACGGATGTGTCGAAGGAGGAAAGCTTGACCTCTTCATTCAATAAGGCCGTAGAATTCTTGGGCTCCATCGATGGGGCCTTCACCTCGGCAGGCATTGCCATTGACAAGCCGTTCATTGATCAGACATGGGCTGAGGTACAAAGAATTCAAGATGTCAATGTTAGTGACCCTCCTCTTGAGTGTAGTTATTTTTCTCATGAGTTATTCTATAGGTCATGGGAACATTTTTCACGACTCAGCTCGTGGCAAAGCAATTGTTGAAGCAGGGAACCCCTGGAAGTATTGTCCAAGTAGCATCTATTACGTCCCATACCGTCCTTCCAAAGCATCGCATGTCTGCCTATAATGCCTCTAAGGGTGCTGTGAGGATTTTGACGGAAGCATTGGGAGTAGAGCTGGCTCCTCATGGGATCCGCGTCAATTCAATCTCCCCTGGATTCATTGACTCGGAGCAGACTCGAGTTGTAAGGGATCGCAAGAGTCCCGAAGACTCTGCCGTTATGGATATAGCCCCCCCGGCAGCTCGGATTGGCAACTTCAATGACTTAACTGGAGCTGTGATTTATCTTCTAAGCGATGCCTCCGCTTACACTGTTGGGGCAGACATTCCTATCACCGGTGGTCTGCATATTGGAAGAATTGCGGCTTGATAGTCCATTGGGCTTAGAATTAGAATTGTTACAGCAATAGCTGAGCCGCCATCAGAACATGAATACACTCCGATCTCAGTTTGTGGATGTATTTAAACGAATTCTCATGTCCTTGACATCCACGTATTCTCTATTTCTATATTCACAACAACGCCATCTACCGTTGAGGTATTCCTGATCTGCTATTTCCCGTCGGAGATAATATTGATTTGGTCCATTTATCAAAAATAAGAAGACGAGCGTGATTACCGGACTTTTGATCTACCAATCCACCGAGGATCTACTCATCTTAAGCAGCGGACTACCCATCACGAAAGAATTGCCTTTTGGTGTCTATTATTATACTAGTCAATCAAGAAGGTGCACAAAGAGATTTAGTAAGAAAATGGCCATTAGTATTGGGTCACATTATGAGACTGAGCAAGACTTTTGACTCTGAGCCCGTGATGATGTCTACTCAGTGATGTGGGCCTGAGCGCCCTTGTAAAAGCGGCGGCAGCTCTAGTCTACTCTCACACCCACTTGTGTCTTCAATCATGCCAATCATCGCCGGAAAGGCCACGAAGAAGGTACTTGCTATCCTTAGCTATAACTATAAAGCGGTCTCGTGGCTTCGTCCGTAGCTTATTTTTTTCGTGACAAAGTCTTGTCTCATAAAGCCTAATTCAACCCTGAGCGAAAAATAAGTTTCTCGCTTTTATTTCAAGTTAAAGCTAACAAAATTCAGGCATATAGACTTCTTTAAGGGTGACTTTTTCTCATGGCATTATAATGTTTCTGTGGACGTACGAGTGGAGCTCGTACAACGTATGTGGATTAGTATATACTATATAGATATATGGTAAAAGGAAGGAAGAAGTCTAAACTGCTCTAAGTGGAGGGATATAGCGGTATAGAGTAGACTGCGACATTGTCCATGGACAAAAATGGGCGGACCTACCCTTTACTAAAACGCCCAAGGCCCACCGTGGACGGGCAATGGGCCTTACCTTGAGGCCCATGGACGGGCAATGTCGCAGTCTAGTATAGAGGTTAGCTGTCCTGATAGTCTTCCGCAAAGGACCTTTAGGAGTTGTAGAGTAGAGTTAGGTATGACGAGATAATACCGAACTTGATTGAAATGGCTAAGGCAATAAACGAACTATTTTTGTTAAGCTTAAAGAAAGACACCCTATCTAGGGGGTTTCCGTGTGTATTTATGTCCGTATACGTAATCAGGGCGGTGGATCAGCGACCAATAGGTGCCCGTTCGAATATATGCATCTGTCCCTCCATTCTTCTATCTCTGTGCACGCGCTTTATATGTGTGCTTACTAAGATCATGTGATCTAGCTAGCTTACATCATTTAATATACTAATATACCCCCTTAGCTTGGGCAGCCCCTCTGCTGGTCAAGCTGGACCCATATGCTTCTAATTCCTCCATTTCTGCGTCCTTTCTGGTCAGCCTCTATTGCCTGATTAGGCCATGCTTAATCATTAGTTCCCCTATCTTATTCCATGATCAAATGCTTTACGTCCACTAGCCCCAGCATTTTGACGAAAGCTTTATGCTTCTGTCTTGGTAGCACCTTCGTGAGTCCATCTACCACCATCTGCCTGGTAGGAACCTATCTGATACGAATTCGACCTTCCCTAACCTCTTGCCTCAGCTAGTGGCCGTGTATATCTATATGACGGAGCTTGGTATCGAATGGTGTATCCTCCGCGTTGATTAAGTCTACCGTACGGGCGTTGTCGCACTCGATCGTGAGCTTTCTTGGGTATTCGAACCCGATTCTCCTGAATAGTCTGTCCCACTATTGTAACGCCTTGCCGGTGTCTAAGAGACCTAATAACTCGGCCTCGGTCGTGGACGTGGTGACTGTTCTTTGCCTGGTTGCTTTCTAGTCTATTAGACCTTTAAATATCTGATATATGTATCCTGTAGAGCTCGTCCGATCCCCGTTGTCCGTATATAAAGTATCGCTTGATATCCTGACTACCTTGCTGTCCTCCTTGACTGGCCTATATTGGATCCCCTAGTATCTCGTCGTATAAAGGTAGTAGATAAGGCGTTTAATCGCGGTATAATGCTTGGGTCCTAGGTTCTATAGGAACTGAGCGAGGATAGACGCTTTCTTTACTGCGTCCGGCTAGGTGATTATCGTTCTATACTAAACTAATCTTACTCTCTACTGGTAATTATATATACTCTGCGGGGTCGCTTACCCCTTATACGGGTTAAGCTAGTCTACGATCCCTAGCGTCTATACTAGAGCTCGTCTAGTAAGGTTATACCGTTCTGTAACGCTTATAAAGTAGCTGTCTTGGACTAGCTAGAGCTTTCTTTCTACTCGATTTCGTAGGATATAGATCCCGAGAAACCATTCTATATTATCTTGGTCTATAAGCTCCTAGTGCTTCTTGAGTTCCTTCTCAAGCTAACGTGCTTGTTCCTTTGCTATATAATAACTCACTATAAGGATATCATTAATATAGAAGAACACGATAATCCTCTCTCCTATAAATACGTATAGATCCTCCGCGATCTATTCTAACCCGAGGTCTCTTAATACCCTTATAGCGTCCTGCTACTAAAGTCTTAATATAATTCTTAGTCTGTATAGGGCCCTGAGCAATAACTAATACCGCCCTTACGTGTTAAATCCTTCCGGTATTATAGTATATACCTACGATCGGAGCTTGCTATTAAGAAAGGCCGTTACTATATTCCGCTAACGGAGGTCTAGGTTATACGCCGTATATAAGGCGAATAACGTCCTTACTATCTAAGCCGCTAGGGTCGCTGCCCGCTTTTCTTTAGCCGAAATACTCTATAAGTCTCTATGTATATATATCCGTGCCTTATACTTGATGAGAAACCCGTCCTGATCGAACTTATATGCGTATACCTATATTAGGGGTAGTATCTACGTTCCTCGATCCTTTAGTGTCTTTACTTCTTAGTACGTTCCCTTCGTTTATAGAGCGTCTAGTTCTATCCTTATTACCTTACTAAATCTATCGCTTAGCGGGTGCTTCTAGACGTCTCTAAAACGCTTTGGTGGCGGCGGGAGGTCGTCTTTGTGTTACTAGTGTGAGGGTTTTGGTGTAAATAGACTAGTTATAAAAGCTTAGAGCGTGACTAACGTAGTATTATTATCTACTAACGTCGTCGTTCTATAGGCAAAATCCTTATCTCGCCTTTATCTATACCTTCTCGGTCTGTTTACGATATTTCTAGTATCTAGAGCTACTTAATCTACGTCCTCGGTCTTATCTAAGTACGTCCGTGCTAGCGAGCTCTCCTCCCGTATTAATATAGGGGTCTCTAGCGTTAGATCCCCTCTATTTCTATTTTTTTATTACCCCTACCCCTTGATCTATAGTAGAGTCGTTATTAGGAGATCTTAGCGGGGTCTATAACGTACTATCTTATCTATACAGATCCTTTTTCTTACCTAATATATTATTCTAGTCCTATATCGCTTCTTACTTAGAACTATCTCTATTAGTAGGTAGTGAGGTGTTTAGTATATTCTTAGCCGGGTCCTACGCGTTATCCGCACCCCTTACCGTAGGAGATAGTCCTAGAGCTTTATTAGTTAAACTAATATCCTCTACTTACTTAGTAAGCCTTTATAGAATGGTTTTAAACTTATATCTCTCCTCTAAAATTGTTAGTTATAGATCCCGTGGTAGTAGTATCTTAACCTCCTTATCTAGCTAGTTTTTAGCCAAATACCTTCGTGTCTTATTAAAGACTATATCTCTAACTATCTATACTTATCCGCGATAGGGCATCTAGATCTTCTAGATATTTAATGCTATATATCCTACTAGATATCTAACTTCCGCACGAGATTATATCTTATCTAGTTATAGAAGGTCGGGAATTTAATAGTAAGTAAGCGATCTATATAGATATATATTCGCTAGTAACGTCCTTAGTAGCTCCGCTTAATTAACGAACTATTATGCTTCTTCCTATAGGATAATCTATGATCTATCTTCTAGCTTCGTTAGCGTACGATTTAGTATATAAACCGTAGCTGCGATAGCTTCTAGCTAGAGCTTATCTAGTAGCTTACCCTCCTTAATAAGCGCCTGTGCTTAGAGCGTAAGTATACCTCTAGACCGCTCTCTAGGCCTATTTATTTCTAGTGAATATAGAACTATAAAGGTATGGATAAACCCTATCTCGTCTAGAACCTTATAGATCTGGTCGTCTATAGTCTTCTTATTATCTAAGTGCTATACCTTAATTAGTAGCTATAGCCACTTAATAGCGAACGCTATAAAGCTTCTAATCGCGTCTTAGCATCCGTTTTTGTTAATATAGGTTATGCTCTAGTGGAATCGTATGCCTTCTATATAGAAGTATGTGATCTAGTAGTGCTGATTATATCCTATTATCATCTAGATTAGGTCGAAATAGACCCGTCCGTATCTTCTATAATGCTTTCTGATAGGTCTCTGAGATATCTACTATAGGGTATTTACTAAGCTACATATCTCGCATACCTGGTTATCCGGTCCGTCTGGTCGCTCTTCCCCTAGCTTAATCTTCACCCTATTAACTAGCTCTGGTAGCTACTGAATTATACCTTGATAGACGTGTCCTAGGTGTTTATGCTATATCTCGGCCGATATAGTGGACGTCTATGGTATTACGGACCTCTGGGTGGTATACGCGTGTCGTATAGGTCTAGGTTTCTTTATATCTAGCCGGGAAAAGATATATATATTATAGTCCCGGTAGATCTTAAGAATTGACTCTCTATTATGCACTATATGCCCCTTCTATATATCCTACCACGACCCTTTCTACTCTAGTCATCTAAGCGACACTAGATTATAGTGAAAAGATAGTGCGAAGTAGTACTATCTTAGTGTAATCTTATACGTCTTTCTTATGACTAGATTAACTCTATCTATTACTACCGTTCCTATACCGATTATAGGCGTCCGGCTCTCTCTGGTTTAGAGCGAAGAGATGCTTTTATAATACTCTATGAATATAGAGCGGTCGTTATAGACGTATACGCTCGCTCCTAAGTCTAGAATCTACTAGGTCCGATGATGCCCTTCAATCGTCGATAGTATAGTCGTGTATACGACCTAACCAGTCGTATAATTTGCCGTTTTCTCCCTAGATATCTCGCTAACTTTTGCTTTAATCTAGGCCTTCTATTCCGGCTCCTTTTTAAATACCTTTTCGATCGATTCCTATCGCTTCCTACCGGCTACCTATCCTTCTAGACGCTTCGCCTCGTTAAATATCTAGTACTATATAGCGCGGTAAGGGCCTCTATAGGGGTAGTCTATACGTTCTAAGAACCTAGTAGGCTTTACCTACTTTATTTCTTAGTGCCCTTATTATATTAATGTCGCGAACGTAGGCTTTAAATTAGCTCTTATTACTGCTATCCGACAAGGAGACTCCTCATACGTCGCATAGAATGATTCTAGCATCGAATTTATATTTATTAACTCCCGGTTAATCACGATCTGCTAGAATTGGTTCTCCCACTATAATGGCAGAACCTCCTTAATAGCTTTTATAAATAATAGTAGGTAGAACGTTGCGTTCTTATAGTTTAAGCTAATAACCTCCTTATATAGTGATTCCTAGTCGTCTAGCTACTTTAGAACGTCTCCGCCCTTACCTAGTCCTTTCGTTACTTCGTCCCTCTATCTAAGGAATACCTCGACGCTATACGCATTAGTCCTTAAGAAACGATTCGCTAGAAACCGCATACGCTCGTACGCTATATCTAGGCGATCGAGTACACGATTTATCTTTGGTTCTACGGATATAGTGATCGCCTGATCGATCGTCCATAGACCCTTCTCTTACCGTTCGAATTCGGCTAATCGGAGCCTATAGATGTCTATTTTATCTCTCTAGATTGACTGATTCTCCTTAAATACTTCTTTTAGAGACTTTAGCGCTGCGGCCGTGATCTCTTCCGGGATATCTAGGACTGGTTGTGTAGGCATACTCGGGAGTTCCTTCGGTTGAACCACTATGCTCCTGCTCAGCTCCGGATTGCACATATCCCATACTCGCAAGCTCTGTCTAAGGCGTCTCATAGCCATATACCATGAGTGCCACTGGCTAGGGCCTTTCAACTTCTCTCCTTTCCATGATGAGACAGAGCCGATCGACTCCATGGTGTCTGATCCGGTCTGATCCTAACGTATCCTTCGGAGGTTGGTTCGGGTAGTCGTACTATCCGTACTCAGGGGTAGGCAGTCCAGATATAGTCTAGATAACCTCAATTGCACTGATCTAGCGTAATCAGAGTGATTCCGGGCTCATAACTGTCCGTATACGTAATCAGGGCGGTGGATCAGCGACCAATAGGTGCCCGTTCGAATATATGCATCTGTCTCTCCATTCTTCTATCTCTGTGCACGCGCTTTATATGTGTGCTTACTAAGATCATGTGATCTAGCTAGCTTACATCATTTAATATACTGACAATTTACCCCCACCACGTGATACTTACTTAATCCTGTTTCATCTACAGCCCCCCTAATGAAGTTTACTCGATACTTATACTTCGCCTAGCATATAATTGATACATTTACAGCTCTGGCCCATTACACGAGATTTCCTTTGGGAAAATCGCTTCGTTACGAGAAAGTCTCTTTCTACTAAATACTGGTGTCACAGCCTATAAAGTTTTAACAGGATACCTACAATTTCTAATTAAATACTACATTCTGATAATTCCAGGGCGTTGCTGGAGCTCAATTCTGTAGCAAATAGTATTATTTTCTTGTTCCCGCTCATTCGAGTACTGGTGCTTGAATCCATGTGACGCGTCGCGTGCAATTCTCTCCTCATTCTTCCTTTGAATATCCTTTAGGAGCATTTAAGGATAGGCAAGGGAATGGGGGGAATAAGACAAGAACAAAAGACCAGACATGTGCCTAAGGGCTGATTTTCATCATCCTAGCTCGGTGAAGTGAAAGTGGGAGTGTCCACCGTAAGGTGAGAATTCTCACTCATATCACCAACACTCACCCCAAGGTAAAAACAGACGCCATTTCAAAGCTCAGACAAATTTAGAATTGGCCGCGTTTAGTATGTTGCTCAAGTACGGCTGAGCAGACTGGAAGCTCTGTTCTCCTGATCCTATGATTGTATGTACTGGAGATACTAGGGGAACGAACTATATGCTACTCGTATGTGAAAACGACGGTATCTCAAAAATTAAATAGGAAAAACATCCATATTGTAGGGCTAGAACTTCTTCTGGTACTTCAACTTCTTGATATCATCAACATCGTCGACTCGGACGCGCGAACCGCGGACTTCGGGATTGGCTAGGATCATCTCGTATACATTTCCAAAGTCCGATGACTTCGTTACGCCATGTTGCACAGCGTCTTCATCCACTTCGACCCGGAAGTTGAGATAAATCTCGTTGAAACGGACGTTTGTTGACTCGTTTTCACGAGCGGCGGCTTTAGTCATAGGAAATAAGGCACCTTGTGTCATGGCCGGCACGGGGTGCGTTGCCACATCGCCCTGCGACCCGGTACAAATAGTCCATGTGCTGATAGGGTTCTTCTGTTCTAATAAATAGCCAATGGTATCCCGATAGGCGACTATAGAAATTTGATTAGAAAAGGATAACGTTATTTGGATTCGGAGGGCTTACAGAAATTAGCTTCAAATGAGCTATTGAAGTTCCTCCGTAGCTGAGCCGTAGTGATCTCCGGGAGGGGAGTAGTAGTGTACTCGCCGCCAACTTAAAATACGTAAGTAGTGTATATCAAAAATGGAGAGAATTGCAGGAGATTAACCGCTAGAGAACACATGTTGGAAAGCCGGGAGCTTGCCGGATTTGACTTGGTCAACGACACCCCTGACTCCCGAGTCCGAGAGAACATTGGCTTCCACGAAAGTGATTCCCTCCGACGACCCAATATGCTTCACGAGTTTATCTGCTGAGCTTTGGTTGCGGACAATAGCCAAGACCTTGCGCTTAGAGCGCAAGGCAGCGATGACGGCTGACACGCCGATATTTCCGGTGGCTCCGACAACTAGAACGGTCTCCATAATTGCTTTGAGTGACATGGTGAGAAGATGAAAATTTGTTGAGTTCGGTAAGTATTACTTATGTGTCTGCAAGGTTGGTTTGTCTATAAAAGAATTTCTCTGGGATGACCAATCAATCTGTATGATCCCGCGACTCGGTCTTTGGAAAACGCGAGGCATGATAGATTCACGGATTTGATCGGTCTTTGGAAAACGCAAAGCGTGATAGATTCACGGCTGTGGCCAATCTTTATCCCTATCTTCACTTATTACGAAACCTATGTCTGCGTCGGGCGTCGGGTCAAATCAGCTTCAGCGAATCCTGGTTTCTACCGGCCAAGTGCAGTGGGGCCACACAACCTACCGTCGAATATACTCGACATATCATTCTGGGGAAATATACAGTAAATCCATGAAAAGACTGAAATCCGAAACTCTAGATCTGGTTTATAATTCTGGCTTGTTGATTTATAAGACGTAACGCAACAGGTCAACTGTTCAACGTGGCGTTTGGTAATTGACATAGTTCCAATCATTGATCGCCTCTTAGCACTTCTAGATTAGAACTATCTACCTGGAGACACGGTCATTTCTCAGCTGCGTGCGATATATTTGTGTCTATTCGATAAGGATCTCAAGATATGCCTATATGACCATGTCTATTACTATCACCATCGCATGCATTTTTATTCCTTATCAAAAGCAATCCATGAGGTTTTCCATTGGTCCACTTTGCACAACCGGCCATCTTCTCTCTCTCTCCACTCGGCAGACCCAACTGCGGTCTTCGCGTAGAAGATGTCATGAGGATCGTATTTAGACTTGACTTTGCGTAACGCATCATAGTTGCTGCCATAAAAGACGTTCTGAAAGTCAGGTTGCTTGAAATTACCCTGGAAAGCGGTGAGTAACTTGCGCGGAATTTAACATCAGGATAAAATAGTGGTAAACTCTGGTAGACGTACCTCATTCATGTAGGCACCTGAGTTGGGGGCGAGTGCCTCCAATTTTGGGATGAACTCATATGTCATCTGATTTTGACGTTCCAGCATCAGAGCATCATTGTCCCACTCCCAGGGGGTGGTTAAAGTTGTGTCAATCAGTGCATCCCTCCAGGCTGGAAGGACTGCATTATAAACGTCCCCCGAGACTTTGTGTGACGCATTTAAGCCCACACCAATGAAGGTCGCGCCAGCTTCCGTAATCTCACGATAAGCTTGAACCAGAGCTTTGTTGTTGTTCTCCACCACCGATCTAGGAATGAGATAGCCACCGTATTGCGCAATGCCAACCTCAATAGTACCTTGCATATCCTTGAACTGGCTGTAGTAGCTATTGTACTGACCTGTTGTCATAGTGTAGTTTATTTTCAGCTTGTCAAGACTTGTGATAAAAGGCTCAAGAAGCTTCACCAACTTGGCCATAGGGATGTCAGGGCCAGTGATCGGAGAGATCTCGAAGGAAGTGTTAGTGTAGTACCAGATACACATAGCACCTGTGTCAACGAGAGCAGGAAGGTTCTCGTGAAACGTTTCGATGGTACTATAGAAGGTATCCGCCGTAAGATTGGTACTCGTGTAGGTCAAATTAAGACCAGAAACCGGTGTTCCAGGATGCGCCTTGGAAGTCATTGACCAGACAACTCCATAGGTGCCACCGCCGCCACCACTCAGAGCCCAAAAGATATCGGAATACTCATTGTCTCGAGTAGCGGTGATAAAGTTGCCCTGGCCATCGACAACTTCCCATTTCAAGACTTGATCGGCCCCTAGCCCGTACCGGGAAGAAAGTGCCGAGTGTCCACCTCCTTGGCTATATCCACCAGCCAGACCAACAGTGGGGCATTCGCCTCCGACGACTTGAAGATCATTTGCATCTGCAATCTCATATGCTTCGAATCCCTGAATACCAGCGCCCATAGTAATGGCCCTGCCAGTGTAGTGATTGTCCTTGTAGTCATGGATTTCCAGGTCCTTTAGATGGTGGGTCCAAATTGCAAGCGCTCCAGCTCCAGTCGACTTGCCATTGTAGTCATGACCAGTGTTTCGAATGATTACACGAATATTATGTTTTGTTGCGAATTTCAAGGAGGATGAAATGTGGGACGGACTGGTGACATTCACGCTGTACCGAACGTAATTGCCAAGGGAGCAAGGCTTCGAGACAGTGTGATATGGGTCACAGGTTCCATTGGCAAAAAACGGGGCCATGACTGAGGAAGACGATTCATAACTGGAAAATTCACAGATTGAGCTTTGGCATCCTAAAGGTTTCGACATAAAAATCGACATACTGTTCTTCTGGAAGCTCCCATCCAGCTTTCAATGCAGCGCAAGTGGTAGCATTGTAATTAGGCGCATGGCATGGTGTGCCAAGTGGGACGGTCTTAATTAGCCGCCCCTCGATAGTCTTATTGAATTGTGACCAAGCACTTTCGGATGGCCAGCACTTGTCGCCTGGGAAGCAACGACACGCCGCGGAGGCTAATGCCTGGGGCAAAACTGCGAACAGCAAGGCAATGAGAGATTTACGGGGAAACATCGTGGAATGTATCATTCTTTACAGGGGTGCCCGATGCCGCATTAAATAATTACTTCTTGCTTAATTAAATGCGCCTATATGCAGGATTCAGGGGCGGGGTAATTCTTGGCCCATGAAATTCCGATTCCAGAGTTCAAATCTTTCCGTACTTTGTACACAGCTTACGTGCTCAATCTCGGCTAGTGAACAAACTAGACCGGGGTAAGCCCGTGGGGATTCACGTGTGCGCACGTGAATAGATCCACTCGGACCAGAACATAACCGTCTAGATATGTAAATAACCTTTCTTCCTTAAGTTTAATAAAAATAGCATGTTGCCTAGTCTAGTTAAATCAAGCTCGACTTTAGCCCTTTACACTAATAAAGTATGTATACCTCTAAGTAAACCTCGCGTGAATCTTTAATGCCCTAGGCTAAGTTAGACTGCTACCTTCTTTAAAGGGTGAAGTCTACGAGCAGGTAGCTATGCCTAATTTATATTTCTCTCTCTACGACTCATAATAGAGCCACCGTAGGGTTGTGTTATTTTGAGATTTAAGCGTAGACCTTATTAGGTAAAGCGTGTAAGTCGTTAGTTAGTGGGGGCGTCGGCGCCGCGTGGAAGGACCACGATTTTTTGACGAAACACCACATACATCCGTGGCCTTTCTACCGTCACCCCCCAATTATCACGTGTCGTTAACACCGACAAGGTCCTGGGATCGAACCCCAGTCTGGTCAAACTTTTTGGCGTTCTTGGCGCTTTTACATCTTTCCTATAGTCAGCCGACGAAACAAATAACTATTCAATCAAAGTTCTTGCGTAATTGCATCCTTGTCTCATCCTAGACATTGGAACTGATAAGGGTTCATGGTTAATGTAAGTGAGCATTTTTCCTTGGCAGAGAGATTTGCTTACATCCGGTCAGCGATGTCGCCGACATGTTTCCAAGCGGTACAAACCCCCGTCTCGCCCTATAGATGCTGGCCTGTTATATGGCATAGATTCAAGCTAACAGGTACAGCAATTGTCTACGGCGTCGGCCTTTTCCCACCCCCCGTCTCTTAGCTACCTCCAAACTGCATTCTTGAGATTGACGACGTGTTACGAGAGTAGACCTAGCAACGGCCATTTGATTTGATTTATATGCGGATTCTTGATGCTGCTTTTACTCATATCGATCTAGATCAAAAATAAAAGCTAGGATTGAGTGGTTAAAGGTTATAACGTATTTCTTCAAAGTCACTAGAGTGAATCTAAAACCTCTTTGCATTAGGATATAGATAGATCATCTCCCACGTCCTCGCGGAACTAATCCCTTAGGGCGCTCTTGAGCAAAGTCTCTAGGAATTTGATTCCCATCTTCATCCTACGCCGTCCCATAGCCGGCATTATAGACAGGAATCCATCCATCTAGGGCATTCGGACATAGCTCCCACATAGGAGCTCTATTGAAATCTAAATAGAGGGACCACAAGGCCTAAATCGTTGGTACTGTACAAGAATAATTGCCTTTCTAGGTTAGCCTTACTATTTCCGGTTTAGCGTGCCAATCTACCGTCATTATAGATGCTAAGAGTCGCGTCCGAGGAGGATCCTATTCCCGCTAGGTTTCCCAGATCTTTAAAAACAAGGGTCTTCCCCTATAAATCTTTCTCTCCTTTAATACCCGCGCTCGAACCTCCCTTCTGTAGTACCAGTCGGAATAGAGCTCTCCATAATCTACTACCTTCTTCTTCTCCTTCTATTCGGTTATTTCGTGGTATATCACTTTCCACACATGAATTCTATACCTCTATCCCTATCTAAATCTACCTCGGTTAACGACCCTAACGACCAGGCTGAGGGACTAGATAATGACAAATTTTACTATCACCCGGTCTGGCCATAACGCTGGCATTATCCCGAGTTCACCAGAGAGGCCAAATCAAAATGGAAAGAAGAGCTATGGTACGAAAGCAGGGCTGATCGCCTTAGTAGCTAGTTCCTAACTCCGCGATTCCTATGCCATTTTCCTTGGGGATATATTATCTATCGAATAGTCTACACGCCTGAGTCTGAAAGATTATGGCCGATCGCTATAGAAAAGCTAACCCGCGTGATGAACATCGGGATTGAGTGTGAAATGAAACCGGATGAACCCCGCCCTGAGTAGCTGGTAGAGGAGTCGCACAAGGATGTGATTATCTCTGACTTAAGTCGTTGGGATGGCGCTAGTATTGAGTAAGTCCGTGGCCATTTTACTGAGTATCTGCGGAAGATTAAGCAGGACGTATGGTGTGACGAATCTCGCTTTGGCGCCTATCTTGTGATTGATGAGAGGTCATTGAACTCAATTATTACGACAGATGCCTCTAACGGGTTTGTTGGGGTAGTTAATGGACGGTATGACCCCGAAAGGGACTACGATTGGCCTTCTTACCGTGGATAGCAGTTCTGTTCATAGCGAGTAGGTTAGTGCCAGAAACAAAACGTGCACCATCCAGGTCATTCACTATACGAAAGCCCCATAAATCAAGGATAATTTAGTCGCCTCCAGGTATCAGAGCCTTATTAACATTATCATCCAAAATGGCGTTTTATATATTATAGAAACCAACGTTCTGCAAAAGCAGCGCGGTTAAGTTCTCATTATACAGTATCGTGGTGATACCAATAGGGGTGTTTACGATAATAGCGTCAACCAAAACAAAAGAACCGACGCCCTACCCAGTACTAAAAGAACCACCGGCCTATGACAACGTGTAAGAAACTTTGATATCGTTACCGAGGCCGACTTATATCATGACTCACCCCCGCCGACAATCACGATACCCGTGGTACAGCTCTTAACAACGACGTCTTGCATTTTCTAAGCCCAGTCCCAGTGAATTTGGAGGGCAGTATTGCAGTTAACGAAGACTAGGTGACTGGTTAAGAATTGTTGGTTGCCAAGGTATGCATAGGATGTCTGCAAGGCACGTTGTGCGCCTAGAACAGACACCAGCACTGCTCCAGCTGTGGCGATTGTGGTAGTGACTCCTGCAGCAGAGGATATTGTGGTGTGCACTACTTTATTCCGGCCAACGACGATAGTATACACAATGTAACTAGACAGGACTAAGAAGGGAAGTCAGCAATTGATTTGCTGTCCTGTGGTTGGCGCCCACAATTTTGAAGACTCCCAACTTGTAAGAGAGCCTCTGCACTGCGTGTCGGGAGAGTTGCCATATTCGACCCGGCAAGAATAGTAGGAAGATTATGGCAGGTAGTAGTATGAACATCGCATCTTCAAACAAAAATGTGAAGTCAAAGTCTCGACAATTGACACTGACCCGTGGACCGTAATGATCACCGCCCCATGGTAGAGAGGCGGATCGAGTAGTTCGTGCATATATTGTCGGTTATTGCAGTCGGGTCTAACCACTCAGACCATCTGCATCAAAGGAACGTGACTGCTCTACTAGTATTTATCAAGGTTGTCAAAAGGTATGCCATTAGTTGTGGCTCCCCAAAGTAGCGAGTAGCAAACATTGATAAGACATATCTTATACGGTTGGCGGGGTAAGTTCGGATAAATATCCATGAGCCGCATGCCAAGCCAATAGGTACGATATGTACATTACTGTACGATAACCATGGGATCCACGTCATGCAAAGGTTGATTTTCATCACACGAACCCTACATAGACGAATGGGGTCAGGACGCAGAACCGATGGGGCGATGTGACACCACTTTACTAGTGTGTCGGGAGTGGACTGGCGGTGAACATGCCTTGAGGCATATAAAACCAGCATGAGATACGAGAACCTCCGTTTCCAGAACCAACGATTGCTCTTCATCGAATAAAAAATGTCTTCATCATCCCCGATCCGAAAAGTCATCATCATCGGGGCTGGTGGCCATCTCGGCCCGCATCTAGTGTCCGCTTTTGATACGGACCCCCACTTCCAGGTTTCCATCCTGAGTCGTGCCTCGTCCGACTGCAGTCAATTTCCATCGCATATTCCAACCTACTGTGTCGGAGACTGTTACGACGCAAGCGAGCCCGAACTTGTCGAGATACTCAGAGGTCAAGATGCAATCATTAGCGCGATCGCTGCACACGCCGTACTGCAGCAGAAAACGATCATCAACGCTGCCCTCAAGGCTGGGGTGAAGTTCTTTGTGCCTTCGGAGTTTGGACATGATACAAGGAATGAGCAGGCGGCGCAGCTACTTCCCCCGTTTCTTGTCACACAAAAAAGACAGATTGTGGAGTACCTCCAGAGCAAGGAGGTTGAAGGGTTGAAGTGGACCGCTTTTGTGAATGGACCTTTCTTCGAGATGTAAGTGATGTTTCCCTCGGCAATGGGAAACACATACTGGTTCTTTGTTTCCTGGCCAAGATATAGTGAGAAAAAGCGAGGCGCTTACACCCGTTGTTCACAGCGCTGTTCCCCATTTTCTCGGATTCGACTTTCAGAGTAGGCATGCAACGGTGCTGAAAGGTCATGGCAATCACCACTGGTCTACGACAACTCTCAGCACTACTGCCCTAGCAGTCAAAAATGCTCTGTTGTCCCCCGTCAAGACTACTAACAAGTATTTGTTCATTGAGTCTTTCAATACCTCACAGAAGGATATATTGACTGCACTGGAAAATTTGACAGGAAGATGGGATGTGAGTTACCAAAATGCGGAAGAGGAGAAACGGCGGGCATTGGAGAAACTATCTCAAGGAAATTACAGTGGTCTCCCTACACTCATGCGCTACATTACTTGTGTCGAAGGGCATGGCGGTGATTATATGACATATGAAGAAAGTGCAAACGGCTTACTTTCTTTGCCGAAGGAAAGGCTAGAAGATGCTTTGGGGAAAATGGTAAAACAAGATTGAAATTGAAAGTGGCTGAGTTTATACATGAACAAGCATAAGTGCAAGTCCCACCAACGCGTAAAGTAAACCGCTCAATATCCACACCAGCCCAGCTCCTACACCACCCATTCTTAACCCAGAGCTGAAAGTTTTCGTGAAGCACAAACTGCCCAAGGTACCTCCCACCATCTGCACAATCTCGATCACCGAGTAAAGTCTCGCAGTTTCCTCCCGCTTCACCAAAGCAGTGATGACAGATCGTGTGGCTAGGGTAAATCCCGCTCCAATAGCGTGCAAGCATATGCTTGGAATCAACAATATGATTGATGGAGAGAGACCAACGCCAAGTGACCCCAGGGTGAGAGCAAAGTCACTGAAACGCGCAACCTGGAGATCTCTCTTTATTAGGGGCAGAAGATGGAAAACTTTCTTGGAGAAAAACGGGAGTAAAAAAAGAAACACAGGGATGGTGATCGCTATGTGGAGAGAAGTCAGCAGATTGGATCGAGCTAATGTCCAACTGAAGCGTTTCGAAATATATTGAGTCAAAAACAAAGAGGAACCCTGTGCCAATTGGGCTGTAGCAAAGGAGAATAGGAGCAGAAGAAGAGGGCGGTTAAAGATGAAAAGGTAAGGATGGATGAGACGTGCAATCCTCCTTGGCACTAAACATGCGGATTCTGAGTCCCAGGGGGCTTTGCTGGATTCTAGTGGCTCATCCGAGCATGGTCGTGCTGTTTCTGCTGTCTTCACCCTGCTCATGGTCTCGGGAGAGAGAACGCGCAACCTAGCCCGATTGTGACAGTCCCACAACCGAGCAGCAACGGTATCCAAGGGTTCAGCGTCATCAATTCAGAGCTAATTACACTAGCGAGAAAGCTCGCAACCTGGCTGGCTAGTCCGATTCGGAAGAATAGACTTGCACGTTGCTCATCTGTAGTGAGATCAGCCAACATGGTCCAAATTACGACGAGGGCGACAGGTGGCCCCCCGCCTATGGTCCAACTGAGAGCGGCGAGCCAGATAGCACGAAGAGGCAGAACATGAGAGAACCAAAGTACGGAATTGGTAATGATTGAATTGAGCAAAAATCCAGGAACAGTGAGGCGGATAGCTCGCTGGCGACCATATCTATCTGCCAACATCCCGTACGGAATTGCACAGATGGCACCTTTGACAATGTCAGCATTAACGTTTTGCCTCTAGATCAACACTGACGGACATAATAAACCCTCGAACAAGTCAGAATATCCTTTCACTGTAGCTACTTCCGTCTGCACCGCTGATATTTTGCACAGGTGTTCTGGGAGATAACCCGACGCTGGCAGCCGAGCTGGGTCGTGTCGACGCCAGTACTTATCGCATGCGATGGTCTCAATCAGTCGCACCATGGGGCCTGGGATCATCCGTCCTCCAATTTCAAAGGCTAACAAGATCACGACTAATGTGATTAAAAGGCGAAAACGGGTGCGCGGGCACAGCTCCGAGCCCGTGTCATCACAATATTCCAATTGACCTATCACGGGCGGGTCATTAGGCTGCCTTGGGAGGAATGAGGTATGTTCGTCATCGCTCCGATGGCTAAACTCTGGCGGCGAGTCTGGTATACTCATGACTGATGATACGGAGGTGCGGGAGACAAAGGAAATCTCAGAATACACGGCCAATGCGGGGTTTCCTATGGGCGGAATGTGCTCATTGTATCAACATTCGACAAGCGGTCCCAAAAGAAGCCAGAAGCGAACGAGCGGGGACCGCATTCCTCGAGCCTAGGATCTGGTTTATGCCGATCCTTATGTTACGGTGGCGTCGTTTTACGTACTGCCTGGTCACTCTGTGTATAGACTCCTGTGGTGTAACACGGGAATGGGCTTGATCTGCATGCATTATGTACGTGGCAGGAGATGGCTACGAAATCTACGCAGTGCTCCACCTCGATAAGCATCCCGCTACTTGTTGGGACAACCTTGCAATATCAGGACACCCGGATGATTTAAAAACAAAAACAAAAACAACAACGCTAATAAAGCACTTTGTAAATATTGGGCTCCGGCAGTGCAGCAGTAAGCCCCCTGTAATTGAGAGATGGGAAGGCGCTGATCCTCACGTGATGGTTCTCAGAGACTACAAAGGTCCGACAGCTTTCGGTAAGATCGTCACAGTAGCGGTGTACTCCTGGATGTCGGCGTGCCGCTCCCGCGGAGGTGGAGACCTTATCCTCTCAAACTATGGTGCGGTCTGCATACATATCCCCGGATTGACTTATAAATGAATTTTCCATCTAGGGATCATATAATAGGAGAGGTCTTAACGCCGATGACTAGGTGACCACCGTCGAATTTCCAACACGGCGTATATGCCACGTAAGGTAGCGTTGTATAACATAAAGCAACTCTAATGAAACTACTTCCTATAGATGGGCCGAAAATTCCAGCCGTCCAGGGATCGGCGAGTGGGAAGCTACGGCCATGCGCTATTACGTGACTTAGAAATTTTGAGACCCTTGCGAAAGTCCTATAGAATTTCGATACTATTCCGGCACGCGGAATTGCTCGCGTGCATTTTCCTTCCTTTTCGTGGAGCTATCTTGAGGTCTGTCTCCCCTATGGAATCAATTTCCCTCGGGCTGATGATTATGATGCATATGTGAGGCGCCAAGTCCCTCCCCTCCCTGCATGTGCTGTTCGCCTAATTTGATACCTAATTCGTAGTCTTGTTTCTTCCAAGGCGCCGGCCACACAAAAGCATCTTTAGGAACAGGCATTGCATCGAATTTGTCGGCATCAACGGCATTTTCAAGTTGCCAGTCCACCAGCGTATTGAAGTCACGACATTTTCGATTCACGCTGAAGTCCGGCCACGGAGCCTGACGGTCTTCTACCCAGTCCAGAGTCAAGACTTCAGTATTGGCATTGCATTGAAGGTTTTGAAGTAATATATCTGTGCAATGGCCAAGATGAATCCACCACATCTTATCTTTGACGTCTAACTCGGGCTCATAGCCGGGATAGTCCTCAAAAGCGGCTTTGCGGAGTAGATTCAGGCAATGGATTTGCTATACATTTCGCCGGTTAGTTAATCTAAAATATGGTTTTTTGTTCGCTTCTGCGGAAAGATTGAAGACCTTACATGCATCACGTCGAGCTGGACCATGTACGCATCATCTCCCAAGTCCCAGTATTCATCATCGAAGCGAGCAACTGTCTCGGGGTCTTTGCCCAGCTTGATGATCTGTTCGCGAGTGACAACGTGTGTCAAGACTTTTTCATAGTGTTCCCAAGCTGCGTCGTTTTTAGCACTGGGCTCCTCACGAGCAATCGAGACCTCTGGTAAAGCAAAAAGCGTCCCGTTCAGCGTCGTGGTATATCGTGGAATCTCCACATCATCGAGTAGCGGTGCTATAATGTGCAACGACCTCATTAATTTCCAATACATAAGCAATTAAATGAGGAAGGGGAGACTTACACCACCATGAAACTGGCCTGAGAACGGTATTCTTCTCGTTTCCTGAGAGGCTTCTTGTAGCAGTCAAGACTAGGAAGATGGAAATGCACAGTATGATCACGTTCGCAATCGTCAAGCAGATCCAAGCTCTTAGACGAGACGACTTTCGTGAAAGACTCATCTTTGGTAACAGGTTCTCAGACTCAATATCTTCCTCATCGCCATCATGACTTTCATTCTTAAGGGCATGGAACTCAGGTTCCTGGTGGAAGTGTTTCCAAAGTTCGGAGAGGCCCATTTTTTTTTTGCAGAGGTGATGTGAAGACACAAGCTAAGGAGAAATAATTGACAGGGCGACAATGTGCCTCCCAAAAATGGACGATGACGCTTCCCCCCGCCCCACACATCTGTAGATGTTCCCCCGCCCCACACATAGATGAACGATGTGGCTTAGCTGAACCCAGATGTGATGGAACATGCAGGACATGAGGGGTAGATGTTCCCGCCGCCCCACACATGGATGAACGATGTGGCGTATGCAGCTGAACCCGAATGTGACGGAACTTGCAGGACATGTGGGTATATCCTTATCATGCAACGACAGTGACATATCATTGGTCTATGTGGTATCAAGATGTAATATATTATGCGACCCTGGACGAGTGTATCTACTATACCTCGGCTAGATGTCGATCATAGCCCTTAAACTGCCTGGTTAGACATTTGAAAAGTGAGCAGTTGGCTTTCTGGCTTATTCGCGCAGATCGACAGATCAACAATGATAAAACGCATGCTATCTGAGGCATTTTAATATCTTGACTTCGTGATAATAGACGTGTATTTCCAGACCTTGGCGAGATGCATGCCCCGTAGTGACGTACTTCATAGCGGTGTATGTGACATTCTTGCTAATTGTACCACACGCGGCAGAGATAGTCGGCGCACTACATTGTCCCTTGGAGCTTTCCCTTAGTTGCTCTTGCTCGACAGAGGGACCCAAGAGGCTCTTCGGATCTGGGTTTGCATCGCAGAAGGAAGCTCCTTAGGGTCAATTGTACTAAGAAACGGAACCGGTTAGGCAATAAACAAAGCCGGCGATTCGCAATTTACCAATCGCGTGAACGTGTGACCAACTCAAGCAAGATGTGAAAGAGCTGAGACACAGTACAGATGCAACTAACATGCAGCCCAGTCTGTACATCTCTGTACGATTATTGGGCGAGATTAAGCCACACAGCATCATGATTGCAGATGCCCGATCTGCAGCCCGAAATACGATCGTCGGGCAGCTGACCGCCACTCAGACGATGTAATGTGATGAGTATTAAAAAGTAGACAGGAAAGGGCGCATTTAATGGCTTATAAAAAGCCATAGTCCTGCCTCGAATACATTCTTCGGTCATCAAGTATCACCTTGTTTTGTCTCTTATCTGGCCACCCGCCTCCTCATCAACATTAAGATGCGTGTTCCTTACCTTTTGGCTTTACTTGGAGCTGCAGGGATTGCCTCGGGGCTTCCTGTCTCCGGTAATGACCAGCTACAATCGACTTCCGAAGAGGTCGACAAGCGCTTCTACTACACCAATTATCAGGCTCCCGAAAAGCGCGACGAAGATCTCGACAAGCGCTTCCACTACACCAATTATGAGGGCCGCGATAAAAGAGATGAAGCTCTCGAAAAGCGCTTCTACTACACCAATTATGACGCTCCCGAAAAGCGCGACGAAGATCTCGACAAGCGCTTCTACTACACCAATTATGACGCTCCCGAAAAGCGAGACGAGGCTCCCGAGAAGCGCGACGAAGAGGCTGTCCAAGCCGCATAAATACGTATAAGTCGAGCCTGGCCCGGCTACAAGAGTAATCACAAATATTTGATGCGCTGCTAGCCATGGTATATACTCCATTGCTACGGGGATAACTGCGCGTTGCTCTAGCTCGTTCGGGGAAGATCTGGGAACAATGCACGGCTTTCAGTATTGAGTGTGGCTCGCTGATTATGTCACTTGTTGCTGCTAGTTTGTGAATAAATTCTTTGATTAGTGATTTCATAGCTCTCACCAATCTCCACAATCGTGTATATTTGTTTCTAGCCATTCTTAGCTTGATAAGCGGTATTTGCTCGTTTGTATGCCTTCTGCCAGGCCTAGATCCGTACAGCTGAGCAGGCGAGAAAGTGCTTCGGCGTGAACATTCATATTTAGCGTGTGAATATGGAATGAGAAAAATGGTGGGCGGCCACGACTCTGGTAAGAGCCACGACTCCGGCAAGAGCTACGACTCCCGTGAGAGCCACGACTCCGGCGAGAGCCACTCCGGTTAGTGGTACAACTCCTATATTAAAAAGCCAGCTAGGATTCAATACTTATATTTATTAAATTAAGAACTCATAGTGATATTCCAAAACATATTCAAATTAGCACCTAGCCACTCTATTCTAGTTCAGCAATTACTAGCATATATATCTACCTAGCAATACATTTTGGCCTCGGGCAATTACCGTCCCTCGGAAAGACCTCTAGGTAGATACAACTCCATCTATAGTAGGCCATATAGTATGATCTCGATCTTGGATAAAGAGAAGATCGGCAAAAAGTTGCCCATTATTATATTCAGACTATGACTGATCGTATGTTGGCGGTGAAGTAGGTATGCAGGATACTGGCAGCTGGCTGTTATTACTATCCTTGACCCCGTATGGCCTAGGTATTCTACGTCAGCAAAATCCAATCAGACCCCGTCTAAGCTTTCACCTTTCACTAAACCATAATTCAACTCCGTAGAACCATTTCATTTTAAAATGACTCAGGGCGACAGACCATAAAGCTCAAAAGTCCAGGCTTATCTCAGTAGCTTGGATTTAAGGCTTAGATTTCCAGTATCCAATGTACCCTGTAGGCTATGTACTTATCTCGATTTATATCAATTCTGTTAAGCGGGATGCTTGGTTTGAAAACCGTTATTGCCACGCACTTTTTGGAGGCTAGTGTGCCAAAATGAACACAGATGGTAACCTGTCCGTAAAGCTCAAAACACGGCTCGGATCTTTATTTCCGAGTCGTGCTAGGGCCGTTTCATATTCTATAATATATCGTAACGACTCGAACGAACAAGAAAATAGCAAATGATGGATCTTTTCGTTAGCAAAACCTCCATTCTGGCCATTTTATGCGCTGTAAATTCATTAAATGCAATCTCTTTTAGACTATAAAATGCCTTCGCAATCATTCCCTAAAATCCTCGATCAGAATTTCACAATCAAGTGTAAAAGATCCTCAATTAAGTCCAAACTACGATAGGAAAGTTTTCCCATGTTCATATGCGTAAGAATCACCTTAAAACCTGCTAAAAGCTAAGACTAATATGGTTATGTAGCCTAGAAGCGTAAGGCTCATAAGAAGCGCGGCGCGGACAAAAACAAGGGAGGCTGAATGCAAGCATAAGAATTTTACCCTCAAAACTTCACCCGGCCTCCCATAGTCCGATCTAGATAAGAGAATCTTTGTTACGACACGTTCTACAGAAGGCTCACATAAGAGCCTGAGAACCGGCGGACAAGAGCAGCAGAACAACCTGGATATCAATATGAAGCTGCTCAAGAGCAGAGCGTGCAGGAGAAAGGTTGATCTCCCATATCTTAACACTAGGTCTAATACTTAGACCCAGACCTATGTCCTACGGAAGTCTAGTCTAAACTTCCCTTATATGATTATACCTATTACTTATAGCGGCAGCGAGTTAGTAATACGAGATAATGTTAGCTTTAGACTCTTTCTATTCCTAATACTCACGGGTGAATCTGTATAACTTGGCATATATAATACACTCTTCGAGCTCGTTCTAGAAATTCTTTTTTCGTAGCATATTTTAAGCGGTTAGAAACTCATAGCAGACTAACTAATTTATATATTTCTCTAAAATGCCCCCAAGGCAAGGCCAGTGTACTAGTAGGCGGGGCCGATCACCCCTAGGTTGAGAATTCTCACCCCGTTCTCACCTCTATCACCTAGTCTGCAAAGTTCTCACCTATATTACCAACACTCACCTGGCGTGGACCGTCGCCGCTCTATTGTAATAGGGCTCTAGAAAGGATTGATCATGCGGATATAATGTGGCTTAAGTACGGCTGAGCGGACGGGAAGCCCTGTTCTCCACACCCTATGGTCGTATGTATTGAACTTGCCGTCGATGTGAAATATATACTTCAAGCCAGCACCCTATCATGTCATGGATGCGGCACAGAGAGAAATGGTGCGCGCCACTTTAGCGTCACGCGACCGGGGGTGGGCAGGGTTGGTGAGCTATAGACAGGTTAGTATTCTAGGGTCAGCACGTAGAGGGAAACCCTGCGCTTAGGTATGTAATAAGTGCCTGCATACTCCTTTCACTAGAGCATTTGAAAGGTCCAAAGGGAACATGACTTGGAACCAACATGAAATCAGCGGGAAGGGATGTTATGCGGCATGACCATAGATCTATTTCCATTTCCTTGCAGCTTGGAATACATATGCATAATAGAAGAGAAACAGAGAATTTGGGACCTGGGGAGGTTTGTGTCCAGATATGCATGCAAGAAGCAGAGCCGATACAAGGTTATTCTGACAACTCTCTTTCCGGTGGCATATCGTCATCTCTATGATGGTCGACAAGGTGTTCACCAGGGAGAGTAATGGCCCGATCGATTTGGTACGGCAATCCACGGTGACGGCCTCGAATCATCATGAAGCAAATAATGAGTTTGCTAAAAACGTTGAACTCCCCAGAGAGGGATGCATCGTTAGTCGGATACCCAAGACTGAGACCAACATTGGCACTTAAAGAGAGTTAGCCATTTTCAAGAAGCAATATTCAGAATGCACTTACTAGGCCGACACCACTTCAAACAAAACTGAAAAAACAGAGAATGCCTGGACAGCGTTAGCCAAACTTCAAACCCGAAAGATCAAACCAAGTACTCACTGGGATATTTGTATCTGCGATTTTACCAGACTCGGCAATACAGATGCAAAAACAACCAAGGAAAATATACCACAAGTCAAAGCTCAGCTGGTTTTGTATGTGAGCGATGATGTAGGATCGACCGTTTGTTTCATCAGCGGCGGCTTCTGGGCTATAAACTCCGAGGGTTCTCTCCTCGTAAACGTTGGAAGCCCTGACACTGATAGCAATCGGGAATGCAGCAATGTACATCATGACAACCAAGCTGAATTGGACTGCCGGATCGACATTAGCCAAGTTAAATGTGGCCGCTCCTGTATGACGAGAGGATGCTGCTTGGAAGATAGCAGCAAGTACCCGTGGACCAGCCGCCAGGTTGTTAACCGCAGGGTTGTGCAAATCGAGTACAATAATAAATATCACATCGATGGTATTCATAGCGAACAAGATACCAAACAGTATCCATGTCGGTCGGCTTGGAAAGAGTGATGTAAAGCACCGTCGTGGGTGGTCGAGGAGGAAGTTAAGCGTTTCCTTCATTGACGAGTTCTGCGGGCACAGCTTAAACATGATCCAAATGATCAGCCGAAGGAGACATGGATAGCAGGTATTCCCAGCAAAAGTCAGGAAACTCATAACTATCAGTGGGAACGTTGCGTCTTGGAAAGAAATCATTGAGTCTGGTGTGAGTGTGAAGCCGAGGTTGTCAATCATCGATTGAGCAGAATAGAACCCCCTAACACCAGAAAAGCAATATTAGTTGTCGATTCTGAGTTGGATGAATGCTTCACTTACCACCATACATTGCCTTGGCCACACTCTGCAAGGTAAGCCCGATATTTCGGATCGGCATGCTTTATCCACCCTACAAGGCAAATCGCCCCGAAAAGATGCAGACCAAAAAAATAACCGGTCACAATCTTTAGCAGCAGCTTCAAACTGCGGTATTCAATGCCACCTATCCTCTCGCGGTCCTCGGCAGTGAGGTGGTGAAACTGGGAGTTTCGGCTCTGCGTAGCTTGGGAAGAAATATTGGGCAGAGCGAGCTGCTTGAATTTGCTCTTCTTCCCTGACTGAGCGCTTTGGCTACGCCTGAGGCCTGAGGATCCACCAACTCTGAACATCATGGAAGCAGCCTGCTCGAGAGGCCGTGTCGTAGCAGAGTAGATACTCACTGCAGTTTGCCGACGACGAAGGCCTTGTTCAATACGCTCTTGGTCAGTGTAGGTGGAAGCCACGGATTTGGCTTTGATTGCCCGCATATCAGCATATGGTTACCAACAGGTGAAAATGAGAAGTGGATCAACTTACCATCATCTATGGCATTCTCGTCAACTTCAACGAATGAACCACCTTTGAATATTCATCAGCTCGTGAAGTTACCAAAAGGTCAATAATCCAACGTACCTCTATCGCGTCTCCATGGTGGGGGGATATAAAGGGCTTTATTCCTGACCGATGATTCCTGGTCATCATCAATGAATTGAATGGTTTGTCGGCGCGTAGCAAAGTCTCGCGTAGTACTTTTTGTATCAGTATCCGCGTTTCGCTCTATTGATTGATCGGGAAAGTCGCCGAAGTCGCTATATAGATCAGTCTCTGGTTAGAGGGGTACTTGTCATTTTGTAGTGCGACCAACTTTGAGAGAATTTCTGGCCCCTCATTGACTTCAGCCTCATCGTTCTTCTCGGTCGGTCTTTTGTACTGTGCTTCCTGAACATCTGAGACATCCTTCGGGTCCCTCTCTGCTCGAAGCTGAGCCTCGGTGTCTTCTTCATCCGATAGCTGTGGCCTTAGAATGTGCGGCGCTGATTTAGTCAAGAGATGTCAGCATGTGGGTCGTCTAAGTGCAAGTCTTATACAAAAAGAAGAACCATCGTACCAATTTCCTGCAGGCGCTTCTTAAACCAGCGCAGCCGAACTAGGACCACAATGATGTTGATGAATCCGACGTTTCCGAGGATGGGAATGATATATATATAGACCTGCTGGTAGGTCTTCAAGGCTTTGACATCTATTCTGGAAGCCGAAAGATTGTCAGAAGACCCAGTCTTTTCCCAAGATCGGGGAAAGAGGGGGGGAGGGGGGGGGGGGGGAGGAAAACTGACGTATTCAGTCCCGACTCAGTCGACGCGCTCGCACCGAAGAAGTAGGCATCGATCGCACGGAGATTTCCATATGGATAGATAATCGCTAAGCTCAAAATACTCAGAGTGATGATCCAGGCATCTAGTGTGAGGCTCGTTAGTACAGAGGAGACTCGCAATTGGAGATTAACCCACAATGCAAAGTAAGGAAGTCTATCGGTGGCTTCCACATGGCGTCGAAACGGCCTAGAGTGTGTAGAAGTAAGGGAAATTCCCGAAGACTGGCATGTTGAACTGACGACGGTTGGTGGCAACAAAATGCCTCACAATGCGGGATTTACGGCGACCAATCACCCGTTGCGTACTATCATGTGCGCACCAATCAGATTTTGAAAAGCGGCAAATCATAGCGACTGACAGAGAAGGGTTTTAAGGTTTTACACATGGAGCTCCACTGATAAGGCCCTTATCAACGAAGATATTGTCCTTTCGCTCCGCCTCTGCCCGCTTTGTCAATGATAAGCCATTCGTCATTTCCTTCACCCGTGACCAAACGAGTCATGTTCTCTACCTCTTGATCACGAGTCATGTTCTCTACCTCGCGGACCATCTCCCAGCTTGTCATCGTTTCCAGCATTTTCTGCTCATGCCTCATCCCGCCGGCATGATACACGACATCTGGGCGGTCCCGCTCCAGCTCTCCAACTTCAATATCATAGTCGCCGTACTGGGCGGTTTCATCTCCCTCTTTGGTCTGGTATCATATCTTTTGAAGGAGAATTTTTATGTTTCTGAAGCTCGTGAGTTCCGCAGGCGCCGGGAGACGCCGCTTGCTTTCCGCGGGGTGGCCGAGGTGTCACAGCATGAACAGAACACCAAAATCACTGACTCGTGGGCACAAAAACAGTCATTTCGCTCTTGGCGGGCGTTGCACTTGGACCAAATGGAGCAAAGTTCATCCGTCCTAGGGATTACGCCATGTGCAACCACGAAGGCGTCTCGGCCATCGAGTGCCGCGACAACTTAAATGCCATGACGCTCAACTTCTCCCGGCTGGTTCTAGGCGTCCAGCTGGTCCTCGCCGGCGTGCAGCTCCCCAGCAAGTATCTCAAGAAGGAATGGAAATCAGTTCTGCTGCTCGTCGGCCCGGGCATGACGGCCATGTGGATCGCCACGAGCCTGCTTGTCTGGGCCTTTGCCAGAACGCCCAGCTTTCTGCATGCACTCGCCATCGGGGCATGTGTAACTCCCACTGATCCCGTTCTCTCCGCCGTCATTGTCAAGGGCAAGTTTGCGGACCATAACATTCCCAAGGATCTCCAGCACCTTATCATTGCCGAGTCTGGCACCAATGACGGGCTCGGTTACCCGTTTCTTTTTTTTGCCCTCTACCTGATCAAGTATATGGGCTCGGGCGCGACATCCGGTGGTGCCGGTGATGCCATAGGCCTCTGGTTTGCCTTCACCTGGGGATACACAATCATCCTCAGTATCTTGTACGGCGCCGTGGTGGGCTGGGTGGGCAAGGAGCTACTGTACTGGGCAGAGCAGCGCAACTACATCGACCGTGAGAGCTTTCTCGTCTTTGCTATTGCCCTCGCTCTGTTCGTTCTGGGTACATGCGGCCTCATTGGCACTGACGATGTCCTCGCCTGCTTCATTGCAGGCAATACATTTACGTGGGATGACTGGTTCCGACTGAAGACCAAAGATGACTCCCTTCAGCCGACAATCGACATGCTTCTCAATGTCACTATCTTCTTGTGGTACGGCGCTTACATACCTTGGGACCACTTCGGTGATAACCCCATCATCTCGACCTGGCGACTTCTCATTCTTGGTGCTTTAGTTCTCCTCTTGCGACGTCTGCCCTGGGTATTTGGCATGCATACGTGGATCCACCAGATTAAAGAGGTCAGGCAGGCTATTTTCGTGGGATTCTTCGGGCCCATTGGCGTCTCTGCCGTCTTCTACCTATTTGTGAGTATGGAATTCATCGAGGAATATTTGAGTGACGAGGACGGTGTTCCCCGAAGCGACGTTAAGGACCTTGGCGAAACTATTCGGGTTGTCGTCTGGTTCCTTGCAGTTTGTAGCATTGTAAGTCGGCTTGTTTATACCCCCTTGGTTAACGACTAGACATGTAACGGCTGTTTAAGGTTGTTCATGGACTCAGTATCCCGCTTGGCAAGATGGGTTACCTCGCGCCTCAAGCCTTTAGTCGGGTGCTCAGTGAGACCCTGAGTGATGAGCCACTCTCGGTAGAATCTTGGCGCAGGATCCCGGTGCTGGGAAAATACATTGTCGGAAAGTCAAGCGATATGGAGTCTCGGCGTAGTCAGCGCACCACCGTCATATCGGGCCCGTTCAACCCTCGTCACCATCACACGGAGGCAAGTACGCCGGGTGATAATTCGCAGGTGACTGACGCATTAATTCCGGCCGGCCAAACTGAGGTCCATTATGGGGCTATAAATTCGGTCCCGCTTCGCCGCGAGCGGCAGATTCGGTTCCCTGACGAGGGGCAAATTAGTTATAGCTGCTGACTTGACACCGAGAGAACTCGCAATGGGTTCCTGGAGGGCCGTAATCAATAGGACGTGCTTCGTATATATTCTCTAGTTATATTTTTGTGAACCATTTGACACTTAAGCATATAGGGCATTGGTCTGACTGTGACGGGGCGCACCACATCTCATCGTCTTCCTTGCTTTATATTAACGCATTCTAATTTTGACACAAGACATTCTCTCTTAAAGTTTTGGAAACATTTGTTGTTGAAAATATCTTTTTAGCTTGTCGCAAAATGATTTGAGAAGGGGAGAGTGAGGGGAAGAGAACAGAGTGAAAAACAAGGTAGTAGTAAGTGAGTAATAATTGAGGAATATGTAAGGAATGTGTAAGGAATAAGTGAGGTAGTAAATATTTTCATGCTCAACAACCAATTCCTCCACAGTATCGGTATATAGAATAGTACTATCTACATTAGTAATGAACCACTCAGTTCTTTACTAAAGTAATTCACCATCGCTAAGATAATCTTACTTATTCAATATGGTCTATAGTAGTACACTCATCCATGGGGCCTTAAAAGTAGTCATAGTATTCAAGAGAGATGGTACTGGAAAATGTTTTCCAGATCGTGATCCACCCCGAATGCGGAGTGGTAGGGCGTACACACTATTGGTCTATCTCAACGGACCGAACCGATAAGCTTATCACATCCAGCAAAGTCAAAGGACCGTTAGAAAGGAAAGTAGCAGAGGCATGAAGAGTCGATTGATCAAACCTACTGCATAGCACTATGTGATCTGTATAAAGTGCTGCATATCGCAAATTGACTCGGGAAGAAGGTGCTGTAAGAGCTAGCTAGCATAGGCAGGCAAGTTGGAAGTGGCGCCGTATGCCATTGTTGCTGGTGATGGTGATGGTTGAGTTGTAGCTTGTCGGCGCAGCTATGCGAGGGAGATTAGAAACGGCTGTTTGGGTGAGGTGAGGTGGAAAGATTAGAGTCAAGTTTATGGGAGGCTATTATTTGGACACCTCACTAGTCATATATGGTATCATGCAATGATTATGACCCAGGCGTGTCTTAAATATAACATGCAACTGTACTTGATTACCCAAGTCTTCAAGAGCATATGACCCCGCTCCATTTAAGTCAGGAAATACACTAATGGCGTTGGCTCACTAGGTCTCGCTCCTTAATCACATTTATGTTTTAGAGTAGCCTAGTGTGGATAAAGTAGGTACCTGGGTATGTACTTGATAATATTACCCTCTGAATTTCGAAAGTTTTCCATTCAACGAGCAGCAGACCCACACACATGAGTTCTTCCATTGGCCTAGAGAAACAGATATCTTCACTTCTTCACTTCTTCACTCCGCATGTTCCACTTCCGCGCCGATCTTCTCAATAGATGAAGGTGCGACATTGGCGTCACCAAAAAGCATATCCATCTGTTCCAAAGTTTTGCCTTTAGTCTCCGGAAAGAAGAGAATATAGCAAATCATGGCGATGATATTAAAAACGAAGAAAACGTAAAAGTAGCGGAATCCAATGTTGGACAATGCTGTTGGCGAGAATTGCGCAAAAATCAGATTGATGGTCCAGTTCGTGAAGGTGGTGACCGAGTTTCCTTGGTTGCGAATATCTACCGGGAAGATCTCAGCGGGATAGACCCATGAGATAATACCAATGAAAGTGTAGAAGAAGCTGAAAACAAAGTTCATGGCCACCATTGCACGAAGCTCATTGCCGTTACTCTCGTCATAGTGCTGGGACATGGCGGCATTGCAAACCAGAGCAAGACCCATTCCAGCTGATCCAATGATGAGAGGCTTGATGCGACCAACTCGCTCCAGAGCCCAGAGACCTCCGGTACAGTAGACGATCGATAGAGCTCCGGAGATACCGATGATCATGAGTGAGGTTTTGGTATCAATACCCAGGGATGCATAGATGCGAGTACCGTAGTAGTTGATAACGTTGATACCAGACAGGGGACCAAAGGCCTGGACAGCACATCCCAGAATGAGACGACGGCGCCAAGAGGGCTTAGTGAGAATCGAGGTCCAGGTAATCTTGGTCGACGCACGCTCGGCGTCAATAGCTTCGCGAATTTCTTGGAACTCAAGCTCAATATATTGTTCCTTCTCCGGAGTTCCATCCCCATGGAGCCTCTGCAGTGTGGCAAGAGCCTCATCATGACGATCCTTTTCCATAAGCCAGCGGGGAGATTCGTTCAAGAACCACACACCACAAGCAAGGGTAAGACCAGGAATACACTGAAAAGCCAGTGGGAAGCGCCCTTTAGAGTTGGACTCTTGTTAGCCTACCTGGAATCTTTAATCCTGAGAAATGTGCTGACTTACATTGAACGGAAGTGTCAGTGAATGACAAACCGTACCCCAGCCACTGAGCGATAAGGTATCCCCAGCTCAACATCCATTGTAACAAACCGGACATCATACCACGAGTCGAAGACTCGGCCATCTCACCGGCATACATTGGTACGACTGAGGTGAGCATGCCAACCGCCGCTCCAGCAATAAATCGACCAATAATGAGCATAGTCATGTTGACAGATCCAGCCTGCAGAGCGCATCCGAAGCATGAGATGCAAGCCCCAGTGAACACAGACATTTTACGACCCAGTCGATCACCTGTAAACATGTTGATAATTGTACCCAGAATTGCGCCACCTTGGAATGCGGAAACGATGCCACCAGTGACAGTGTCATTGGGGTTGGAAAAGTACTTGATGAATTCGGTCTGGCCGATGGTGGAAGTGACGATACCGCTATCATAGCCGAAGAGAAAGCCTGGATGAAGAGGTCATTAATACTGGACAAGGTATATAAAGGACCTAAAGGTTGAAAATTTTCAAGGTTGATTGGTACCTACCTCCAATAGCCAGGAAGACGGCAGACAGCAATGTTGAGATCTTGGCCATTTTTGCCTCAGGTAGGTATGCTTGGAATGCTCACGACGAATCGATGATGAACAATCTCGCACGATGCATAGGTATGGGGAGATCGCATACCTATATACGTACGTACCTGGGTACGTACGCTATGGGCAGATGGAGTGGAACCTTGTCTGCGTGGTGGAAAAGCCAGACTGTGGGCCCATGATAGAAGCGGAATTTCCGACAAAGAGCATCCAGAGCAAACTGTGATTTGACATTGGTCGATCAATTTATCTTCGGTGTCTACCAGCCCGGATTCCCGTCTTAATTTCGCCCCATGCCTAAAGATGCGGGGCCGGGGCCCGCGAAAATCCCCATGGGGTTTACCTAGATCACAGTCTCGAAATCCCCAGACTTTCAGCCATTACTTTGGGGTTACAGATCTTGGATCCGCCGGTCTTTTAGACTTATTTGTTGGTAGATCCTAGCCGCCCATCTTCAGACCTCCTATCTCTCTCGATATTTTCTATTCTTATATCTTTTTTCTCACAATACGAGTGGTTGATTTCTGTCTTTTTCCTTGCTGCGGTTTATGTAGCGTTCTTTTTCCGTGCTCTGATGTCTCACTGCTGACACCAAAGTTTTGAATTTTCACTTTGGGATCATGGAAGCGACAGTGAACCCAAAAACTACAAGGATTGACTCAAATTCGTGAGCCTGGCTCGTGAAAAAAATTGACAGGACCGAGGAAATTACGGTAAGCGAGTCGGGAAACCCGACCAAAGTAGTCAAGTGGGGCTGTCTCGGAATACTTCATACCGAGCTCGGCTTGCCGCGTTCATTGATAGCAGAGAGAATTTTGTCACGATACCAATGTAGGCTCGCGAGAAAAATAGGTAACCGGAGACTGTCTGTAGAAGCTAGATGGAACTCTGCATAATATAGAAGAGAAGAGGAGAAGAGAAGCTGCCTCATTACCAACGCTGAGCGCTACCAGACGGTCACCTAGAATTTTAACCATGTTTTAGATGTCCCGATCTCGATTGGTCCCCGCCACCGGGAGGCTTCTGTGGCTTTAATGAAGGATGGATCCCGGTAGTTGCAGTGGCAGTGGAAATAACTTGCCGACAACTTGCCGTTTTCCTTCGGCTGTTTACTTTCCGGGAGATGCTTTCTCATCCCCCACACCCCAAAAGCTGTCCAGGTTCGGTCCTGAGGATCAGACGCTGTTCATTTTAAGCCCTTGCAGACTATGATGTCTCAATTTTGGATAAGATGCAGAAATGGAAAACGCTGCGCTTAGGCCGTGATATTTCGTTCGAACACACTGATTGCGCAATAGATAACACTGAGTAATGGATATCAAACCCGCATCAAGTTATATTTAGGTTTGATATTCATTGCACATTCTGTATTCAGTAAAGCTTACTCGCATGTCGGGTTAACAATCTTGGAAACTTTCCTGTCATCCTCACCAGTCTACTCGGATAATCCAAGCCACGTTCCTGGGCTAGAACTCCAAGGTTGTCGCCATGACTTTCTGACTGACACAAATCTCATTAAAATGTTATAAAGCCTTCAATTGACCCCGATAGTTACCAGAATACAACCAGAGGATACTCAGTTCTTTAAGCTTTGTGACCTGAATTCCTAGTCATGTTTTTCAAGCTGGCCCTTCTACTTGCTCTAGGCATCCCCAGCGCCTTGGGGGGGGCCCCTCCAAACGAACAGAGAAAGTCCAATATATTGATTGGAATTCATTCAGATCATATGGCGTCAACCTAGGTGGCTGGCTTGTCCAGGAATCGACTATCGACATATTGTGGTGAGATACCTATTCTGGAGGTGCCGAGGATGAATGGGGTCTTTGCGAAAACCTCGCCTCCCAGTGTGGGCCAGTGCTTGAGCAGCGCTACGCAAGCTGGATCACTACTTCTGACATTGACAAGGCCGCCAAGTCTGGAATCACCCTTCTGCGGATCCCGACAACGTACGCAGCTTGGATTAAATTCCCTGGATCAAAGCTCTATTCTGGCAACCAGGCTGGGTATCTAAAGAAAATTGCAACGTATGCTATCATGCGCTATGGGATGCATATAATTCTCGATGTCCATAGCCTCCCGGGTGGCATCAATGGCCTGACTATTGGCGAGGCTGCTGGTCACTGGGGCTGGTTCAACAACAAGCTTGCTGCTCTTTTCACTCTTCTCTTTTTTTCCTTTCCTTGTCGTCTTTGTTTCCGATATCAATGTCTTCTTGTCCATTTTATCTCATTAATCAAACACTGGGGCCAACGTAACTTCTGGCAGCTTAAAACAATGCCAGACCGACGATATATATTAGTTGCCTAATTTAAAACAAGCTAACAGCACGGAGAAAGCTAAAAATAAGGTTAAGTTATTAGCTAAGTAGACTGAATCTTCGTTGGGGATTCGGGGATTTAAACTTTCTACCAGTCCAAATTCAGGCATATGGCGAGCCATGTTATCTGACCAAACTTTGACTTAATGTAGTCAAGTCTTTACTTCAAATGTACAGATATAGAACGGGGGATTAAAATGGGCATCGGGGCTTGTATTCTATAGGTCGAGAGGGAAACTTTTCCTTTCTATTCTCCTGCCCACTTTGACTCGGACTTCAAAATCTTTACCAAATATCACCCCCACTTCAAGATGTCGCTTCTGAAGTCCGATGATAAGCTTATTGCACACGCTGACTACAGCGCCAATCCTCCCAAGAAGTGGCTGTGCTATGGCAAGGATAGGTGGATTGCTTCTTGGTTTGTCATTGACATTATTGTAGCCCACTACAATCTTCGTGCAGCCGTCCAACGAGCCGAAGATCTCGAAAAGAGAATATTGACGAGCAGCCAAAAACTTATTTCATATCCTGATCCTAAAATCGATGGGGAGGTCGAGTTCATTGCCCGAAGAATCAGTATCCTCGAGAGGGACCTTTACGAATGCGAATCGAAATCCCCCCCTCAGACAAAATGGATGATATCTTATAAGCTTTTAAGGACAGATCCAGGATGGTATCTCCGTAGTGAGCTTACCGAAGATTGCATAGGATTCGGTGGCTGCTGCGGTCGTAGCTGTGGCTGCTGCAAAGTCCGCCAAACCTCAAAATGGATAAAGGGAGCTGGACACTGCACAGCTGAGTGTGGCTGTTGTGCTATTCATCGAAATGCCAGGTTCGCCGACCATGAGAAGAAGAGTATTAGAGATCAATTGAGGAGAATGTTGGATCGGAAAACACCTTCTTATCTTATAGCAATTGCAACGGGTTATTTTATGGAGATCTCTCCGCCAAAGTTCCAGGCCACTGAGATAAGAGTGCTCACTGAAAAAGAGACGCTGCCAAAGGAAGAAACGCTATCCGGAAAAGAGATACTGTCTAAGGAAAGGGCAGTGTCCAAGGTAGAGGCAATATTCAAGGAAGAGACAACGTCTAAGGAAGAGGCAATGCCTGAGGAACAGACAACCTCTGAGGAAGAGGCAACCTCTGAGGAAGAGACAACCTCTGAGGAAGAGACGATCTCCGATGATGAAACAAGCTCTGAGGAAGAGACGATCTACGATGATATGATGAAATTATGTCACGGATTGAACTTCTCTTCCAAGTTTCCGACAATGAAGAGGACTGGAAGGACTGGGATGCTTTGATTGCAGAGTATGAAACATGAGAGGATGCTAGCTGGAAAAATTTAATGCAAGGGACAAACAATGTCTTCAGGCTTGCTTCTAATTTAGCTGATGAGAGAAGGAACTATTAGCTTTGTTGTGGGGAATTCAAGTGCATCGCATTTGTTCAGCCTGTGATTTCAGGCATCCATCCAAAATGTAAGGTGTCCTGAAGTCAGATAAATCTCTCTAGTCCATGAACACACCTTCCATCTTTGCCATTTTACCTCCGCTAACACTGTTCCATAATCTTCAATTCATATATTTATTTTGAATATACAGAATGCGTTCCGGGACATCCGATGTGGACCCTAGACCCTGACCCTGAGGTGGAGTTGAAATAGGTAGCATTAGGCTACAATAGCCCAAAGCGCCAAGTAAATGAGCTTTTCTTTTCCTTTTCTTTTCGTTTTTTATCCTTTCCATCCCTCAAACATTTCAACCATGGCAGGCGCTGCTTCTTCCTTTGGCTCCAGGGTCTTCAAGACAATTTCTGTCGTTCTCTTGACCTCCTGGACGATAACAACTCTGGGTTTCTCCGCACTAAACGTCCTCAACGAGAACCGGAGCCTCATCGGAACAGCGGCATCAATCAGTCTCCTCACATACTTGGCATGTCGTCTTCTGGTTTTCACACAGCCAACTGCCCAGAATGACTCGATTGCTCACATCCTGACAACCGCTCACCTCCGATCACGCGGAGAAGCTCTCGCAACTCTTGTGTTTACATGTGCTTGGCTGTACGAGCTCCTCTCCCAAGCATTAATAATGGTGTTCATGACCATTTTTGGGGGCGCAATCGCGCATGCTATTTACACTGATGCGTTTGTCGAGGATCCTGTCGATCTTCATCAAAGTGATTCAGACAGGGAGAATACCTCTCTGGCGGTGGCGGAGATTGACGAATTCAAAGAAAAAGTGGGCGTGGATCCGGTCGCTCTTTTCAAGTTGATTCCACCCAAGGCCCTGATCTATTTCGCTATTCTTGTATGGGTCAATTTTGCGACTTTAGGTCTTTATGTATTGCGTCTTTCGTGGAGGTCGGCAAAGGTGGTGCTTGGGTCTTCTCCTGTTCCTGTTGTGCAAAAGGGTGAGGCTCCGGACCCAAAGTGATGATTGCGATTCAGCAGCTTCCAAATCTCATTTTCAGCGAGATCGATATAACCCGGTCCATGCCAGATTCCAAGGCTGTTGGGATTGCCCATTGTGTGAAAGGCACCCATCTGAAGACTCATCTGGGTAGGTCTCTCTTTATCAGTTTATATCTTGATCTAGTTCGGTTCATAAATTCCCCAATATATTCTACTTCTATATCAAGACATTTGTACATCCAGTCAAGATAAAGTCAAAATTTAATCAACAGTTGTAAACCCCACATTAAATCCATGTTCACGAAATAGTGGAGATTATGCACGGCCTTCATATCTGTATAAACCGGGAAAATAAGCATCAGCTTATGCTCCTCATCCGAGCCCGAATGGCGATTACTCAGAATTGATAAGCCGTCGGCTTCGGGGTTAGAAAGTGGTCACGGATTTTTCAATCAGCTTGATTAATCTAATTTAATCAAGCGAAGATACCATCTAATGCTGCGAATTACCTTCCAAAAGCCGAGCAGAATTACTAATTCTAATTTTGTCATACTCTTCTTATGCATGTCTGCATTAGTTCCAGATACACCTGCACAAACATTGTGTGACTTACGAATAGTATGTACTAATTCTGTCAAAATCGAAATATAAACCCCAGTTCGACACGCGTGTATCGCTTTTTAATCCAACCAAGCATCCAGTCTCTCAATACAATCATTTTATTTACTATCTGCAACCTTCTTCATGATGGGCCCTTACACTTCTGCTCATTCTAATCCTCAAGGCGCCGGAGACGCCCGACCAACCGCCCTCCAAATAATCCAGGACGAGTCCCTCGAAGGGAAATTATCTGACAAAATTATAATCATCACAGGATCGACATCCGGCATTGGCATCGAAACTGCACGAGCGCTGTCAGCAACAGGCGCGAGATTATTCCTGACAGCCCGCGACACAGCACAAGCCGAAAAAACCCTAGCTGAAATTCTCGAATCCGACCGCGTCGAGCTTATCAAGATGGACATTTCCTCATTTACCAGCATCCGCACAGGAGCAGCAGAGATCCTAGCAAGATCACGCAACCAGGTCAACATATTAGTCAACAACGCCGGAATAATGGGTGTCAAGGATCTGGAACTCACAGATGATGGACAGGAAATACACTTTGCAACCAACTATTTGGGACATTTTCTTCTATTCCAGCTTCTCAAGCCTGCTTTGCTTGTCAGCTCGTCGGCCGAGTTTCATTCCCGAGTTGTCAATGTTGCGTCGTCAGCTCATCGGGCTTGCCATCTGAAAGAGAGCGATAACTACAATTTTGAAAAAGGCGGGTATAACTATGGAGCTGCATATGCGAATTCCAAGCTGGCTAGTGTGTACATGGCCAATGAGATAGATCGTCGGTATGGTCACCTAGGCCTTCATGCGACGAGTCTTCATCCTGGTGGGATTAACACCAATTTGGCAAGGCATGTGGGGAAGGAGTTTGTGGACCACCTTGTGAGTGATGAGAATATCCTTAGGATTATGAAGAGCTCTCAGCAAGGTGCTGCTACGACTATTCTTGCTGCGGTTGGGAAGGAGTGGGAGAGCAAGGGTGGGAAGTATCTTGAGGATTGTGAGGAAGCAAAGCGTGGAGTGGATGATAATGAAACTTTCGGGGTTGGATATGTTCGACAGACGTATGATCTGGAGAACGAGAAGCGACTTTGGAAGGATTCACTGCTCTTGGTGGGAATGTCTAATGAATCAGACTAGGTATATAGAAATGTAGGCAGGATTGCGTATTTGAAAACTTAACGTTCAATATTTCTCTCCACATTTTATTGATTATTTGCTCTTGTCTATATGCAATTCTATTCGATGCGCTTTTGTGTTCAAAAAGGAAAATCTATATGCGAAAGATCAAAGACACTGTGAAATCAACCCACCATAGCTATTCGACATAACTCCTGGAGCATGAGATAGTCAGAGCTTATTGCGGTACACGAGGGCCAACACTTTGCCAGAACTTGCAGCGCTCTCCACGACCACCTTCCCAGGTCGATGCATCCGCCAGTGTAAACTCATTCTTTACACCAGGATCTTTTCGAAGCCAGTATGAGAGATGATCAGTGACCCTGTCGAAAATTGTCCTTCCACCTGTGGTGTTCAGGTTCATGAGTACAGGTGAGGAATCATTCCACGTTGGCCAGGAGATATATCCGTTTGCTCCTTCAGGCACTGTGGAGTTTTCCGCACGGCCCTTCGCATCTGCGATGGAGATTACCGGGGTATCATTTATGATGAAGGAACCCCAAATTTTCTGGAATGCATGCGTAAAGCCACGAGTAGGTGTGTGCGCTCCAACAGAGAAATATGCGGTCAGGTCTGAACCGTGGTATGCAGGCGTAACGGAGAATTGGTACTTCCAACTCTCTTTGTCGGTACTTCCTGAGAAGGCATCTGCAAGCCAATAGGAAGCACAGTCAAATGTTGTCTCAGCAAAGATATTAAAAATAGTTTGCTGAAGGCCTGTCGCCATCTCTGACTGATTCAAAGCGGTTGGGCCCCGATCACCCAGTGTGTCGTACCGGGGGCCAGTGTTCGTGGGGGAACTATTCCAGAACCCATAGATATCCCTCAAGCGGGAATAATCAAACGCAGTGAATAATGGAAAAGTGCTCTTGATGTAACTCAAGAAACCATCAGTAGTGTTGATGTACGGCGGACTCAGGGGCACGCCATCGTTAGCATTGTTCTGAGAAGGTCAGCATTCATAGTCCAATGCATATTGATGGAAATTAATGGACTGACACCAGATAATATACGCTTGCCGCTCACTTTTTTGTTAAGCAATTGCGTAGATGATAGTTCTTGAATGAACTCGCCGTCTATCACAGGCTGGAAGGCCCAAGTACCCCATGATCCAGAGATTGAAACATTTGCGCTTGCGTGTTGCAAGGTCTTCGTGTCTGCATTGACGAGACAGTCAAAGATACCTGGTTCTGATATGAGATCCCCATCATAGCATCCTGCACGTAGTGCAAAATGGAGATAATGACTTGTCGGCACTTCAGCATCGAAGTGGTACATAGCCGGAGAATACGGGCTGGCGGCGATAATCTACACGGGTCAGTCAAACTTCCCCAATGTAGCATTACACGTACATTGTTGAACAAGTGATCCTCGCGACCTCCATAAGCCATAGCTTGTAACATCACTGCGCCTGCGCCTGAAGATTCACCACCCATCGTGACGCGAGATGCATTGCCGCCGAAAGTTCCAATATGATCTTGCACCCATTTAAGAGCGAAACGCATATCCAGTAGGCCTACATTAGCTTGACCATATCTGTGCACATCTTCCGATGACAGAAAGCCAAAAGCACCCAGTCTGTACTGGATAATGACCGCAATGAAGCCGTTTTCGTTCGTCTTAATCCACTCACTTGGGTCGTAGGTGGCCCCGAAAAGGCCGTACCCACCGCCATCTGTGATTGTTTAGCGACAGTGGCTTTTAAGACACATGATATTAACACTCAGTTGAGCATGGACTTACGGATCCAAAGAAGGACGGGGAGATTCTTTGCCCCAGGTGGCGCATACACATTCAGGAATAAACAGTCCTCGTCGCCGGGGGCGGAATTGAAGCCGTAAATTTTTGGCAATTTCGCACCACCAGACTGAGGGCAACGAGGAGGTTGCTTCATGGCACATTGAATGGAAGTCAAGTTCACTGGAGGAGCCTGTGGAGCTTGCCATCGAAGCTTTCCAACCGGAGGGGCTGCATAACGAATTCTAGTCGAGGTCGTTAAATAACTCAGAATACCCAATCAAAATCCCAAAGTTTGAAATCTCACCCTTTGAAAACATTAAGATTGTAGGCACTGTCATAGTACCCTTGGTAGCTAGCGTAGCCTAAATCAACCAGCGGGTGAGCTGTATGGGCAGAAGCAGCTAGGTTGACCCTGGTTGTAATAAGTGCGAGAAGGATCAGGCCGCCTATTCCCATAAAGCCCATCCTGACCTGCTCGTCAGAGCTTGCGTTTTTTTCTTTCTTTTGTGGCGACTGGGGGGAAAGTAAGGAATGGCGGAGACTTGATTGGAGGTGTGGTGCGGTGAAGATCCCAGCCCCTTATGTACAGTTCATGCAAGGCTGTCGGCATCTGACCTGCTTACTCACACCAAATGCCCCATGGTCTATTGAGAGCGTGTTTTAAACGGTTTGCGTTCATGATCAATTTGCTTCTGGTGAACGTGTAATCATAATCTCCCATTCGCATTAGATTTCGCGTTTGTTGACTCGATTTAGTCCTATAAAAATGGATACCATAAGATTGGTAAATGTAGGTTCTGGATCATTCTGATTGACCCATTAAGGTCGGTCGCATTATTCACGCTAGGCTCACTCAGCAATATCGTAGTAAAATGGGGGCCGAAGCTTGTTCATGTGGCACAAACCTCAACGCTAATCCTTGGCATCCCTTGGAGACGTACAGATGCCCGATATATCTACACAGCCAGGACTCTCAATAATTCAAAGATTATGAAATCCAAAACAGAGAGAAGAAAAGAGGCCCAATAAAAGCATGATGAGCTTTATAAATCACGTAGAAGCAAATACGTTCAAGATTGACGAAGGTCACACCGGTGCAACCCACAAAGCGAACATGATGACCTTGAAAAAGCAATGACAAATACTATCAAAAGCCCACTCCAGGGCTGTTGTACTGTGTGATCTCCTTGAAACACTCCGAGTATTCAGGCAAGCATCAGGCCTTGCTTTTATTGCCAATTGCTCTCAGCTCCTGCATTCCTGTGCCATAGACTTGTTCATCCCTTTAATCGGCTTTCACATTTAACATGTGCATTTGCGTCGATCCCGACGACTCATACAACCTAGATTCAAATTATCATGATGGGTCACGTTGATTTGAATGAATCACGGGTTACAATCGTGACCGTGTGTTATTCTATCCCGATTCCGATAATGATTACATGTACTGGACTACGACTTTTCGTAAAACTACGACCCTCATCCAAAAATGCCATCGCTTTTGATGATTTAATGATCATCGTCGCTACAGTAAGTGCTACAGTTCGCCCGAAACACTATTATCCTCGTCTCCGAACGGCCCGCGTGCTAACACTAGTTTGTTGTAGTCAATAGCCGTTGGGCTGTGCATAAGTGGCTTAGTATATGGTGAGCTCTCTTGGCCCGTCAAGCCATTGGACCTAGAGGCTAATCATGACTTTTTTTTCATAGGTCCACCTTATGGCTTTGGTCGACACGAAGCCGCTCTTTCACCAGAAGATATAGAAAGCTTCTTGCAGGTACGATATCACCGCGTCCACCATACCGTTTCAGAAACTGAATTCTAGACTAGGGCGACTATGTCTTTAGTCATTTTTACGACTGGGCTATTGCAAGTACTAAACTAGCAATTCTTTCACTCTACTATCGCATCTTCAGCACGGTGGTCTTCCGCCGATTCTTGAAAGGCACGGCTATCTTCATCGTATTGTGGCTCGCGGCCATGGAGATCGGTCTCGGACTGCAATGTTTCCCTGTTCAAAGAGCTTGGGACGCGAGTGTAAAAGGAACTTGCCTCGATTTGGTGGCATTTTCTTACTTCACCAATATCACGAACTTAGTTACCGACATATGGGTGTTCGTGCTTCCGCTACCGATTATCTTCAGACTACATGTTACGCGGCAACGGAAGTTCGAGCTTGCAGGAGTCTTTGCCATCGGTCTATTGTATGTTTTATGTCCCCATCTCTTCATTTGAAGATACTGTGCTGATTCGAGGAGCGCATGCGGTGTTACTCTTGCTCGTTTAACAGTTGTCGTCTCACAAGGATCGTCTGATTTCACATGTAGGCCGAAATAGTCTTAGACTGACATCCCGGAAACTAACCTTTTCTTAGGGACCGGTGTTCCTCTTGGAATCCTATCCGTATGGGAGCCTCTGTGTGGGATAATATGTGCAAATATCCCTTTGCTCTACAAACTGACCACTGTAGCCTTCAAAAAGGTTCTTTCTTATAGATCATCAGGAACAGGTGATTCTACTTGTACGCCAAATGACTCGGAAAGAAAACGGAGGTCCTCGAGCATGCATAGCGAGTGGGCCATGTTTCCCAGGGCTGATAAGGGTTGTTCAGCGACCGTCAGTGAGACTCGGTCTAATCAAACAAAAGTGTCGGCGGTGGGACAATCGCGGTCATTATCTCCAGTCAAACCACAAGAGATAGAGGAGTGCTGATTCGAGTATTTAAAATTTATATAAAAATATTGGTTGATACTGCGAATACTCCGGAAAGGATTAAAATGCTAACATGGTACAGCCAAGTGGCACAGAATCCAACGTCAGATGGACTGGCCTAATGAGCTCTCGTAGCATTCCCCCTCGGAACCGCCTAACTAACCATCACAAGCAATGAAAAAACACCAAAAAAATTGACCGACGCAGGGGTCGAACCTGCAATCTCTTGATTCGTAGTCAAGCGCCTTGCCATTGGGCCAGCCGGCCTTATTGATGTATGAGTGGTGAAAATTTGCCATTATAAGTGGGGCCAGCCCTCCTGAGGATTGGCTCAAGTCTCCACTATGCAACTGACCGGGCCGTGCAACCGAGGCCTTGGCAACTTGATTTTCAGCGACTGATCGTTTGATCACATTGTTACTAAGTATTCTTAGAGTTTCTTGAATTGCTTATATAAAATATGCCTTATATCTCGTGAGAATGAAACCTTGGCATGCGACAATGACTTGGTTGTATCGTGATCTTTGGGAGAACGGTGCAGAGACTCTCAGGGCAATGTATATAGTTTCAATTTCCAAACTAAAACCTTGGGATTCATGTTCAAATGTTGAACCGGCCCTACTGGTAATTAACTCAGTTCCAATTCAAATGAGCCTTGGAGACGAACAATCAATTGATCGCTATATATCATCTACACTTTGCCGATCATTGGCTGCGGTGGTGCAGTCAAACGTCTCAAAGCTGCTTCACAGTATTGGCGTAGACGCCAACAACATCTGGTCCAGCCCATAGAAATATGACCATTGTGCTCAAATGTCGGATCAACCAAAACAACACTAAATAATAGTATCACCACAGCCAAGGTCGAGATCTTCCGCCTCGTCGGCCCAATCCGACAATTCCTGCTTAGCGCCGGCGCTAGGTGTAGCTTAGCATAATGTCCTAATTTATAGCGATGATAAAAATTTTCTTGGCAATTTACGCTTTTCAATGCCTATCATTGCTTGTTTCTTCCCAAATTAATTTTCTATGATGGCTTCTTCCCCCGAGCTGTGCGCCCAAGTGGCATCTCAGATCGAAGCCATCCGACTTATAATCACCCGTCTTTCTGACTTACCCCCTGGGTCAGCCGGGTCAGCCAGTCCTGTGCAAGAGGCGCAGAATGAACTTGAGTTGCTCCTTGGGGTTCTTGGCAATATTGAGCTACAGTCCACGCAATGTGATGATCATGCAAGCCCGAAACTATGGAGCAAACTCGAGGACTGTCACTGTTGTCTGTCGGAATTACAAAGCCTCCAAAAATACAGAGGGCAGAGTTCATCTGAGACTAAATTTCTGGAATTCCGTGCCCGATTGTCCGACTTGATATTTGAGTTTAGCGTTATAAATGCAGACATGGCTATGTATGTTGGCTCTCATCTCATCAGCGGCAAAACGAGCTCAACTCTAATATAACTCTCAGATCGTCCCATGCCAAGCTTGAGCGCTTGCTACAGACTTATATTGGCGAGCTTGTCGAAAGCAAGCGAGATATACAAGTTGTCTCTGGTCCTTTTGGTGATGCTTCAAACCCCGAAACAGACGATAGATGGCAACGTTTACAAAGCGAGCTACAAGATTTCGGTGTCACATCTGAGCAGTCCACCCAGGAACGTGATTTTATCCTCGCGACTCTTCAGAAAGCGGTAAATGATAGTAATATCCCAGAGCCCGATCGTCAACTAGCTTTAGTGGAGCCTCTTGCAAGTCCATCGCGCCTAGCCCAAAGGACCTCAGATGAAAACTCCGAATCTTCCGTCCAATACCAGAGCGAAGAGGCTCTGGCAAATGAAGTCACGCCGGAAGAGATCTCACACATCGAATCAACGCCTGTCATACTGGCGGTCAAGGGCAAAAAGCCCGGTTTACTCAAATGGATGAAGTTCAAGATGTCAGGGGACAAGACTGAGCTACTCACGTTAGCCAGAAAGGGGGGAATTGACCAGATGAAAGAGGTACTGAAAAAGGGCACCAGCGTTAATGCACAGGACTCAAATGGACATACAGCATTGATCATAGCCACATCCTGCGGTAACCAAGAAATGGTGTCTCTGCTACTCTCGTGCAAAGCCAAGGCGGATTTGAAGGGGAAAAATGGGGAAACAGCCCTCTTCGTCGGTGCCCAAAAAGGATACGAGAATATCGCCAAGCTACTACTACTCCATGGAGCAGATCCCAAAGGTCCAAATCTCCGTGGTAAATCAGCCCTCTCGCAAGCTGTCACATGTGGAAACTTGAGCATGACTGGTCTGCTACTAAGCCACGGAGCCACCACCAACGTACTATGTGCCAACGGTGATACGGTTCTTACCTTCGCCGCTGGAAACAATTATATCGAGATCACACAGCTGCTATTAAGCGCTGGCACCCCGGCAGATCAAATTGGGTCTTCAACTAGAACTTCACTTTTCAGGGCGGTTGCCAATGGGAATGTTCAGATGGTGAAGCTTCTGATGGATCATGGAGCAAATCCAACCCGACTAGATAGCCAAGGAATTTCGCCCATGCTATTAGCAGTGCAAAACAGGCACAATGATATCCTCCACATTTTCTACCAATTCGGGTATTCTTACCAACAGCAAGGGCTGGGGATTGGTAGAACTGTGGTTGCTCTTGCGGCAGTTGACTTCATGACTACTATAGGTAACATGACTTAGAATCGAGATTGGTGTACTTAATGTTTCGATTATAAAATATCATTTATTCTTAAATAATATTAAAATATTGAGAGTGTCTTGGTCTGCGGAGTGAGATACCCAACAATTCTCATGAAAGAAGGACGCCACGGCCGGGATTCGTACATGATCACCAACTATCTTACTAACCAGCATGCATCTTACATGTACAATCTTGATCACTATCCCATGATTATACCTTATTTCTTGATTTTGTGTTCTTGCACCAAGGACTCTTTTGAGTGTGAGATAGACACATTAATCGCATTTCTGAAAATGAAACCAGCAGACCAATGTGAAATTCTCAATTAAGTCAATATGAATAAATAAACTATTACCTATCTACAAAGAAACCAGTACCTAGACCTATGTATAAATATGTCTGTAGTAAGAAACATTCTACAATGAAGTGAGCGGAAGTACCTAATTTGGCTGCTTGACAAATAAATATATTAGGCAGCAATTTGCTATATAACCTCAAATTTGCATTCTCTCTTTCTTCCTTATTCCACCACCGCACCATCCTTAACGTGACTGAGATGGGGGGAAAAAGCTATTGATCCCTATATCATGTTGCCACGGCAGAAGAGCTGATCAGATGTAGAGGATGTGGCTATAGAAATCAATCCCGCTCTTCATGAGCTATATCAGGGATGCCATTATTATTTGGTTCCATAACCCTTTCCCTCAAGCGAGCGATTTCCTTACAACCAATGCACTCCAAGAAGTAGAAAAACAGATTCTGGGATCAAGGGGGAACTTGGCACCATGTTCTTCTAAAGCAATTTCACTTAAGGATCCGAAGTAGATCTCGCTACTTTGTCTAATGCTATCAAATATCTTTCTTGAATGGTTATATGTTAAAGCAACTCTTTGCCTTTAATTATAGGCAGGAAAGGAACAATCAATAAAGCTTTTGAAACAAATCTACCCAAAACGCCAGTACCATATATGACACAAATGCAAAGAAGTCCTAGCCCATAGCTCAAGACTGCATCTTGTTGCTGTTCTCCTCGTTGAACTGGTCGCGGGCAGCAGTGAATTTCTCAGTGACAACATCACACAGGTCCATCAGGTCATTGAAACCCTTCTCAAGAGCCTCGAGGGCAGTAGTTGAGTCTGATATTCGTGTTAGCCGAGGCGATCCTTGAATCTTTGTGTTATCGAGAATCCGCAATCTGTGATCGCTTACCACTAGTCTGGATACGGAGGTGCATCTTCGCGTCGGAGGGGTGGGGAATAGTGTAACCGCAGAAATCCACAGCCGGGCTAATTCAGTTAGTGATGCCGTTCCAACAGACCCGATTCATGGGGTTCCGAGCAGGACACTCACTTCTTCATGATGGCAAATCGCAGCGCGTTACCCATGGTGTGGCCTTCTCCTTCAAACTGGAATGATGCGGCCGTCTCTGAGGAACCGGGCAGCTATGCGATGGGTTAGATCTTATGCGAACATGTAAACGTTCCTCTTGCGGGTGTTACATACCACCAGAATGCGGCGCTCGTCCAGCATCAACTCATCTTGTGGCTGCTCGACGTCCATCATGGACTGGTCTTGGGCATCTTGGGAGTGGACAGAGCCAGGCATTGTGGGATTGGAGACGGAGGATTTGGCAGAGATGCGTGTAGATCGTGGAATGCTCGAGCTCTGGCTCGTCGGTGAAGTGGCAAAGTGGTGGTAGAGTTTGCAGGCAGTTCGATTGAATAGTCTCTGGGATCGGTTCCCGCGTGTTAAAAGTAGTCGCAGAGGGGATTCGTGAAGGCAAGTGACGACTTTGGCGATTGGAATTGCCCGCAAGAAAAAAAAAGTGGGTTATCGATAGTGGGGCTCACCGCCTGCCCTTTCGGGTCTACAGGTATATTTTTGGCTTCAAGGCAATCATATTCTTTATTCCAACGACATTTTTGCTTGCATATCTGACATACATTAGTGATGTAATGGCTGTCCATGATTCGAGCTGTTTGTGTCGTGTAAGAACTGTTGGGCTAGGTCAATCATTGTTTTGAATTCTGTTCCACGACAGTTACGGTTACAGGTGGAGCAGTTCATGGTGTGATATGATGTGTATTGAATATAGTACATAGAAGCGTGATAAATTCAACTTACATGGAACAGCTTGTTCCCAGGCAGAAGTGTAGAACCCATAGAAACCGAGGTAGAAGCAGTTGGGCCGCAACTTCTATATCTACCTTTAGAACCATGGATCTGATGCAAGAGTGAAACCCGTTCAGGTTAGAGTGACCCCTGTGGCTGGTTTCATCAAGTGGCTTTGGAGCCTGTTCGCCTTCCCAAAGGGGAACCCCCGTTTAGCTTCATGACCTATCACATCTACGAAATGAACCAAGTACTTGGGACCATTTGAGAACAGATGGTTTGTTTGTGCAAAAAGAATGGAGATAGCGGGAAGCTCATTAAACATCTCCTCATCTCCGATCCAATGGAGAAGCTGGGGGGAAACGAACCATCGAACTAGTGACTGGCTTGACAATATTAATTTCCCTTGGAAATTGCAGTGTAAAAGGTATCGATTCTAAAGTTCCAGCCACATCTGAAGGAGACCGTGCACATTGACTGAAACGGACCCGAGGGGGAACTCTAGAACCCGATCTGTGCACTCAACTCGTGTTCTGTGAACTCCAAGTCCGTTGACGTGGAGGGCAACCAATGAACGAGGCAGTCTAGCTTAAAATTCAAGTTTTGTGACGGTCGGCAAAGGGTTCCGTGCATTAGTGATACGGAGTTCATGATCCACATCTCGGGGAGGGGCCATGGTGTTCATGATTTATCATGCATTTATCATATGGAAAAAGCAACTAGCGACAACTAGCGACACCTATGCAGCCCCCAACCTAGTGTCACATCGCGAACCATACTCCGGGTCGAAGTAAGCGCCATGTTTGACCTGGTGTGATGTGATCTACTGGGATGCCAGGAAAGTGTCGATCAGGTCTGGGCGTATTGGGGGCCAGATAAACTCAGTCCATATCCAGAACAGTAGGAGTGGAATCCGGTGAGTTAACACCAAAAGCGAGTTTAGTTAAACCCTTTGAATCAGATATGTTTCACGATGTACCAAAATGAAGAGTAAATTAGAACAGAAACACGTCGTGTCTCAGCCGAGGGATTCTGATACGCCCAGTGCCCCCAGAGTGGAAGCCCCTGCTCCACTATGAACTCTGTTGTCGTGCAGTACTATTGACTTATTGGATCTCACTGGATTCCCGGTAGAATCAAGTACCTAGTACTTGACACAATGGCCCCCCCTTCTTATTAATGCAGGTTTTAAACTATTATTTCCTCCCTTGGGGCCCAGAACCTTCATGTTTCTTTTCCTTAGTCTTAGCTTGAAATCCTGAAGCTCCTCTCTCGCTTGTTGCTTCTGGACCTTTTTTTTTTCTCGTTTCTTTTTTTCCCCTGCGATCTGTCACACTTGCCGCCTAACCGCCGAACTTCCCCCCCTCCAACCTCCCCCAACATTTTCCTAGTCTCTCATTTTCTTTGTCCATTCCAACTTGGACATTGATCTTCGCTCGCTCGATCCTCAAGGGCACGATCTTAGCCCCGCTTACATCTGTTCATTGATGCTCCTCTCTTAAGTCTCCGAGGTGCTTGGACGCCGATCCCGGACTGGGATTAAACAGCGCTATATACAACAAAATAGAGAGGGTTTGCCATCTATCAAACAAAGCGATCTGATCTGATCTGATCTGATCCACTCAACACTGTCACTATGTCGACGGCAATTGCCTCCGCGCCGGCAGCTCAGCTATCCTCGCCGCATACCACCCGCGATCCCAGCCCCAAGAATTGCCCGACCCTGGCCCCTCCGCCTGCAACGAATTCCTCTCCACCCCGAGTGGCCAGTTCACAAGATGCCCATTCCAAAAGGACTCCCGAGCACAAAGACCCGTCGTCTCCGTAAGTGATGCCGAATACTGCGTGCAGAAAATGAGACCTCCAGAGCAGAAGGCTAATCAGAGCGCGTAGATCGCAAGGTAGCGCGGGTCCCAAGATTACCGTGAAAAAGGAGCCTCCCTCCTCGCCCCGTATACAGACTCGTCCCCGTCCCCGCAAGTTGGATCTTTCGACAAGTCTTCCCTCCTCCAGTGGCTTGACCGTTCGGCCGCCCGGAGGCCCGATGACCGCTCGCGACGGTGTCACTATGCAGGATGTTGGCCTAGCTTGCTTGTCGCCCGGCTTCCAGACCCATGATCCGATAATGAGAGAGCAACTGCAGCGCAGTCTCTCCGTGCGCGACCAACAGCGATCAATAATCGAGGCGCGGCTACAGAAACCTGGTAAGGATGACGGGCCGCCTTCACAATCGGGATTCATGGGGATGCCACCCCGGAGTAGCTCGAAGCGACGACCACCCCCCGGCCTCTCGATCGTCCCACCCTCCGCATCGCAGTTTGCAAATGAGCGAGTTATTCAGTCGGCTCCGTTGCATCAGACATTTACCGGCCGCTATCAGCCTCAGCCTTTGACTCGTCATGTCGTCAACCAGAGCCCAACTCTGGGTGCTACATCTCATATGCATCAAGTTCCGGCCACCCAGACAAACAACCGTCTTCCCCCTCTCTCTGATGTGTTTGGATCTGATGCACTCGGTCGGGATCGAGAGCCCAGTCGTCAAGGCCTCTATCTGAATGCCTCGAGCAGCAACTCCTCGCAATCCAACTTGGCTCCCATGCCTTCTCCGGGTCTGCCTGCTATGTCTCAGACCCCCAGTCGGCCGCGGGAGTACCGATCAGCCGAAGAAGCTGTACAGGAGCTGTCGGGAGGACGGGAAGAGTTGCTTCCCCGGATTGTGCATTATGGAGGGCACCAACCGCCCACCCCACCATCCCCGCAGACCATGCATACTGCACCTAAGACTGCTCCTCTGACCTGGGAAGAGCCTGCCCCAAGTGCACCCCTTGCTCCGATGCAGATCGCGGATACAACTGCGCGCCGTCGCCCTCGCAGCGAATACGAGAATGATAACGGAAGCCCCCCTCTGGGACATGGCCCTGATTCTCATTATCGGCCTAACCCGGCCGCCAACCCTGGTCCGAGTGCCACCTTCTCCGGTCCCTTCGGTGCAGGCCGCGATTCGCCCGAGACTCAACGGAAAAAGAAAGAAGAGTTCCTCGGCCTCTGTGCTCGGGCTTGGGATCTGTTCCATTCATGAACATTTGTACTCCTGATTTAGTCTAGTCGTGATTGATTCAAGCTTCTGTGAAGCCTATCAGGACGCTCTATACTCAGTATAATCGCTATATGCGATCTGTGGTTTACATCGAAACATCAACTTGGTTTCTTCTCAAAATTTTCGAATGACTCCGTTCAAGGCAGCATTTCTCATCCGACTCTCTGGCTGGTCTTGAGTGATTGAGTCTGGGTCTTCACCCTTCACATATATGACACTGATGTTTATACCTCCCATCTCTTATATCTACGGTACGATAGTGGTGAGCCTGTGGCTCATGGAAAATCCTGCACTTGGGGACTCATGCATTTGATTTTGAATTGGCGTTTTTAATAGGGAAGGAGTTATTGTTTTACTATATACCTCTTCTTTCTGGCTGTTATCTTTTCTCTTCCTTTGTGGGATCTAGCATTTGTGAATGGGATTTTCGATGCAAGTTTTGTCTTCAGCGGATCAATGCTGGTTTGCCCTAATACATATTGCTGGAATCTAATGCTGTAGTCTTCAGGACATTGGGATATTTGGACAGTTGAACATATGCACCATGCATTCTAATATTTTCATTGCAAAAGAGAAATTCCTGGGTATCTAAGCAAGTCGCCGACGCTTGCCAAAACTCGGAGGCTCGTCATCGCCGCCCATGCCACGGCGTTCAAAGGGCATCTCCTTGCGCTCCTTCGAAGCCATCTTCTTGCGCCGACGCTCCATGGCCTTGGCTCGGTCCTTGGACTTCATCGACTCGTACTTCTTCTCCAGAACCTGTTTCTTCAGATCCGATTTCTTCAAGAAGTACGGATTGCTCTTCTTGCCCTCACGAATCAACTGCTTCTCATGCTTCTTATGTTCGGCCATAATTTCCCGCTCTCGCTTCTTGCTCTCATCGGCCTTGAGTCTATCCGTTGCAGACCGAATCTGCGCCTTCAGCGCCTCCTTCTGTGCCGGATTCTTGGTCCTGCCGAATTGCTGCTTGAGATCTTTCAGCTCAGATGCCCGGTACTCGTCCAAAAATGCGTAGGCTTTGCTTGTTCCTTCCGAGTAGCGTCCTGCACCACTGTAGCCCATAACAGCTGCATCGAAGCGCGGATCACGAGCCTTAGCAACGGCCGGAGGCTCCACGACTGTACGTCTTCTAGTGACAGCACGCTTAGATGATTGTTCCATAGGTGCGTGCTTGGATTTGCGAGACTCTTTGTCTTTCTTGTCCTTGGAACTGAGCGATTTGCCCTCAGCTTCTCGTTTCTGTTCGCGTGCTTCGCGGATCTTGGCGCGGATGTCGTCGAGCGGGGAGGCGGTTGTAGATTCATCGGCTTTCTCCTTTCGCTTTTTAGGACCCATGGATGCCTGGGCTTTGGCTAAAGCACCGAACGAGATGTTACTGAGAGATGCTTGGAAATCATCTTTGTTGTCGTCTTCATCGGAACTTTCTCCTTCGGGGTTATCGTCGGAGTCTTCGTCTTCGTCGCCTTCACCTTCGCCGTTGGAATCCGAGGCATCCCCCTGTTGTATAACGATAAGTATATGCACTACTAAGCTTGAAAAGGGTTGTAAATCGCTTACCTCTTGTGATTGATCGTCGTCCGAATCAACATCCTCTCCGTCCTCGTTCTCGTCCTGGGAGACGTCTTCCCCAGAGCCCGAGGAATAAACATCATCCTCATCGTCTGGCCTTGCCCGCACACGGCGGTTCAAAATATCCGAAATGGCCATGGTATAGAGTAAATTGACCGAAAGATGGGTACCTTGAAAACGATGGAAAGCGGTGCAAATTAAGTCGCAAAAAAGAAAAGTACTGCCACCGGGCGGTGAACCGATAACAGCTGATTAGATATTTTTTTGCGCAATCGATCAACCGCGATCCAGATTCGCGACTTCTTACAGATCGATGCCTTGTTCATCCTCACCAGCTCTTTTTTGTCTCTCTTTGACCAGGCCAACGAATAGAAGACAATCTTACAGGATATCTAATAAGGTACAGCACGTCCAATTATTTCTTGATTAGAACTTTGTCTACAACTTCCAGTTGAACAGGACTAACCCCTCTCTAGTTTATTTCCCCCTTACCGTCCTGTCCTGCGGTCGATTATCCTCTCCTGCGACTGCCAAAATCCTTCAAACTGTCTCACAAAAATAAAAGACCACGGCGCGTATCGAACGCTGCTGCGGTCCCTCCATTCTCCAACTCGGTTCCCCGTTATGCGAATCCGTACAATACCCTCTACACGAGCATTGAACCAATGGAGAACGGCCAGAGCCAGCGTTACGCAGGGCAAGATCAATATAATGGATACCAGCCTATAAAAACGTCTTCAGGCGCAAGTTCAGGTTCACGTGTCGGAAGACATGCAACATCCAACAACAATACGATACATGACGGTACAAATAGTCGTCGAAGACACGACCAATATCCGAATCCCCAGAGCAACCACAGCTCCAATTCAATACCAAACAGCCAGCAAAATTATGCGAATTCACCGTCAAATCAAGCTCCTGCCTCACTCGGCGCATACAATGTTCCATTATGGAACCCAATAGACATGAACTCGATGGGCCAACAAAATGATGCAACGACGGGCATGCCTTTTATGAATCCGCAATTCTTCATGAACAACTCAATACCGCCATTTCCCATGATGCCGTTCAATCCAATGCAAGCATTCCAGGGCATGCAACCAATGAGTACCATGGCAGGACCTGCGGCACAGCTGAGCCAAAGGGAAAGGCAACGATCGTCAACACCGCCAATGACGGTTCCTGCGCCGAAAAAATCGTACATGCAGCAGGCCTCGGAGAAGCCACAACAATGTTCGAAGCGGCCATTATTGGTCATTCTCGATTTAAATGGTACTCTGATTTGCCGCAAACACCGCAAATTACCGCCCGTCTTTGCTGAACGCCCTGGACTTAAGCATTTCCTGGATGAACTGTTTCAGAATTACTCTGTTATGATCTGGACCAGCTCTAAACCACCGACTCTCAGTGCTATCGTCAAGCTTCTGTTCCCTTCTAAGGCTCACAAACGGAAACTCGTGGCTTGTTGGGGCCGTGACAAGTTTGGACTATCCAATAGACAGTACAATGCTAAGCTGCAGGTATACAAGCAGTTGCATAAAGTGTGGAATGACCAAGACATCCAGCTTGCCTACCCAGGCAACAGTCCTAAAAAGAAGGGTCCCGCGCCACAGGAAGGTCAGAACGAAAACAATCCTGCGCCAAAACTTCAATTCCCTGCGGGTCAGCGCTGGGATCAGACAAACACCGTCCTGATTGACGACAGCAAGATCAAGGCCCTCAGCGAACCGTACAATATCCTTGAGGTTCCGGAATTCACCAATGATCCCAATATTGACGAATCAACGCTATTCCAGAAAGTCCTCGCAAGGCTTGACGTACTCTCTCACCACGACGATGTCAGCAAAGTATTACGTGTTTGGGAGGAGCGCCAGACGCAACAGAAGTGCAAGATCCTGGATCTCGATATCAGTCCTGAAATGGCTCCAGAACTTGACGATGATCTCGATCTATCTGAAGATGGCGGAGCCAAGCTCCCGCCGGTGTTGCCCACGGCAGATCAAAAGCCGCCAGGCGTAACGTACACTGAAGCGGAGAAGAAGGCTTTCAAAAAGGCCCGGAAAGCTGAGAAGAAAGCAAAGAAACGAGAAGCCAAAGAACGGGAAGATGCTAAACAGGCTGCAGCGGCTGCCCGACGCGCTGCTGCTGCTGCTGCTGCTTTCGTGCCTTCTCTCGATGAAGTAACAGCCACTGATACCACGAATTCCGAAGTACCACCAGAGGAGACTACCAAGGGACCTAAACTAAACCGCAAAGCCCGGAAACGCCGCAGAGAAGCCGCAGAACTTCAGAACACAACTTTGCCAGGACTTGGCTCCGTGCTTTTTACATCTTCTGCTCAAAATCCCAGTCCATCACGGTACAAATTTCGCGCTCGAGAACCGATTGCATCAGCACCAGAAGACGCAGAGATGACAGATATCCCCGTAGATTCATCTTCACCGGCTGCTTTCACAAATCCCGAGCTATCCAGCGCTGTTCACTCTGCTGCTGAAGACCTCCCAGTCTTCAAGTCAAATTCACGCCACCGTTCAATTTCCCCAGCTACATCTGAGGAATCTACGAACTCGCTTCTAGATCGTTTGGAAGTTGGACTTGGGATGAGGAAGAGTTGAGTTTTGGAAGGATTGTGATTCCATAGTGGTATTGAGACCAGGCTGCTTTTCTATCAGTTTCCTTTCATCTATACATATGCATATAGTAGCTATAAACTATTAACGGGACTTCCTTGTCACTTCCTAGCTTTCTTTTATATACATATAAGTAAATGGGATGGACTAGGTATGGGATTTACTTCCCAAGGTACTTCATGCCAGGAACCAGAGGCAAACATCAATCTAGGTATGATGAGCATCTGTCGGTCACCACAACTTTTCAGTTATGGCTTAGTGGCTGGGTTTGGGTTGGCAGAGTTCGCAGATGCCTTCTTTGAACGTTGTCTTTTAACTCTCAAGTTAGTGCAAGATGCAAGATGGCGATAATAAGAAAAATTTCAAGTAAACGAGAAAGGAAAGGAAATGAAGCAAATTGAAAATATAATGTCATTGTCATCTAACTAATAGCCTTTACTTGTTTTACTTGGAATGTGCCAGATCTTCAATGGACGTATGCCACCTCGGTTTCCCGTTGGACATAAATCTAGTACTCACTGGTTAATTAAAGGGACAGAATCCCACTCAATATAAGCACTTCTTCGGCACAACCTCAGCCATGAAAGGGCTGGATCGCAATTTGACATCCGTGCTAAGGTCTACACTTCTACGTGTACGTAGGAAGGGAAGGGAGCATTAGCAATAAGCTCATCAAGACGCAGTCTTGACTCCTTTATTCCATTGCTAGACAGTAACTAGCAGTGACAACGCTACTCTAGTGTTGTATAACACCAAAGAGCGAGTCAATCATCTCGCATCACAACGTCATAACCATGAACATGAACCACATCGGCGCGTAAAAGATAATTTTGCAACTCCGGCGAAACCACATCAGATCAGACGCGGGGAGTTAAAAAATGGGGGGAGAGAAAAGAGAAGCGGGTAAATGACGTGAGGGTGGGCCAAATCTCACTTTCTCTGGGGTATTTCGGGGATGGCCAAGGAGAGGGGAAGAGAGGTGCGAACGCTATGGGCGATCCGCTTATTTGAAGACGTGGCCGTCAGCCATCTCGAGAGTCTTGCCGTCAACGACGACGGGGGCATCCCAGGCCCAGATGTCCTCGACGTACTTGCGGTCAGCCTCGGAGGTGTGGTCGAGCTTGGTGTACTCGTAACCCTCCCAGTCGGGGCCGACAGTGAAGGCAGGCTCCCACTCCTGGCCGCGGACCATGTAGACACCCTTGACGACACAGGCGTAGTTGGCACCGTAGACACCCTGGCAACCGAAGAGGTACTTGCGGGAAGCCTCGAGACGGGCCTGGAAACCACCGATCAGGTTGTTGGCCATGAAGGTGAGCTTCAGCTCGTCGTTGTACTTGTAGTCAACCTTCCAGAGGGAGTACTCCTCGGGGTTGAAGTTCTGCCAGAACCAGGGCATGGCAACCTCGCGGGTGTCGTTGTTGGAGTACTGGCGCTTCCACTCGTCAAGAACGAGGGTAGGCTTGCCAAGAGCCTCGAGGGGGTGCTTGGCCTTGGGGGCCTCAGCGGGCTTGTCCTCCTCAGCGGCGGCGGCGGCAGCGGGCTTGGGCTTGGGCTTCTCCTCCTTCTTGGGGGGAGTGTACTTGATGCACTCCTCGGCGAACTTGGGCTCGGGGAAGACAGCCTTGAAAGCGGCCTGGTTAATGATGGTGTTGTACCAGCGGGTGAAAGCGACGTTCTCCTCGCGGTACTTCTTGTCAAGAACGGTGGCGAAAGCACGGGCCAGGAGAGCAGCAGTGAAGAGATCAGCCAGGGTGATGCGCTCGCCAACAAGGTAGGTGTTCTCGGTGAGGTGGTTCTCGAAAACGGCAAGGGTGTTGAAGGCAGCCTTGGAAGCCTCATCGACAACCTTCTTGTTGTAGCCCTCGAAGCCCATGAGGGGGCGGTACCAGGCAGCAAGGCGGGGGAGGGCCTCGCCGTTGGCGAAGGACATCCAGCGGACGATGGAAGCGTAGTCCTGCTTGGTCTTGCCAAGGAGGGTGGTCTTCTCGTTCTGGGAGGTCACTACAAAACCAAAACATGTTAGTCGAGGTCTTGACAGGTGGATCCACAATAGATCAAGCAATCAGAAACGACAAAAGGGCAATGTGATGCAAAAGGAGGGGCAGGATCCCAAGGTCCCGAAAAAATTTCCCCCTAAAGCGGGGTACTCAATTTTTCCTCAACAAAGCGTAGAAATTTTTCAGAAGTAGTCTTTCTCAACATAACAGTAACCCTTTGGTTACATTCTGCCAGGGATAACTAAAAACTCATCATATAAGGGGGAGGGGAGGCGAATAAAGAATTGCCACGATGGAGAGAGAGAAAAAAAAATTGAAATCTGTCAACACGTACCATAGATGGCGATGGCAATAGACTCGGACAGCTTGAAGCCGTTGGCACCCTCGAAAGCAGGGATCTTGCCAAGGGGCTGGACCTTGCGGTACTCAGCGCTGGAGTTGGCGGAGGCATTGGGCTGGGTCTGAACCAGCTCAATGTCCAGGTCGTTGTGCTTGGCAGCGACCAGGACGGCGAGGGTGCGTCCGTTCTCCTGGAAAGGGGTTAGAAGAATGAACAAGGGTATTGGTGAAGCTCATCAACACGTACGGGGAGACCGTAAAGCTTTCCGAAAGACATTTTGAAAGCGAATTGGGTATTAAAGAAAGGATGGGAAAAAAGAAAGGAAGAAGAAAGGGAGAGGAGGGGCAGAAGCTGAAATTTTATGCTTTGAATAGCGCGGCATCGGAAGCTCGGAGGAAATGATCATCCGCAGTCACATGATACCTGGAAAAACAGCAATTCAACGCCAACTCCAGAGAACGTTCCGCAGACGGTCCCTTGCCAATCACATCCTCAATGGCTCGGTACACACCCAATGGCATTGCTTCGGCAATGCAATCGCTGCGGCTACAGTCCTCATTACCATGTCGGTCCAGAATCCCGGCTCTCCGCCAGACAGTCCGCAACTATGCGACCGAGACCCAGCCCGAGCAGCCCGTGATCTCGGAGCAGCAGCAGGCGCCGCCGCCTCCACCGCAGGAAGTGACTGCGGCTCCCAAAATCAACTTTGACCTATTCCGCCTCCAACCCGCCCGAATCATTCCCGCGTCCCCCTCCTACTTCTCCGGCAACCCACGCTTCATCGACCACGTCCTCCGCCTCGAAGCCCTGCAACTCAAACACGCCCGTCTCCCAACAGTAAACCCCGGCGAAGCACCACGCATGGCTTGGTTCAAGCTTGCACAGTTCCGTGACTTCGTGGGCGAAGCTGTGCCAGTCAAGAAGTACAAGAGCCTGGTCAAGATCCTGCAGCGACTGAATCGGATCCAGCCTGCCCTGGTGCCGAAAGAGGTGCGCACTGCCCTCCAGGAATTTCTGCGGCCTGGAAACCCCTACGCATTAAAGAATGCGCCGCGTGTGGCGGATGAGAATGGACTTGCGCGGGCGAAGGGCAAGCGTAAGGAGTCGACTGCTGTTGTGCGGCTTGTTGAGGGTGAGGGTGAGGTCCTTGTTAATGGCAAGTCGATCGTGGAGCTTTTCCAGCGTGTGCATGATCGCGAAAGTGCCCTGTGGGCGCTGCGGTGTACTCAGCGGTTGGACAAGTATAATGTTTGGGCCACCGTGCGCGGTGGTGGTGTGACAGGCCAAGCCGAGGCTATTACTTTGGCTATTGGGCGAGCATTGTTGATTCATGAGCCAGGCCTGAAGCCTATTTTGCGAAAGTGTAAGGATCTCCAAAATACGTTTTCTGTGCTTGGGCAATTGCTAATGTCTTTTTCTAGCCGGTGTTATCAGTGTCGATGCTCGTCGTGTGGAGAGGAAGAAGCCAGGTCACGTCAAGGCTCGCAAGATGCCTACCTGGGTCAAGCGTTGAAAAGTGGAATTTGGTGCCAGCGATGCTTTTCTCTTTTCTTTTCTCATCCACCTTGTATTATTTCACCTGCCATGGCAGCCCGTCGCCAATTTTGTTCTATATATATCCTGTACTCAAATGCATATGGAGCTTTCATCATGATATCTCATCAACCTTTAGTCTTGCAATGGAACTCACTACGTACTACACTACGCAATTTCTGTGAAGGTACCTCTGCAGAAAATAGCCCAAAGATCAGCCAACACTAAATTGGGCTATGAAGCCTTGTGTACATTTAGTGTAATCAATTCCAGTTGCCAATGGGCCCTTCACAGATTCCACATAAGCTCAATCGCCCCGCTTCTTTGCAACAAGGCTGAGCCTCCAGCATAGTTAGCATTGGATATGAGCAGACACCCTCCAGGGTTGTGGTGATAATCCAGCTCGGCGCACGCAATATTTGAATGGATCGCGTATGATAATATGGGTTTACTCCACAGACACTCGCCCAAACATTTATTTATTTACTTTTCCATTGTCATCTCCTTTCGCAACATCCGGTATGGGGATTGGCCCTCCTGGAGAGTTCTCCAACCTCGCCGTCAAGACCTCGACGCCTGTTTCCGTCACAAGCATAGTATGTTCTATAAAATTCCAAGTTAGTATCTGGAGCGCGCAACCTTGAGACTAGGCTCTAAAGGGTCTATACGCACCGAATTGAGCTGTCCGTTTGCCATCCACAGTAGCATTTGTCCACTCGTCCGGCCAGTACACTTCCCGGTTGCTGCCCAAAGCCAAGATAGGCTCAATAGTGAACGTCATCCCAGGTTTACAAGTTCCCACAGCCTTGTTCTTGGCGTAATGAGGGATCCAAGGAGGGGGGTGGAATTCCGAGTTGATACCGTGCCCGCCCCAAGTTTTGACAACGGTAAGTCCCCTGGAGGTTGCGTGCCCTTCGATGATCTTGCCAAATTCTCGAATCGGTACACCTGGTTTGATTATCGCAATAGCCATGTCCAAGGCTTCCCGCGTCGTTTCAATGAGTCTGATCGAGTCCGGGTCCGCTCGAGCTTTGTCACCAACGTAGTAAGTCTCGTTCAAATCGGCATGATATCCGCCGTGGTAGATAGAGATGTCAAGATTGAGAATGTCTCCGTCAAGAAGAATTCGCTGATCGGGGATACCATGGCATACAACCTCATTTGGAGATGTGCACAATGACTTGGGGAATTTTCTGTAGTTAAGAGGAGATGGGTACGACTGCCTCATGTATTAGTGAACAGCTTAATATGTTTCTCAGGGGTGGGCCTCACCTCTCGCTCGACGCAGGCATTGTGGCAGATTTCATCCAGGTAATCTGTGGTCACACCAGGCTTTATCGCCGCAGCGGTAATGTCAAGTACTTCTCGAGCTAATCTGCACACCTTACGCATGGCTTCCTGGCCCTTTTCATCCAATAGTTCGACCTTGTTCCTGTCCAAGCGCGCCTCGCGCTTTGGAATGCCTGTTTCGGCCCAGTCGGGATGCCGAATATTTTTGGGCACAGGTCGTCGGGGCGAGAGTGGGTATACAGGTCTAACAGAGCCAGTGTATTTGTATGTTGGGAACGGGTTATAGAGCCCGCTGGCTAAATCACGATTAGAGAACAAGGTCATGAAGGACTGGCACGTGCCGCCTGGACAATACCATTTTGTGCCTTGTGCACCGCCTTGTGTGTGGCCTGAATGGGATCAGTGTTAGAATTCAATTAAACTCAATTAGAAGCGATGTTCACGCAGATATCGCCTACCCAATTCCTCTTGAAGCAGTCTTGAGCGCAGAAGTAACTACCTTCCACGCCCTGCTTTAGACATGTTGGGCATTGCAAGGTCCCAGCGTTCTTGTCGCAATCGGCCCCGGAGCACTTTTTCTCAGGATCAGACATTGTCGCGGGGATTCTAAATTCAAGTTCTGTTGAGTCACAGAGGTAGGAAGACCGGTGTGTTAAGGTGAGTTGGTGGTGAAATATAGGTCGTCGGTTGCAGATTATTTCTAGTGCAAGGCTGCAAGTCCCCCCACTCTGAGCCTCGGTCAAGTGGGGGTGCACTACAACTTGTCGATCAGAGGGATTTAAGTATTTTATAGTAACGTACTTATACTTCCTGGCTTTCTGGTCAACATTTTTCCCTGGAACTTCCATATTTGAGATGCTTGTAGGTCAATCTTAAAACACACAGGCATTGCAGGCTAATTGTGGAGAGCAGGAAGGTAAGAAGAGACCGGATGATTATAAGTGAACATTTGCATTGTGTATACATCAGTTTATATACTTAATTCATTTTTGATGTCTAGGTTTGATACTCCGATGACTAACATGCATGTTTTCATTCTCTACTCCGTCTCGCTTTATTGGATTTGATTGATCTAAGATGCGGCTTGCAATAATGAGAGTCAACCAGGAGAATATTCAGGAATTAACAGAAGAGAAGGGTTGGATTTCAAAAAACAGGGAGGTTTTATATTCGAAAATCGCACCTTCCTTAAATGAATTAATCCGTCCCAATGCGATGCCACGAACAAGCGCAACAAATTCAAGGTTCTGATGAGAATTGGAGTTGAGGATGACTAACAGCTCCGGCATGCAAAGGCGGTCAATGGCGATGGACAGCCGGAAATCTCAGGCTGCCGTGTCCGGTCTCGAAAGCGGACATTGTTGACATCAATTCCACGGGCCCTTGCATTCTAGGCGCAAACTTAACACATCCAGTTATCCATACTGAAAGAGGGTGGAATGGTAAAAAGTAAATAGACAAGTCACTATCACACATGACAAATAGGTATATACAAGTTGTACTCATCAATTTCATCATAGTCCGAAGCGAGTCACAGCCACAAACACACATACTAGTATAGATCCCACCATCTCATCTCATCACATCACATTTTGTCCCGAGAAGGCGAGCGGGGAAGTGGATTAGGCGAATTGAGCACCGGAGCTAAGGGGAGGAATAGGTCAAAAGAGGAAGGGGTAGAAGAGGGGTAAAGATTGAGGAGAAAAGGGTAAAGTCGGAGGAGTAGTAAAATGTGATGTGATCAATGATCGGATCATCAATGATAACCGATTCATTGGCGCCTTGTTTCTCCGATCTCAAATACTGTGATCATCGGGCGACTGGCGTGGCGCTAGTAGGCAATAGCCCATCCATGGCGCCGGCGCCCGTCATTTGTGTTTGCCCTTCACAAACCATTGGATTCTCTCCGATCGTCGCGGGAGATTTGTTCCAGCCCGTGTTTTGTTGATTTTTCATCGATGCTTTCCCGCTTTTTTTGTGAGATCTGTTTTTAGGGCCCTTTTGGTGGAACTTTAACACCGATCGAGATTAGGAAAGAGGTGGTCGCGGCAATATAAAGCTTTTAGGGTTTCAAGGCCGCGGGGCTGCTGTGGGTGGTTCAGGAACCGCTGCCATCCGTAGTTCAGGTTTGCTTTCCAGTAGATCGAGGCATTGACCCAAAACTAATTTAGTTGACAGATTGTTACTCTGGGTTTATTCGGAAGTATCAGGGTTGTAAACTTACCACAGAGGATCTCCTCTTCCCAAATCCCCATCTGGTAATCGACTAGGCCGTGTTGCTCCAATTGATCACAGAGCTGAATCAGAGCTTTCCCCATCGACTCCATCCGATCTCGAGGAAGTAGACTAACTTGCGACGATTGATGACCCGCAATGTACTCCTGAGTTAGATCTTTCTGTTTCTGACAGACGGCTAGCCAACAGATATTGAATTCTTTCCATAGCTCCAGGCGGTCAGGGTAAGAAAGATGGTCATCGCGTAGGATTCCTATGTATCACAAAAGCGAAATTAGTCTCTCCTCAAAACATGTCAGATGATGCTTGAATGACGCGTGCCTGCAGGCGCAAAATAGTACCAAAAAATCATAAAAATAAATAAAAATGGTGATTCACAGAAAAAGGGTCCAGTCCAGAGTGCGATTCGGTACGACAAGGCTTGTCTATCCCAGCCATACAGCATGCAGAGCTGACGAAGCTATCACGCAACTCGTAGCGAAGAAAGACCACCCAGAGGACAACCAGACGAAAAAGCCAAAAAGTAAAGCGAGACCTGAAAAAAAAATTTCAAGGGAAAAAAAAAGGACCTACCAAGATCCCGTGAGTTAGTCACAAGCCACTCGGAGATTTCCAACAGTGATCGGCTCGCTTCCACTAATCGTCCTGTACGGGTTGAATCAAAGGTGCTGCGCAAGGCGCGTTGGTACTGGGAGTAAGCTTCCTCGAGCGAGGAATGATCCGAAGCAGGCAGCTGGGGAGAATCCGAATGATGCTGGCTAGGCGGATCCAATCGGCTCGACCCCGTGGTACCGATCGTAGTGAAATCGGACATCGTAGCGGGAAAGGGCTGGGTGGTGCTCGGGCGTGCCATGGGGCCGGGGTGATTATATGGCATTTGATGCGCACTCAGATAAGCTGAGAGAGCTGGGACCCCAGTAGCAGTAGACTCTTCTGAGGCGAAATACTGTGGAACGGCAAACTGGTTCGACAGGGCTTCAATCGCTGCAGACTGCCGAGGCGAGTACTGTGGAACAACGTCGAAGGGTCCTTGTGCTGGACCCTGCTGACCGAAGCCGTACAGCATTGCCGACTCGTACGGTACGAATGGCGGCGCAGGGTCGTGTGGCGTGCGGCGCCGAGATTGTTGTTGTGGATGTTGATGTTGATGCTGCGGTTGTTGCTGCATTAATCCCTGGCGAGACCGCGTAAATTCTGGCGGGTAACCAGGCACCTCGTGGGGCTGTAGTGAACCGCCGTGGAAGGAGCCGCTTGTGTATCCATAGTCGTAGGACATCTGAGCCCGCTCTGGCGCCTGCGACATCCCCGTTGGTTCTCCACGTGGGTGCATGGTCGACTCGAATTGATCGGTTGCACGGCCACCGGCCGTACCATTGCCAGGTCGTGCCATCAACCGCTCATGCTGCTTCATACGTTGGTCGCCATCCATGAGGCTGTCCCACACGGACCTGCGCGGATCTAGATCGGCCCAATGCTTAGGGGACAGCGGTGGACTTGCGTAGGATGCCAGCTTGATGGAATCTTAGAGACAGAAGAAGCTTGAAGCCGGAAGAATCAAGCACTCGGTTGTCGTGGTTTTCTCTGATGTTCCAAGCACTTGAGGTTGTTGTTTTGATATAGATTTCTTTCTTTTTCTCTTGCCTTTATATTGGGACAAATCTGTTAACAATGTTCAACTTAGAAGTTGGTTCTAGTAGATCTGGTTTAGCGAATGTGTAGGGTAATAAGTTCACAGAGTATATACCTCAGTAGTCCGGGTCGACATGTACATATATAGTCGTAACGCCAGAAGATCCACCCAATCTAGCGACTTTCACACAGAAAAGGGAGGGGAAAAAGTAATAAAAACTTCTCAAATTCAAAAGCGAGAAATTGAAAATTCGAATATGACGAATCTGATTAATCGTGAGCTTACAAAGGCAACGAGAGAAAGAGAGAGAGAAAGAAATATTAGAAATTAGAAATAAATTGAAAATTGAAAATAAAAAAAAGGGAGAAAAATCCTAAACCAGATCAGATGAGCAAATGAACATACCAGTAACAAGGGAGAAAAAGCACGATGTCTTCATCGGGCTCGTGTCATGGTTGGACCGAGTACCTGGGGCTTGGGTAGAGAAGGGGCATAGTATTTGAGACTATCTACTATAAGGGGGGCGCTAGTCCGCCGATCGGTGTGATCTACAGCCTAACTCGTTTCGGGCCTGTACGTCTGCGATCGCCCGGGAACCCGGCGCGCTGGTTCCTAGTGGGTTCCTGTTTTCCCGAAAAGCTAGGGATATGATAGAGCGAAGGGGGCAAAAGGAATCAACGAGGGGTGGAGAAGAATCACAGACCAAAAAAATAGACATTGGGAAAAATGGGGGAAAATGGAAGGAATCGCAAGTCTCAGCTTGGGCGCCCAAATGGTCAGGTGGGGATTTTACAGAGAAATTCTGGTTTTAATTCTCATTTAATCTATTTCTGATTTGTGTTTTCATTTTTCGATGTGTAACTCTTATGCCTGGGGCTGACAATCCATGAAGCCGCGGCGGTGCCCTATGCCCGAACTGGGAATTAAAAACACAAATCTCCTGTCAGGCGGAGGAAAAAGCAAATCTCATGAAGAAAGTGTCAAATCCTCGACCCAGTGGGCTGGGAGTAGGAACCTGCAGTTCATATTTAGAGCCGAAACAACCTTAGGATAACCCAATCCACATGTAACTAAGATAATCATACAAAAAGGGGCTAGGAACTTCGCTAAGTATATCCGAAAGGGCTTAGGTTTGTACATTCCGTCGATTGCCCGGACAGCTGCTCCAATCCTGCTTGATTTGCCCCTTTTCTCGAGGGATTGTTACTTGGACAAAATAAATACACAGAATACATTGATTCAATGCAAGAAAATACAAATACCCAAATCCGAGACATGCAAGTTCCATTGTCTGCCCGATTGCGGATCTGCCAGGGACTGTCAAAATCCCAAATGTCCACTTCGGCGGGCGATCAATGTCATTGCGCCCCCAACCGGATCTGACGTTCTGGTTGGGATGGGGACGTGCCGATGTTAGGGTCAAATGGTTTCACTAGCCTAATCGAAATCCTCGTACTTTTGATGTTCTCTGTTTTTTCTTTTTCCCACTAAACCTTAGCAAAGTGAGGCGGGTAAATGGATCCTGGAATGACCTGCATTGCATACAATATATGTACTGTGTAGGTACCGAAGTAGGGCATCATGCAGTGTACTTATAACCTGGCAACATTGGAATGGAAATCAAATACTGTAGGTGGTGAATACTTATCACCTGACAAACCTGGATATGGAAGTACAAAGTCAGAAAGTCGCACTAAATGTGATTTCGGGGGATCGGCCTTATCTGGTGGATAGACCCCAGGAGCCCGGTGGGCGGGCCAGTAGTTGCACCGTGGAAGGCTGAAGACTCCATAGACTTTGCCTCTTTACCCGGAACTTTCTTGCCCTACTATTCATTCTTAATTTCCTTGGGAATACTTGGGCCAATAACTGTACCTATCTCTTGCGTACCTAATCCTGGCCAGGTATGAAACAGGATTCAAATCCCGAGGCCATACATACCCCAAGCTGTAACCGGAGTAATAAAAAAAAATACCATCCGGGTCTACGTACGGAGTGCATCATGTTCATGCGAATCCTGTCAGCTGACAACTTGCCAATTATAGCTCTGACGTCCGGAAAATAGAATAGCAAAAGAAATGCCCCGAGATAAGAAAACAGAGGCCAAGAGGGGAATCGGTGCCACTGTCCTTCCGAAGGGTCTGCCACCAGTGGCAGGATTGGAATTACAGCTGAACTTCCTGGTTGTGGTGGGCCACGTTGCAGTCCGGACGGAAAGAGTTTGGTCCGAGGAGTTCGCGGATGAGGCTGAGATCTGACTCGGCCTTGAGAGTATCAGATGGCACATGGGGGTTGGTTTCAAAGTGTTTCATATTTCATAGGGGAGGAGGAATTTATCTCCCCGCCGTCCCACGATGCTTTCCCGTATTCGGTTGGCGGGAAACCACTAAACTACATAAACACACGTCGCTGGTCGTATAGTCATGTCATGTCGCATGCTCCACCCTCTCCAAAACATTGCAAATGGTAAGATCAAGGCGGAACACCGGAGGTTGAACCAAAATAGAAAAGAAAAAAGTGACAAGGAAACAGGCGGGAACGCAAATAGATAACAAGCTGCTGCACAGAGAAGCCGTGAAGGTACTAATAACACCCACTATATTTGATCTGCGTTGCATGTCAGCACCCAAATTGTCCAACCACCCAAACACTTCTAGGGAAACGAAGCTTACTCAAGGTCATGCTGAGGTTCACATCGGTACTCTCCACCATTCCGGTGAACTCCTCGAAGCTAATACGTCCGTCCCCATCCTTATCGGCCTCCATGATAGTCTTATCCACGATCTGTTGCAGCTGAATGTCCTTCAAGTTGTTGCCCACCATCATCTTCAGCACAATGAATAGCTCGCCGTTGGAGATGTAACCATCACGGTCAATATCGTAAACCTTGAAGGCAAAGCGCAGCTTTTCCGTCTTGTTACCCTTGGAGCTGAATGCCGAAAGACCGGTCACGAACTCCTGGAAGTCGACATCGCCACCACCATCCTCATCGAAGATCGCAATCATTCTACTAGCTAGTCAGGAATGTATGCCGAAATATTTGATGCCCGAATGGGTGAAACGAGACGTACCTCGTGGCAAGTGGGTTGGAGGAGACCTGGGGGGAGCGAAAGAAACTCGTCACGATCGATAGTGCCAGAACCATCCTAGAAAGATATAGGAGTCAGTCAATAAGCGCGCAGAATAGTTCATGTGTATGATCGCACCTTATCAAGCTTCATGAATCGTTTCCGTAGTCGGTCCACCTCCTCACGGTTGACTGTTTACCCCCCTGTCAGCCCACGCTCGCCTTGTCTCATCTGGATAGAAAGTTCCGATCGGTGAATTACATACAGTTGGAAGTGGAGACGATGTTATCAAAAAGTTGGGTAGTACCAACGGAGCCACGGCGTCGTTGCACATTATGCATGGCACCAGTAGTTGGTTGGGAGGGGGCGCGTTCCATTGTGGCTGGGGAGGGGAGGCGTGGGAGATACTAAGGTGGGGTGAGGGGAATGAGAAATGGAAAAAAAAAAAAAAAGATCAAGTGTGGAGAAGGTGAGGATAAGAATAGAGCTAGAATCAGGTGATGAAAGGTGATTGTTAGGTAAAAGGCCTAGAATGGAAGTTGGGGAAATAAGGGAAGGAGCGATGGGGAAACATGAATCTGATAATGCCCAGCCCCGCACTAACCGCATTCGGACCAGCAAGCGAGCCCCTGAGACCGTGCACGCGCCCAAAACAGGCCATCACCGGGTGACATTGCAACGTCAACCCAACCGCCAGCCCCAGAGCCGCCTGTTTTCCGTCGTCGATATCCCCCCCTTCCCATCTGAATATTATCTCAAAAATACGACTACGATACAGCGCATGATCTAGGCTTTACGGTGAACCAATTTTTACCTCCGGGACCCCCATGGTCGTTGCCCTTTTGCCCTCCCCGACGCTATGACTCGGTATGGGGGCCTGGGCCGGACGCGCCCCAAGAAGCTTACTTCCAAGGCCTCTATTCCCATCGTCCGTGAGGAGGAAATCGATGCCCTAGACGAGGACATCCAAAACCACCAACAAATTGAAACAGGTGTCGAAAAGGCTGAGGAATCGGTGAGTCTCCATTAGCCACAGTTTTAGCCTCACCCCTGTATATCACGTGATACCATCACCAAAGCGACACGAAATTTTCACGATGCTGACCGCGTGCGCGTACCATAGGAATTTCACTTGCAAGTCGCGATCAACCTCACTGCACAGGGTAAAGTCAACGATGCGCATATTCCTACCCCCGAAACCATCCTCAGTAACCTACGATATGACGAACTTTACCCACCACTCTTTTCGCAACCCGCGACCTACATCCGCTCCTCGGCTACGGTCGAGGACTGCTGTGGATGTCCATACAACATGACCGAGGAAGACGATGTCTTCCTCAAGATATTCAACCAGAAGCGCGGCTCATCAAACCCCTGCTCTGAGGATAACTTCGAGGCCACCATGAACTTCTTTGAGGAGACGGCGAAGGCTAAACAACCCTTTGCAGTGGTTGACAACCCACCCGTACTGTCCTTCGAGGAGATGGAGGAGGCCATGGATGCTACCGTAGAGGAAGCTGTAAAGCACTTTGCCAAGCACATCTACCCACACTGGAAGTCACGTCGGACCGCAGAGGGGAACAATTCCCTGGAACCCAGCCTCAAGGTGAGTGGCGCATTGTTTTCAGTGAAGATGCATCCAAGTCCAGTGCTGACAGTGTATGCCTTTAGTTTGAAACTGGTCAAGATACCGATGATAGTGATCCATATGTCTGTTTCCGCCGACGTGAAGTGCGACAGATTCGTAAGACTCGTGGTCGTGACGCCCAAAGTGCTGAGAAGCTGCGCCGACTGCGTAAAGAGCTTGAAGATGCTCGGCAGATTGTCGCATTGGTGCGTCAACGCGAGGTGGCCCGGAAGGAGATGCTGTCAATGGAGCGAACCCTCTTCTTGCAGCGAGCCGAAGTCAAGGAGATGAAGCGCAAGCTGAATATCAAGGACGACGACGAGGACCTCATCAACCAGAAGGTAAGCATTTCGCTGATCATGACGCGGATCGCATGTATTGACTCCTTATCACAGCCCAAAAAGAAGATGGAGATCCCTCCTGGTCAACGTCCCAGTGTACCTCAACTTCGTTTGCCGCTCAAGGGAGGTGTCAACGGCGCAGAGGACTTGCAATTGCTGGAAGATCTTCAAGCCGAGAAGGAGAACGAGATCCTGCGCGATATCAAGGCGAACATCACCAAGCATATCAAGTGGAACGAGGGTTATGTAGATCATACCCGAGCGCCACTTTCTCCCCCTCCCGAAAGGATATTCGATGCAGCAGCATTCCGTCCAGCCTTCACCGCACAACTACCCACACCACCATCATCAGAGTCGTCTGGCGATATGGACACAATAGATGTGACCAGCCCACTGTTCTCTCGAGATAAACTTGCCTCCCGAGCGATGGAGATGCACGATGAGCCGCATCGGATGCCGTCATTCCGTAGACGTGTCGGACGAGGTGGTCGGCTGATGATTGACCGCCGTAACTTCGCAGCGCGCTGTAAGCTTGAGATGGATCCCGTCAAGGCCGATCGTTTCAAGTTCGACCAGGAAGACTCCGACGAGGAGCCCGTCCATGAGATAGACGGGTATAGCATCCAGATCATGCAGCACCGAGCCATCACCATGGCCAAGGCCCGCGAACAGGCCGCAGTGGCTGCCCAAGCTCATGCGCAGGCGCAAGCTCAGGCAGTCCAGGCCGCCCAGGCCCAACAGCGGCGATTGCAGGGCGATCAATCTGGGAACCCGGGAGCGCCTCCTGCACCCAGCGTCGTGGCTGCGTCGTCAGAGGCCTGAACAACCACCAACCTCTTGGTTTTCGTTTTCGTTTTGCAGCATTTGGCGGGCGTTTTGATTTGCTTGTTTCCCCCTTCGTCACCACCTCTCCCTATTCCTCCTTCTCACCTTTGTAGTTTTAGTACCCTTTTTCATGTTTTGACGATTCCGCTGGCGGCGAAGGGATTTGATGGAGCCCAGCCTTATGCTTTCTGCACTTTTGTTTCTCCGCACCCTCCACCCACCTTTTTCAACATTCCTCCTGATGCAGATTTCGATGTCGGGTTGCGGGTCTCGTTATGATATCCAACCTGAATCGGCGGCGCTGCATTTATTAGTGTACATAATATCTTTTCTTGAAAACCTGGGGAGCGTGCGCGGCTGGTGACCGGCCTGTTTGTATGATGGACGACTCGAAGTTATGATGCCTGCATTTCTTGGAAAGGGAAGAAAGGCCGGAAAAAAAGAGAAAAACAGACATCGAAAATCTAACACAATATAATCATTCGCGAAAAACGCTGTCGCCATTTGCTTTTGTATGGAGCATCGAGTCGGTAGTGAGATTTCGACAAGATTCTCATGGGAATAATAGGTCGAGGCCGTAAGGATTGCTTGAATCACACACGCTGCTTGGTGTTTCGGGATCCACGACCATCGCCGTTGGCAGACCGTTTCTGGGATGCACCTGGGGCAAGAGATTCGAGCATTGACAGGACAGCATGCAGAACCTCCTTCTCGCCGATGCGGACCTGCAAAGCCATCTTGTGTCGGCGAGCAGAGCCCTCCAGTGCGGCAGGCGCATTCGGTGGCAGAAGTCCGGAAAGGGTGTTGATATCCTGTTCGAGCGAGGTGGCATAGTGCGCCTGCTTAGACTGCAGAACCTTGTAAAGAAGACCGGCTTGCGCGACATCCATAGATGGCTTGGGCGGCTTGTTCTTCGCCCGACGCTGCTCAAACTCTTCTGGTGACTGGGTCAGTGTGGTGAGCAAGACAACCAGCTCGGCAGGGAGAATATCCTCAAGTTTAGCGTTGGCAATTGGCTTGGGAATCACATAACCGTCTTCCAGAACGTCATTTTCATCAAGGAGTTGGAGCTATTTGAAGAGTTAGTTGGGCCGCTTTATTGTTATGTGGATGGAAGTCATGCCACATTTGCATGTGGTATATGGCGTGACCTACCCTGGGCTGGGATTCCACGTCGCTGCTTGAAAGTCCAGCTGATTGACAGACGTCGCCTAGAGTTAACTCGACAACATCGTACACGGAGTAGTTGTCGGTGACATAGCCATAGCGGCGGAGCAGATCTGCACGAGGGATTTCGCCATAATCGTTGAAGATTTCTTCGCCTTCTTGGATAGGCTTGATAGCCTTCATAACCAAAGCTTCCTCTTCTTGGAAGAGACGCGCCTGCAGAACAGTAAGTATGAATGCGTGGCTTGGTCAAGATGAGTATTGTCAATACTCACATTGTTCCGATCCGCATCGGCATTGAGCAAATCAGCAAGCGGAACCATACCCTTAGGATACTGTTCGTCCTCATCATCACTCATAAAGCTCTCGTCACCACCATCGCCCTCCTCATCCTCATCATCTTCACCGTTTTCAATGTCGAAGGCATAAGCCATAATCAAGGACCCCATGGTATGAGCCAGCTCCAGCAAAGCGGCAGTGCCAGCATTACCCTCATAAGATGCAAGACCATTAATTGGCGGAAACAAAGCTGGGTTGGATCGGACAATAGGCGCGATTGATTGCAGAATAGAGTCATTTGCACTCTGCTTGCCAATCTTATCCACGATAGCACTGCCTTGTAGCTCCCTCAACTCCGCCTCCGACCAGAACATCAGTGTATCGAAACGAGAGGGCAGGACCCGGAAGTAAGGTGCCCATTTCGACTGTTCACCACGCAGGTACTCATAAAGCATGACTAACATCAAGGACAACCACGGACCGAGCGCCTCGACATCTTGCGGTAGCAGACTCTTCAGGTCTGAGTTTTGGACAGCGAGGATGAGGGATCGGGGAATGGAAAATAGTTCTTCGCCTTCGGCAATGTTTGCTCGAGCAACTGTGCATATAGAAAAAGGTCTTTAGTTAGAGAAATTTTCCTGTCATGGATCTGTTTCGGGTGCTCAGGGTGCGGATTTTGCGTGGTGGGCGGCGGGGGCTTTGTAGTAAACTTACCGACTCCTCGTCCTGCTCCAGAAGATCTTAAGTCTGCCAGAAGAATCTTGGGATTGGCCTTCACGCCAGGGTTTGATTCAAGCCAAGAGATAAATTCGTTGGACTGTTGCTGGAAGCTCGAGGGGTCCGAGAAGTGGGTGGAGGAAGACATTGTAAGTACTGGGATGTGGCAAAAGGGAAAAGGAGAACGGAGTCTAGAAAGAAGAGTATGTGCAAACAGATTCACATATAAGTGCCAGCCCACCGGAGTGAAACACAGTAGACCCAACAAGAAAAAGGTCCAAAAAATGCAGGGGAAAAAAGAAAAGAAGTAGATGGGGTTGTAGTTTAGTTTCGGAGAAACGGGAACCGCCAAGGTTGGTTCGGTTTGGTTGGTTTGGTACCCGATAACGATAACGAAAATCAACCCACTCTTTTCACTGAACTTCAAGGTTTCCGGATTCATCAAGCATAATTCGAGTCAATCGACTCTAAATCCGTCATCATGATTGCTATTGGTATGGAGGGCTCGGCCAACAAGATTGCCATCGGGATTATGTCGCATCCCGAAGATGGCAGCCCACCGCAGATCCTCTCAAATGTTCGACACACCTATAATTCCCCACCAGGTGAGGGTTTCTTGCCTAAGGATGTTGCACGCCACCACCGGACATGGGTTGTGAAGATGGTGAAAGATGCGATGAAAGAGGCGCGTCTTAGAGTCGAAGATGTGGACTGCATCTGCTTCACCAAAGGTCCCGGCATGGGTGCCCCACTACAGAGCGCAGTGATGGCGGCACGAATGATGAGTCTGCTTTGGAACAAGCCGTTGGTTGGAGTGAACCATTGTGTTGGACGTAAGTTTTAATTTGCGATATGAGCTCTGATTTCCAGTTTAATTGCATGATTTATTTATAGTATTATGGTAGCTGACATACAGTTGCGCATATCCAGACATCGAAATGGGCCGCCTCATTACCGGCGCCGAAAACCCCGTCGTCCTGTATGTTTCCGGTGGTAACACACAGGTGATTGCATACAGTGCTAAGCGATACCGCATCTTCGGCGAGACCCTTGATATTGCCGTCGGAAACTGCCTAGACCGTTTCGCGCGCACGCTATTCATTCCAAATGACCCTTTCCCGGGATACAATATTGAACAGCTAGCCAAGAAAGGGAAACGATTTGTGGAGCTTCCATACATTGTGAAGGGCATGGACTGTTCGTTTTCGGGTATCCTGGCCGCAATCGACGCACTGGCCGTGTCTCTTGGGTTAAGCGGCGAGGAGCAGGCTAGACTTGATGATGAGAGAATTGAAAAAGAGCAAGGCAACGAAGAACAAGACCCTGATGCCAAGCCCACTCGTGCCGACCTATGCTTTTCGCTTCAGGAGACGGTATATGCAATGCTAGTTGAGATTACCGAGCGCGCAATGGCGCATGTGGGGTCCAAGCAGGTGCTTATTGTTGGTGGAGTGGGATCCAACGAGCGGTTGCAAGAGATGATGGGTATCATGGCGCGAGATCGGGGTGGATCTGTGTTTGCTACGGACGAACGTTATTGCATTGATAATGGTGTCATGATTGCCCAAGCGGGTCTGGAGGCATTTAAGACAGGTTTCCGGACACCGCTGAAGGAGTCTACTTGCACACAGCGATTCCGGACAGACGAAGTGTTCGTGGATTGGCGAGACTAAAATACCCATCATCAATATAGAAAGAATATTATGTTTTACGAATTCAATAGACCCAGAGACCCTGCTTCGAATTTGCGCACATTTGAGGGATTCTTCTTGAATCAAATGGTGTATTCAAAAGTTAATCACAGTGAAATAAATGTGTATAAAAACTACTAACTGCGCGCCTGCGCGTTCATGAAATAATCGGATCTGCAGGACTACAATATCAACTCCGACACAAACCTATCGTGAAGCAACGCCTTCGAATAGAAAACCATGCAATATGAGTAATGTCTGTCCTTGGTGCTGGCTTGCAAACAGTTTTTAGAATATTCAATCAATGTTGTATGCATCCCTGGCACAAGATATTCATTGCGACCGAGAGGGTAATAGCCCTCGTGGCTAGGCAACAAATGAATGTATGGTGAAGTATGTGGGTGTTTGCGCTTTCTTAGAGATCTCGGGCCATGCACTCCGAGGTAAATTGCAGGTATTTGCTGGGAAATGGATCACTCCCCGGTAATATCGCCGGTGGGTTTGTACAGAATACTTGTGACATACTGCGAATACGTCAGATAGAGGATTCCAAAAAGCCTCTGAAAGATCATCTTACCTTGCGCTTGTATCTGGTCGTAACACTAGTGGCAAGAACACCATTCTTGATGCTACTCGTAGCCAGATGATTCAAAACAGTGTGGTTGGGGTAATTAAGAACACTGCTATCATCCTTTGTCGGGGTAAGGGTGTTGAGAATCGATTTACCCAAGAACAGTGGGAGACTGGGCGGGGTTGGGGTGTCACCAATGACATTAGCAGCTTGCAAGTATGCCGGGCTGTCTTCGTCTTTGTCTAGATCAGCAAGGAATTGAGGAATAGCACTGCCGAAGTCTCCTGCAGGAACCTCCTCAGCTTCCCCGTTCTTCGGAGGATCGTCTTCCGCATCCTCTGATTGTCGGTCCTTGGCATTATCCTGGGGTGTTTGTGATGGCCGGACTCCGGACGAAATAGATGAGTTGTCGTTAGCATCATCCGCACTAATTTCGATGTAGTTCACCAGGTGGTTAGTGAAGTCGACAGCCGTTGGGAGATCATCTGAAGCCCGCATTTCACCATCGATAAGGAACTTCAGATGATGCGTGCCGGGACGCAGGTTCAATGTTGCGGTCATGACTCCAGCGTTGGTCTCACTATTTGATATTAGCCCATATGTCCTCGATGATTACTTTATCAATGTAAATGGATGGAAAGATCTCCCCCCTACCTTCTGTGTAACTTAAATTTCTTCTCCCAGTTGACGAAGGTACCAGTAACGTAGACCTTCTCGCCAGGTCCATTCCACTCGATCACTGTGGACACCGCCTTGCCAACACCAAACGGCCGCAGCTCATCCACCATCTCATCACCATCCAGGGTGGCATTACTATAATGGGACGCCTCCATATGTTCATCTAACAGCCGGTCTGCAGGCATCGACTGAATATGCGAATCCTCAGGTCCGATGACCGGCGATCCAGGTGTAGTGGTAGCATCGGCAATTGGCAATGGCATGCGCGGGGGTCGTTGCAGGTGAGTCGAGGCACTATAGTAGGAGTTGAGCGGCGGAGCCGAAGGTGCCACAGGCTCTCTCCCCGCAGCATGGCGTGAAATCGGCACCTGTACCGGATTTGAGTGGTCCGGCGAGGCGACCTCTCTATTCTGTGGTGGCTCGGTCCTCCTCTCCACTGGCCTCTCGGGTCTAATTATGGGCCTGGGAGTACCGGGCGGCGGGTTTCGGGATTGAAGTCGATGTTGAACGGAGCCTTGGTATGCTGCGGAGTGACCGGCGGCGTTCTCTCGAGACGCTGACGGGTCGGCCGCGGTCGCCTTGGTGGTTGGGATTGTATTTTGAGATGCGCGGCGCACGACTTTTCGCTCGACGGCGGCATTGGGAATATGGCCCGACGGCACATCGCCGACTGGGCCTTTGGAAGGATTGTTGCCCATCGAAGGCGGGGTAGGGGCAAGACGGTGACGGGTGTAAGAATCAGGTGGGAGGGAAGTGGAATGGCGGGAGAGAGAAGGTTGCGATGAAGAAGTTGATCAGGCCAACGGCATCCAGGTGTTACCCTTAGAGTGTTGATAAATGCCGAGGAATCTAGACACAGCTCCCTCCTACAACGTCGGTCAAACTGATGACGCCGGAGATCGAATTGGGCTAGGGCTTAGGGCTTGCGGCGATAACTCGGCTTCCCCGGATTTCCCCCCTTTTAACCTTACTCAACCTATCCATAGCTCCCCGATCTACATAATGGATAATCCGGTCTTTGGAGGCCTGCTATTTATTCTTGGCGCAATTTATGGGATAGTGTTCAAGCTATTTCTTTGGTTGTTCTCGCTTCTCTACTTGCTAGCGACCCCCTTGCTCTACCCTTTGAATGGCCTTCTCACGATAGCTTTATTCCCGCTCCAAATCCTGATTAAATTCGAGGTAGGTCTAAATCCTTAGTTTATTATTCTATTATTTCTTCGCTTTCTAACTTGAATATCATAGGCATTTCTGTATTTCGTGACAGGAGCCGTGATTACAGGAGTCACAGTGGGCCTGTTCCTACATTTTACTGGAGATGCTCTATCCGAGCTCCTTCAACTACGGTCAAGCCCATCTCCATCACCGAAGGACGAACCGGATCTAAAGTATGAAACCATAGACTGGCAGTCCAAATGGTATCATCAACTATTGTCTACAACGATCCCGGAAGAGGAAGAGAATAGCTCGGCGTGATCTTTACAGCAGCATACTACGCATCTAAGTCGGGCATAGAGCTTTGCCCAAATGAGTGAATGATTGACATCACACATAAATCATAATACATATCAGAGTTCTAGATGCTCATACCCGAAATTTCCTGCCTCGGCATCTCACTGTATCTCCATCAAAATGTCTCCCCTAAAGCATCATTAGCGGATTTGTAGTCTGCTTGCGTAACATCTCGGTCTGAGGTCACTCCCTCATGCAAGTTTATTGAGCCGAAATGTATCCCCAAACCAAACATGCGTTCTTCTTCTTCTTCTTCTTCTTCTTCTTCTTCTTCTTCTTCTTCTTCTTCCTCCTCCTCCTCTTCTTCTTCCTCCTTACCTCTACCCGGGCCCCATTGGTCTGCACCACGAAATCCCATCCTGAAAGGATCACTCGGGTCCAGAGCAACCTGCTTAAAGCCAGTGACCCAGGCTCTTCCCTGAATAGAAGGATATATCGCGTTATATCTTCCCACTCTCAACTCACCGCGGACGCGACCCAAAAACCGAGTCCCAAGCAAGCTGCTACTCTGAAAGGTCTCACTCGCAATTTCACCACGACAACGCTGAATAGCAAGCCAAGCACAAGTTGATGTACCTGAAGGACTGCGATCCAGTCGACCAGGAGCTAGAACCGTGGCGCTCAGACCTACCTTTCGCACCCCATCTTTTCCAACCTGCTCAATGAACACTATGTTGCTGATACCCCGGATAGCATGGTCTTTAGGATGAACAACCTCCAGACCACAATTCGCCAATGCGCGTCTTATCCGCTCCGCGGTCCGCACCAACTCCTCGCCTTGATCACCCTGAAGCCTCAACCCCACCGACTCGACATCCACAAACGCACAAAAAACACCTCCATAAGCAATATCAACTTTCACAGCCCCCAAACCCGGAACTCGAACCACAAAGCCAAGCTCCAATACAAACGAAGGCACACAATAAACAGTCACAGAATCACACCTATATATCCGATCAAGAGTCCTGGTGAAACTAGCTTGAGCCATCACTTTCCCAGCCCCAGTCTCAAAAACGTATCTGTGAAACGGCACCCGTGGCACCGGCCCACCAGCATGCGGAAGCTCAGCTAGTACATTGGTAGCACATATAATACTCGAGACAGAGAAGGGAACGTATGCATCATTCTTCACCATAATCAGGCTGCGGTCTGAATCATGGGCAATTGGCTTAAAAACGAAGATGGCATTTTTGCCATTCCGGCCCCGGGGCTCATTTAGTAATAGCTTGACGCGGTGGTCATGCTCGTTGCGGAAATTGAGAAGTAGTCCATATATTGAGCGACCGCGGACGCTTTCAAATCCACCGATTGCGACGTCGCAGGCTTCCCCTTCGGCGTGGCTTTCCACTATGGACATTGTATTTGCGCCTAGGGCGTTGTTGAAGCTTTTCGGGAGGGAAGGTGAGAAGGGGAGGCATGATAGTTTAGTGGACTGGTGAATTTCTGGAGAGTTTTCTTCATAGTAAGGACATTCGGGTTCATGGGGATGGACGCTATGGTGTCCGCTTTCATGTTCATGATGGTAATGGTATAGATTCTGGGAGCGAGACATAGTTCCTGTGTAGAGATACCTAGTTGGGGCACTTTCATATACATATCCAGCCCGACTCTATATAATAAATCATTCGGAAATAAGCTTCACTATCTTTGTCTTTTTGATTGAAGGGAAATAGCTATAAAATTATCTATAATTGTAGGTACTCTTGCATTGTCTATAAATGATAGTAGTATGTAGGAAGTGCATAGAACAAAGAAGCAAGTCAGGAACAGAACAGCCCTTGTTTTAGATACAAAGCCAATATGAATGAAAGACAAGAAAACAAAGGGTATGTACAAAGCTCTCTTAGAGAGGCTTAGAATATTAGAATGAAAAAGCTTCCAGAGCTATATTGTCCGTGGAAGGGAACACGATACTTCCACATGCAAGGAGCTAATGATTCCTCATTCGTACATTCTTCTCTTTCTCGGAATTCATCATATTTTATATACGGGTAAGGCCTAATCTATAAAGAACCGATCAATTGTCTCCGGTGCAGTTTATTTTAGCTATTGGGTTATTAGGGTCAAAGTACCGTCTACACGTGCAGTGTACCTGCGTCCCACCCACAGACAAGTATTGTGTACATTTAAGGATACCTGCCTACATGGTCCGTGCACACAAGATGGCACCGGTGTTTCATTTGTTAGACCCTGCGAACCTTACCAATCTCCCAAGAATGCTCCCTTCGAACACATGTCATTTAAACAAAAATCCTTGATTCCATGTCGAGGTGTCCAATTCACTCCCCATCTTGTCCAACCTGAGGTAGATGATCAGATCGATCTCACCTGTCAAGCTACTAGCGTCAGACCCACCGGCCTAACTTTGGCTCCAGCGGGGGCTCCAGCGGAAGATTATCGGTTGTCGTGAGCATCGCAGCGGCGCGCTCACCATGGGCATCCCTCGAGGATTATTCCGTGCGCGCACGCTGGTCGGCGCCCTCATCATCGCCTTATTTCTCATCTGGAACTACTCGCAATGGACCCCTAGCGCTAGCCGCTCCACCTCCGATTACAGCCTCGGAAGCTCCACACAGACCCATCCCGACTTGACAGCAGCGCACCAAAGATTCTGGAGGACCTTTCATGGATATTTGGAGAAACATGGACCGGATGTTAATGCCGTGGTCGAGGATGAGAAGGCGCCGACCGAGGGTTTCAAAGTGAAGGATGCAGCGCCGCGCCCGGATTTCATAAAGGTTGCTTCGGAGGATGTCACAATTATGAAGGAGGCACACACTGGATTCGTGTCAGCCATTACAACCTCGCCACCCCAGTTACAATATATCCCAAATACCAGGGGTGTGGTATCAACCGCTGGCGGTTCTTACCTGCCGGTCCTGGTTATATCACTACGCATGCTTCGCCGGACCGGATCGACGCTCCCAATGGAGGTTTTCTTAGCAGACGAAAACGAGTATGAGGACTACATTTGTGATACAGTCCTACCGTCGCTAAATGCACGATGCATTGTGCTATCCCGAATTCTGGTAGCAGCACCCGCCAAGATCGACAAATATCAGTTCAAGCCCTTTGCGATGCTCTTCTCTTCCTTCGAGGAGATTCTTTTCCTGGACGCAGACGCATTCCCTCTTGAGCAACCTGAAGCCCTGTTTAAGGGTGAGCCCTTCCGTACCATGAATATGGTCACCTGGCCCGACTTCTGGGCATCCTCAGCTTCACCTCTCTTCTATGAGATTACCGGTACACCAGCTCCAGACATGAATTTGCGCCAATCCACGGAGTCTGGCGAAGTTCTTATTTCCAAGAAGACGCACATGGGCACTCTTTTGCTGTGCACATACTATAACTATTGGGGTCCTTCACATTACTACCCGCTCCTGTCGCAAGGAGCGGCCGGCGAGGGTGATAAGGAAACATTTGTTGCAGCTGCGAATGCAATGAATGAGCAATTCTATCAAGTCAGCGAGTCCATCTGTGCGCTCGGCCACAGAAAGGAAGGGGGCATGGCAGGCTCCGCGATGGCTCAGTTCAATCCCATGCAGGATTATGCGCTTACAAGCAAAGGGAGCTGGCGCGTTCGTGGCGATGATGCACCCGCCCCAGATGTCTTCTTCATTCACGCCAACTTCCCCAAATTCAACCCCGCGACAGTCTTTGAAAAGCATGAGGTCAACCCTGCATTCCTCGATGATGGTACCTACACTCGTGCCTGGACGATTCCTGAAGATGTTGTCGGTCGATTCAGTGCTAAAGTTGATATCGAGAAAGCTTTCTGGCGGGAGATTCTCTGGACGGCTTGCGAGCTTGAACACAAGTTCGTCTCGTGGGATAATTACAGAGGCATATGTGCTGGTGTTAAGGATTACTGGCACAATGTTTATGAGTCTAATGGGCTTCCAACATGAAGATGGAGATTTGACTTCTGACTATTTCACGGCTTTCATTGGTTACCAGTGACTTGTTCCGATTGAGGCTCCATTGACGCACATGGTTAAACAGGGCTATGATCGACACCGGCTGGGGGATTTACCATGTCAGCCATGGCTCTGCGTGCATCCCTGTGCAGCCAGCCCACCATGGCTATGGGTGAATGACCCCCAAATAGCCACAGAGATTTCTCCTGCTTGCCATTTATACCTAAGTCGACCAATCTTCCAGCTGGCCTGGAGGTGAGCTACATCCCACGAAGGATTTATTCATGAGACTTGACAACTCTATGCATTCAGCTACTTCACCCCATGTTTGTACAATACTATGACTGCTAATTGAGCGTATGCAACGAAAACATGGCGATTCCCGTGTAGGCAAAATGTACCCAAAAGTAGGAGATTGATACCTAATTGAACGCCATAGTAACGATATCAAGAGAGGTGTATGTGCTATGTATACAATTTAATCGAGTACATACCCAGGTACCTACTCTCTCATATTATTTCGTAGACTACCCTGAAATGTGAAGGTGACTAAGGAGTGATACCCATTGACCCGCCTTTCTTACCTAT